>BNCR01000003.1:22109796-23309796 GCA_014656515.1 Oryzias celebensis | reverse complement strand
AAACTCCCTGGCCACACCGTTCAAAAGGTAAAACAATGTATCGCTGGTTTCACTTTGAGACGGTGTGTTATTTCATCCATCTCTTGTGGATTTTTAGGCAAAAGATGAGCTAAACGAGACAGAAGAGAGGCGAGCATCATCGCTGAAGGAGCTGAGAACCATGATGAAAGACAGGGCAGCAGAGGGGGACGAGCTCGCCAAACTGGTGCAGGAGCAATTTGGCGACAAACCAGACTCTCTGCTGCTGCGCTTCCTTCGAGCTCGCAAGTTCAATGTTGTGAGAGCCCACGAACTCATGAAAGGTGTGTGGCAGACGCCGTCAAAAACAACCAGCCACCCAACCCGACGCTGTTATCGAACAGCCTTTATTTCCATCCTTTTACAGAGAGACAGAAGCTGAGCTCTTGGCGCAGTTTTAGCATCCACACGCTTTGATTCTGTTTCCTCTGAAGTAGCTTCAGTAATTAAAAATGAAGTCTCCTTTGTTTCCACGTTTTCATAAATCTCGTCCATCTCTGAGACAGTGAGGCATGTATTCCTTAATTGGGGGCTTAGAGATGCCTCTAAGTTTTACCCCACAAAGGCCTTCTTTGTGTCCAAATTGGACAACAAGTTTGTTTAACTTGCGCATCGTCAGAATTCTGCTGGGAACTTCAGCAGGCCTGAGCTAACAGAGCTGCTGTGGGAGATGAGAGGCCATTAAAAAGCTGGGCAACATAACCCGACTACAGCAGGACACCGTTTGAGCTCCTGGGGCTTTATAATGACTGTGTGCTGTCATGCACCTGGGCAGCTTTTATTTTAATTCATTTATGCTATTTTTGGATGATATTGGTGGGGTTTTTTTGCTAATTAAAAGTTTCCTAAAGTGTAATCACTCAAAAAGAAATAAACAGTTCTGTAAAAGCTAGATTTCTGATTTAGACAAAAGAAAAACGACTTAAACTTTTTTTTTTGTCAAAAATGCAAATGAACTTATAACCATGAATGTAATGTTGGTCTTTTGTGTCAGATTGATTAAGCATGTTGTGATTATATATTTTGGAGAGAAAAACAACTACCTAAGCAACATTTCAATTAATTTAGTTACTTAAGAAAACAGCTGCAACGTCAAGCTTTTTGTGCCTCATTAGTTACAAAACATGCACACAAAGTTGTGGAGGGACTGTATATCAATACAGATGCCAAAGTTGATCTTTTTTTGACATTTTTTGGTCACTGGTGGATTCTATCACCCACACTTATGTGGACAAACCAGCAAATCCAAAAAAAACACACAAAAAACAGCTAAAAGAGTTGTCATGTATGAAATATAAAAATAATCGGTGTTTTCTTGGGTTCTTTCAGGTTACGTGCGCTTCAGGAAGGACTACCCTGAACTGTTTGAGAACCTGACCCCTGAGGCGGTTCGCAGCACCATTGAGGCGGGATACCCTGTGGTTCTGCCCAGCAGAGATAAATATGGCCGTGTGGTCCTGCTCTTCAACATTGAAAACTGGGACTTGGAGGAGATAACCTTTGATGAGGTGGCTGTAAAAGAAATGGGAAGTCTTAAGGCTTTTTTTTCTTTTGACTGTGTACTGAAAACAAGTATATGTGTGACAGGTGTTGAGGGCATACTGTGTGATCCTGGAGAAGCTGCTGGAAAATGAAGAAACTCAGATCAATGGCTTTGTGCTTATTGAAAATTTCAAAGGCTTTACCATGCAGCATGCTTCCGGAATAAAGACAACGGAGCTCAAGAAGATGGTGGACATGCTGCAGGTGGAAACAGATTGAAGCAGAGAGTTTGACTTATTTTGTTGTGCCAGAACTCAAGTTTTTCTCTTTGTTATTGGTTTGTTGGCAGGATTCTTTTCCTGCACGCTTCAAGGCAGTACACGTCATTCACCAACCCTGGTACTTCACCACTACGTACAATGTAGTCAAACCTTTCATGAAGGCCAAGCTGCTGGAGAGGGTACAAACCAGAAACGCAGACAGACTTCCTGTCCAAAATCACAAGGATTTCCTTTTCTTGCATGTAAACAAAGTGCACTTCTGACTTCTTGTTTCTAACTTTCAACAGGTGTATGTTCACGGTGAGGAGCTTGAAAGATACTTAAAGGAGTTTGATGCAAACATCCTGCCCTCAGATTTCGAAGGGAAAGCCCCAGTGGCTGACTACCAAGGCATCGCCTCCAAGGTTTTTGGCTCTGAAGACACAGCACTCTGAAAAAAGACTGCTTTTTTGAGACCTTTAGATATATACAAATATATGGGCAAGTTAGATAGATCTTTTTTGTCAAAAGTTTGGAACAGAAGTTCTTGAACAACTGAGATGCATAGTTTTAGTAATATCAGTGTGAAAAAGAGAACGTAGAAAATGACAACCACACTGACTAGTTTGATGGGGTTTTTTGTCTTAAAGATTAGCCTTACATTTCAAACATTGCACCTGGATCAGTCAAGAAAGTTAGGACAGAAGCTGCTGTGTGATAGGTTCTGATTTAAGATGGATTTTAAAATGTTGAATGGAAGGAAGACTGATATGTGGTTGAACCCGAATCAGTACTTCCTGTTGCTTTGCCTTGGTAACATGTCTTAAAGATCTGCAAATGTATTTTTTGTGTAACTTTCTTTGTATTAGATTGATGTGAAACATTTAATAAAATACTTTTTAAAGTACTTAATGTATCCAGTAAATTATGATGCTACTATTGCTTACTTTATGCACAATCAACTTTTTTTTTTTGGCTATGAAAAAAATTTAAAACAGCCCACGCCATGGTCAGCTTCCTCTCTTTTCTTAAACCACAGTATCTTTTTAAAATCATTTTTTAGTATTCTTATTATTCAAATATCAATATCAAATGTAAGAACATGATATGAATTCTTATCATACTCTTACATTTCTAAAAACTTGAACATATAGTAGAAAAAAACCAATTATTGTCGGATAAACCAATGCAGCCACTTCTAAGAACACTTGATGAGTCAGTATCTCAATGAAACCAGCAGTTTTCCAAGAAATCCATTTTATTCTCCCAAATGTATGTTTTGAATGTTACTCTACTATGTATTAAAAATGAGATGAGATTGAAAGAAAAGACCTGGAATAGACAGAAGAATACAAAAAAAAAGCTCTTTCTTTGACGGGCTGAAGCCCTACAAAATACGCAGTTTTCACTTTAACACAGGAGGGCAGTAGATCCACGTTACTTTTGATGAAGTGCACTACCTTTCAAAATAAAAACAATAAAAATTAAAAAAAGGGAAACAACTATTTTTGTTTTGAGAAAATAATTTATTTTATTTAACAACTATATTTCCTTACATCATTAGTTCACACACACCAATGGTTTTCTTTCACAAAAACACCCAACGTCCAGTATCCGAGTGTAGTATGTTCTTTGATGGTGCATTAACCTTTTCAAGTTCGTAAACCAAAATTAAAGCTGTATAACACGCTGTGGGCAACCATCTACTTGCTTTATTCTAATGAAAAAAAATACAGTTTTTGAATGTCATATTCCAAACCTATCCAACATGAAGCAGAGCAGTTGTTTGCAGTTTTATATTTTGGTTATTTACAGCATTTTGACTTGAGATGTGACTTTATGACTTCCAAACAACTGTTTGTGAGCCCACAAACTCGATGCCAGTAGCAGTTAGGATAAATACGCAGGAGAGCATTCTTAAATCAAGACAACAACATATTTTAAATCTCACAATTCATGGAAATAATTTAACTGGCAAACTTTGGTCTAACATATCTTGAACCAAATATTTTTAAAACATTAATAAAAATCCCTCCGGACTAATTATTGCCCTGTTTTTTTTTTTTTTTTTTGTGTTGTGGTCCCTGAAAAATACACTTTTTTTTAAATGATCTGCTTCACAAACAGGTTATCGTTTTTTTTTTTTAAACATATATGTTTTTTTTTTTGACCAGAGGTGATGATATGACACAGAACGCCTCAACACTCATCCTCTGCTGCATTTGCACAAGCAAACAACACAAAAAAGCAATAATACAAAAATACCAAAAAATTATATATTATTAGAAAAAAAATACATCCAAATAATACATCCAATCCTGCATTTGTGTGCAAAGTTGGAGAGGCATAAAATCCCAAAAAGAATACAAACGGCTGTTACTGCAAAACCTGGGTTATTGCTGGTGTCACCGATCTGATTCTTGAATCCCCAATCACACCTCATTTCTTCCCAACCAGAGCTGTGGACCGTTTCTGAAAAACGTTTGCCTAAACGCCAGGCAGTTGTGTTTTGGTTTCCCTGACAACAGATGGCAACAGTGCCATTGGAGGCAAAGAAAGAGGGCGGCAGCACCCCTCTAGTCGTGTGTCAGGAAGAGGATCGGTCTGATCACGGATCCACGTTAAACAAATGAAGGGTTTCCCCTCAAGCATGCATATGTTCAGTCACAGAAGGCTGCCGATTTCCAGCAGTTTCATTGAAAATGATTCTAGGGAGGTTCATGACTTCATTTGAAGAGAACAAAACTAAGAGACAGTGCGTGTCAGATTCGTGTTCAGAATCGGCAGAAACCCTGAGTTGGAAAAAAAAGCAAGGTTGGATCAGTGAAATCCCTTTTTCACATTAGTCTTACCAGTAGTAATTAGTGGGAGTAATACCTGGAGCCCATAGTATTTGCAAGGAAACACCAAAGGTTTATAAATAATTATGTAGCTTTTGATAATTTGTAAATGATTTTTTTTACATTTGATTTAAAAAATGCAAATAGATCCAAATATATATTTTGCGAAAAAACCAAACAATTATAGAAAGCCTTTTCTAGGGACTCAAACAACATGTTTAATTGTTTTGTTTTTGTCAGGTTGCACAACTGCCTTAAATATGTAAATGCAAATACTATCACCCAGGTATTACAACACAATTCTTGGCCTTTACAGCCTAACAAAAGGCACTGTTCTCAGTCATTTCATTTCGCGTTTCAAACGAGCTGCTCGACTGGTCACAGTGTTTAATAACAGGATTTCGATCACAGGTTCCTTGGCTGGACTCTTTTATAAAGATCCTAGTGACTATTTATGTATTAAAACAGTGATAATCTTTCATTGCAGATTATAAGTTTATGTTGCATTGCTGCAACAACACCCCAGAAAAAACTAATAAATGGAGAAGCTGTTTGGTTGTCAAACTAAAATTCACTTTTTTTTTGTCCTAATAGCAGTACGATCACTGGAAATAAAACAAAAACTCACAAGAGATAAACATTTGGTTCAATTTGGTATCCTCAACCCTCCTACACATCAAACCTCACAGCTTGGATGATAACTAAACTGCTGAATTTTCCCTTTTCATATCAGCACATGGGTAAATCAGAACACTGTGTTCTCTACATAAAAAAAAAAAAAATTGCAGGATCCCCTGGTGGCTGTTTTGACGTTTACACCGCCAAACAAGCAGGACTGAATGACAGGTCTGTGCTGTAAAAGGATGGTATCAGTCTTAGCTGAACCTGCAGCTGATCAAAGGCAGAAGTAGGTAAGAGGGCTTAAAGACACTTAACAGACAACAAGGGGAACATCTAACATTTTGTCATCATCTTTTTTCCCCCTCGCTGCGCTAAAAATCAACAGATTTCAAAGATCTGAGAACCTAAGAGATTGTGGCATACAATAGTGTAGAGTGCACTGAATAATGTGGGAGGATGAGCGGATGGGAATGTGCTTGGATCCCTGCTCATGTTTGCAGAGCACGGAACAAGTGCTAAACAGAGGAGCAGAACCGTGCGGCATGTGTCAAATCTCACTGTAATACTTTTTTTTCTTCTATTATTCTTCACTTTTAACCAACAAAACAGATGTCAAAAAGGTCAACGGACCATGGTGGGTTCTGACCTCTTGGATGACACAAGCATACTCGAAGCAGTGTGTGACACATACATACTACAAATGTGCTGCTTTTGTTAAAACAGCAGACTAGGCTGTGTGGCCTTGGAGGTGTTCATGTAAGTACAGAGAGAAGGCCTCTCAGCTCCTCAGAACAGGAGACTTCATGTGTGCTAGATTTTCTGCCATCTCCAAATAATTTAGTCTGATTTGGTCGGTGTCTCCGTTAGCCGATCGTCACTGCTGCATAAACGCAGAGTGACAGACACTTTGTAGTGGAGAGGACCGTGAAGGCAGTTGATTCTTTTAGTCTGTTTGCACACTGTAAGGTGGCTGTGATTTCCACAGGCGGTAAAAGGCTTGTGACTGGAAAGTGTGGGTCTTTAAAGGTGACTAGCACCAGAGAGAAGACGGGAGAACAGAGAGTGGTTTAAAGTGTCTCCTCAGTGCAGTGTGCTGCTGGAGAGGGAGGGGGGAATGGAGAAAAAAAGTAAATAAATAAACGAAAAAGGTAGTTCTACGCCTTTGACTCAACACAGGAGTTCTCAGACAGGGGGCTGCTTTGGCACGGTGGTTTCTGTTTCTCCCACTGGCACAAGGCGTTGGCATAGCCCACAATTACTTTATCCATCCAGGTGAGGGGCTGAGGGAACAGAACGTCGCCCTCGAAAAAGCCCAGGTGGCCGCCGTGGAGCGTCAAGGCAAAGATGACGTTCTGCTTTTTACCTAAAGGAAGAAAACCCATACAAAAATGACACAGGTGATTAAAGACCTGAACTTCTGCTTCCTATCTGTTTAAAACAGTCAGGAAAACGGGAACTTTTTAAAGTTTTGTTTTAATTTACCATAAAAAAACCAAACGCTGAAATGTGGAGGCAATTATCATTTAAAAGATGCTAACTTTTGTTTGCGTACGTATGGGTTGGACTGACTAACAGGTTTTGGAGTCTGTCTTTCTTAACCTCTTATCATTTGGTTGACACTACAATGCTTTCATTATGTGGTTACACCAGTTTGTTCCTCCTCCTCCTCCTTTCTTCCAGGTGGAGCTCACTGAAACATCTCTAACAACTTTCAAAGTAAGACATTGGAAGTCTATGGAGCCCTGGACATGATATAAAAATTGTTCCCACAAATTAATAATTTGTTCTCAAATTAGTATGCTGTGGCCATATTTTAGAATTGAAAGGCCACAAAATGAGCATTTTATTAGCAATTTGTGGACGCAGATGAGCATTTTGTGGACACAAAATAGCATTTTATTTGAATTTTCATGCTCTTAGATATACAGTGGGGCAAGAAAGTATTTAGTCAGCCACCAATTCTATAATTTTCATCATTGGGATTTCTCAACTTTGAGAGACAAAATGAGAAAAAAAAATCCAGAAAAAATCACATTTTTAAATAATTTACTGGTAAATTACGGCGGAAAATAAGTGTTTGGTCACCTACAAACAAGCTAACTATTTGGTTCTCACAGACCTGTAAGTTCTGTAAGAGGATCCTCTGTCCTTCAGTCATTACCTGTATTAATGGCACCTGTTTGAAAACGTTATCTATATAAAAAAAAAACACCTGTCTACAACCTCAAACAGTCGCATTCCAAACTCTGCTTTGGCCAAGACCAAAGAGCTGTCTAAGGACACCAGAAGCAAAATTGTTGACCTGCACCAGGCTGGGGCAATAGGTAAGCAGTTTAGTGTGAAGAAATCTGGGAGAAACTCTGGGAGCAATTATCATGAAATGGAAGACATGCAAGACCACTGATAAACTCCCTCGACCTGGAGCTCCCCGCAAAATCACAAAAAGGGTCAAAAGGATCACAAGAACGATAAGCAAAAACCCCAGAATCAAACGGGGGGTCCTAGTGAATGACCTGCAGACCAAAGTAACTAATGCTACCTTTAGTAACACACTGATACTGAAAGCAAAGAATGAAATGGGCCCACGTATCGTCAGATTTTGAGTGAAAATCTCCTTCCATCAGTAAGGGCAGTAAAAATGAAACGTGGCGGGGTCTTCCACCATGACAGCCATCCCAACACACTGCCTGGGTAACAAATGAGTGGCTTCGTAAGAAGCATTTCAAGGTCCTGGAGTGGCTTAGCTAGTCTCCAGATCTCAATCCCATAGATAAACTTTGGAGTTAAAAGTCTGTGTTGCCCAGCGACAGCCCAAAAACGTCACTGCTCCAGAGGAGATCTGCCCGAAGGAATGGGCCAAAATACAAGCAACAGTTTGTGAAAACCTTGTGAAGACTTACAGAAAATGTTTGACTGGTGTCATTGCCAACAAAGGGTACATAACAGAGTTTTGAGTTTCACTTTTGTTATTGACCAAATACTTATTTTCCACCATAATTTAAAGATAGATTCCTTAAAAAATTCAGTAAATGTGATTTTCTGATTTTTTTTCTGAGATATACCAATGATGAAAATTACAGGCCTTTCTCATCTTTTTAAGTGGGAGAACTTGCAGAATCGGTGGCTGACTAAACTTTTTTTTTGCGCCACAGTATTTACAGCAGAATGCCACTAAAAGAGCCCTCTTAAGCATCAGCATTACGCCTTTGCTTGAACATTAAATATGTTTAAGGCCGTCCATGTTCTACTCGATCACATAGGATGCTTTTGTCCTGAATTGGAAACATCTCTAAAATCCAAAGTAGGCCACCTTAACACTGACGGCTAACAGTAAATCCTTTCTGACAGCTGTCTGCAGAGTGCGGCAGCTGTGGACAGCCTCAGATGCAGGAAAAAAGTTGTCCTCGATCGCTTTATTCTTTCACTCTTATCTGGGTTAGTAGGGAACCCTGATACAGATGAATGGTGAGCAAAGGCCCCCCAGGGCAACTAAGTGCTCGGTCAGACCTTGAAGCAGACATAAGAGTGAGAGATGAGTGACAGCTGGAATACAGGTCCTAAAATACAAGTAAGCACCCTTGAACCTATAGGGAACACAATTTTACCGCCTCTTTGACCTGAAGCTACACCTTTATCTGCAGAAAAGATGCAAAACATACAATACTGTGAGCATTTCTTTTGTTTTAAGCACTCCTAAACCTTTTTTGTAACTCAAAGGGAACTCTAAAACTCATATGAAATACCTTTAATCCAGGATAATCCCAGCACCAACACAACAAGCATTACTCCGTTGAGTCCATATCTGGCCATTGTGGTGGGTGTGTGAGCATCACAGTAGAACACTTTGGACAAACGGGGCCAGCTAATCCCCTTTTCTGTGAGTGCAGCTCTTTAAAGAGCAACAGTCAGTCTTCTGTGTTGGAATAAGCAGCATACACCTTTTTCTCAGGACTCCTCTACCCTCACACTCCTCCGTGTCACATTTTCCTGTTTCCAAAATAGATATGCAGTCAGTCACCCCACTGACTCACTTAAGTTGACATCAGTCATGAGTCCATTTTTGAGTAATGCTGCAATTATAATGTCTTCTTTGGCATCCAAAGGGATGAAAACAGTTTTGGAAAGTCAAGAAAAAGTCAGTCTGTTCAGGCAGAAAGCCTGAAAAACACAGACATTTAGAGTTGGAATGTCTCAGCTGCTCCAACAGAAAACATTACTCATAGACTCATGCTCTGCTCCCGCCCTTAACCTGGTTAAAAGTGCACGGCAAACTCATCAGAGGCCCCTTTGAGACCTCAGAAACAACTTCTGAGAGCCAGCTCTGGGCTCAGCTACAGGCTTGATGCAGACAGACAGACAGGATAACCATGCCGTGCTAACCCACAGCCGTTCAGCTTAGTGTCAGCAGCAATCTGTCTGCATGTGTAATTACACTCAGTAGAATCAAGTATAAAGTTAGAGAAGGCGGTTTTAGTAAATATTTACACAAACTGTTATTTCCATTACTGGCATTTAAGAATTAAAAGTCCAGGTTCATAGCTGTTAGGTTTTTTCTTTTGCAAATCAAACAGCAGCTTGCCTTATTATCACAGAAGCCATAAATTGCGCAAAGTCCATAAGTCAAGTTCTCTGTTTCCATTTGTTGTTTATGTACTTTAAAGCCAAGGGAACTTGTCTAGATAACTTAAGGGAAGATACAAACACAGAAGAACAAATGAAGGTGCAGAAATCTGAGCCGCCTCATTATCCTCTATGAAAGTCTGAAGTTTTCAGATTATTTTTTTGTTACAGCTTTTAAAAGCAAAAAGGGACATTTCTCATAAAAATGTGTGTGTGCGTCAAATATTAAAATAAGTGTATATTAAACATGTAAATGTGGAAAAGTGTGTTAAACTAAAGCCTTAGTCACATGCACCCATGTTGGGGTTGACCTGTGCAGGAGCTGCAAATTTCAGGCTTAATTGGCCTGTGAAGGGTACAGTAAATTACACGCACTTATGACGTACAGGTGAAGCTGTTGAACAGCGATCTCATGTCATACTCTACGTGCACATACTGGTTCCTTACTGACTACGCCCAAATGCTGGACACACCGGGTGTGCAGGTGAAGTGCCTGTAGGATGTCCACACAAGCTACACTCTGATTGTGCAAGTTCCTCATTTTTAACAGTCAGGCTGAATGCAAGAAACACTCAATTATCTCTTGAAAAGCACTAATGGGCCCCTTGTGCAGGGAAGGTTGAAAAATAAATGAAAAATCCTTTCCACATGCCTGTGTCTCGCCTAAATTACCCTTACGCAATGTTTAGGTGCTTAGAGAAAAAAAAACCAATGTTTTCTTTGGACTCACTATCTACAACTTTGATATTTTGAGCGGGGCACAGGTTGGCCCAGCACGACAGCCCCTATCCACTCATAAGAGTAGTTGTGACTAAGGCTCAATATGGACACAGACTTGTGCACCGTTGAGCAATCCTGGAACATCAGAGTAATTTTATCATGCGGCCTCAGCTGTTAATCACCTGCTAGTGTTCGAGGGATGTTGAGAAGTGAATCATGAACCAGAGGATCATCTGCGGAGTTTACCAGCAGCAGCGGCACATTAATCTGCAGAAATATAGGATATCACATTAAAAAAAAATCTTTTTTAACGTATAAGAAATGTTAGATGGAGTGGCGAGCAAAACCAGTCCTTACATTGTGAATAAAATGTACACAACTCTCCTTCTCGTAGTACTCTTTGAGCGAGCTGTGGCCGTGGAATTTTCTGTCAAAAGGAAATTAAAATGGAGATTGAATAAAATTTTAAAATGATCCTTAGTGTGACTGACTTAAGGAAAATCTGTTAATTTAGATCAAAACCAACACGTGCTTAAAACTGCGTCTCCACAAACCTCATGACGTTGTCGTCAATCTGCATGAGGGACGTTGCTGTGTACAGTCGACTGACATCGGCGTCCAGCATCTTAAAGGAGCTTTCTCCAAACAGCTGGTGTCTATTGTAAACATAAAATGCTCTTTAAAATAAAAGCATAAAACAACAGAGTTCAAAACTCTATCAGTTAATTCTGCAGACACAGATTCATTTACTTCTGTCTTAAAGCTCAAAAAAGGATAATAAAGTTGATGGTTTTCTTTAACTTTTTTAACCATCAGGTTAAAAATTCCAGGAAACAGAAGAAACTGTGTAGACAACTAGGGCTTGGATTAAAAATCAACTATCAATATTGAATTAGTCTTTATTTAAAAAAATTCAACTTTGATTTTCATTCTGAGTAATTCGTTGCATTTTTTTCCAGACAAAAATTGCTTCCTGTTTTAATAGAAAAAAAAAGTTCCATCGTTGTTCAGTTTCTATTACTTTTTTAGTAAATAGTGTTCGTCATATCAATATTGGAAGAAATAAACCAACATTTATTAAAGCAGAATTGCAAATTGAATGGAATAATTAAAAATCAAGTTAAAATGACAGTTTTGGCACTTCATCTTCTGAAGTATGAGAGAGGCACCTGTGTGAGAGGATGATTTTCTTCATGTTGTCCGCCATGAGAAAGTTGTAGAAGCGTCTGAACTGATCCCATTGTAGGAATGTTTCCTGAGCCCTGAAAGGAACAACAGCAACACGCAGGATGTTAGCTTAGTGTTAGCGTGTCCACATTCCACACAGACTCAATGAACTGCCTCTGATCAACAGAACAAAGAAAAGCATGGGTGGAGAGGAGCCAAAGTGTCAGGCAACATCTCTTGGCCAAAAACAGCTTTTTAAATTCAAACCATCACTGTATATCAACAAAGAATTTCAGTGCAGTGTTTTGATGCTTCAGTCTGGCGTTAAACTCACTAAAGAGTGGTCTGAAACCTTAGATGTTTAGCAGGAACTCATCATTTCCTGGCATTGGTCTAATCTCATAAATATGTGCACATAAAGTACCGATGTTTTAAAGAGACGGTGCATCAGATTAACAGATGAGAGGATAAGGACCAACCTGAGAGCGCTGTAGCCTTGACAGACACTCACGCAGCACAGCACGCGCTCCTGGTTTTTCTTGTTCTCTCCCAGGAACTTGCACACGATGTTTCCGCCCAGACTGAAGCCCACGACAATCAGCTGAGTGTGAGGATATGTCCGCTTGATGTAGCCCACCATGGATGCAAACTCCCACGTGCACCCTTGAGAAACAGACAACCGTACAATAACCCATCTGCGCATACAGCACAGGAACCCGCTTGATTCTCAGCACGCCTTTGTCCTGCTCAGCAAATATGGCTGAAAGTTTTTTTGATTTCAAGTATAGGGCAAGATTGTATTACCTCCA
Source organism: Oryzias celebensis (assembly GCA_014656515.1). Taxonomy (NCBI): domain Eukaryota; kingdom Metazoa; phylum Chordata; class Actinopteri; order Beloniformes; family Adrianichthyidae; genus Oryzias; species Oryzias celebensis. Next base: position 23,297,259 of record BNCR01000003.1, on the reverse strand, counting down.
TTTATGTCATCTTTGGTGACTTTCACAAGCGTGTAGTGTACTTAGATATACAGTGTACCAAGTTTTGAAAAAGTATAGATTAAAGTCTTGGACAAAAATGAACAGAAAGAAACGAAACAGTTGAAATTTTAGTGTGAAAAGACCAAAATTCAATCCTTTTTTGCATCGTCTTCCACAAGTGAGAACAATCATTGACCTCACCGTAAGTGAAAATCCGTGGAGAGGTGAGCTCGATGGTGGGCAGAGCACCCAAGTGATTGAGCACAGCGCAGCGGTATCCCTCCTTCTGTGCGTAATCCACAAAGGTCCGGATGTAGTGCTTCTCGCTGTGATTCCCAATACCAGGACATATCACCATGGTGATTTCATCTGATGAGACAGTTAGACGGATCGGGGAGATTTCTGCCAGTGAGAAATATGTAAACAAACTCTAGGGCAGAGATAGCAAACAACTTAGGAATAAGCAAATCCAAACACAGCAGCCGATCCAGAAGGATCAGGCTGTTTAGACGATCAAATACAATTTAACTGAGCAGAATGGAAACAGCAACCGCTTATTTTCAAGAAGCAAATATCAAAGGAGACTTACACTTTCTGAGAGGATTAAGGGATCTAAGTTAAAAGAAACCCCAACTAAAATGCTTAGATTGGGTTAATACATTTTAATTAGCTTGACTCTGACAACAGGGCACTCAAACAGCTTTGCCTTTACAATTTTAGAATGACACTGTTTACTATTGTTAATGTCACAATATATAATGGGTTACTGCTGCAGCAGTAAGCAAATTGGAATGGAAATGTTCACAACTAAGTTGTTGAGAGCCGCTGCATCTTTAGAAAATGTCGCTTGCCAGTCTACCTGCCTTTCCATTTAGTGGTAACGCAGCAATTCACCAAGCTTGTTGGATTTGTTAAGAATCATTGCACTTCTCTCCCAAAAGTGTAAAATATGTATTTATTTTGCAATTGTTTGGGAGCTCCTGTGACTTACACTCTGGAAAATATGATAATATAGATCAAAAGAATTCTATGGAGATCCTGTTTTTATAGCCTTTGCAGTTCAAAGTAGGCACCCAGCATTAACTTTTTTGAACAATAAACTTGTTTGTTCTTTTGTAAACAGAATAGGATTGTTTCAAGACATAAAGGCATTCAAGTCATTAGTCAGGGTTCCTTTTAAAATAGAATAGGGTCTGGGTTTAACTGAGAATATCCGGTAAAATAAACTGTCTTTATGAGCTTTGTGCCTTTTTGTGTCAGATTTAAACCTGAGAGAAAACCCAAAAAACAAAGGTAAAGAGAAAAGACTCTTTAAGCACTGCTGGGTCACAGTGTTTTGCCATCCCACAGGTTTTATTATTAATCTTATTATTTTATTTTATTTTTGTTTTTTTTACATTAGGCTCCCGTAAGACGAGCACCCCCCAGAGAAGTCAACATGTACAGCTCCCTCTATCTATTCCTAAATTGAATGGAATCACGCACATTTCTATCAGGAACAACAAAAAAACACAGAAACCTCAGGAAGATCCGAACTTCAAGGCTCTTCATCCGGGACGGACAAACAACTCAATAGGTGTCGCATCAAAAGACTAGACAGAAGTAGCAGCAGTAGATTACAGTTTAAGTAAACAGAATAGCAATATGAGACTGAGAAGAATTTAAGATTGCAATGATTGAAAAGGCAAGAACTGAAGTTAGCCATAATGTCTTATGGCTAAAGTCCAGAGGCAAGAAAAAGGATGAAGAGTGTACTGAACTTATGGAGAATACACACTTCAAAACCACAACGTCAGTTTGGAAATAACATAAATGCTGGAGAAAACTGTAGGGTAATAACTTTAGAGTTATTCACCCTAATTTTCAGCAAAGATTGCTGTTTCAAACTCCTCTTCAGCATCAAGTCTGAACAAGCGAGACTGACAACTTTGATTGGAATAGTTGCTACTCTTGCTTCTGCCAATAGGGACCAAACTATTTACTGCTTTTAAGTGTTTTGTTTACCGTATTTCCACCTGGGCTGTGGGTTGTTTATGACATGAACTGAAATTATCTTCCTTTTGCACAAAGCAAATTGGCAGACAACATCAGAGAAGCGATACTTTTATCTTGCCATCTTAATGCCAACTTAAAAAAAAAAAAAAAAAAAAAAAGTTAAAAAAGGCTCATAATATGAAATGCATCACCTCCTGTCCGATGCTCCCCCAGAGGCTCAAAGAGGTCAAAGGTTGCTGTGGCCCCGTCCTGCATGGGTAGATACTTCCTGATCCCACTGGGATGCGGCGCGCTCACCCGGCCAAGTTTACCGTACAGCGCTGTTTGGAGGTGCCCACTTTTACCCCATAGCAAGGGAGGAATGTACCTGGGAAACACAAAGCTGGTCTGTTACCCACACAACTAACTTTTACAATAGACCAAAAGATGATCGGAGTGGGACTTTACCAATGTCTTCATAAAAAAAGACAAATTCTTTACATCTATTGGCATCTATCTAGAGGTTTACTGTAGGAGTGAAGTCTTTGTTATGTAATGTTTCTATAGGTTGCACCAATTGAAAAAGAAAATCACCTACTTCCACCATATGAACAAACCCCTGAACAACAGCTCTTATCTGACTGCATTACCTAAGATAAGACAAAAATCCTGCCGACTGCTTCAGTGAATGTTTCAGGTTCTTTAGGATTCGTAAAGTATCTGCATTATTATAAAACTTTATTGGAAAAAAGCAACATTGTTGATAAAAGCAAACTTTCTTTAAAACATCAGGTAAATAACATGTGAAACACAGAAAGAAGTATTTTTAAGAAGCTCTGCTTGATCTGCTTTAGACAAGGAGACGTTTATTTTGAGGAACGTGAAGCGGCGGGAGAAGTCAGGGGTTCTGTAACATCCCCTGTTACTCTTGCACTTCCTCACCTCACACCGTGGCACAAACAATAGCACAGTTGCATAAGAGACGTGCCAAAGAGCTGACCACTCCCACCTGCACTAACGTAATTACTGCCAGCATCCACTGCACATGTGGTTAAAGATTAACACTTTCTAGAAGTCACTGAGCCGGAGAAGAGGAAGCGCGCATCAGTGTTGTCATGTGAATGCAGACGGGAAGAGAGTTTATCAGCACTCAGGTTCTCCAGCCGATTGGATTAAATACACAGAGTTAATCAAATAAAGAAGGCTTGTTTTACTAAAGATGAATATTTGCTCCTACGCTGTGAAAAGAACACTAGGAGAACAGGCTGGGACAAACTTGTTTTGATGACTGTGCCTTCTAGAAGTGCAAATGTCACTTTCTATTTACTGTGTGTGCTTTTGTGTCCTTCACAACTATTGGGTAACAAAAAACAACGTGTCGCTGAGGTTTCAGAGGGTAGAGATCCAACTTCCCTATCAAAATACAGAGCTGACATTTCTTGTCACCTCTAATATTTGATTGAAATGACACAAATTTTCTTTGAACAAACAGCTCAGAAATAAGTCAACTTGTGTTATATAAGCTCCTAAAATGCTTCTTACTGTTTAGTGTTGCTGTTGTTTGCATGATTCTGCATAGTTTTGACTCTTATTTGTTGGTTTATTTGAAACAAAGGCTGATTGAGGATAGTGACACAACACAATTTTGGAAGCTGAGATGTTCATTGACCACCAACCGTGCCTTTAATGCGTTGTCAATTGTTACAGCTGTTTAATAAAGAAAGGCAAACATTTGTTTTTACTTATTTGTAAGAATGATTGAGAGAAACAGCCTTCTACCCACGTTCTTGTATGTACAAGTTCCAAAAATGCTGCTGACTCTGTTAACCTTACAACAACCTCTTTATCCGTTCCACTGAGAAATTGATCTGTTATGCAACAAAGCAGGGTGGTGCTGGGAGATAGTACGAAGACTTTGCAGCATTAACAATGCAGACAGGTTGGAGGATTTCATTAGTGTGGTTCACATGAGGGCAAACGTGTTTTTCTGAAAAAGGAATCAATTATATTATGAACAATACTACTAGTAAAGTACAAACAGAAATACTTATTTAGAAAAAAAAAAGGTGAGCAACACATTTTTAGGAAAGTGTAGTCTTTTCCAATAACATTTATGTTGCATCTGCTTTACAGGTGGGAAAGCTACTTTGATCATAAAAATGAACTTCCTTTATTATTCATGCAGGTCAGAGAAACACTTGAATAAATCCAAAAATACAAGAGAGACCTAGCTGCAGACAAGATGGCGCCTGACATCATCAGCCGGAAGTGGAAATTATGCAATTATGCAAAAACTCTACAACAATTCCAAGCCTAACCAAAAAGTACCAAAAAAACCAAAAGAATTGTAGAAAAATACTTATCAAAGCTGAAAACGTGAAAAATTCTAACTGTTAGGGGGCGGCAGTTAAAATATAATTTTTTTTCTAACAATATGGGAGGACTCGCAGTTAAAGACATTGATGTTTGTGGTCAGACATGACAACGTTTAGCCCATACAAAAACAGAATAGGACATATAGAGCAAGCCCCGGATGGTCCAGAAACTGTGCCGTAACCATGGCAACGCTTTAAATAACTGGCACAGAGCTCGAACAAAACTTACTCTTTGGTCAGTTGGGGGCAGGACTTGAGAAGGAAGCGATTCAGGGTCGTGTCCTGGTAGGTGAGGTCTGGCGGCGCGGTCGGGCTCTTGAGGTTCAAACAGCGGACGAGGATGTAGAGGACTGTGGCCACCGCCGCCAGCTTCATCCCATCAAACATCGCCGGCATCTCCGGAGAGATGGTGTGGACGTCTGACTCGTGGACGCTCATGATTATGCTGTGGTAAAAACATAAAAAACACTGTTGGAAAAATGGAAGATAACAAAAAACAAAATAGAAAAACAAATTTAATTTAACAGAATTACAAAAAGAGGGAACATCTCATCATACTGAGCTGTATATTACTCCTAATGCCCTCTAACAACAGACCTGTTGGAATGCAAAGTGAGAGCATCCAAGTCAGATAAGGCCCAGTGAGTTATTTATGGCACTTAGCCTAATTATATTAAACACAGCTAATAGAAAGCCTTACCACTAAAAGATAGTGGTGCTAAGGTTACTTTAAATAAATAACTGCAGTCTAAACATGGTGTCTCATACTTAAATCTCACAAAAAATTTTATTTGAAAAAGTGAAGGAAAAAAAACAAAACAAAAAGGAAATTAAATAATCAGAGAAATCTCATCTCACATGAATAAATGACAGCATGTGAACAAGTGGAAGCATGAAACTTCCAGCACATGTCGCAATAGGAATACATGATGCAACAGGAATAAAATGCAAAGTTAGAGATAAACACGACTTTTGCCTACCTTTGATGCTCAAAGGCAGTCTGTCAAATGTCACAAGGAAAAGTCACAGTTCTGTGGTCAACCTTATGAATCTGAAACAGAAGAGTTAACAAAAAAAGTGCTAAACACCAAGAAACAAAACAAAAACATAAAAAATGATATGTTTGACCACTTTCTCATTGAGATTCTTGAAATCGCTAAACAGAGGATCATTTTATTTCCCTTCTAAAATAACACAAATACCCTGAGAGGATTTTCAAAGTAAAAGTTTAAGTTTTATGGATTTAATGTTTGCCTTAAAACTAGGCGCAGTACATTAAAAAAACAATTAAACCCATAGTTAAAATGTTAAATCAATTAACGATAGAAAAAAAAGTTTAAATAAGTGACATAAAAAGACCAGATAAATGCAAAGCTAAACAATATAACAGTACACCAGCAGAGGGTTTTAAAAGTTGCAACAACTGCCATTGACAGAACCAAATACACTTCAAGACCCAGAATGCTTTAAAACGCATACAAACAAAAATATTTACAGACAGCAAGAGACAAACAAGCTTTGTTGACACTTTCTCCACTCTTATTTTCTAAGGAGCCTTTTAATAATGTTTGGCCCCTAGAGGCCCATGTTGCACAACACCTCGACACAAACACACCCTGACTAAAAATAAAACGACTTCGTTAGCATAGATAAAATGAAATATATTTGTTTTAAGTAATGGTGACTGGTTCCGAATCGTTTGAAAAGCTTCTTCTTTCTGTCACGACTCACAACACAGAGGCATGCGCAGCCACAAGGACACACAGACAGCCGTTGGCTCCCCTCCATCACCCACCTCAAAACCCACTTACTACTCTGTTTTTAACGCAGTCACTTTGGACTATTCGTCGTCCCCGAACCGAAAACCGAGTCGCCCTTCGATCGAGTCCGTGGTCCGCCCACACTACCACTTCCCGCAGCAACCGCTGTCTGCCGCCGACGGCCTGAACCTCCGCTAGGACCCCCAAAACCATAGCCTTAACGTCTGCAGTGGCAAAGTTTAAAACGTCTTCATGGGACAGCAACTTGAGGGGTGCAGCATCATTGAACCGTCCGTCGATATCAAACTGCAACAAAAAAAAACAGCATCTTCACTCACCTCAGATGGGGGGGATTAGACAGAGAATGGAAAAAAAAGCCTCCTTGTTTTTCCGAAGCCACTAGCTCTCTCTGATAACTTGTTAAATTCCTGAACGTTTCACTAAACCATAACAACCAGCTGTTCTCTGCGAGGCGATACAACAGAGCTGGAGGCACGAGCTGAAGTAGCATCCCCTGCTATGACAGCCCACTTCCTAGAACAATCTGCTCATTTGCATCCGAGCGCTCTGATTGGTCGAAACGGCCGATGACAAAAGCGCTGCGTGTCACCACGCCCCTAAAGCATGACTCATGGAGTCGGTTTACCTTCTCCTGTCAACACAATTCTTTCATTAACCACGCTCATTTCGGCAAAAATGTACTGTCTTTTGACACTAAAAAAATCATGCGTGTTTCGTCCACGAGCATGGACTGAACCATTTTTAAAGAATAACAACAAACAACAAACTGACGCCTCCACGCACGAGTTGGAAACGTGAGCTTGCATAACTTTTTTTTTTTTTTCTCTACGCTTTATTTTCGTTACAAAGCGCAGACCGCTTACATTTTTTGTTGAAACACCACACTTTTAAACTCGTTTTTACTCATGTTGTATTGTTATTATTATCATTATTTTTGTCTAAAATAAAAGTATCAATATTTTTTAAATCAATTTTGATAAAAGCCAGTTCTGCAAATGTACTGCTGTCTGTCTCCACTTGATGGCGACAGAGAGCATAAAATTCTCATGTCATTTAATTTAAATTAATTATTTACAAAATTATATTTAAAAAAACATTTCTTTTTATATATTTTATCATTATGTAAATATGGACTTTACAATATTTAATAGATTTAATAGATCTATATACTATATTTATATTATACTTATAGGCAGGAAAAACAGATTGATACTTTAAACTATTCATTTTTGCCCACGAATAAGTATTATTAAATCACGATTTAGTATTTTCAGTGAACAAACTCGTATTTTGTGGCCACAATTTTGCATTTTGTGCTCACAAATTAGCCTCTTATGACCATAATTCAGCAGGCTATTTTTTGTGCACAAATGAGCATTTTGTGCACATAAATTAGTAGTCTGTGCAGGCAAATAAGCATTTTGTGGGCTAAAATTATTAATAGGAATCGGTTATAGTAAAATACATATTTTTTCGAATTCGAAAAGAGGAGTAAAATACAAAAGAGTGGCCGCAAAATGCTCATTTGTGCGCACAAAATGAATTCTTGGTTACAAACAGTTAATTTGAGGAATCGATTATTTCTTTTCTTCTCTGAACGTCGTGTGAATAGCTCCGTAATTTTGTGCTTGGTTTGAAATCAGGAAGTATGTTTGGATGTTCAGGTCTACGAGATTTCTTATGAAGAAAGCAGGGCATGGCCAGGACGCAGATTGAATCCTGACGTCTTTGGTAGGCGGTTCCTCCGAAGGCCCGCCCACGTCACGTGATGCCTCTTCTGTCGGGATTTATAAAAAAGGGATCCTGGCCACTACTGTGATTTCCGACGGTACGTTAAGGTAACATCTCTAGGGCTCCTGTCAAACTTGTTGAACAAAAAGTAAAAGAAAAAGGTGAGAAAAATCAAATATGAAAGACGACACTGCAGCGCATTTAGGAGCGATTATACTTTTGGTTTGCATCTCTTCCATCAGAGGTAAGTGTCCCTTTAAAACAAACACGGTTTGCTGTTCATTGTCAGTTTCTCCACTCAGAAGTTTTTTTTATGTTATGTTGAATTTAACTATTTTTATTTGATGCTTTGCCTCTGTAAAACTATATGAAACAATGATTTGGTTATTTTATCCCATGAACTGTTAATGTTCTTTACATTTCCAGTTTTCTAGTAAAACTTCTATTGGACTCCTTTAGTTTCTGTTACAAACTTTATGAAACAAGGTATGAATGGAAAAAGAGTGTGGGTGGAGGATGTTAATAAATACAAAAAGAGTGTGCGAAAGTTGAAATACTTGATACAGAAAATAGCCTTCAACGTTTCCTTGAAATGTGTTTATCAGGATAAAAAAAATAATAGGCTGCAGACACAGTTTTCTTCTGCAAGGATATCATTAGTACATATCCTGCCCTCAGATTACAGTGCATTATTCTCACATGGTGCTTCAATGAAACTTTACTCTGTTATTAAAGGAGAAACTATTATTAGTAAGTTCTGATTTGCCCAGTAACAGTAGAAGTTGATTTTAAACATTTTTGTGACATATTTTGGTGAGTATTTTTGATGCAGATGTGCTCTAATGACTGATTACAATAGCTCGTTTTTATACTGTATTGAGTAGCTGTCCCTGGGATGGTGTTTTTGTTCCACATATGGAAGTACAGATGGAGCTGATCAAAACAACATATGTGAAGCTGTGTGGTGCCAGCATGAGCCAGCTGTCTCTAAGTTTAGATCAACCTATACCTGTGCTGTCAACCTAGAGGTTAAAGGGTGCCACTCACCTGGTGTTTCATCGACCTCAGTGTACTTTTTGTGTTGATTACTACCCACCTGGCAGTAAACTGTGCTCCATGTTCTGAGTAACTTCGTCATCTCGTTATTGTGTAACTTCCTCAACCCTGGAAGAGAGGCATGCCTCTGTCCAACCTGGCTAATCCTGCAAGCTGTTAATCCGGAATTCATACCTGCTCTACTGTCTGTGATTGCAGCAAACAATCATGGAAAAAGAAGTTTCTTTCTTTAATAAATGCAACCTTTAAAAAAGCACATATATGTAATATATATAGATATATACCTTTGAAGAAAAGTAGGCCAAAACAGTTAGGATTCACATTCAACAGTGTGAGTGACACCTTTAATGGAACCAATCGGACAAAGTGACAAACATTCAGAAATGTCGTCCATCTTTCCACTACACCACTGCTTCAGTCCAGTGAAATTAGTAGCCATTCAACAATGCATGGCTCCTCTTGGCCGTGCATTTTAATTGTGTTAGACATTAAGCATTTGGCCATTTCGTTGGTTCTTTTTGTTTTTCAGACATTTCTGGAGTGAACATTCAAAATCATTGTCTTGATCCATGACCCAGTTTTAGCCTAACATTTGAGTCCAGCATCTTTTAGTGTCGGGAGGAACTCGGGTTTTACCCCATCGACTGTAAGCGTGGGGCTTGCGGTCGGATTTCTGTAACAACGAGGCCTATATTTTTGTTCTTTGGCTTTGTGTCAGGAATTGCAACAGACAGGGAGTGTTCATTGAGCTCAAACTGTGGTGACATGTCTGCAGTCAACTAGCTAAGTGAACAAACACAACCAACAATGTGAGGACGAGGTGTTGTTATATTGAATTCACTAGGAGAAAGCAGATATTCCTAGTAAAAGTACTTCTCCGAGTGTAAAAAGACATGCAGCTATAGTAAAGGTGTTTAAAGCCCTCTGTCAAGACACTACATTTGAACAAAATGGCATATTTATATGTAATATTTATCCTTTTAAATCCTACTTTCATTTTTATACAATACCTGATTTACTTTAGGTGTGTTAGAAAAAAAATGTGATCTGAATATAATACTATTAAACTGCATGTCTTATTAACAATAAAACAAGCAGTTTAATTGTACTTTATATAACTGTTTAATGGTATTTTAGTAACAATAAAACACGTTGCAACATAAAAAGCAGCATCATATTTCTTAAAACATCAGGCCCTGAGAAGTTTGAGCATGTGGTGTTTTTCCTGGAGCTACAGAAACATGTGCCTTACTGTAAAATCAATATCAATGACCAAAAATGTGTGATCAGATCTGACTTTAGAGCCCCACATACTGTCTTCATGTTTGCAAACTCTTAATCTTTTTTTTTTTTAATTCAATAATGTTTTAATCTGACCATTTGGTATAACTGGATTAAAAGAAAACCATCTGATCAATACGTGTACAAATTACACACTTAAACTGTTTACCCTTGAACTTTGGGTTTGGAGTTGTGTGTTTAAGGACTGCGTTTTGTATATAACTGTTTTGCTGCAGTGTCTTGAAGCATCTTTGTGCAAGCATATATATTATAACGAAAAAGTTTGGTTGCAGGAAAATAAAGTTTGAGTTTGCTGAAAAAAATCAGGGTGTAAACTTCTCAACTAATACACTTTTTTGGTGTGTCTTGATTGCTTTTGAAATGATCATCTCCATTAACCAGCATAGCTGCTAACACTTTAATCTTAATTAATTTATTTTTAATTGTTGGTATAGGTTAGATGTGTATTATGTTTTGAGTCTTTTTGTTTGATTTTCTCAGGTGACTACTGTAAGGTGAATCACTGCTACAATGGAGCAACATGTGTGACCAGTGTGGGGGAAGAGCCTTTCATCTGTATCTGCTCCGATGGCTTTGCAGGAGACACCTGTAACCTGACAGAGACGGGTAAGACATGCTCCAAAGGGAACTTATGGCTCTCTCTTATGTGTGTGAGACTAAGAGGGTTTCCCTTCTCCGTCCCTCAGGTCCATGCAGTCCTAACCCCTGCAAGAACGATGGCACATGTGAGGCCATTGCTTCGTCGAGAAGAGGAGATGTTTTCAGTGAATACATCTGCAGGTGCCCACCTGGCTTTGAGGGGGTGCACTGCCAAACCAGTAAGGAACTTCTTCCTGTCCTATAATATTCCCAAATATATTTCACTGCTGTATTTTCCGGAGTATCAGTTGCGCCAGAGTAAGCCGCAGGAGCCAGAAAATAGCATAATAAAGATGAAAAATAACATACTTAAGTCGCTCTGTTGCTCCGCTGGGAAAACCTTGCAAAGAAACATGATTTATATGAAAATTAAAAGCATTTTAGCCTCTTTAGCCTTAATAAAATGAGAACATGTCAAATTGACAAAATGTAATCTAACACAAGAACAAAGAAAGCACAAAGCAGAAAATATTTGCAAGTAATCTGGAACAAAATGATACTTCCATAAGAGCAGGTTGTTCTGAAAGTGAGAACCCACCCGGATTTTTTCCCATCCTGTCGCAGCATCAGCAGTGAAAGAGATGTGTCCCTTCAGCAGTTTCATAAAAGGACTCATTCAGTGGCCTCTGTGGTTATTTTGTTTGGCTAATCAGTAAGACCAAATGCAGTCCTCTTAATATGCAGATGTCCTCCTCACAGGCTCAACACTCCATCTATTTGTGCCCAAGTTTGACCCAATCACAGAAAGAATCTGACTAACATGTTTTCTTTAAAAGAAAGTCTTCAGTTGGATCAAAATTAAAGACTTGCTTATTATTAGTTTTCATGAAAATGTTTTCTTTCAAAAGACAATGTACTACTTCCACTGACAAATACAGCTTTGTTGTTCATAATTTTATCTTGTGCATTTGCTGCGCTGGCAGTTTTTTGGTACCAGACCCTCCCTGAGGCCAGTCTGACCACCAAGTGTAGCGTTGGAAAAGTCTGGCTGTCCACACCCAGCCATTTTCTAATTTGAACCCAGACAGACTTAAAAAATGAACTACAATGTATACATTTATAATTGAAATGATCATGAACAGTTAAAACATAATTGCTGGATTTTGTGCTGGAAAACAAAACAATAAAGTTGCATTTTAGGCCAAAAAACAATGGAAAAACTATCAAAATGGCTCCTTGAAACATAATAAACTATCGACACTTATAAGAGTTGTGCAGATATATGAAACAACAATTTGAATGTTGATTTCAGAGGGTTTTTCCAGTGTTTATAGTTGTACTAAGCCAGTGTTGTTGCAGACATACCGGCACCTGTTTCTAAGTTGTGACCAATCCTCTTAGCATTAAAGGGACCTGAGCCATGTGGCATTACGTCAACCTGTCATCTGCTTCAGCGCTTAGGTTTTCTAGGTTTGCATTTAGAAAATAGGGCATCCATGCTGTATTTGCAAGCAGATATTTTGTTTTTTTATTATATTTTTGTACAGTAACAGTTGCAACTTTTTTTAATGCATTGGGGAAAAAAAATGTGTTATTTAGGAAGCAGCTTAACACAGAAAACCCATGGAAAAGCCTTAGCCATTACATAGAAAGACAAAAATATACAATGAATGGAGCTTTATAAATAGAATTATTTAAATAGAAAATATGGGTCAAATGTGTAAATGCTTTTTTTTTTAAGTTTTAAGAGAAAATAAAAAACAAAAATGAACTCAGGTATGATTTGGAGGAAAGAGGACATGTTAAAACTCAAACATGAGTTGTGTAATTTTCTTATGCCTGATATGCTTTCAAATATAAGGTTTAATGTTGATCGTTTCAGATTTCAGGTCATTTTTTAAAAAAAAAATCTCTGATCATGCTGGTCTCTAAACACAGCACCTCTTCTTTCTGAAAGTGCCCCATCTTGTGGAGAAAAAAAGAATTATTCCAGAGTGAGACAGCTCACTGGGCCCACTGTTCCACTAGTCTTTTTCCCCTCATGCTGCATTTGATTCTGTATTCTTGTATCTCATTTTAGTGTTGCGTCGCTATTCGTGCAATAACAGCTTCAAACAACAGTTTGACATCAACAAAAAATGCATTTAGGCCGTGTGTCGACAAAAGTTCGGTTAAAAATTCCCAGTTACACGATTGTGTTGTTGTTTGCGCCTATTTTTATGTAAATTAGCTCATAAAGGTAAAATAATTTCAATTACAAAATACAGGAAGAGTTTAGCCAAATATTTATGTCTGACTTTTTGCATCGTGAACATCACAGAACTTCTAGTATTCCTAAGATTACAGTGGTCTAGTACAAGCACACCTTAAATTAAGATGTTTGAAGTCACTTGCTGCTAAAATACATGCTCTTAACTCTAGAAAATAGTTTTCTTTCTATGATTAAGCACTACAAATAAGCATTTTCTGTGTCTGTTTGCTTAGATGTAAATGACTGTGTAAATCAGCCTTGTAAAAATGGAGGGACATGTCGGGATCTTGATGAAGACTACACCTGCCACTGCCCGTCTCCATATGTTGGAAAGCAGTGCCAGCTGCGTATGTTCCTCAGCTACCTTCCTCAAATATTCACGGAATCACTTTGCTTTATTTCAGTGTTTTTCACTGGTTTTTTTTAATCCTTTAGGCTGCATTTCTCTGCTTGGAATGGAAGGAGGAGCAATTTCCGAGTCCCAGATTTATTCTTCCTCAGTGCACTATGGCGTCCTCGGTCTTCAGCGCTGGGGCCCGGAGTTGGCTCGACTCAACAACCAAGGCATCGTCAATGCCTGGACGTCAGCTGCACATGACAGGAACCCATGGATTGAGGTGAGAGAAAAGGAACATTTCGGTAACAGGACAATGTTCAATCGAAACACTGACTGACTATTTTTTTTTTACATTTTTATGAAAGATTAACATGCAGAAGAAGATGCGCCTGACTGGCATCATCACTCAGGGAGCCAGCCGCTTGGGTGCAGCTGAGTACATCAAGAACTTCAAGGTGGCAAGCAGCCTGGATGGAATCAGTTACATCACCTACAAAATGGAAAGTCAACGACGGGATAAGGTTAGACGCTGCTCTATTGCAGAGATTCAGTTCCCTATTTTAGCTTTTGGAGTCTTTTTTTCTTTTTTTCTAAATTTGACGTTCTTTATTTGTGTGTGTCCGGGTGTGTGTGTACGGAGCAGGTTTTTGTAGGAAACTCTGACAACGACAGCACAAAGACCAACCTTCTTGACCCACCTATTGTGGCCCAGTACATACGCATCATCCCTGTGGTGTGCCGCAGGGCCTGCACTCTGCGCATGGAGCTGGTGGGGTGCGAGATCCATGGTAAGCTCACAAGGAACGTCTGAACCAGTTCTAGTCCTGCAGATCATAACATTTATTGCAGAACTAGTTTTACATTTAAGAACATGTGTAGACATTTTACATCTTCTTCGAGATTGTCCTTCTGTTGTGATCTTGCTAATGATCAAAATGACATCAAAAATGGTTGATTTCTTGCATGATTCCTGCTCTGTATCTCCTATTCTTTCCTTTTTGTTCTGAGCGGGTTTTAAACTACTCATTTCTGGACACTTTTGGGACTCTCAATACATGTGCAGGGTTGATTCCTTTCTTCTGTGGGTATATTCACTTGTCTCTTCCTGTTTTGTCTGCTCTCTTTCCTTCTTTTCCTCCGTCCTCCTCTGTCTTGTTGCTCGGCATTCACAGCTTCTTCAAACACGGCAGGTTGCACAGAAGCCCTGGGAATGAAGTCCCGTCTCATCTCAGATGAGCAGCTCTCAGCCTCCAGCTCATTCCGGACCTGGGCCATCGACGCTTTCACCTGGCACCCTCAGTTTGCCAGACTTGATAAAATGGGAAAAACAAACGCTTGGTCTCCAGCCCACAACAATCGTTCAGAGTGGATCCAGGTACAACTTTCCTTCTTCTCCTGGTTAACTGCTATGTGAGCCAACAGATTCTGCAGAAGCTCACAGTGTTTTTCTCTCATTCAAATGTCAGGTTGATCTGGAAAGGACAAAACGCATCACAGGCATCATCACACAGGGTGCGAAGGATTTTGGAGTGGTGCAGTTCGTCTCTGAGTTTAAAGTTGCATATAGCAATGACGGAAAGTCGTGGACTGTGGTGAAGGAGGAGAACACTGACAATGAAAAGGTCAGACATGTGCGAGGATGGGAGTTGATCTTGTATGTTTGTATCTACGCTCACACCGGCAATGTGCTGCG
This sequence comes from Oryzias celebensis, assembly GCA_014656515.1. Taxonomy (NCBI): domain Eukaryota; kingdom Metazoa; phylum Chordata; class Actinopteri; order Beloniformes; family Adrianichthyidae; genus Oryzias; species Oryzias celebensis. The sequence continues at coordinate 23,282,180 of BNCR01000003.1, read as the reverse complement.
CATAAACTGCATTTTTGAACGCAGTTTTAGCATATGGTGTTTACACTGGACTCGATTCTAGTGGATCTACTCATGGTTAAAAGAGACTTAGTGTGCAATGTCAAAGCGGCTTTTTCTTTCACAGCTCTATTCATTTACTGGAAAGATGTGGTGCCGTGCCGGTCACAAACTGCAATTATTAATTTCTCCTTGATGATCAGTTTTCAAACAGTTGGTTTCAAGTGGTTTAACTTTTGACACAGGTTCATTGGCCGTGCGTTTTGAACGTGAAGCCTGAAAACTGACTTAAAAACTTGCATGGCTAAACATGCACGTGATAATTTTGCTTGGAAGCCCGAAACGTGCATATGCGCGTTTTCATAGACTTGTCATTGGAAGTGGTCGCTCGAACACGCGTTTCCGAACCCGGTGTGAACGTAGCATTTCAATGGCTTTGCAGTTCTTTGCATTGGACTTTTATAAAATAACATTTCAATCACATTTGCAGATTTTCCAAGGGAACATCGACAACAACACCCATAAGAAGAATGTTTTTGAGCCCCCGTTTTACGCTCGCTATGTGAAAATTATTCCTTGGGAATGGCACGAACGCATCACTCTTCGCATGGAGCTGCTGGGATGTGATGACTAGAAACTCACCTTTCACCCTCCGTGAATCCAAACCACAGTGGATAATGGATTCTGAAAGCAAGCATTACATTTGCACTCGATAGAGATCAAGTTTACCAATTAGCTTGGACTTTTACCACTCGTAGCACTTTCTAACTAGCTTACTAAGGTTTGCACAAAATTGTCGGTGCAACATAATTCTTGTATTTATAATAATTTCCTTACAAAATGTAGATTTAGAATTAAAGAGTCAATCATTAAGAGAAACTAACATAAATGATCTAGTAAGCTAGACAATTGATCGACCTGATGGATCAAGGATTCCATTGTGTTGTTCACTCAGCTGCTGTTTTGTTACTTGAGCACATGTGGCAGAGAGACACAGGGCCTGTGCAATTACAAAATACTGGAAAAACATGGGCACCACTAAGGTGCAATAAGAATTTCCTTTTTACATCTGACTTTTTAAAAAGACGCCACATTTTTCTGCTTCCTTCTCAAGTATAACTGTAATTTAATGCATTTTATAACAAATGTGAATATGTAGAAAAAATGTTTTTAACTGTTTTTCATTTGATTTTTTTTTTCATTCATCATTGTTATTCTTGAACATTTATTAAAGATTATATAAAGTCTCTTTTGTGCTTTTACTAATTTATTTAGTTTTGATGAACACATGTGACTTAATTCTAGTTGTTTCTAACTTTACACTGTAATCCTTGAATTAATTTATGACAAATTCGTTCACATTTTAGTCACATGAAGTTCAGCCCACTGTTGTTTTTATACATAAAAATAACCCAAAGGGAACATTATTAGAACATAATACTATACTGTATGGTCACGTCTTTGAAAAATTCAGTGTTTCCAAACATTGGACTGTAATGATCATTTTTTTGCTCCATCACGTGTTGCCAGCTGTGATGGTACTTGTGCGTTACGTAATGATACAATGAACATGATGCTCCTAAATCCAAATGATATTTTCCTAAATCAGTTATAGATTTATCTCATATTGAAACAATTTTTAATAGCATAGGTTGGTTCAATTCTGCCTCAGACACTGGTTGGATCATAATAGAAACAGAGCTTACAGAACAAAATACAAGAGAAACTATTGACTTTGAGCAATTTTTAACCTTTGAGATTCTGTTATTTACACTTATCCAAAATGTTTAGAATGACAGAAGCTGGGAATACATTTATTTTGTTAAGTCAGGATTTAGTAGAAAGCAACAAAACTAATGTATTGCTTAGTTTGTATGTTATGCAGCACTGGTGCGTCTTTCATTTTAAGCACAAACTTTTTTTTCTGTTGCTGACAGCAATTTCCTTTCATTTTTATCCAGAGTCCTCAAATTTTGCTGTTAAATGGTATGAAAGAGTTTGTTTACAAATTGCAAATTTTATTAAAATATTTAAAAATAGAACTCGTCACTGTCTAATCATTTTGAATCACTAAAGATATGGCTTGTCTGGCCGGAGTGTTTTTTTAAAAGATATATATCCCCATCAGTACATATCACAAAATAATAAACTATTGATCCCACAAAGTGGAAACGACCTTTGTAATTTATACATTAATAGCTATCAACAAAAAAAATGAATACCGCTAAAAATACACTTAAATGTAATTATAGTTTTAACAACAGAGTGGATGTGGATGATCTGAGTTTATAAAACTGACTTTATTTAAGCATATTCAAATGTAATAAAAAGATTTTTGGAGAGTAAATCCAAAATCGTCCAACTGTTCATCTCCAAGATTATTTGCAAAAACAGGCGTTAAACACTTGAACAAGTCTCACAACATTACAGAAATCAACTTAAATTTTTCCCCTAAAAAGAAATCCTATTGGATTAGAGTTAAAAACTTTAAAAGGTACAGAACATTTCAAAATACAAAAAAAACACCTTTGTTCTTCAAGCCACATGGAATCCTGAGAAAACGATACTCGGTGACATACATACATCAGGTAGTATGTACATAAGCTCCACAAACAAAATTAAAACAGAATCCGCATCAATCTACTGAAACTCTGCTTCAAAGAGTATTCGCTCAATTCTCAACCTGACATCTGTCTTTTTCTGAGGGGTCAATCGTTTAAAGATTTTGACAAGGTTCATGAAGTAAAATTCATCACAGTCTTGAGGCTTTTCCATGTGGGTGTGAAACATCTGATGACTTTCGGAGAGGTTTAGTGATCCATGTCTGCTTTTCCCTGGAGTAGTGTCCATGCTTGATTGTGAGACAACAGGATTCAGGAAATGTCTGCTGCTTCCTTCATGGCTGTTCTCTAAATCACCTGTGTCGTCGCTGTCGCTATCATCTGCGATCTGTGAAGACAAGAGAATGAATGATGTTATAAACACAATGCATGGAATACATAAAACAATCTTCAGTTGAAGCAACTTCTATTAGCCCCTGACCCTCCAAGAGCCCTCAGATCATCAGGTGCAAGACTGCTGAAGAAGTCTAGAGTTCTAACAAAAACCCACGGCGAGACTACATTCCAACACGGCGGGCCTCGCCTATAGAACAACCCGCCTGAGGAAGTGAGGACCTCATCAACTTCGAAGGTTTTTAAGAAAAACCTCAAAACTAATCTTAGCTTTTAAGTAGATTGTAGTTGTTTTTTAAGCTACTTTACTATGTATTTAACTGTTTTGTCTACGTTAATTTTGGTCTTAATTGTTGTTGTGAATTACTACTTATTATCACAAAAAATTCAATTATTTACAGTCCATCTGGAAAGTATTCATGCGCCTCACTTTTTCCAGTTTTTTTTTAAATTGATGCAAATGTATGACAAAAAATTTTGAAAATTGATTTGTACACAAGTATTCACAGCCTTTGCTCAATACTTATTTGCTGAACCTTTGGCAAAAATTACAGCCTCAAGTCATTTTGAATATGACATCACAAGCTTGGCACACCTTTCTTTGGACAGTTTCGCTCATTCCTCTTTGCAGTACCGCACAACCTCCATCAGGTTGGATAGAAACCGTCGGTGCACGGCTGAAAGTTCTGCTCTATCCTGACGAGTCTTCCAGTTCCTGCTGCTGAAAAACCTCCCTACAGCATGATGCCACCACCACCATGCTTCACTGTAGGGATGGTATTGGCCTGGTGATGAGTGGTGCCTGGTTTTCTCCAACCATAACGCCTGCCATTCACTCCAAAAAGTTCTATTTTGGTCCGGTCAGACCACAGAACTTGGTTTCTCGTGGTCTGGGAGTCTGAGAGTCATTCAGGTGCCTTGTGGTTCCAAACTTCTTCCACTTACAGATGATGGAGGCCACTGGGCTCATTGGAACGTTCAAGGCAGCAGAAATGTTTCTGGATCCTTCCCTGTCTTGTACCTCAAGACAAACCTGTCTTGGAGGTTTACAGACAGTTCCTTTTCTTTCATGTTTGGTTTGTGCTTTGACATGCACTGTCAACCATAGGACTTCATGTAAACAGGGTCGTACCTTTCCAAATCATGTCCAATCCACTGGATTTACCACAGGTTGGCTTCAATTTAGCATCTGAAACATCTCATGGCTCATCAGTGGAAACAGAATAAACCTCAGCTCACTTTGGAGCTGCACAGCAAAGGCTACGAATACTTATGTACATAACATATTTCAGGTTTTTCATTTTTAATAAATTTGCTACAATTTCAAAAGAACTTTTTCAGCATCGTCATTATGTTTTTTTTTTTTTCAAATAATTGTTCATGGAGGAAACTGATTTAATCCACTTTGAAAATAAGGCTGTGACAATAAAATGTGGAAGAAGTGAGGTGCTGTGAATATTTTACGGATGCACTGTATTTGCTCATTTGTGTGACTACATTTTTGCTTTTAAACTAGCGTCTTCTCACTCTTGCCTGGGATGTCAGTTTTCGGGGTTTTTTGTTTTTATTGTGCTGTTTGTTTGTTTTAATATGTACAGGACTCTGACTATATTCTTGCAGGAAAAGTGATTTATAAATAAATACATTTGAATTTAATTTTTTTAAATTAGAGTTTACAAAACCAAATAAAAAAGTTTAATTCACAATGAATTAGAAATTGAATTAAAAGAAGAACTTGTTATTGTAAATTAAATAGATTCAGTATTGTACAAAGTTGTACAAAGCCCTTTATTACACATCTTTTTAATTAGAGATTTAGGGAAAAAAAAAGTGTTTTGGCCATAACAACTTTTGAATTTGATTGTTTTTCTCTGTCACAACGTTAAAGTAGATTGAGGACTAGAAACGGTTGTTATTTTCTTATTGCGGCTAATAAAAGCTACTGGATATAAAAAGTTTGTTCTTGCTTTTTTTTCTGGGCTTTTTTTTCTGTTTGTTCTTGCATAGTCTCACAGAGAGATCATCCTATGGTGTTTTTAAATCAATACTCAAATACAAACAAACTGGTATGCCATAACATGGTCAGAGTCTTACCACAAAAGGCTGTAGCTCGAATTCACTTGGATTTTTATTCTTCTGTGCCTCCAGGCATACAGGAACATGATTGGCAAAATCTCGTCTCCTTAATAAAGTGGCCTTGCAGTACAAACAGTGGTAATGAGGTTTTCTCCTGCACTCAAATGCACATTTGTAAAATGTGTAACCTAAAAAAAAAAGAAAAAGAATTAATTATGAAAATTAAATTAATAATTTCAGCTTTACAGATCCTCTCCGTGAGCAACCACCTTAACGTGGTGGAGCAGTTTGAGAGCTTGAGTGATCCTAGCAGCTGTGCTGGCCGGTGGCTTTTGACAACCCGGTGGTCATGGAACATCACCTCTCTGGGAGCGAAAGGGGCCTGAGCTGTGTGGCAGGTTGAGATGTACCGGCTTGATATAGTTGGGCTCACGTCTATGCACAGTCTGGGCTCTGAAACTCAGTTCTTTGAGAGGGGTTGGACTCTCTACCATTCTGGAGTTGCACATGGTGAGAGGTGGCAGGCCGGTGATGGCTTACTCGTGAGCCTCCAGCTCAGCCACCAAGTGTTGGAGTTCACCCAAGTGGTCGAGAGGGTCGTGTCCCTTCGTCTTCGGGTGGGGGACAGGTTTCTGACTGTGGTTTCGGCTTATGGGCCAAACAGCAGTTTGGAGAACCCAGCTTTCTGGGTGTCTCTTGGATGGGTACTGGAAAGCGCCCGAATGGAGGACTCCATTGTCCTCCTGGGATACTTCAATGCCGACGTGGGCAATGACAGCGGCATCTGAAGGGACGTGATTGTTAGGAATGGCCTCAGTGATCTGAACCAGAGCAGAACCAGCGTCTGAGTTTCTTTTTCACGTTGCTTCATTCTAATAAATTTTTAAGTGAAATGATGGACGAACATCATTATTCAATCAGCAAAGTGGTATTGTACTTATCTTTTCCCGTTTCTTCTTTTGTTTCATTTTATTTGATTTCAGGAAAGTCGTTTTTTTATTTTTTATGGAAACTGGAAAAGGCCAGAAGGCCAAACTGGAAAAGGCCAGTAGGCTACTATGCAACATTGTTGATTGGATGATGATATTTCTCCATCATTTCAACGAAAGTTATTTGGAATGAAGTGAAACTGGATATCATCATACAGTGATGTCCCAAACTACCTACCTTTCCGGGTTTCTTATTGTGTTCTGGTTTTCAACATTTCATGTTGATTTCGGTAAATTACTGTAGTTTTCCAACACATTTCATTTTGATTTCCTTTCACTTTTTAGGAAATGTGTTTTGGCTTCTAAAATTTTTTGTTTGATTTGTAAATTTTTTCTTAATAATAATTAAAAAAAAAAAACTTTTTTAAAAATTATTATTTGCTTTGATTTTTTAAATTGTCTTGTGATCCTTAAATGTGATTTGCAGATGAAAAACATACCTCCAATGGAACAGGCAGACTTTTTATGAGAATCCAAATGCAGCATAACTCTGAATCGTTTTGAGGGCTTGAATGTCTCTGAAGGGCAAAAGGGGCAATGATAGCGGCTTGGGGAGCAACAAGTGGTGCATTTCTCCAGCGGTGGAAAGGATGATCCTTTGCAGATTGTAGGATGCTCAAAGACCTAGAAAGACAATTGTTGTTGAGAATCCTCCAAAATCATAAAGCAACTATTTACCTACAACCCAAAAGAGAAAGAAAATGGCAACACAGGTAAAACTGGACTTTTTTTGAAGAATGAAAAACACGTGACGCCCCACCCCCACCATTACAACAACACAGTCAGAAGAAGAGAGAAAAGAAGAAGAAAAAAGAACTGAAACTCGCTAATTTTATCCGTTGGAAATGTAACTTAATGTTGCAGTTGTTCAAAATCCAGCATAAAACTTTCATAATTATATATATATAAATAGCCCAAATAACCCAACTGACAAATATGCTAGGAGGATGTTTAGCTAACAGTGCTTCCGTGAAAACCACAACTATCTGTTCACGTATAACTCTTTATAGTGAGAGTAAAAACAAAGTTCAAGTCAAATATTCACATTTAAAAAAAAAAACACGCCAGTTTTCTGTCGACCCTTCTTACTTCTAAATAGCTTTCGGTGTGCATGCTTCTCAAAGAGAATGCTTCGTCGCTCCCAGTCTCAGACTCTGAATAGCAAAGATGCCCTGACACGCCCATGTGTATCTGCTACTCCTGCGCACGCGCAAATATTCCGTCACTTCCGCTGTAGCATTTTACGGTCAGTCTTCGCATCATAGACTGTAGAATCTGAAAAATGTGCATCTCAATATATGCCTTTGCTTCGGATTTAAATAACAACAATAACCCCCTGAAACGTTTCTAACAACGCTTCAGTAAATAATAATAATAATAAACAAATGGGAGGACATTGCATTTGGTTTTTTTCTCCAAAGCTTTATAAACAATAACAAATAAAAGGGAGAAAAAGTAAGAGCATCACCAATTATTGAAATTGTATCCTATAAATATGTTCCAAGTTTTTTTTTATATTGTCCTGTCCAACAGCTGAGCAAGCAGATAAAAGAGTGGAAGGCCTCTTGTGTTGGACAGATTTCACTGTTACAATAGAGGTTTATAGATCTTCGGACTAACAATGTAGGCTATATATTTGTATAACCCCCTTTTGTATTTGAGGATAAGCTTTATTTATAATAATTATGTTTTTATCATTATGTCTACCGGTATTTGCATTCCTTGTAGGACCAGATAGAAAAAAAGAAGAGAGAGAGTGAAATGCTAGAGACAGAAGAGATAGAAAGAGGTGGTGCAGTAGATAATACAGAGACATAACATGTGTCAAACCCAATGTATGGAGAGAAATTACTATCAGTCTGATTTGTACTAATTTCTCTCCATACTCTAGGCAGGGACAAGGAATAGTGAACCCATTACCGGATTGAGTTCTCACACCTCATCGTTGTGTGTGTTTACATCCCACAGAGGCAACATGCAACTCAATCCATAACATCACAACCGGCTAGCTGTTGTTCTCACTGTTATAGCGCTTATTCTCATATCTGGTGACTTTAATCATGTTACTTTGAATACAACACTAGCAGTTTTTCACCAATATGTACTTTGTCCCGCTAGAAAAAACAAAACATTAGATCTGCTCTATGCCCATGTGAAGGAGGCATACTCAGCCACCCTGTTACCTCCCCTTTGCAAATCTGATCACAATTTGGTTCTTTTGCGACCCGCATAAACCCTTTTTGTGAAAAGACAAACTGCAACAATTTGCCAACTCAGAGAGTGGTCTACAGGGGCGGAGGAACCCCTGAAGAATGTTTTTGTTACCACAGATTGAAATCTCTTGGTGTGATCGCATGGGGAGGACATAGAGGGAGCTGTAGAGTGTATGACAGTCCATCTAAATTTCTGTGTGGACATGGCGGTTCTTGTCCGGTCAGTTTAGTGCTTTACCAACAACAAACCTTGGATTACCAAGGAGACAAAGGCTGTCCTGAACAGAAAAAAGCAAGCACTTAGAGGCAAAAACTCAGCGTGCTGAGGGAGTCCAAGAGAGCGTACAGCAAGAAGTTGGAAGGAAAACTGATGAAAAACCACATATGGGAGGTGTACCTGAGTGTACCATTACAGCAGGTCTATAACCTCAGGAAAAACTTCCTCACCATGAAAACATCTTGTCTAATTCCTGTTCTAAAGAAGTGTCAGGCAAAGTGATTTAGGCCAGTTGCTCTCACCTTCCACACAATGAAAACCTTTAAACAGGTGGTTCTGCAGATTATGCAACCACAGGTGCAGAATAAGATTGACCCTCTACAGAACACAATGAGAACTCGTGTCCATGCTGAGACAGGAAGGTTGTGAGTTCAAATCCGCGGCTGAATCATGCCAAAGACTCTAAAAATGGAACCCAATGCTTGTCACTCAGAACCAAGGGGTTGGATTGTGGGATTAAATGCTTGGAAAGCTTGATCTTTGTGGCTCATAAAGGGGACTCTGAACTGCTCTTTGTCTGGTTCAGAAACTATTTGTTCTAGTTTTTTGAATGTGAATTGTTTGAAATAGAATGAGTGGGACATAAAATGTCCTAATTCTGGAATAACCAATGCATTTCAGAGCAGGTGAGGGTAATGAGGCTGATGATGAGGACAGAGTGTGGCTGTCATATTTAAGCAAACAGGTTGAAACCCAGATGCAGGAAGGACTCAAGCATGGCCAAAATGGGTCCAAAATATTTAATGAATTCAAGACTGACCAATCTCAGAACCCATTAAAAATAAAAACAAAAAAGCACCAGTGCAGAAGACAGAAAGTCGCCTCTTTAAATACAGAAAACCTAATTAATGATTGCAGGACAGACTCATGGATGAATCAGAGGGGAGGGGATACAGGAGAAGTCACAGCTAACCTGCAAGAACAAGGCAGAAAAAAAGCACAACAAAACAAAACAAAACCAAGAGGCAATTTGCGACAGTGGCAATGACCTAACTGGCAACAGCTGCAGGAGGTCTGGCTGCAAAGGAGAACATGTCAGTAGCTGGGTTGTCTGCAACAGCCCTGCGACTCTTAAAGAGAATCAGCAGGTTCTAAAAGTGGACAGGTGAATATTACATGCACCACTTTTGCAGTCAGTCAGAACAAAACACAAAATAATAGACTTATGTTGAACTTTATTTATAAAGACAGCAGAGTAAACCCAAGCGGCCTCTTTTTTTGCGGCAGAGCTACTGTATACATGACTGTGTGTCTTTTCAGTGTGGATTTATGTCAGATCTAAATAACCAAAAGACAATAGGGAAATACATTGGCTATGAAATGAAAAGTGGGGACAATACATTAAACATGTCTACAATGTGTAAAAATATTTTAATAAAGCATTACATTGGAAACATTTACTCAGTGTTGAGTAAGCTACTTCTAAAGAATAATCGATTACTTTATAGTTTACTACTACTACATATTTATTACTTTATTGTATATTAATCTCTGTTTCATTTCATTTAATCGAGGGAAATGTCAGAGCTACAAAACCAAAGTAATAAATTAACAAGGGTTTCCATAGTCTAGTAATTGTAATCAATTACCAAATTTTGAACTGTAATTTGTAATGTTACTTGATTACTGACAAAAGTAATTAAATTACAGTAATTCGTTACTTTGTAATCCGTTACCCTCAACCCTGCATATACTACAGTAAGGACAAAAACTGCACTGTTGTTCCTGAATCAGAAGTTTAACTATCGGCTGAACTCTTCTCTCCAGTTCCCCGGCATAGGCTTTCCCTCTGGTCCTCCTTCTTAACAAGGGGAGTCTTTAACAAGTACCCCACAACCAGGCATCGCCTTCCCACAGAACTCAGTGATCAACTCTAGGTAACCGATATATGAGATGTCTAGACAATTAGCAGCTTTGAGATGTTGTGAGATCTTGTCATGGTATGCTTTTGAGCCTTTTTAAACTGGCACTGCAAGGGCCCAGTCACACCCACATGCATAATGCCCAGGTTGTTGACAGTGTCTGCAGTGACAACAATAAGTAAGCACTTGATCTGTCGTCTGTCTGTTTCTTTCAGATTTGCAATAAAAAATGTCACAATGAGATTTTTTTCCCCCTATGGCGTCATAAAGAAAGAGTCCATTCATGCTGTTACTGTGACCCCGCCCACCTACACATTGCTTTCCGTGTCAGCTTCATGAATTGCTGATTTAAATTAATGTGCACCATAGGAAAAAACAAAAACAAAGTTTGCCACGATGATATGAAAACGTAATAATGACCCTGAGATGACAGGTGGCGAAATGAGCACATCTTTTAAAGGAACGTGTGGAAAAAGCGTGAGGCCTCTCAGCGGCTGACATTCATGAAGTTATAAGTTCAGTTTGTTCAATAAAAAAAACAGTGGTCTAAACAGCGATGTGCAATAGACCTCTATGAGTTCATATCTATCAGATGCAAAATGCATATCTAAAGCTGTAAGCATTGAAGATATCATTTAGATATCTAATAGAAGTGTCCATGGCTTCCAATGGCATTGTTGTTGAAGTGTTTTCCTAGAGAGATCTACTCATCTGTCCTCTGTCATTTTGATGCCAGATTATCAATGTGATAGCAATTATTTCATTTTCTGTGGGAAAGACTGAGGAACTGATCCCTGATAACAGACACCGAATCTCTTGTCAAAGAGGGTCAACTATTGGAGTGAGACTGACAAAAAGAGTTTAACAAAGTTTGCTTCTATTAAGGAATTTATAAACTTCTTTATTTCACTTATTGGTTAAAAGCACAAACAGCAGAACATTATACAAGCCTTCTGTATTTGTCCAAATGGGGATTGAAAAACTTCTAACAAATAAATTGGACAATTACCCAATGCCAGTACAACAGAAATTATATTAAAGCTTATCTGTTTCTCTATTTTTCATACCAAGGTAGTACAAAGTAAAATAGAAGTAACATACAAAATGTTGTGAATATTTATTTGGTTTTTATTACATGCTTTTCATCCATAATAAATAAAATGTGACTGTTTATCGATACCATATGTTATAAAATTAAGCTTCACAAAATTCTGAGTTGGAGTTTGTCTACTATTTTAATTGTTTTATATTAATTCCAATAATGTGGAACTTGTTTTGTTCTTTACCAACACAAAGCAACCTGGGGTATTTGCACCCTTTAATTAACCATGAGCGTGTAAAAGAAAATTCATGTTAGTAAAACTTCTAACATTATGCAGGACAAATTTAATCTGAAAATGAATTAGGTAAAAAATTAAACATCTTTTTTTTTCTTTTTTTTTTTACATTCTTCACTGAGTTAAAGTTCAAACCAACATAACAATAACTGGAATATATTTCAGATAGCTAGCTTTAGAAAACAACAACAACAACAAATAAAAACAGAACATTCTAGTCCTGTTTCTCATGGGAGGATAAATGTTTCCTAAAATTTTCGGGATCATCTTAAGTTCATTCCACCAACAAGGATGCCCTGCAGAGCAGATGGTGTTCCAAAGATGACGAGTAAAAAGTGTCACAATTACTTATTGTCCCCACATGATGATGTCATTGAAATGGAGATATAAATATGTTCCAGTCTATGCTGAGAGGATGTTTTAAAAACATCCAGGAGTTTGTTTTCTCAGTCTTTACTATGAACCTAATGTGCTCAGGTCAGAACTTGCTTCTTCCTTTAGTGTGTTTGCAGAATGGGCTGCTTGAGACACAGCTCGCTGCTTCCAGAAATGATGGGCAGCTGCTTCTCCATGTGGAACCGCACCAGGTGGCTGACACTCTGAAACACCAGGTCACGCGTTCGCACCTGCTCACACACAGAGAAATAACGGCTGTTGAAGCTGCACGTGGTCCCCTGATTGTTTGTGCTTTTTTGTGTGAAATCCTCCACCCCAAATGTACCTGACCATGTCTTGAAGTTGAATCATGGTGGCCATCATGATTCAACATCAAGATCACGCCACCAGGATGAATGAAACCCTTCACCTTACCTGACCATGAGGGTCAACCAGCAGAAGATGTCGCACGGTGGCTCCCTCCATGCCGCTGAGCACGTACTGACCAGAGGCAGAGCTGCTCTCTCTGACCAGGAAATCCCCGCTGCAGGTGAGAAGGGACTCTGCCTGTTCTCTGCCTAACCTGTGACATTACATTACAAAAAACATTGTCCCATATTTAGGTCAAAACAAGAAGTCATGGACTGAATAAAAGGCAAAAACTTTGATTGGTCACCTGCCATGAAACCAGCCTTCTTCCTGGACCAAGCTCCGATCTCTGCCACCAGATGGAGAAGTCCATTGCTCAACGCTGACCTCAGGCTGTGGTGAGACTGCTGTACAGATAATTAGAGCACAATTCATTAAATAAAGGTAGCAACTTCAAACGTTTTAAACTGTGCCTTAAAGTGTTTACATTATTGGCCAAAATCACTTTAAATCCTCAATGGCTCTACTAGTGTTTGTCCTTAATTGTTTTTTTCACTTGAGATTATGTAAAGAAGGATGTGCGTCATTATCTAATCATTTGGACACGAGGAAAAAAAACATCACAATTTAAATTATCTTGAAGAACAAATACCAGCTAACATCTGGAAATGTCAATGAGCATACTGCTTCAAGATTATGCTTTTTGCAGACCTTGCTCAATTGTTCTTGTGCTATGTGGCGTTTCAAGGTTAAACTTGTCTAATCAACAGTTTACTTAGGGCAAGCATGTCCACGTCCATGTCCAGTGCAACCCACGGTTAATTTGAATCTGACCTGCAGCCCCTTTTCCAAAAAATGATCAAATATGGCTGCCACAACTGTTGGCACAAGCATAAAAGCTGTGTTTTATTTCACCAAAAGATGGCAGCAGTGATGCAAGAACCCCTCTCAAAAGCTCCTGTCTGCTGAAAATGATGTAATTTTGACTTTTGTCTTGAATTTAAAACTTTATTAAGATTTTATTTGTCACAGTATGGATGTAGCAACATGAAGTACAGTGAATTATGAAATCTTTTTCCTGTCTGGTATCTATTTTTTTTACCAAATGTCCTTGAAATTGTGAAAGTCAAGATAGTTTTTGCTAAATTAGATGGATGTCGAATTTAAATAAATTTATACATTTGCGTTATTTTATATTTAAAAATGTATTATTAATTGTAGAAAAATATCTAGTTGGCAAACATGAACACCTCGTAAAATATGTCCCTTTATGTAAAAACTAGACTCCCTTTACCTGGGGAAAACATCAAAGATTTGAATTTGATCATATGCAGAAAATAGTCTCTATTTTTTTTTATATATACATTTTAGCAAATGCATGCACTTTTAATGGTGACTGTCTCATAATATGAAATTTCACTGGTGAAAAAGTGTAATTAATTACAAAGAAATAATAAACACAAAACAGACCCAAAGATGATCACCTGCAGGTGGCGCTGGAGTTTCTTCTGAGACTGAGCAGTTCTTATACAGTGAAACAGGAGAAGAGAAGCTGACCTGTAATTCAGTGAGTCGTTATAACAAACAACACAGAGAAAAACAGAGAAGATGATGTGCTGCACATTTCTGTTCAGTTCTGTTCAGTGTTGTGAGAAAAGTTTGATGGTTCAATTCTCAGTAAGTCATGATCATTCCGAGAAGTAAATGAGCACTGCTGAGGTGCATCCTCAGTCAGTAGCAAATGAGCGAGGAACTTCCTGCTCAATAGCTGCTCCCCTGTGGCCGCTTTAAGGAGGAAGTGCGAGAGAACTGATGACATTAAATGAATCCTTGATAAGTGTCTTAACTCAGGAAGCCACTGGCTTACTGTAAAAGGAAGTTATTATATTCAGTAATGTTGATGCTTACAAACTAATCCATTAATACTGAAAATTTCATAAAAATTCAAGGTAGTTTCTCAATAAAAACTAAATAAAAAAGCCGCATTTTCTGTGTTGGTGTGTTAGTAAAGCCCCACCTCCTGCTTATCAGTATTCTGCCTCTGCGCCTCGTTTCCATAAACCGGTAGGTCCTTTTCTGGGTTGACGTTGTAATAATCTGGTTGCTCACTAACATCACTTTCCCGCTTCTGACATGTTGTTGTCTCCTCTGGGCAGTGCTTGGGACAGATTCTCAGAGGTGATCTGTGAGCAGAAAGGACATTTTAGCAGGTTTAGTTGCTGACGATGAGTGAGAACTTCAATGTAGCTGAACAACCTCGTTGAGAGAAGTGTCGATGTTCGGCTAAGAAGCTGTCGGAAGCGAGTCTCAAAGGCCTGACCAATACTGGAGAGAACTTCACTGGCTCGACCATGGGGGCACTCCAGAATGTGACAGGCTACCAGAAATTGGAAAAAAAATCACTTAAAAAAATAATAAATTACTTTTTAATGAGACAGGAAAAAGGAGTTGGAAACTTCAAACTGTGTCCTACCTCTTCTATTGAAGAGATCCTTTGCAACATAAGCAACATAGTCCGTCATGTCCTGCAGAAACAGTTTGAGAAAGAAAAATAAAGCCATGGTTAAATGTGTGTCTGTGTGCAAAGAAAATTCAGCTCTGATGTACATGCAGAGAAAACCAAGCCAAGACTCAATAAGTAAATCATGATTGTTTTTTATATAATCAAAAGCTAATGAGTCTGGGTTAGATGTGAGGTTTTAAGTCAATAAAATGACTTTTTTTAAAAATCTGGGGTTTTTTTCAGTCACAGCTCCCTTTTGGCTTGAAAAACGATATAGTTAGATAAAAGTTTGAAATTGTTTGTGTTTTAAATAAATCTTCCAAACTTTAGGATTGAAATGTAGCTTTACTTGTTTTTTGTTTGTTTTCTAATTAAGGTGCCTTGTTGGTGAAATGAGGTCAAACAAACAAAGCAAAACAAAAACTAACTGTAATATGCATTGCTAACATTAGCAGTGGCCATTTGCAACCCCACAGTAGACGGGTTGGCTCCAGGATCCCTGTCACCCTGAAAGGGTGGGATTCTGAAGATTGATTGATGGCTTGATCGATTTACTAGCAACAACTAAACACCACTGTGGCTGCAAAATATGTGCTCTTGCAGTTATTGTTTCAAAACAAGACGTATTTCCCAAAAAGGAAATATTTGTCTTCTTTTAAATCACCCACAGACTTCCTTCAAAGGAATTCTGTTCAACTTGTTATGCTGAGCATTGTTAAAGCTTGTATTTGTCTCTATAATTTGCATTTTGGTGGTGCGTTCACTCATCAAAAATAAATTTGCTGAAAAAGCGATACCTGTGCCTTGTCATTTTGAGAAATTCCCTTCTCATTAGTGACTTAAATTTCATTACACGTTCAACTGAGCAGATGCTTTGAGCACACTATAGGCCTATCTAGCTGATTAATATTAATAATAATAATAAAAAAACTCTTTCAATATCAGCCAATTCTTTACCTTCTTCTAGGCTTCATCCAACCTAAACTGCAATATTCCGTTTGTGGAACTTTAGAAGTCATGAGTGTTTATTTTTTATCACTTAAAACATAAATCATCATTTTCAGAAATACTTTGTTCCAAGAAAATGTACTTAACTGCTGTTGAGTTTAAAAGAAATGATTAAAATCTATGATTACGTAGATCAGAAACCCTGGCATGATGTCAGCCATGATTTCCAAGGGAAATACCACTGATGGAGGAAATCCCTGGTTAAGTTTTAAAGGCAGTGTTATTAAAAAAAAAAGTTACATTTACGTTTATGTCCACAATACTTTTCATTCTTTCTAACTTCTGCAATTGTCTTTAATGTGTTACAGCATAAGGGAAATAAGGGTTCAGTGTCTGTTTCTGCATAACATGTTTTCATAATCTACACATAAGAAGTCAAAGTTATGCCTGTAGTCAACCTAAGACACACATCTACTGAGTGGCCTTTATGGAGAAATTCTTTTGCCAAGTTCGAAATTAAATCAGAGACAGCTCCACAATCATATTAGTGAATATGAATTTTGAGAAAGAAGAAATTGGCAGACTAGATATTTCCTTATTTCTATTGATGAGGCTTCAGCACTCAGACTGGTATGTCTCAGTAGCACATATATATGTAGACGTTTCAGTGCTGTTCAATCTTTATGTATCGCAGATAAAGTAAGCTCACTGACCAGCATCAATCCCTTGAAAGATAATTGCACATTATACATGAATTATAACTTTTAAAAAAATGAGGATGACGATTCTAAACAACAACTTTAAAGCTTGTTATTCTTACCAAAAAGTGGCAAAACTTGTATTATTTCATTTTTTTTAAAAACATTGCAGGCCTGACATTCATAAATTCAGTAGAGTTCTATACTTGCATTTTTTATACCATCCGAACTTTCATAAAGTCAGTGCTGACTGGAATGCCTTGTTAGAATGGTTAATTGCCATTTTAGCACCCTAAATAGATGTTAAATAGTGTCTATTAATGATCAAATGTGCTTTAAATACTTGATCCAGCAAATCAACTTTTCTTTTCAATGTTTGCTTCATAAGGGGAGAAGACTTTTCAGAAGTTGCATAATAATATATATATCTTTCCCTTTTTGACAAAGACATGTTTCTACCTTTTTAACTTTATAAAGTGATCAAGATTTGTGTCAGGAAACAGCTCAATCCTGTAGAAATTGCAGGAAACATATCACTAATTGATCTAAATCAGATTAGTTGTGCATGTGTTTAAGCATGAGCACAACCCTGCTTATGTCAGGACCGTGACTGTGTTTTTGCATGGAAAAATCTACTCATATGAACATACGGGATCTCCTCCAGAGGCAAATGAGATGGCCTGCATTGGGTGGTGGGCGATTCTCTGTAGGACAAAAACCCAGGGACAATGGATGAGAACACGCAGTAACATAGAGCATCTAACGTAGATACGTCTATGTTACCTGTAACGTTGAGGCTGCCATCAGCGTCACACTGTTGGTAGAGACAGTGAGGATGACTCTGCTCCCAGAAAACTGCATGTTAATTTCACCCAGAACAGCAGATGGCCCCTTACTTGCAGCCTGGTGACAAAGAACAGCTTTACAGTGTGCACGGATCGCACTAGTGTTTGGTTCTGTGTTGGTGCCATACCCTTTTAGTTTTCACTGAAGTTTTCTCACAAAGCCTGCTGATCGCCTCACTGCAACACACACACACACAGATTACATACATGTCCAACTCAAGAGGACAAGCACAGAGATACCTTTGTGAGAATGTGATCCGGTCCACCCTGTGACTTTCATGTGAGAATATGGGAGAAAGGAAACTGCATTAGAAGCAGATCATCTGCTGTTCAGTAAAATCAATCATTCTGCAAAGCTTTTTTCTACATGGGAAGAGGAGGAAAACTTGAAAACAAGCAAAAAATAATCCACTTTTTTGTGATTTTCACAAACATTTGCTCTTTTCGATAATTAAAATCATACATATCATGCATGTCTTTAAGGGTTACTGGGATAAAAAGCATGTTGTCCTCTTCAAATTGTTGTGCCATAGCAGTAATTTAAAAACCCACGTGAATTAAAATCATGTTTTTGGTGTTCTTGTGACATTTTTGTGATGGTTGAGGACATACATTAGAAATTTAAGCTTAAAATAGCATTTCTGGGTGTTTCTTTCCTCAAACTCTTGTGAAATTGGAGCAGATGAAAAAAATGCAGTAGTAAAATGTTTGTAAGTGTGACGTAGAAACTCATACGGTAAGCCACAAGATCCCTGCTCCGCTCCATACTGATGCATCCCCTTGAAGACGACTAGATTCATGAGCGTCTTGAATTCTGACATCTAGATCAAAACTGTACGTCTGGATAGCTCCAATTTTCCTCGACATTTTGATTTTTTTTAAAAAAGCACCTTTAGTAGCAGCTACAAATGAAAACTCGTCTTAGGGATTTTCATTGATTGTCTTGTAACTTCTCGAGCATCATTGGCAAGGTACTGTAGAAAAAATGTTGAAATTAGAAGTTGTAGAATATGAATGGCATGCGCATGGCAAGCTCGCGACCTCTACCATCTTAGCTAGCTTGCGCATGCTTTATCCGAATGTCAAGAGGGTATCCACGCGTTTGGTACATTTTGATATGACAATGTTAAAATTGTGGCCAGGGTAAACAAAAAAACCTTCGCAAAAAAACCCTACTGACTCAGCATAAAAAAAAAAGAATTCGGAATCCACTAACGAAACCCGAATGCATTTGTCGGAGATATCCAACCAAAGTTTTAAAATTATTATGGGATGGATACACGACCTACGGCTTGGTGGCCATTTTGTTTCAAAATCTGACATTTGGCAATTTTCAAGTACCTGAAATCTGGTCTTTTTGCTTTGGCAGAAATTTAACGAAATTTCCCACACATGCCGCTAGCTAAGTCTGCAATGACCCCCTGGAGTTTCGTTGACCTTTGACCTGGGAAAGAGGCCGCCATCTTGAATTTTTTTTTTTTTTTTTAAAAGCACATTTAGTACCAGCTACAAACAAAAACTCATCCTAGGGATTTTTATCGATTGTCTTGTAACTTCTCTGGCATCATTGGGAAGCAATTGCTAAAAATGTTGGGATTATAAATTGTATGTTTTGAATGGTGCGTAGGTGGCAAGCTCGCAAATGTGGCATACTCTTGTAACACGTACATTTTTTTGACAGAATACTATGTAAATTTAATATGTTGAGCCCAGACTAGAACTGGACATCATTTAAGATCGAACATGTTAGGAATGTGGGCGTGGCTAGCAAATAGCCTTGGTTGCTAAAGAAATTTAAATGTTTACTTTTGTCGATTCTTCTGAAAATTACATAAATCTGTTTGTTATCACAAGGTGAACAAAACATAAAATGGTTGCTATGGTGATAAAACCCACAGAAAAGCCGCTTTTTTGAAAAAAGTGCTTTTTATATCAATTTTTCACTGATAGCTCAGACCAGCCTTACAGGAAGTGAAAGGGGAGGGCAGGAGTGCATTGTGGATGTTTAGCAAGTAAAGTCGATTCAAAGTAGGGCGGTGAGAGCAGTGAGGGGGGTGGTGAGGGCGGCAGTAGGGCGTGAAGGTGGGCGGAGAGGGTGACAGTTGGCCCGTAGAGGCTAGGGCTAGGGCGGAGGGGCGTAGAGCCAGGCAGCGAGGCCGACGGGTAGCGCCTGCGGGCCATTCAATGCCACTTGTGGGTTAAATTCATATTGTATTAAAACCTTTGGTATATCCCACTAAAAAAGTGACGAAGACACCATTTTTGATTTTCTCCTTAATTGTGTCATAATTTCCGAATAAAAGAGGGAGACAAAAAGCTTAAAGAAACTTTCTTGAAAGTTCTTTCACAGTTTTTCAAAAATGAACTAATTCAAGGAGTCTACCCTTGAATTAGTATAAATGAGCCTCAGGTCAGTCATGCTGCTCTTCTAATATATATTGCATAAAGTGGAACATGAAGACTGTACTCAGAAAGGCTCAGAGATCTCCCTTCATGCACATATGAAGCATCCTGAGTAGGTGGAAGACTGTTTTCCTGGAAAAGTTCCCTTCCTCCTTGAAAGCAAATTGTATGTAATAGATTACAGCCTCTGTCCAGCTTTCCTTTTAATTTGACTATGAGAGATCATTAGGAGGAAATTTATCTAATTGGATTTTCTGCCACATCATTCGGTCGCGTTGTTGTGAACAGAGGCCGCTGTGTGCTGGCATCCTGTACGAGGATGTCAATATCAAATGATGACGAGAAAGCCCCGGTTTATGAAACATTATACATTTAATCTGATTTCCCCTCTTTGAAATATTTTGTAAATAAGCTACACATGTCTGTCTTGGCAAATGTATGTTGAATGAATTTAGGGTGAAGTTCTTTTGCCTCTCATCCACACAAAAAAAGGACTATAAACATGCAGTTAAAGCACAATGGTGGCGAGGGATTGTGAAGATGTTTGAGCAAAAAATTGCTTTGGTCATCGCTAACGGTAATCTCTCACACTTCAAATAAAAGTGACAATAAAATGGACAGATTTTTGGGTTTTTAATTTTCCATCATTTTCACCTTTGTATTATTGTGGAGATGCAGTCCAGACACTGAAGACGAGGATCAAGACGATCCTTTGCAGCAAATGACCTTTCTCAAATATAGTCACGTGCATTGGGGTCAATCAAATACCTATTTCAGGTCAGGGGTTGGCACTCTCAGCTCACAGTGAGAAAGCCCTGGTTTGAATCCCGACTGGGACCCTTCTGTGTGGAGTTTGCATGTTCTCCAGTTGCATGTGTGGGTTTTCTCCGGGAACATGCTTTGAAGGTTAATCGGTCACTTTAAATTGTTTAACTTGTGTGCGGGTGGGAGTGATTGTGTAATCCAGACTGCAGGGCATACCACACCTTTGTCCAACAGTAGCCGGACAGGCTCCAGTGACCACAGAAGGGCTACAATGGGTTAGGAAAATGGAGGGATGGTGATCATAAACCCAATGCAGAAAATGTTTTCTCCATTCAGATGCAGTGTTTTTTAATAGGGTGTCAAACTTTCCCAGTAATTTCTAGAAGTCTGTTAATTTTCCTCTGGGCAGGATTTTGTTTAATAAAATCCTGATTTTGTTTTCTGACACAAAAATAAAAAAATGAAAAGGCTATTTTCTTTTCTTTTCTTTTTGGTGCAAGAAGAAAAGAATTAACTTGCCTTTCAAGAAATCCTGTGATCATTTGGCTGAGAAATATTTATTAGTACTGAAGGCCTCAACAGGACTCTTCCTGTTTACGTTTTTTTTCTTAGTCCCATCACTCATGAACACAGTCATCTTCTTCTAAACTTCTAGCTGTTTAATGACATTTAAGGAGTCGCTACCATTTGTGACCGATTTATATTATGTTGAAATGACAGGCCTTTTGTGATCCACACTGCTTGATACTTTAAGCGAGTGTCACCATGGTATTGTTAGCGTGTGTGGTGAATAGTGGTGGTGGTGGGGGCTCCTACCGTGTGACTAGCATTCTTGTTTCAAAGTCCAGGGTTCTCATGGATTGTGTCACCTCCACACTGCCCATGTACTGGGGGGAAAAAACAAAGGTGTTAATGGCTCACAAAGTAAGGATGCAAAGCAACTTTGAACAGTCTTACTCACTCAATCCACAAGCTAGAATCTAGCAAACGCTGTAGGCTGTTGCCAGGATGAGTAATAAGGCTTAGGTCAATATGAATGTGGGGGCAAAAGCATGTTTTATTTTGGAGAGGACGATCGGACTGTCCGCTCTCCTTTCCATCAGTGGTCAGCTCACTGGGCCTGCTTTAATCAGCCATGCAGACACACCTCCGGTTCTAGGACAACATCTGCTGATCCCCACCACAAACACACACACACACACACACACACACACAGAGCTGATCTAGAGTGGAGCAGGATGAGTCACTACTGCCTACACAGGAAGCTCTATCAGTGAGGGAGGGGTGAACCTACAAAAGTGAATGTGATGGTGTGAAATGAGCAAGGAGAGAGTACATTCATGTTTCCTGTGCTCATGTGTGTATTGTCTTTTAATCAGTGAATCGGCTCCATGCTGGGTCAGAGACTAGCTACAAATAGCCAACGATCTGCTATTAAGCAGAACTTGTGTTGTCTGAACACGTGGAGATCTTCTAAAAAGTCAGTTTCATCCATTTATGAGGCCATTTTTGTTTCAAACCAGTTAATTTTTTTAATTCCGCATATTTTTAGACTGAAATCAAAGATTCCAAAAGAGTCCAAAGTGTAGTTAAGCCACTTGAGAGTCACAAAAACCACTCTACCTAATTCTACACCTTGTTTAATAAAAGATGAGCATAAGTTTGGAAAAAAAGGGGGGAAAAAGCAGACTGGAAGTTAAAAACGATAGCCAAACTTATTCAAGGGCAAAAGAGGCATTCTGCATACATCATATGTTCAAAGGAATCTCCAATGCAGCTTGTGAACCTTCAAAGGTTTTCACACTGCAAGGCCAGCAGGGATGCAGAGCAGAGCAACACTGACTCATGAGGGACACTGCAGTGACTCATTTTAGGCTAACTGGTTTGTTGTGCATGAAGTACATGTCCGTTTGAAACGAGAACTACCTTAATGTGATGGTGAATTTCTCTGTCGCTTGTCCTCACACCTGTCCAGTCATCTGCAGCAGAGGGTGGCTTCAAACAGCACAGATGCTCTCTGTGTTGAGAACAGGAAGGACAGGGGAGGCTGGCCATCCGGTGCAGAGTGATGGGTCGCTTCGTGCACAGCAGAGCAGGATGAATGAGACAGTTGGAGAAGTTCCCATCCAGTGGTTTGTCTGAGTGTCCGCGTGCTGGTTTGTCCCCAGTTGTGCTTGGTTGTACTCTCGATCCTTGCCGACAGGTGGGACTTTGAAGCTGAGTGTTGTCCACATGGGGAATGTAGTCCCCTAAAGTGGACAGCCCGTGAGGGGAGGGAGCCCCAGAAGCCAGGGGAGTAAAGTCAGAGTCTAAGCACAGGTCCCTCTTTAGGGGCACCATTATTTGGGGGTGATCCTCCAAAGATGTCAGTGAATCGTTTCGCAGACGGCTGTATTTAGTACGCTTCAGCATACCTGCAGAGGACAGCAAAACAATTAGACATGTGGGATAGAGACTTTGATGAATCTGTAGACAGTGAAAAAAGACACGTGCCTGGAAAGAGTCCTGGCTGTGATCCTAACCTGGTTTGTTCTTTCATAATCGAGGGGCTTCAACACTGAGACAAAATTGAAAAAAATAAAATAAAAAATTCAGTTATGAGTTAATCTGACAGCAACAGCGATGACACACCAAAGAAGTGAGTCATGTATAAGAAGACACGGCTCTGCGTGAAAGATCAGAGTAAAAAATTTGGATGAAGTGTCCTCACTTCAACTCTGGCTTCAAACTCACCCAAACAGGGCTGCTGTTGTCCTGCGTGACCAAAGATCCCGTTTGTTCTGCTCCGGTCGTGCCGGGCACCGTCCCATTCACAGACTTTCCCACTCACTTCCACAGCTTCACCTCCACAGCAGCGGTTGTCTTCTCTGAGGCACGGCAGAATAGTGCCGTTTTATGAATGAACTTTTTTTTATTTTTTTATGAATGAGAGGCTCCAGCTCACCCCCCCCAACCCTGACATGAATGTATGAATGGAGCAGCAGAGAGAGATTGACAGAAGCCCCCCGAGGCTCTCTTCCCCCTCCCTCCGCTTTAAACTACCATCCAATCACAGATGGGCAGGGTGACTCATGCTCTACACACACACACGCATACACACACACACACAATTGTGCACACAGTTAAACACTAAAGCAGGTCCAATAGTGTTGAAGAGCCTCATCTCTCTCCTCCAACATCACTCGCACCTCTTTGAAAGTGTGTCACGAATTAGCTTTTTCACGGCCAAGCCCCCTAAAATGTTTCACCTCAGTTCAGAAGAAAAAAAAAGATTTGATCCGTTTTATTGTAGAAATTCGTCAGGCTGGCCCGACTAACAAATGAAAATATATTTCATCCCTTATCCACAACCGGGCATGTATTATTCAAACGACTGGTGTGAATCTACAGGAGGAAGGGGATTAAGAGGAAAATTTGCATTTCTGTGATGCTCATCAGAATAATGCGTCAGGCCCTGCTGACAACATTTACATGAATAAAATAATGTTTTATATTTTATCAGCTACACTTTATTAAGTTTACTCAAAAACACTTAAATAGTTAACTATGTACAGAAAAATTAAAGAATATCACAACAAAGAGGATAAAACCCTTTAAAGGGTTTGAATAGGAAAGTCTGGTCAATCCTCTGCTTTTTAATATAACAAATGAGCAAGGACCATTAGGAGTAGAATATCCCAAGCAATGTTCCAATTTTATGAGATGTTCCACTAAAACATGTTCCATTACAAATGGGTAAAATCTTGAATCAAGTCATCGCAACACAAATTAAGTAGATTACAGAACTTTGTCTCCACCCAGTGGTCATTTTTAGAACTAAAACTGTGTAGAATTCAGAAGACCTGTTAAAGAGTTAAGAAATCCATCTTTGGCAATGTTAAACCAGAGAAAACCACCTCTTCTCCTTTGTCTCCTACACCGTATTCTATTTTGACATTGAAGCTAGAAACTAACACCTGCCACACAAAAACAGTCACACCAAGTTCAAGTTCTATACCTTGAGTAACCTTTACACAACTTTAAAAGTCCAGTTGATCAGAGAAACCCTGTGATAAAATGACCTGGGTGAATGAGAATCTTCACAGTTTGCTTAAAAATTACAATCTTGCATCTGTTATGAAAATGAACACAATCCACGAGTCCAACTGATTTACTGAAACATTTTAATGATGTTAATTATCAGTCCATATAGGGTAAAGGTTAATGTGATTATGAGAGACGGCCTCTAACAATGTGTTCTAACGTACAGAGGGAGACGCTCTTAAATATCCATATAAAGACAAAGAACACTGAAAATAAGAGTACTTCATTTCACCATTTTTTCCTCATTTGTTGTTCACATTAGTTACGAGACCATAACCAGAGTTGTATTTACATAGTGCAAAAAACACACTCGCTGTCAATGAACGCACTTCAAATACTCCAATGAAAGCAACATCCAAAAAACCAAAAACACATACATACACACACACGCAGCGTACCCTCAATCAAACTAGAAATACTTACAATAGTTGGATATTCTTTTCGTTAACCTCTCATCTCCCACATTGCAAACTGCCCAACAAAATACATGAACTCACTGTTACTGGGCTGACGTCACACTGGAATTTTCTATCAAATACCATCATGAAATTGGATTCCAATTATTAAAAATTTAAACTTCATGGTTTCAAGAACAAGATAATGGCTTTTTTTTTTTTAAATAAAATGCAAGATTTTTGTGTGTGTGTATTTACAAACGTATACAGACAACATGGTGTTGACGTCTGACTCGCACAATTTCCACTTGATCGTTTCTTTTTTTTAAAATCCTTTAAAAACTTTTACAAAATTCAAAAGCGCTCGCTGTGGTCTAATTCCAGTCCCCAGCAAGCACCAGCGCTTATTTTGTTTTTGAGCAACACCAAACTTTACAAACACCAGGAAACCTGCGCTTGTTCTCTGGCATCTCCGCTTTAAACGTAAACAACTCAAAGCGGGACTCCATCTCTCTGCTCTGTTTATTTACCAAATCAGCTGCAAACTGGATTTGAAAGCAAATAAATTGCAAATTTGATAACAGAAATGGTGAAAGGAGTCTTGAAGATTCGGCAGTCACATGGGAGAGCAAACACTTAAGATAATAAATGAGCACTTCTTTTTTTTTTTCCTTCATACAGAACAAACACCTGAAATTCAAAGACAAGTTGTCTGCAGACAAAAACAACCTTTTACACTAGATCAATAAGAAATTATTACAGGTTTTAGTAAAGCTATCTAAAGGAGATTATATGCACAAAGTTTGCTTTTGTTAAATCATTTCAAATCACCTAAATACAGGATTAGACACTCGTTACTCTGACACTTAAAAAAATCTGAAGATTGATGGGTTGGAGTGGTTTTGGTGCAACAACAGAAGCCCCCTGACCTTTTCATAACAAAAGCAAGGATCGTTCGGTAATGTGGCTCTTCCTCCAACGCAAAGCGGAAAGATGGAAGCAAAATTATTTACACAGATAAAGCCATTTAACAGCAAATCATTGCAAAGCATGTGCCTGAAAAACACACACAGAAAGACGAGCAGAGCTGCAAAACTTTAAGAGCTCTGAATGAAGTGGGATTCTCTCTGTGAGACACAAAACCGCTCTAAATCACTGTAAACATCTCTGAAAGAATTCAAAAATCCAGACGCTGCGCTCTGCGTTCAAGTGTTGCAGGTATGTGGGCAGAAGAAGTGAGGAGATCTTGACGTTTTTTGTAGTGTTTTCCAACAGCTGCTGGTTACCGTCCCTCAAACCGAATGTTTGGGTGTTTCAAGGCTGGTCAAAGTCTCTGCTGTTTGATAGTTGAATACCTGAGATGATGCCGAATGTCAGGGGTTAGAGAGGCAGGAGGAAGAGGGATGTGAGGCGGCGGTGCAGGGATGGAGAGCAGACGCAGGACAGACTCAGCCCGAGACCTTCTTAACCTCTGCTTGCTCTTTGTTTTCTATTCTGGTCTCTGACAGTTCAGCTGAATCAAGGTCCTCCTCCTCTTCGCTCTGGCCCCTATCCTCTTCATCCTCCTCCTCATCCTCTGTACTTCCTTGGCTTTTCCCCAAGTTCAGGTTCTCCAGGGTCTTTGATACCCAGGATTCAATGCGGCTACTCAGGGTAGGCACCTCTACAGAAATCGGTTCAGGAGTGTAGTCATCCTCTTCCTCCTCGTCCTCATCCTCTTCCTCCAGCATCCCAGGAACGAGAGTGGAGGTGGTGGAAGTGATGGAGGAGTTCAGCGGCCCCCTGCAGCTCCCGTCTAAAGAGCCCGTTTCTGTGCTCTGCTGGGAGGCCAGCTCCAGCCGGTCATCAGCTCGCACCTCATCCTTGTCCCCACCGCCCTGCGCCGCGGGTCCCGCCCTCGGCTGAGAAGCAGTGGAGGAGGGCGGGGCGGAACTGGCAGGGGCTGCGGTGATCTCGCCAACTTTCTGGGTGGTTGCAGGAGGCGTGGGGCGATTCGGCTCTTCCTCTGCGGCCTCTGGGGCATCAGAATTCTCCACCATGGTCCTCCAGTTAGTCTCTAAAGACACAAATGAAGCAGGATTGACTTTCTCTATTGAACAAAACAATTAAAAACCATTACCTGCAAAAGGTAAATAATGATTTTGTACCCTTTTCCATGGGTCGATTTTAAATTTCCTCCAAACTGATGGAATTGAAAACAATCTAAATATGAGAGTGTAAAGCAGAGGATCCCAGTATTCATTTGGATTTTCAAATAAACCAGAACAACAACAACAACTTTCTGTAATCCTTTCCTGAAAGTAAGTCAGTCAACTTATCGATTTAGCACTTTTTACAGAATTAAAAAAAAAAAAAAAGGCTTTGAAAAAAATAGAATAGCATTAAACCAAAACCCAAACACAGACTAAGAATGGACTGAGATCAACTAAAAGCTTTTCTGAATAGAAACGTGTTGACCAGGGTTTTAAAGTACTCCGTTGATCTGACGTAGCAACAAAGGAAGAGAATTCCAAAGGCAATGAGAAGCAGGTTGAAGAGAGAAATCTCTTGTTTTGTTGCAGGTTTTTGGAATATTTAAAGACCCACTCCAATGAAAAATGATGTTTTTTACACGTTCTCGTAGCATTTTTCTCATGGATGTCATATAGAAAAAGAATGCCAGATTAAAACTGCGTTTCTAAGCATTTCTTTCTTTATTTAATGGATCAGGAGCAGATGAAAACTCGCTGTGAAAAAAGCTCTGGTTTTTGACACAGCAGCTGCCATGGGTGGGCCAAAGTCCCCCTTCTTCTCTCCAATTTTGATGCATCCACTTGCAGACAAATAGATCCATTAACGTCTTCATTTTCCTCGTCTGAGTTCGGATTTGGACCAAAAAAAAACTGTACAGCTGGATAGCTGCCATTCTGTGCTACAATTTTGTTAGCTTGGGCTTGTGAGGTGCTATTCTTCAGGTTTTTTAGTTTTAATACATTTGCAACAATTTCAAAAGAATTCAAAAACTTTTTTTCAACACTGTCATTATGGGGTGTTTTTCAAATAATTTTTCAGGCAGAAAACTGATTTAATCCATTTTGAAAGAAGGCTGTGCCATCATAAAATGTGGAAAAAGTGAGGTGCTGTGAATACTTTCTGGATGCACTGTACATATCAGTGGAAAGTGTAGCCAAAACTGAATCTCTGGATCTCTTCGCTCATACAAGTTTACTTCTTGCCGTTCTCCATTTCTTACCGTTTGCGTTTTGATATTACCAGTACTTCCTGGTACCCCTACCTTTAAGGCAATTTCCTGTGCCCCATCCTTTGTTAATTCAAAGGCTGATCAGCAATGTGTATCTTGGCACCACAAAAACTGATGGAAATTCATGTTGGCCACACGTAATACATGCAGCCAAGATGCACATTGTATTGCCCGCACGTATTTTAGTGCGTCCAAGGCTGGATTTTGTTGTTGGCTGCACGTATTTAAACTTAAATTGAAAGTGCCATTAGCTGTCCCACACCTATGTGTGTGAAATGTGTTCTCCATCCCCTAGAGGAGAAGTGAGGTGCAGACACAGCCGCGCTCAGGAACCATTTGGTGGTTTAATCCAAACCGTAATATTAACCTTAACTCTTCCTCTGGGTCCGTGCAACCAAGAAAACTGACACATATTTTGAAAATTACGCATGAATAGACACTCTTAAAAGTAGACAATACATAATAAAAAAAACCTATAGATTTGTGTCTTTATTGCATATAAATAGATTGTAGTGCAAACTGGCCTTTCCAAGTGCAATCTTTACTAAAAACAGACCTAAAAATCTAATTGAAACATGCGCTTACCATACTCCTTCTCGTTGACCTCTGAGATGGGCTCAGACAGGATGGAGCAGAAGGAGATAGCCGAAGCAGCAGAGTGGTTGCGGGAATGCCCCATGTGATGAGGGACCTTTTTGTCATGTTTCAGAGCCTCCTCCGCCTGCTCTTGCTCAAGAGCCGACACCATCTCTTTATAAGCCTTCCTGGCCTCCTCTGTCAGAGACACCAGCTGATTGAAGAGCCCCTGAAAGACCATGTAAACATGTTTAGACATCCCCCACTTTCTGTGGAACCAGTTTGTATAGCTCTACTCTCTAATCCATTTTTAAACACATTTATTATTTTATTCAGTCAGTCAGTGCAAGACCTGTCGTGTTTGACAGCTCATTGCTTAACACTCAGAATTAAGGGCTTGGACTGGGGGGTTTAAACCAGCAAATGGCTCACTGGAGAACATATTTCATACACACAGGTGCGTGACAACTAATGGGAGTCAAACTGAACCTCTAACTCACCTCGGCTCCAGAATAGTTGAAAATTCCAACAACGCTAACAGGCACCAGCTTGTTGACGCAGCGCCCAAGAGCCTTTCTGCCCAAAGCAAACACAAAGGGGATCTCCTGCTCTCTTGCCATTGCAATCACATTATACAAGGCTTCATCCAAACCACCTGCAACACATGAAACGAATCAAACTTTAAATTGAAATAACATTTTCAATAAGAGATAAAAAAAAATAATAATAATGCAAAGGCTTGAATGGATGATGACATTGAATGGGAATGTCATCAAAAAAGTGGAATAATTCTCCTATGGAGGTGTAATGCAGCAAATATAGTTACTGCAGGTAGATTCTTGATGTAAACATTAACCACAGAACAGTCTGGAAGGCTTACCTTTGGCCTGGATCTTCTCACAGTTCGGAGATATAATAACACACTTTATCTTGTGCAGCTTCATGTGCTTGGTGACCTCTCGGAGTCCCATCACGAGGCGGCGCTTGGATTTGGCCTTGCTGGGATCCTTCTGGTAGACCCTTTCCTGAAAGCGAACCAGCTCCTGCAGCAGCAGGGTTACACTCTCATCAATTTCCTTGCTCAGCACCTGGTTACAGTACCTGCAGAAGACAAAACGAGGCAGAAAGTCTTAGACCTATGATGTTAGTTTTATTGATTGTGTGAAAAAAAAAGTAAGATCCAACTTCTAAATGTTTACAAGAATAACAACAGTCTGAACAGATTCTGATCTTCATGAGCAGCTTCTAGTCTTAAGACCTCAGTTTTATCTTCGTAAAGTGTTCAATCGCTATAAACTGGTTCACTTTTGCAATTTCGCAGATTTGTTTGAGCAATTTTGCATCTTTTTTTTCCAGCACAGTGTTCTGCGTCCTGATTTACTGACAATAGTCAACAGCCCATCTCCTCCATGCCGTGTCTCCTGTACAGAGTGCATTCAGCGTTCCACATTCACATAAATCTTCAATCACGAGCAGGTTTTGTTTACATTCTTTAACGCTTTCTACAAAAACTTGAACTTTTAGAGTTTAAACAAGAAAGAAAAGTGTGAAAACGTTCACGTCTGTCTGAGGAAAGTGTATCAAGGGTGTAATGAGGTGCTTTACAGTCTTACATTTAATAATTGTAAAAAAATAAAGATGATTACTTCGCAGATTCTGAAGGTTATTTTTAGAATGCCACTTCCACATTAAACAAAGGGGCCACTGTATGATTGAAAGCTTTTTGCTTTTGTAATTGTTCAAACTTGGCAAAGGCACACTGACATTTAAGAGGTTTGATTAAAGGAATGCAAACGATAAAAAAGAGAGCAAACAGAACGAATGAGCATAATGCTTCTTCCAATCAGACTGAAATATCTAGAAGAACGTTTCCATATGGTCAGAGTTATGAGAAAGAGACGTGCTCCAGTCAATGCAAAAATGTGTTAGAGAAGTACGAGTTGAGACAATGGTCCTTCAGCAGAAGAAGCACAGTGGACAAAGCTGGGTTTGTGACGCCTAGCACTCTTTTTTGCTTAGCCACAGCAAAATCCTCGAAATGCCAAACTCTACAATTCTTTATTGTACACATTCCCTCTTTACACTCTGGTTCTTGTCAGAAGCAGTCTGTGTGATGTTTGAGTGGGTTTGATGTTGGAGCAGCTCTCTGACATTTAAATGCCAAGGATTCCAGCAAAAAGGAACGTGGATTAGGAGCGAGCGCTTACTCTCTGAATCTTCGACTGTGGATCTTGGTGATGGCGTTCGAAGCCATCGGACTCCCGATTCCAGAGCTGGCGGGAGATCCCTGAGACACCGGGGTGATGCTGTAAGGGGAGTTCTGACTGGCCGGGGACAGAGATGCATCACTGGGCACGCTTAGACCATTTTCTGCGCAATTCAAAAATCAAAACATTTAGTCCGTTTGTGGATATTTTCCATAAAAACAGCAAAAATACCAATTCTACTCGAGATACTTTACTTGCCTTCTTGGGAGGCAGTTTCACGTGAAAGATCATCAGTAAAATGGAGACACTCATCCCCATTCTCTTCCTGGCCCAAAGACTCTTGCTCTAAACTTGACTTTCCTTTTTTCCCTTCACGTTCCTTTAAAATGATCTACAAAACAAAAAGATTTTTTTTTAAATGCGTTTTGCATTGTGAAAAAAAAGTTTGCTTCTACGATTACAGGAACTCATCGCAAAACTAGCCTTTTTAAGGGCAGTTGGTCGCTTGACTTTGGGGATCTCCCTCTCTTTGCCCCTCTTGATGCGGGGCGCTGTGGAGTCGAGGGGATTATGTGAGACGGGGTATTGCTGATGTCCCCTCAGCATGGATGGCAAGCTGGAGGAGCCCGAGTTGTAAAAAGGAGTGGTTGTTCCCACTACAAAAAAAGACAAATAATGCATTTACATGCAGAGGTTTCAAATCAATTAATTTTTAAAAAATCATTTTTTTTAAGCTTCCTCATGACAGAGTTTGTGCTTACCAGTGAAAGACACAGGCTTGGTGTTGTTAAGTTGCCTGGCCTTCATCGCCTGCTGCTGTTTTTCCAGAGCTGCCAACATGTCTCCCAGATCCAGCTCAACAGACGTCTTGCTCTTTTTCCCCGCTGCTTTGGTGAAAGCTTCCTGTAAGATGAAGAAAGAAACGTTCATCTCCATCACTCTACTGGCTAATGTAACAGGGAAAAAAATGGATATTGAAAGTCCTGGAATGTTTTATGATAACAATAATAAGAAAATCCTGTTTTCATTATTGCCCTTTTACATATAAACACAACAAAATAATGTGGGTTACAAATCCACCTTCAGGGACGTCAGATGTATAAAAAATATATGAAAACCCAAATTTCTCAGCAAGGGAGAAAGTAACTTAATAAATGAGATGGTTGTCCAAATACCTGTAGTTTCTTTTGCTCCATACTGATTTCAGAGTACTCCTGTGCAGTAGCCAGGGCAGCAGCCAGAGCCTTCTTTCTCTGGCTCTTGGCCCTCTTGGGAACAGAGGTAGTAATTGGAATAGGGGTCTGCACAATGTTGATTGGAGAGTTCTCTGGTAGGTTATCCAGCTGTGATGCACATAGATACACATTAAAGAGAAAAGCCTCCTATAACCAAACCCTTTTTCAGTTTTAGACATCTTCATGCTACAATAATACAGGATTGCAGCAGATCAAAGAAAGGGTTTTGAGTTCTTTGAAACGCTAAATAACTGCAGGATGAGACCAAATAGAGAATGATTTCCAAAATCTAAGTAGTGACAGAAATCAGAGTTAAAGTAAACTAGCTGCTTATATATGACTTAAAATGGTTTCAGTTAAAACAATAAAACAAGAACGTTTTTTCTGCTCACACGTAGCTCATATTTCTCAGGGGGCTTTTGTGTTTTAAATGACAAATTTGAGTCAAACCTGTTGTAATTTAAATATAAACTACCAAATCTTGGTGCCTTATGTGTTTGTGTGGTCCAAGATGAAGAAGAAAATTCACTCTTTGTGTTTAAACAAAGTCTTCGGGGACAGCTATGCACTTAAAGCACTGACGTACCAGGTTTTTGGGCAGTTTAGGTTGCACGTGCGTCTGCGAGGTAGCAGATTCTGGTTTGGTGCTGCGTTGGACAGACCCTCCAACAGGTAGATCTGGAAACTCATCTTCATCCTAGGAGATACATGGACGAATTTTTTTTTCCTTTAAGCATCACATTTAATATTTAAATGTTGCAATTCAGATGACAGGAACTCACCTCAAAGTAGAGGGGCTCAGGAGTGAGATCGCTGCCCGGGACAGCTGCCGGCTGCAGCCTTTGTTCCGGCTGGCTGCATGGCATGCGACCCAGATAGCCACTGTGAAAATCCTGAAAGGCAAACACAAACATGCGTGTATCTGTGCAGTGTCAAGAAATAAAAACCACCGTAAAGGATGATTAAGGAACAGCATATGTTTATGATGTCTCAAAACTGCTAAGTTATATTCTCAGACAAAATCGATTTGTGACAATGACAAGAAACAGAAGAGAATCAGGGCAATATCTAAGACCTAAAGCCATAGTGCAATAGTTCCCTCGTTTTGACATTAATTGATATAAATAAGTATGAAATATCCAAATTTCCTAACTTGAGATGAAGTGGAAAAACATGTAGACACGTGCACATGTACAGGAGCTTAAACTAAAGGAAATAAAAAAAAAAAAATGTTGAAATATATTTAATAAATACGATCACATTTGGAGTTTGGCCTAAATGTGAGCAGTTGGTGAATAACAGACCCTCCTTCACCTTGTTTCTGTGCAGACCCCTTAGAAGAGTGCTCCTTTAAAAGAAATCTGCACACATACATGGTGGTGTGGATGTTTTCCTGATAGATCCTATTGTTTTTTGCACAAAATATCTTAAATGTAAAAGTTGGACTTGAAAACCAGTCCAACAGGTGTTTCCTGTAAATGATGACCCCATGCAAAAAGTGCTTCTTTACGTACACGTCTCTAACTTTCCAGTCTTATTTCAATTATTGTTATCAGACTAAAGTTACAAAGAGCCACAAAATGTGGATTAGTAGTTGGAATCATCTTAAAGACCACTTAATCCACGAGATTTCATCTGATTTGATAATTATTAAAAAAAGAAGATTAGCGGACACAATAGGCAGGTTAATTTTACCTGAGAAAAGTTTCGCTGTTCCAGGTTCTTCCTCTGATCGCCTCTGAGAAAGTGTCCATTTCTGTCTCCCCAGGTCTTTGGAGTTGCCTGAGATGCCACATTTACCCAGGAACCTGGAGAAAAAAAAATAATATTCTGGCCATATATACCACATTTACGACAAATTTGTTTAAAAAGAAGTGTAATTGGTAAAGAGGCAATTTTGAGCCAAACATACCCGTCACTACACTGGTCTCTACTCCCTAAAACAAAATACAGAGAACATGTTAGAGAAAAGAGCAACAAAAACAACAAGAAACTAAAATACCTTCACTCTATAAAGCTGTCAGGAGAACAGCTGCTTTAAATACTAAATAAATGGTTGTTATTGGACCTTTTGTTAGAGTTTTTGTACATTGTAGACACTTACTCTAGTGACCGGCAGTAAACCAGACAGTTGAATTTTGTAGTTCGAGTATGCAGTTACAAAGGTTTGTACCACAGGTCAGTTATTCTGTTCTCCAAAAGGATTTTACTGTTTGTCATTTATTGCAAGTACTACTCGTAATATAAAGTACTGCTCCAAATATAATGCAAAAAAATGCAGGTTCCCCTTTTTTTTTTTTTTTTTTTTTTTTTTTTTTTTTTTTTTTTTTTTTACACAAATTAACAATTTCTAGTTAATTTGTTTTTTCCAATGCATTTCCCTTTAGCTTTTAGTTTTTTTAACATCTTTAAAGACATGGGTTTTACGCTTTCCTACGGTGTGGGTTCTGCTCATCAGTTTGAATTTAATGACACATTTGAACAGTAGAGGTTGGCTTTGGTCCTTTGTGACACTTTCATACAATGGGACTACAATAGCTGTGCCTCAGGCTGCTGGTTGATGCCAACTTCCACTTCTCACATGTCAAAAATGTAGTGGCTCCTGATCGTATTCATTTATAACACAACGTACCATAGATGGTGCTGTGTTTTCTGCGGTCCGTTTTGTTGTCCCAGCTGCCTGGTTGTGTTTTGGGCTGCAATAGCCACTGTCACTGTCTATGTCTGCCTCGCTGGCGCCCTGCTCGTTGTAACTTTCAGCTGGATGAGAAGCCCGTCTTCTTTTAGTCCGGTTTTTCCACAACAAAGGGCTAACACGCTCAGCAGCACACCGACCCGACACCTCACCTGGGAAATCTAAGGAAAAAAGAAAGAGAGAACTCTGAAAAGAATAGTTCAAAACTGTCTCACAAAAAATATTAAGGATAAAAAAAAAACTTAAGCCGTAAAAAAACAATTAAGAAAAAAAAATCCAAACTGACAGGCTTAAATATTTGTTGAGAAGCATTACATCATGGAGGCCTGAGTTTCACTCGCGTTAACCTCTAACAGGAATCTCTGCATTCCGTTTCTACCACTGGTTCAAACTAAACAATGACTTGCAGGACCAGACGCTTGTCATACTTTCTTTGTCTTTGTCGGGTATTTAAAAAAATAATATTTTTTTACTCAGAAGATCCAGAACTGCAGTAATCCAAATGGTTTCAGAGTTTGAGTTTTTCTCGCTGGTTTTGTAGAAAATATTTTGCAAAGCTTCATGCAATAAACCAAGTGTATCTTTCGTTGATGCGGCAGTTTTCTTACCCGTCTGCTGTGCTGCATCCACCAGCATCACAGTCTTGGTAACGCCATCGGGTCCTAAGGTGCACACCTCCTTCTGTACAGCTACATTTCTTGTTGGAGGCCGACGACCCCGAGCAGCTTGGTACACACCCAAATGTTGCTGTGAGAAAAGCCAAAAAACACTTACACTCCTAAAAAAAAAATGAATACGTACAAAAACTGAGTCCGAATTTTAAAACAGTGCTGATCTTTTGTACCTTTGGGGGGACATTAGATCGGACCATGCCTCTTCCTCTTTGACTGGCCATTCCATACGTGAGTCCGAGGGACAGGGGTCTTTCGCTGACCTCTGCTGAGACAGAGTTGACGACACCTGCTTGAACTGGACCTGCGTAGGTGCCTGGGAAGGGCTGATAAAAGCCCATCACTGGTGGACAAGGAGCAGGCATGAACTGGTAGTACGTGTAATCGTTGGAAACAGGAGGCTGGGGGGAAGACATGATAGGGTAGGCCAAGTATGGAGCACCAGGGGTGGGGTTAGGCTGCTGCCAGCGCAGCTCCCCTCCATTATATACAGGATGTTGCCTGTAAAAACAAAAAACAAATAAACAATATTAACACACTGTTAAGTTTGATCTTTATTTTAATCACCCTTAAAAAAATTAATTTGGAAAAGTGATTCAAAAGAATCTAGCAAAATATTTAGATTATTTTCAGAAGTAGCGCCTTTATTTTCACAGCCTGCTCTGTGTCTGGGTCACAAACACAGCATATGCTAATGCTAATACAGATCCGGATGACATTTTTGCAGCTACTCTACGACTGCGAGCATTTCCTTGCATTCAAACGACGGGGAAGGAAACGAAGGAGCGGATGCATGAAGGACGCAGCGCCGCATTTCGGACAGAGGAAGGGCCACTGGAAACATTGAAGGGTTGTAGTTCTATTTCAATGCCATTCATAGTCTGGCAGTAAAAAGGGCAATGAGAGGAATCAATGTTTAAATAAGTATCTAGATTATCAACTAACTATTGTCAGTGTTCACTTGCTTAAAAAGGGGATCGATCAAGTTTCTGAGAAAACATAGGAAGGCAGGCGTTTGCTCTTTGCACATTCAAAGATCCTTTATTGACAGGTTATGCTTGAAGGAATGACCGTCCGATACCTGTCAGACCAGGTTGGATCCAAAATTCCAAAAAGTTCTAGTGCTCAAAGCTGAAAAGGTTCAAATAACTTTAGAGGTTTGTCCTCTCAGAGTGACCTCTGACCGCATCCCAAACACTGATTGTATAAGTACCTGTTGGGTTGGTTTTCCTGGACAAAAGGATAGCAGGTGATGAGGTAGCTGGGTATGGATGTGGCTTCCACCCCTCCACTGCCTCCTCCGATACCCCCACCTCCGCCCCCTCCTCCTCCTCCTCCTCCTCCGCCTGCTTCCCCAGAAAGACTCATGCCGATTATAGGAACTTCAAAACCTTTCCTCTGCGGGATAAATGGTTCCACTTCAGGTGAAAGCTTCACATCCTGCACAAAGACAAACCATCAGCCATTACTGTCACACAGTGAGCGAAGGCGGGTAATTACTGGCTGTGTGATGCATGTGAGAGACAATTAGGTCTTCCTCTTCAGGGCAGAAAACCATTTGTCAGGTTTTTAGTCAGCCAGTACATTCTCTATTTGTTTTTGTTTCCTTTTCCATATTTGTCCCAAGTTCTGATAGGTTTTTTTCCCCATTTCACTTCTCGTTTGTTCATTCAGGTACTACATTGATAGGTGGAAACAAAAAAAAAAAAAAATCATGACAAAAACCCAGCCAGGTCATTGTGTCCGAGCTACACTTCACTTTTCCAATAACTCTGTAATATCTGTTGAGCTTTTTTTTTTTTTTTCCTTTTAAGTCAAAAACCATACGCCTCTCACTGAGACATAAATATTGTGGATTTGCAAATGTAGTAAATTGTGAGAAAAATGAAAGCTAACCAGTCATGTGCCAAGGACAAGTAGAAACATGAAGGAGAAGAACACAATAATATAAATGAAGTAGCTGCAGATTAAAAATTGAGAAAACTGCTTCTAATCACTTTTGATTTAAAACCTAAATAGAGAACCACTAATGACTAATTAAAATATATTAAAAATCCTTATTAAAAGGTTTTTCATGCATTAAGACATTTTGTTGTAGTTTTATCATTGAACTATGAAAAACTACACAATCACACCAAACTTTATTTTTTAAGGACTTTTCATATTAAAGTAAAACAGAGTGCTTTACAGAATTTAAACAGCTTTCAGAAAACAAAAATCTGATACAGATAAATAGTTATAAATAAATTTAAAAGACGGGATGTTCAGCTGAATGTAATCGTGAGTTCACAAATGTAGTCAACTTCCTCATTGTCACCAGAGGCACCTTTGAGAGGAAACTAATCTATTTTTAAGAGGTTCATATTGTAGCTTGATTTTCTCATTAAGATTTGACATGGTATTTTTAGTTTTGCTGCAGTTCTCGGCCTTTACATAATAGAAGGGCAACTCCCCTGACACAGACCCAAAAACCCAAATGTGTCGCAAGTAAAATGAGCAAACTGGACAGAAAAAACACACAACTGACATAGAATGGGTATCTGAAAAAAAAACACTTACATATACAGATAACTCTATTAATGATTATAACATATTCTTTCACAACATAAGATAAGACCAAATGACGAGAAGGGGCACCTGAGGACAACACACCTAAATAAACCACATAGCATTACAATTATTCAATTATCATGCAGTTACCAGTAATCATTGCATCAAATATCTATACATGTTTAAAAGATATTTCTGAGTGGATCAATGTTTTACAGTTAGTGTGCATAATATACTTTGTAATCTTTGTTGGATCATAGATATTGTTAGATAGTTTGACTAACTGCTGGACAACTGTGATTTAAAAAGATCCTCTTTAAAACAGGAATAATTTCATTCCTTTATTCAGTTTTGGGATATTATTTTTAAATCATCTGTTCTTTTTAGTGTAATGAAAGAGTCATTTACACCTCAAAGAGTCCTCTGTTTTCATTTAATCTTGTTGTATTTTGCAAAGGTTGAGAAGAGGTGACAGGGTTCAGTAGACAAAGATACCCAGTTTCTTTGAAACTGTAGTTGGAGCATATCAATGGAGTTTCAGTGCAACCAGTGGATGTCACAATTGGCTTTTGTTTCCCACTGCTACTGTCTGTGGGTGGATCTTTGTGATCGTATCTTAAGAATCAATCCAAGATTACACAAATACAGCTTTTTTTTTACCTGTTCTGTTAAGAAAATCCACCAAGAAAGATAAAGATGTACTGTTAAATCTCAATTAGTAGTAAAATAAAAGTCTCCAAAACCACAGATATAAGGTTTGGTGCCACAGTCCCTGTCCAATGTTAAAGTGTAGCTAAGGCAGTGTTGTTATAGGATTAGGTTTGAGAGGATAAAGTAGAGACAGAACTTCAAGATAAGCTGACCAACATGGACTACTTGCGTTCCCTGATTGCAGTTCTTAAACACAGAAAAGTGGTTGAAAACTACAATGACTAGAAAAACAAAACTGAGGCGACATTCTTCGTTTCATCGAGAGGATTACTGAGAATAATTGTGGCTGTGAAAAACACAATGAGGTCAGGCCCAGATGTGCATCCGTTAGGGATGACAGAAGATGGTAGGATGGACCGATCTAACAAGCTTCTGTTTGTACAAGGATTTATTCGTACATGGTGGTTTCAGAATTTGCAGAAAAGCAGGGTGGACTTTGTGTGGACGGGATAGCAAATCCATCAGAACATTTCACATTTATAAAAGAGGAGCAGTTGACCATCATGAAACGGTCACACTGTCCATATGTCAAGAAGAATAAATAGGAACGAATGCTTCAATGGTCAAGTCCAAAGTTTCTTTTATTTTGTCAGATTCAGTTTTTATTTATTTTAACCACAGTATATCCAACACCTGTCATATTAAGAACAAGCTGTTGAGATGTAATAACTTGAGTGTTTTGGCTCATTTAATCACATCTTTATTGTTCAAAAAAAAAAACTGAAAGTCGAACAGTGGGTAACACTGTTTACAGCTTTAAGTAAGTTTATCTTAAACCAGTAGGAGCAAACAAAAACGAGGACACCAAACCCAACTTTCTGCATATCTTCCCTCAGCAAAGGAATTACACACATGCAGAGGAACCAGCCAGTCCTCTATTTGAGAACAAGAACCGACTCCACCTCTCATTACAAAGCGTGTTTGGATTTTATTTGAAGACTAAAAGTGAGACCTTTTCCACAGACGTGTTACAAAAATAATTATAGCAAATAAATCGAGTGTTTCAGCTAATCTAACAAGCGAAGTCAAGTGACAGC
Source organism: Oryzias celebensis (assembly GCA_014656515.1). NCBI lineage: Eukaryota > Metazoa > Chordata > Actinopteri > Beloniformes > Adrianichthyidae > Oryzias > Oryzias celebensis. The sequence goes on along the minus strand of BNCR01000003.1, from coordinate 23,242,168 downwards.
TGATATTAGCCTTGGTTAGCTAGTCAAGCTAACTATGTGTAGTCAGGAATGAACAAAACACACAGGAAAGTAATCATAAGTAATCAATAGCATCTTTGTTTATTACCGATTTTTTTTTTACTGTATTAAATTAAAGACAGATGCGTTATTCACACACATTAATGTTCCCGTTACATCTAAAATGTTAGCTCAACTAGCCATTTCTAAACAGCCAATCGACGTGGAAGTGATTCCACTCAATACTTAAGTTTAGCGAGACATAACAATCAGGTTATTTACGGTTTAAACAGTTCACCTGAACAATGGGGTGCTCCTGTTTTACAGGCTAGAGTGTTAGCAAAAAGAAAAAGAGAAAAAAAACCCCAATTAAATCGATGTAAGAGCAAACTATACCTTAATGTCACCAGCGTCCATGTCAGTCACCAACGCTGCCGCAGATCGTCATCGACCGCAATGTCGACGTCAGGTTGCGGGCCCTTTTAGTTTCTTCATTTTAAATGGCCATGAAAGCTTACAGCGACTCTCATCCAGAGTTAACTGTTGCAGCTGCGTCAGCTCGCTGTGTTGATCACAGACTAGCCTGTAGCACAAGCTACAAGGAAAACTGCGAGGAAATGGGAGTCACCTGGAACGGAAGCCGCCGAGGAACAAAAAGTTCAGCTTGATTGACTATTACGTCACAAATTCACGCAGAGATACACCGATTTCCTGCAGACTATTGATACGTCTGACTGCTACTAAAAAAAAAAATCTCTCACACATTCAGGCAAATCCCGAGTGATTAAAAAAAACTGTGATTTACACTTTTTAAATAAATATATCTTGTTATCTGAACTACCAACTACCAGGATTTAAACCACATTTGCACTGGTGACAGATTTTAACATTTAAATTAAAATGTTAAAAATTACGACATACATTAAAATGGTTGTACACTTTTTAAATAACGTTATGTAGTTTTAAATTGTTGAAATCTACATAATTTCTTTTTATTCTTTTATCAGTTAGAAGCAGATCAACGGGTTGAGAGAGATCCATTTATTATCATCAAGAAACAGTTAACATTAAAATACTGTGTACACAACTTCATACATATCTGACACGTTTTATTTCCTAATGAAGTATTTATTTGCAGCTCATGAAAAAAATTTGCTAAATATGAAAAAAGACCCAAAAACAAAAAGGAGGTGTAATTGATTTGCTCTGATCAATAATCAAACAAAAAAAATCTTCTTGGGAGTCTTCTTGAAAAGGATGTTTTTTTAAAATCTGTGTTGGAAATCTTGCCTGAGCAGATATTCTAGAGTTAGCAAAGTAGCATACTTTATGGATGAACTGGAACATGCAATTTCCTAGTCTCTTTATTTTATATGCCATCATGTGAGCTTGCTAACAATGGCTTGGTTCAAGGAGTTCAGCTGATTTGTCCATTTATCTAATGCTGTGTAGCGAGCTCCGCCTCTTTTCTGGTAGTCCAGTTCTAGTAGCTGGTTAACCTGGTCAATTCGGCCATGGATTGTACTGTGTAAAAAAAAAAAAAAAAAAACACAAATAATTCTTGATATGAAATTGCAAAAAAATAAGTTACAGTAAAAACAAGTTTGGTTTTACTTCTTTGTTTAAATACTTTTTGCAAGTGAAACACTACTATTAGCTAGAACTTGACGCTATCTCTAACAAATCACAATTACAGTTCAACCCCTTACAGGAACGAAGATGCAAATTAAGAGGAAATGGTGTTTAAGGAAAACTTGTCAGCACTTTGAAAACATACTTATCTAAGATGCACTGCACCAGCAAACTTTCCACGTCACACACATCAATGTTTAGCTCCTGCAAAATACACACAAGCTTTATTCTTACAACTGTAAAGGTGACACAAACACATTTTACACTAAAGCAAACTCATGAAGTTGGACTGCACTGTGGCATTATGCAGAAAAAAAAAAAACATATCGAATCCAAAAACAACAGGTTTAGACAAAATTCACAAGAACCAACTGTATGGTACTAATTGTTTTTGCTCCAGGTAATCTTTTTTATTTTTTTACCATTTCCTTAAGGTTTTTTCACAACAGCATTTTTAGTTCCACTCCCATTATCTTTTTATCTGTTGTAAACACACTTCCAGTGGTCTTTTAATTATGATTTTTACCATTTTCATCCTAAAATAAAAAACCCTGTGTCATGTTCTAGAACATAGCTTCTGCAGAGCAGCAGGAGTTGAAAATGAAGATGTTCATGGATCTAGTCGTCTACATATAAAGTGGATGCACCAGAATGGAGTGAAGCAGGGAGCGTGTGCCTTACTATTGCAGGTCTACGTGACACCAACAAGCTTTTTCCAAATGATTTTTTTTCCTGTCTGCTTCTGGTTCACAACAATTTGAATAAAGAAATAACCAGATATCCACCTTTAAGCCTAATTTTCTTTATACATCTCCTGTATCATAAGAAGAACGCCACAAGAACATGTTAAAAACACCAAAAACTCAATTTTCATTGGAGTGTGTCTTATAGTCATTTGATTTCTCATTTACAGAAGTCATTCAAAATAGATTTTAGAACTTTAGAACTGCACATCCACATACTTTTTTGTTTTCTTTTTAAATTAATGTGATACTGTGTCTTTTTGCTTTGAAGGATGCTGGGTACTCACCTTAGAAATAAAAGGGATATGTATTCTGGTGTACGGTTTAATGAGCTTGATAAGTACTTGAGTTCTAATGTTACGCAGCAGCTCTGGAAAACACACATAAATCATCAATCAGCCACAAAGGATAAAAACAAGTTGAAGCAGAGGAATTCCTTCCACATATTCTTCGTCATTATACTAATATTTATCACTCACCCTCTATGTGCTCTCTAATGAAGGGGTCGTCCATTATGTTGCTGTGATTTGTTTTTAAGATTTTCTCAAATTCCGTGATGTCATTGTTCTGGTAGGCGCTGAAAAGGGAAAAACAGTTGCAGTTGTTTTACTACATTCTATTGTGTCCCTTTGGCCCATCCAAAAACTCCAATCCTGACACATTAAAAATATGATTCCCAATTAGTACTGTGGTAATTTGGGGCGTGTGTTCTTAGTTTCTTGTTTATGTTCTACAAGGAAAAGAAAAAAAAAACATGCATTGGAAGTGTAGTGCTAACACATGATCTTTATGTAAGCATGGGAACAAAAGACAAGGAAGCAAAAACATGAGGGAAGGCATAAGTACTGTTCTGGGATTTTTTTCCTATTGCAAATTGTGCTGAGAGGAACAAAATAAAGACTTTATAACCATCAGTGATATGATTATACTCAACAAAAGAAAAAAAAAACATTAAGTGCATTATCTTAAATAAGCAACATGAATGAAGAGGCACAGTTATGCTTTATACCATCATCTAAAAAGAAAAAAATGGTTAAAACATATCTGTGTCTGCCCCCAATCTTTTTCTTTGAATCCTATGACTGTTACATAATGTGTAAAGTGGTGCAAAGTACACCTTAAAGAAACATAGAAGATTTCACTCCAGCTATAAAACGCTAAAGCATGGTGACAACCAAAACAGTTACACAACTCACTGGAAAAAACCTAACACCAGTTTAGGAGGAACTTGACACAAAAGAACACACTTCTCTGCAGATCTCTGCAGATACAATTCCAGTGAGACTTCTTTGTCCATTTTAATATTGTTAAAAGTTTCTCTCAGACTCTTTTGCTCAGGCACAACAAACAATGCAGGAAAACATCTGTCTGCAACTAAACTTGCGGGCTACAACTGAAATTCTTATACAAGAGTCCAGTTGTTTTGCTTAAGAATACTAAAAAATTATATTAAACATGTGATAAAATAGTCAATTATCTTGCATGTCTAAAATTCAGTTCTCTATCAATCAATAAGTATTTTTACATCTGATTTCTCTCCTGATCTATTGTATCTCTTATCTCATCTGCTCCTTGGACTTCCAAATGACCGTATCAAGACATCAAATGAGACTATACCAGTGACGTACCATCAGGACCTGCAAACCCTTCAGTGATGGCCTAAAATTATCTGAAAAGTAGTATCAAACTCACAGGGAAATCATTTTTTAAACATATATTTGACCAAAATATATTTTAGATCATTCCAACTGTTCCCTGGCAGACAGTTTTTTTTCCACATGAAACTTTCTAACCAATCAGATTTTAGCTCTCAATTGTTGCTATGTTCATAAAGTCTGCCTTTCACTCATCCAGTCACTGCTTTCGCCCTCAACTTCTGGTTTTGACGGCGACTTTCCAAAAAAAAAAAAAAAAAAAAAAAAAAACACTGCTGATTAAACCATAGCCATATTTGGATTAAACACATTGACGTTGATTCAACCAATCAGAATTTGAATTAGTCTCTGTAGATTCATAAAGACAAATGACATAATTGTCTCTGAAGTGAGTAGCTGGCGCTACTAAAAGCTAACTTCTTCTTCTGTACTTTGTTTCAGGCCATAGGCAGTAGCTGCACTTGATTTTTGTTTGAATTACTCACTGTTATGCAATTTCAGTCATTCAGCAGTTTAGTCTGGCAAAGGTAACTTGAGTTTTGTGACAATGTCAAGCGACAAAAAGGCCAGTATGTCGCCACTGAACGGACCAGGGCCCTCTGACCGCACTGAACTGCACCGTCTCATTTCCGACAGCTTCCTGGCAGGATTTCATTTACCAGGCAAAAACAGGTTTCAAGACCATGAAAAACTATTGTTTAATATCCTCCTCAACTCCAGAGTTTCACCAGAAAAACTTCCTGCACGCAGCTTTCTCCAGCCTAGCACAGAGGAGCAGCGTGCTCAGCTGAGAAGAGCTGTCATATTTGACATGAAGGCTGATCCAACTGATCTACTGGAGTTCATCTTTAAATAAGTTGGTTTTGCTGTAAAAAAAAAATATTTAAATAAAAATGATTATTTTCAAGTTTAATGAGTTGTCAATTGTTCTCTGATGTTTGTTGCAGTGGCAGGAGAGTTGCACACGCGGGAGTATGTTTTTACAATATGTGCAATTATAGTGAATTCAGTCTAATTAAATGATCTATTTATGATTTAATTACTCCATAAAATACTATTCGAGAATAACAAGATGGTGTTAGAAACATAAAATAGGTAACATTAATGAGAATGGTTTTGGTGGAGGAAAGCTGAAGGCTCCCTGAATATTTAAAATATAGAAACAAGCGGTAAAAAGGACAGTCCTGCAGTAACCAAATTTACTCCAAATGTTTCTAAATGTTTTTAAATTACCAACAAATAATTTCAAAAAAGTGTTATAAAAGTTGATTTGTGCAGTTGTTCCCTTTTTATATTTAACTAAATGTATTATTTTTTTTCATGTTGTTGTTTCTGCGACGGTTTTCGGACTCTGTACAAAACGTGTGGCCACTAAATGTGCATCAAAAGTTAAACAAGACTGAACTTTGACCAATCGGGACTGGAATTTGTTAGTGACATTTGAATGGTGTTCCTTTTAATTCACGGAAGTGACAACTATTAAAAGATTGATCATGGAGGAAAAATGAATAATTGCGGTTTGTGACCGGACAGAATTATATGACACAAAGTATTTCATATATTGGAATAGAGCTGTGAAAGAAAAAGCCTGGAGAGAGTTTTGAGAGATTTTCTCCGCTTCAACATTTTGCACCAAGCCTCTTCCAAATGTAGGTGGTAGACATGCACTAGTAAACAGTAGAAAAAGAAGAAGCCCCTCACTGCTTGGTCACTGTGAACACCACAGGATAAATGTGAATTACAGAATCCGCTTTTAGCGCGTTCTTACGCGCACGTCACATGCCCGTTGTGTCCATAGCTTAAGTTGTGGAGTAAATACTTCTTATACACAGACACTCACCTTACCAAGTTGGTCATTGCAAGAATTTCAGGGTCGTTTTTGTACGGTTTGGCCTTTATGAAGAAAAAGAAATAAAAGTACTTATTAATACTTAAAAATACTTTAAGATTATGAGGTTATCTTGAAGGAGAATGCAAAAACATTATTTAAAGACTTTCCAACTGATAAAAACTGAACATCTGAAAATATGCAATTCGGTGGATTTTCTTGTCATGGTGATACTTAATGTTGAAACTGGAATTTATTTCTGTGGCTTTTCTATCTTTATCTCTATCATTAGTTCACATTGCAGATCCATGATATGGTCTGGTGGAGAAGCTCCCTTCACGCCACAGATTCAGCTGCAATGAACCAAGATGCTAACGTCACAGTTAAAAAAGACATTTGTTCTTTGTTGCGTAAGGCTTTGTCACACTGCCATTTCAGTTCTATCTTTTTTTTTCTTATTTTTAAACTCAGACAGCTTTTAATTTTAACTTCCTCCCTAAAAAAAAAAAAAAACAATGTCCTGATGTATCTATAATTTCTAATGCCTATGTCTACTTTCTATGTGACGTCATAAAGTAGTACTCATTTTCCTACCTCTTGAGAGTCAAAAGGGTTTATTCCTGACTTCATTAGCATGTTTGCTAACACTAGGTACTTGAGGCAAGTGGTCCTTCTCGGGCTCCCGGACTCATCGTAGTTTTTGAAGGCCTCAAAGAAATCTGTGTGAGCTTTCTCGAACTCGCCTTCTCTCAAGTGCATCTTCCCTCCGCACTCTATAGAAAAAAACAACAACACACTTAGCAAAAACATCATGTTACTGTCACATGTACAGAACAGGAAACATTTACGTTAGTTACATTTCTGTACCTCTTATGACCCCCATTATGAGTGGGTGAGGAATAGCGGATTTAATGTGAAGAGACTGCTCATACAGGGCCTTCAGTTTCTTGTTGTTTTTCTGTGCAGTATACATTTGGATTTCCAAGGCATAAATCTCCAACAACTGTGTGCCTTTCTTAAGGTCATCCTCTCCATCATCTGTCTGGAATTGAAAAGAAATGCATTGCTGGATGAACAAATGTGACATAACATCATTGTGCTGAAATGAATGCTTCTTTTCTTAGTGTATTAACGTGTGTGCATGGGTGAATCGGACTGTACAAAAGACTCAGAGTATGATGTTAGACGTAAGTTTCCTTTAAGTTTTGATTCTGTTTAGAGCTGGACGCATGCTCATTGAGGGAGTGATGACTCTGCCGTGTTGCTGCACGGCATTCTGCCTGTGTACTTTGCTCCGTGTGTGTGAGGGTGTTGCTGCATTGGCAGTTAAAAGGAGACAGTTTATTCTGGATGTTAAGTGTGCGTTGATGAACCAAGTAAGTTTCTGTTAATGTATGATCATATTTTCTGTTTAGTGAGTAGTAATGTGCAGCTAAAATGAGCGCCAATTAGACAGTAATGAGAACAGACCGCACGAGTGCACACGAGTTCTGTTGTGTTTTTTATGTAGTTTAAGTTACAAATTGAGTTTGTATTTGTTTTTTATTTACCAGAAAACACACACAACCAAAGCTGTACCTGAACAAGAGATAAAAGCGGAAGTGCAGATTACAGTTATGGAAGCCATCCTCCTGCCTCTGACCCTTATTTCCACCATTCAACACCTGCTAACTTCAGCAACCTCATCCAGGCCTTGAAGTAGTGCTCTGGCTGGCACTCCTGGGTTGAGAGTGATGTCAACTACGAACAGCTTATTAAAACCTAAAACCTCACCCACAGGGACCGGGACTGTAAAGAGCTTTAGGGCTTTTGAGAAGATAGTAAAGCGCTTAATAAGTCTACACTATTTACTATTTACCTTATTTTTGCCACCCAGTGAATTTTTAACAACTCAATTAGATTTCAGTTTTAAAATTTTGGGGGCTAAATCAAATCAAACAGGTCTAAGGGCTTCAACTCAGTGACTATACATAAAACGTTAGTTAAGAAACTTTGCTGTACAGTGTACCCCTCTATAATGCTGTTCACCTTTCACAGTCTTGCAGAATTTTTTTCCTCTTTACTTATGTAATAGCACACTGTGTTCTATGTCCTGATTGGCGGTTGATCTGGTCAATCAATCTCTTCCATACCATGTATCTTCCTGCACATGCAGTTACACAAATCTTCACCACAATCAGATCTTTGTTTTCAATCTAGGAACTCATTTTTGTATGAAGGTTTGAACTTTGAGAGTTTAAACAAGATACAAAAGTGTAAAAATGTCCATGTCTGTCTTAGAAAAGTATATAAAGTGTGTATTGGAAGGTTTTACAGCCTTAAACTTCAATAATCTTACTTTGCTGATTACATTTATCGTGGATTCTTTATGGAACATAACCCTCGTGATAAACAAGGGAATACTGTATCTCTGCTTTCACAAACAAATAAACAGTATTGTTTGTTATTTGCCTAAAAGATGCATTTTGAGTTCTCAGTATTAGGCCTCTATAGAAAAGTAGCTGCCTTGTGTTTTGTTGCCTTCCGGGTTTACCAAATGCCTCTCTGTCCAGCACAGGACTCACAACAACTTAAAGGGGGAAAAAACAGATAAAAACAGAGTTGAAGTACCTGACATGACTGGTGAAGTTGCCTTAGGATCTTCTGGAGCTTTCCATACTCTTCCCTCTCCAAGTACAGCTTCCCCAACTGCATAAAGATAAACCCAAAAATCAATATTCATATTGCAAAAATATAACTTCTGAATGATTTTTTTTCTTTAGCGTAAAGAAACTTTTTAGACATAAAATTGTTTACCTTTGTGTTGGTTTTAAACCACAATCTGTCATTTTTTGCATCTTTCAAAGCCTCCAGAGTGGTTTCATAAAACTCTTGTAGTAAGTCCATCTGTCATCAGTCAATAGATTTTTAACACTGGGCTTATAAATTGTAACAAATGTAATTTCTATAATAATCATACAGTTTAGCGAAGTGCGCTCATACCTGTTTGGAGGTAGATATATAGTCCAGAATGGAGTTGATCGACTTCTCAGAGTAATTTCTGGTGACAGCACTTCTAATATATGTAAGGAGCTGCTTATATCTGTTCATCATTTCTGGAAAGTTAGTCTGTGAGGTTTCAACACACATATACACACACACACACACACACACACAAAAGTTAAAACTGACTCAGATCCAGGCGTAAATAAAAAAAAGACACAACAACAATGAGAACTATTTTACACAGCTTACCAGTTTAAAGTTGATTTTAATCATCTGTTTAAGTGCTTTGAATCCCCATTCGCCTTTCTCTCCCTCAAGTTCCAATACCTAACAGAAGCAAAAAAAAAAAAAAAATCAACATTTCATGAGTTTGAAAATAACATTAAGGTATGCATGTTTGTTTTGTAGTGTGCGACTCCACCTTCTGGAAACTGCTCAGCGCTGCTTTGGGATCATCCTCCTTCAAGGCTTTGGAGTTGTAGTACTGGTTTTCCAGGTCCACATTTGGCTCAGAATTACTGTCTTCTGAGTATTCCTAGTTTTAAACAAAAGTAAGTCACTTTAGGAATTAGAAAACTCCAGGAAATCGTAACCCATTACATTATTATGAGAAGACTTGAGACAACTGCAGCAGGGTGTAGCAGTCATGAGAAAAAGCATACCAGCCATGAGCTAACGTTTGGTTAGCCAACGTCAAGGCTGTGCACAAACATAAAACTTTATCGTCATGATAACAGCAAAACATTAGAAGAAAAACAAAAAAATGTACTAAACGCTAACTTTCTGTTCAGCTTAGTGATAGAAAAGTCTGTAATTTTGTTAATTAGCATCTTATAGCAACAGCATTTAGCTTGCTAAAGGGCTAACAGTTTATCTGGAGACAACTTAACATTAGCAACAAGCTAACGAACAGCTAGCGTTAGCAAGCCCACGCCGTTGGCACGTTCCTGCTTTGCCCAGAGCGCAAATGGTTTGATTATTTTTCCCCACGCAGTAAAGCATATGGCATGGAAATACCAGGTCGTAATCCTCCTCGTCATCGCACATAAAATCATCCTCCATGTCCGACATCTTGAAGATGTTCCTCTTCCTCCCACCGAGACAATCAGTACTGCGGCCTGCTCTGTGTTTTGCAGCGTTCAAGTGGTGAGTCGAACGGTGCCGCGAGACGCACTGACACATGTCCTTCGACAGATGGCGCTGTTCGACAGTGTCTGTCACATGAACAATAATAACTCATGTCAAAAATATACACTGGCCAGAATTATTTGTTTTATTTATTTGAAAAACACTGTTTTAGCGTACAGCATACCAGCACGCTACAATATATTACATTACTGTCTGTCTCAGTATTTTGTTTTTTATTAAAATATTATTAACATCAAAAACTTAGATTGAAATAGAAAGGTCCTATTTAGTACAAATTGATTTATTCAGGGATCATAACAGATTTGAATAAAAAAGACTGCAAATGTCATGAACTAAGCAGCAGGATCAGATTTCAGTCAGCTCTGTGAGCAATTTTCATGTCACATGGACTTTATAAGTTCCCAACAACATCACTACAGAGTCCATTGGCAGCACTGCATCCCTAATCTGTGTTTCATTCTGAATCATTCGGTACTGGGTCCCATAAAAGATTTTGAGTCCTTAAGGTTTTTTTTTTTTTTTGTAATCAGATCCAGCGAAATTAGCCATTTTGTCATTTCGTTTATTTAAAAAAATCAACAGATGAGTAAGGGCAATGAAAAACTCAGTTTGAGCTTGGACATGATATTTCCAGTTTCCAGACACAGATGTTTAACAGTAATACAGGGGGAAAATACTTCGTAATTGAGTTACAATTCTAAGAATAACAAATGTCTAGAGTAACATTTTTTAAGATATTGCGTGAGTAAAAATTCTCGCTTTTGTCTTGTTGATGTCACTGACAGTGTTATTGCATTTTTTACACATTGCATCAAGATGCTGCTTTCTACAGTCTCCACATACATGTCAAAATGTTGTAATCACAATTGGTGACCTCTCTTAAAGTGAGCGTTCAGTTAAGTAACTTTATAGTTTGAGCACACACCCATTAACTGCATGCGTGACACTTTACAAAGCTATGGCATGTGTTATGTCTGTCAGCATTTCATTAATGGAAGGTGCTAGCATCAACATTGAAGAATCAATGCCAGAATTGTGTGAATCTGACACAAAATACACAATACACCCTAATTTGTCATCACAGCACCCATAGAGCCTCCTCAAATTATGGGCCATTAGGCTTATTCACAAACCTGAAGTGTACAAAAAACTAACCACAGAGAAAACTGTCAAAGGGATGCACACCCCAGCTGTGGTTGGGAGAGGCTTCAGTCTTTATAAGGCAAGTAGGAGCTTATTGCAAAAGCCTAACGTAGCTCAGACAAGACAAACAAGTGTACTGTGAAGACATATCTACCTGGTTGAGTCAATAAGGATTTGAAATCCCCCTAAAGTTTAAGTTATCAGCGTGTAAAATGGGAGTTAAAGTGTCACATGTGTCAGTAAGGGTTAAGTACTTGTCCTGGATTACAGTCTTCATTTTCCAAACTAATGGCCCTCGCTAATAGGTGCTCCCAAGAAGGTGCTAACCCTTGATGTCTTGCTGCCAAGCTGCCTGTAGATTCTTACTCATGCATTAACACACATGCACACAGTTCCACGCCAACAACCTGCAAAGCTGGCAGCCCAGCAAAGTCTCCCCTCAGGCCATCACAGCAGCACTCACTTCTCAACCTATTCAAGATGCGTGACTAGCCAGTTTGTTTTCTCTCCTTTAACGTTTTTATTTTTTCTTTAGGCCGTTTTCATTTTTACAAGGGATGTTGAAGCGTGTCTCAATTTTATGCAACAACCTCTGTGATGTGGGGTTGTTATTCCACATAAAATCCAACTTCCAAGGGTTGTAATTGTCGGTGCAGCCGTCCACACGCACTCCTCCTGCGTGACATGCAAGCATGATGTGTGGTATGAGTGCTTTGAGAGGGGTAAGCGAGTTAGAGTTTGAGGGTGCTGATATATATGGCAAGTTAGTGTGTGTAAAAAATGTAAAGGAATTTTTAAAAAGCATAGTGTGCTTTAAACTTCAGTACAGCTCATGAGCTCACTCGTGCTCAAGATAATTAATCCTTTAAAGCCCATCAAAGAATTGACAGAAAGTTTGTTTTTTTTTTGGAAAAAGATATTTTTAAAACCCTTTGATGAAATCCACAAAAAACCTTTCGCAATATAATTTTTAATTAGATATAGTTAGTATCAATTATGATTTGTTGGGTGAGTCTTACGTTTTTGCTCTCAACAATGTTAGTTTAGGAATTAAATTTTAGTGTTGAGTGAAAAACACCTAGTTAACACTCTCTGTCCAATTTAATCCATACATTTTTAACATGGTTTTACTTTATTTTCTCACCATAAAGTTTTGAAACAACCTAATTTTTTTCTGCCAACATGTTTTTTTCAGATTTCATGGAGACAGCCATTTTGAAATGAGCAGGAAAAGCCTTTCTACTGCCCCTAGTGGATTAATAATTCAATACAAAGGATGTAACACATTGACCAAGTTATACACAATGGGTTTTTAAAGAGCCTATATTATGCTAAATCAACTTTTTAGCTAAACAGAACATTACAATGTTAATTCCTCATGAAAAACAGCCCTCCAAAAGCGCTATTTTCCTCCTTTTAAGCCTCTCTGAGCACCAGGCCCTCCCAGTCCCAGAAAGTGTCTGTGTCCCCACGTTCATATTTATGAACCTTCATACTTACAAACGTGAGGGAAAAACAGACCCTACCAAGAAGAATCTGAGTTGCCATCACCGTCCCCAGCCTGACACACACCCACTTTCTCTGCAGAGCTAGCTGTGATCGGCAAAACACTCTAATTTTAGCATCAACTCTGAGAAGAAATGGTTTCTCTTGCATCTAATATGCAGAGACAACCAGGGCTTGCTTTTTTGCATAAGACAATGTCTTCCAAGTGGCGAAAACGTGTTTTAGATATAGAAGAGATTTAGGAGTTTGTTCAACCTTTCCAAAGAAGAGCTTACTCGTCAGAAAAGGTTGGAGTTTATCTTCGGGAGCACGCAACAGACCAACCAGCAACATTTTGTCTGTGACTGCTGTTTCACGGATTACTGCTTAGTTTACGTTGGTCTTTATCAAAGTGGATAGTCTGAAAGGCCAAACCTCATAGCTGGCTCCATTCCCACAATCAAACTTGATCAAGAGGCCAGATCCGTAAGTAAATCCTACAACTAGCTAAAATGATGCAGTAAGTGTATAATGCACTAGCTAACGCTACATTCCTCACATACGTTGTGAATCGCGTATAGACGTAAGGCTCCTCAAAATGCACATTCGTTTTTTTTGCTAAAGTTCGGATGTTGTTTGTTTTTGTGGGCGAAACTCAGACACACTGAAGAGGCCGGCTCTAGGTTGACACAGTTTACTCTGAAAGGCTTAGAATAGCATGATATAGGCTATTCACAGAAAGTTTTGATGATGCTAATGAGGTAAGGGTCTCCGAAATGTGTAAATCAAATATGATACAATTGTTTGGCTTTATACAGTTAAAATCCAAAAAACTGAAATTTTAGGCCAAAATTACATGAATTTCACCCAAATAATACCAAAGGTTTTGGTTTAAAGTCTTACTCTGTTAAATTCACACAGTTAAAATACAAACATAATCAGTTCCGTATAAAGTTCAGCATATTTGGGATTACTTTTAGGGTATTAGCTTGAACAGGAATACAAATATTTTCAAGTTTCTTCAATATTTTTTCAGCAATATCGAGATTATCAGTATTTGAACATTAACATTTTTCAATTAGTTCATGATGCATGTTGATCTGTTTGTTTAACCTAATAGCACATTTTCTTGAGGCTATTCTTTTTTTAATAACTGCAAACAGGCCAACAAAACCCTGTTAAAAGTTTGCTCTGCACAACTGAGAACCAAAGTATCCTACCCACACTCAGTGATATTACCTCATCCCAGCACAGATGCTCCCTGTTTTTATTGTTTTTTTTTTCTGATAAAAAATAAAAACAGATGCCTCTCGAACGAAAATTAGGCCTTTGGGTCAGGTTTATTATGCAGAAAGCAGGATGAGATTCTGTGAAATGTCCATAATGGTCCCAACCTTTTCCCTGCTGTGAGCATTTACTCTCTCCTGTTTCTCATACTTAAAATAATTAAAAAAGCAGACTGGGTATGTTTAGACGTCTTTACATATGAGTTCTGTTGGTTGCTTTCATTAGCTGGGTTTATTTCCTCAGACTTGCCAGATGTCCGTTGATGTAAACAGAGTCCAGGACAAGTTACCCTCTGTTGTCATGATATGTACCTGTTTGAGTAAGCACAGAGATTTATGCACATGTGCTCGACAGAACACAGATGAGGTATGACTGTGCAAGCACTTGACAGAAGAGGAGTAATAAAATGTCTACTTTTAAATAACTCCTCTGACCTTTTTTAGAATTTCAACACAACGCTTTTTTGACTGGTTAAAAGACTAAGCAGGTATCTCTGGATTTCATAAAAACTCTAAATAAATAGATCTCATCTGTTTCAAGAAACTCATGTTATCTTGCTTCCAAATTCCTTCATCACATCACGGCATCTAAAAAAATAGAGAGTAAGGTGCTATTTTGGAAAAAAATGACATCTTGAGCTTATCAAGTTTTTGGAGCCTGCTTAATACAGGCTTTATGTGTTAAGATAATTTTAAATTGCATTCCAGATTTAATTCAGACAGCTTTGATTTGTAAATAAGGTAGCCTGGTTCTAATAGAATTTTTAGATGAATTTGTGAACTGTGGTGCTCAGTAAAGTTACTGTACCTTTGTGTTTTTTTGTGCGAAATGTTATTTCAGCAAGTATTCATTCAACAAAATTTGTATTTCAACGGTGTTTCGAGTGCGTAAAGGGACATGCTTTTGTTTTAGTTGCCTGGAAGAGCATTAGACACCTGCACAGTCAATTAAATTTTGTGAAAAAACAAAATCCACACCAAAATTAGATGTTTCATTGTCCATAAAAGTACAATGTGAACACAAATGACAGTGCTGAGCTGGTATTTCTTTGCATAGTTTTTTTTGCATAGTATCCTGGGGGTGCGACTTATAGCCAACTCAGATGCGACTTGTGTATGGTTTATTTTTTTAGATAAGTAGGCTCATGTGTTCATTATTTTCCCATAAACAACAACTAAAGGGAATTACAGCTACGTGTATCAGTATTGCTACTGACAGCAATGTAGAGGACAAAGAAAGTTGAAAAAAGTCAATGAAGAATTCAACGGATTTATTGATTTAAAGTGACACAAAAAGTTTAATTGACTTGTTAGTATGTTCTTTATGCTATGGCTATCTTAGCTGTTCATATGTTGGGTTAATATACTTATACATATACTAATTCAAAACTTATTCAATTCCTCCTATGTTTCATGAAGCTACAGTAAATACGGTTATGGTAGAGAAGAGTCAGCCTGTTATTGTTATTTACCGGTATTCCATCATTTATGATTTGTCTTTCAAGAAAAAAAGTCCACTCTTGGTCCCTAAAAGGGCCATTTTTAAAAAAAAATAATTGTTTTCTTCTTTATGATGCCTTTTTCGGCTACTGCAACTTATACTCCAGAGCAACTGTGGTTTTTCTTCCTTCTTTATTAAGCATTTTTATAGTGAGTTTTACTAGAGAGCAACTTATAGTCTGAAAAACACAGTAGTTCTAAATGATTGCTTATATTCAAATATAACAATTTTAAATTAATTTGACATACTGCTTTAAAACCAGATGAGAAAAGCCACCACTAGCATAAGATTTATAAATTAGCTTTACTTTACAGCTTTCTTATCTTCATTTATCAAGTGTGCAGTATGCAAGGTTCGACTGATTGTAGGCGTGCCAACTAATAGACCAATGCCTGATGTAAAGAATGAATCACTCTGAAGCAGTGCTTTTAGTGGGCCGTTACTCAGTACCGGTACTTCTAAAAATAGCTTAGAGTACCCCCACTTCTTCACAACAGAACTACCGCAGGTACTCAATACCGGCACTATAGATGTGAGGTTCTTTTTTTCTCCCTCCCCTGAGCTTCATATGTTCACATAAAAGCTAAAAGAAGCTCATCCTTGCAACTTCAGATGCAAATATCACAGGAGTTGTGAGCACCGATACGTTTTTACAGAAACCGAAAAACTTACTGACAGACATCACTGGTGGCAAGGTGTTTGTCCGTCATTTGAACTGAAAGTTATTTAGCTTGAAGCGATACTGGTTATCATCATCCATACAGCAATGACCCATAATAATCCACATATTCCCCACTTATATATTAAATCGTAATTGGTGCAAATGAATAATGACCGTTTAAATTCATTTTTGACGTTTTTGTCTGAAACCGAAGGATCAACAGGGAAGTAGTTTGTGTGGATGTCCAAGCTACAGGTAAATAAGAAACCTTAAAGCTGTTTCACCCTTATAGCTTTAGCTTAAGGCTATAATCTTAGAAGATTTTGCAGATGGGGCCACAGAAAGTTTTCAGAGCAGTAAAATTCACGCGGAAATGGCAACCACCTTTTACACCAGCAAGGTTTACAAAGTGTTCAGTAACGTCATTGACAGGATTCTCAACCAGCCGCATAACCAGCTGCACTGTCAGGTAAACTGCAGCAGTTTTTGGTGTAATCTGTTTTCTCCTCATTTTCATGAATTTGACTTTTTCCTGAATGAAAGACCAATAGCAGCTAGTGGTTTTCTGTGGGGATTTCAGAGGAGCTGGAGTCCAGTGCAGAGGAAGCTGGGAGCATGTATGAGCAGGAGCTGGGGGCCATTACCCGGGAATCTTCATCTGGAGGGAATCTGTTCTCAACAGAGCACGACAGATGTGATACTAAGTGGCAACGTGGACAGAATTTCCCTTAGACACGACTCTTTCTGATACAGTAGTTAACCACAAACAGACTTTTTCCAGATGCATTGTTTCATCTAATAAATGTGACTGACAGGAATGCAGAGAAAATGCTGATTATAAATGTAACATTTGACTGAATGCAAGAAGATGCTCATAAAGTAAAATCCCCAACTGCCTCTATGTTTCTGTTTCTGAAAAATATGTTCGTGTTAAGTTTCTAATAAATATTCTGCATTGTCAGGAGACCATTTTGTTTATTTTCATATCTATTATTACAACGCTCAAGTCAGCATTCAGTTTTTTCACCTGCAAGAAAATACATTTCTAAACAGCTTTTAAAAATGTCAAGATCAACTTTGTTAATTAAGCTTTAAAACTCAAAATAGTAAACATGGAGCCACTAAAGACCAACTCCTAAATAAAGCAAGTCCAATCTAAACATTTTAAACTGCAGTTTTGATTAACTGAAAATGAACTTGTTGCAACTTGGAGTTAAACAAGTTCTTGATGCAATTCCTCATGGATGTTGTTTTTCAGCTCATTCGGACACTTTAGGCAGGAATCACGGCTTCTCACACTCCCCAAGACATCCTTTACAACTAATCAGGCTTATGCAGCTGGTCTAGAAAAAAAATGCTTTTCCAAGGACCTGCAATTAAAAAAAATTGAGAGTAAGATTAAATAATAGTGAATGTTTATGTTGCAAATATTGTACACTTACACCGCACCCACAGTACACTTAGCATAATAATGTAGTAAACATGTATGAGCTGCGAGAGGAAGTCTGAATACCTGTCCTAAACTAGGAAAAAACCTGTGTATGCAAGAAAGGATAAAGATCAATACTTCAAAGTACCGCTGTAAACAACTAAACATTCTGGTGTTATCCACCACACCACTGTTCTGGTCAGTGTTGTAATCATTGACTGTATAAAAGAACTGGACTGAGTGAACCATCCACACTTGCATACCTAATAGGAAGTACCTTCTGGCTCCAAGAAGCCGAAATTCCATGGTGTGGGGGTCGGGTCCTCCCTGGTGCCTGGTGGGGGCGGGGGACTCCGTTGGTTGGGGGGTCACATGGTCTCCCAGGCCTGGGCGTGGGGTGGGGGGGTGGGGGTGTGTGCAGTGGGTGGGGGTCTGGCTTGGCTGGGGGTGGGGGTGGGGGTTGCGTGCACTGGAGGGGCTTGTGCAGGGCCCTGTGGGGTTCACCTGCACCTGATGGGTCGCCTGTCTGCACTTGGGGCCTGGGATCACTCCTTCTCTGGCCCTGGGACGGGGTGGGGCAACTCTCTTGGGGCTTGTGTTTGCTCCAGAAAAAGCCTGCCATGGGGGTGGGGGTGGGGGGTGGGGGGCAGAGGGGAGGGGATGTCGGTCGGTAGGAGGGTGGGGGACCCTGGAGGCTTGACAGCCGGTCGGCCTGCCTCGGTCCCTCTGGTACCTGACCAAGTAGCTACATCCCTGTAAGCAATCACGAGATGTCCTTAGTGCCCTGCTTGCCAATTTTAACTGCACCCTTTATTACACACACACTTTAAACCTCAAGCAACACAACACACCCACACACACACACACACACATACACACACACACACAAATACATTACACAAGGAAGGTGGGACTTCTGATCTTCTGTCCCCTACCCCATCCCTGGCAGAGGGAACAGGGCCTTCAGCAGCGGCGGCCTTGTCTCTTGGGTGTCGGCCTCCTGGGCCCGGCGGCCCCCTCCCCACGCAGGGAGAGGGATCCCATAGTTCTCTGGCAAGTCCATGAGCAGGGAAAATATTTCATCTGAGCCTGGAGGGTGTAATAAAAGTAAATGGTTTTGCATCAAACGTTTGACAGTTTCTCGCAAGCCTGCATTCAAGTGATAGGGGTGTGGCCGTCCAACTATCTCACTCCTGACTGGTGAGAACGGTTGTAATGAAAATGTTGACTCAGACTGACTGGTTCCAACATGACAGCGTCCATATCACCAAAATAACAGGCAACTGAATTGACTTCATTTGGTTGGAGCCAGAAGTAAGCCATTTTCTATGGGTGACGTCACACTCGCTCAGTCTAGTTCTCATATTCAGTCAGTGGTTACACTCCATCTGTAAATAAATAAGTACCAATGTGCTCAATTCCATAAACTTGCCAATACTGACAGCTGCTGATTTATAATGACTCCTGCTTGGGTGTCTTATCACTCCATTTGAGGGATGAATCACAATTTTGCTACAAAGTTGTGTGTGACAATGGCAGGTCTTTAACTTTATAAATTATTTATTTTTTAACCATAACTACGACTCTCTCCTCCACTTAATATAATATGGAAACTAATTATGGGATTTTTGGGACAACTGTAACTAGTTGTTTTTATATTTCAAGCTTTTATATTAGTAACTTTTCTGCCTTAAAATTATCATGCAGCACTGTTATTATTAGAAAGCAAATAAAGAAAGCAATACTTTCTTTGAATTGAATGTCTTATTGGTCAAAAATACCAACGAGGTTTTCTCAGTGTTCATTAAGTACATTAATGAAAATGCATACCAAATCAATTGAACTTTTATATATAATCATCTTGAAAACCTATTATAATTATTCCACGCTCTATATTGCATGCTTCATGATCCGTCACAGGATGAAAGGAGACATGATTCCAAACAGTATAAGACATTGCGTGTAGAGCTCAATTTACTTTAGTATCTGCAAGAAAAAGAAACTAAACAGTAGGTTTGAAGGCTAAAACGTTCAAATTTAAAACATAGAGTTAAAGTTGTCTGTGAGTGAAGTTTTCTATTTGAATACATCACAATTCACCATGAAAGACATTTTTGTAAAACCTCTTCAAATGAGCATGACAATATAGTGACATTAAAAAATGTTTGTTAGGAAGATAGAACAGATTCAATACAAACATGTACTACAAAAAATACTTTAATATGTTTCAGTCAGTATGCTAGCTAAGTTGTCATCAGTGTATATATTGGCTCTCAAAAGTTATAGAACTCTAGTTGTGTGTAATATCTAGTTGTGCTCTGACATACCACCTCTAAAAAAGATTAGAGTTTGCAGCTGTGATTTCAAAAGGAAATCCATCAATTTAGAGACCAAAAATGTGGTCTAAACTATTAATCAGGATAGTCACTTTTAGGTGCATGCCAGCAGAAATTGCATGGAGCTACAGAGTGCTGTGGTGTTTGTGTTTGTTCAGAAAGCCTCTCAGGGAAAAGGATCAAAACAAAGAAAAAGAACCATGCTATCACACATCCTTTTTCATATTTGACAGCTGATTTCAACAACTGTGGAACGTCCTTTCATCTTTTTGACAAGGTACAAAGATTCTACACGATGAACCATGGATTTCCTATTTTGATTCATTGTTCCATAACATCTTCCATTGTTTAGAAGTCCAGTGTTTCCTGGCCGAGGCAAGCCCTTTTGTCTCATTCTGACATCTTTACAATGCTTTTCCTGCTGCATCTTGTCTGTAAACCTCCCAACTCAAAGTTTTCTCTTTACAGTTAATACTGAGAGGGGTTCTCTACATTCTCAGTAATGCTCTGCTTGAAGTTGTTGTAACGTAAACCATCATTCAGAAATGTATCCCCATCTTAGCCCTTTATCCCCCATCTCTAACATCCCACTCTCTCCCTCTCTTTTCTTTTTTTACCCATCCGGTCCAACAAGAAACATATATAAACATAATTATTATAAATAAAGCTTAACCTCAAATTTAAAACGGGTTACACTGTTTGTCTGAAGATCCATAAACTTCCATTATAACAGGAACATTTCTTCAACACAAGTCCTTCAGCTCTTATCAGCTTGCTCAGCTGCTGGACAGGACAAGTTAAAAAAAAGTCCAGTCCTGGTTCTAACCATAAAAGGGGGTTGCAAATAATCAAGAAAACGTTTAAATACCTGTAGGAATGACTTTAAAGACCCACTCTAATGAAAAATGTGTTTCTGGTGTTTTTAACATGTTCTTGTTGCATTTTTATCATGATGAAGGACATATAAAATTATGATTAGAACTGTGTTTCTGAGTATTTCTTTATTCAAAATATTTTATTGTGTTATGTTTAGATAAACAACTAGATGTTAAAATCAACAAGTACATGTATGTCTAATGTAGTAAATGGGCTTCATCCAGGCAAATTTGTGTCATTGATGCGTGACGTCACTCTGGGACAAAGCGTTGGCGGCTGCCACAGAAGGAGATAGGAGTCAGTTTTTTGTAGAATAAGAGGAGTTTTTCAATGATATTGAAGCGGTTGGGGTTCAACAATAAATGTATGAACCGGAGTATTCAAAGAGAGAAGAAAGACCATCGGGAGAAGAAAGTGAAAGTGACAATTAAAGGGATGATGATGCCTGGAGGATTGGACAGACTGAATGGTGCTCATGCGGCATGTGTGGACCAATGCCAACCGGTCGCAAGAGCCATTGTTGCAGAGAGTTGGATGTTTTAGAAGAAAAAGGAGAAAATGGGGGTAAGAATCTTCATAGCATCCACCACCAACCAAAAGCAAAATACAAAAGATGTGAGAATGTATACAAAGTGTTGCAGTTTACTTAGAACGTACTACAATCTCAATTATCAGCTATTACCGCTATCTCTTTATATGTTTTACAATCAGCGCGTCGTCGTCGAAATTCAAAATTATTTTTATATAGCAAATCCTCTTGCTAACCTATAAGGCCTTGAATGGGATGACCCCATCCTCAATTAAAGATTTTATAGAGCCTTACCAACCAAACAGAACACTTCGCTCACAAAATGCACGACTGCTTGTGGTTCCTAGAATCTCTAAAATCACAGTTGGAGGTAGAGCCTTTAGCCACCAAGCTTCTGTTTTATGGAATAAGCTCCCAGCTCATGTAAGAGAGGTCGACACAGTTTCTACATTCAAAGTTAGGCTTAAAACATTCCTCTTTGGACAGGCTTATTGCCAGGCTAGCTAGCAATCAGAGAATATTTAACTTACTGCTCCTCTACCTCACCTACTTTAATGAAGTTTACCACACTGGCTCTACTCGCTCCTACTCACTCTTCGTCCGCCTCCAAACCCCCCCCCAACCTGGGTCTGTACCCCCCCACCTGCAATCTTCATTACATCACTTGCCATCTGCCATTGCGTTATTTTATTTTGTTTCTCATGCCTTTGTTTGGTACAGTGCGATTCACGTGTTGTCCCTCTTTCCCACCCAAGCGGGAGAGATTTCTGATTCCAGGT
This sequence comes from Oryzias celebensis, assembly GCA_014656515.1. Taxonomy (NCBI): domain Eukaryota; kingdom Metazoa; phylum Chordata; class Actinopteri; order Beloniformes; family Adrianichthyidae; genus Oryzias; species Oryzias celebensis. The sequence continues at coordinate 23,220,154 of BNCR01000003.1, read as the reverse complement.
GGATCGTCTGTGCTCCTGTCTTTGGCCGTGACCTCGCTTTTGGCTCTTCCTGCCCCTGTCTTTGGAGGTGGCCTCGCTTCGCCTGTACTCCTGTCTTTGGATGTGGCCTCGCTTTTGACTCTTCCCGCTCCTGTCTTTGACCGTGACCTTGCCTCTGGCTCCTCCAGCAAACCCAGTTGTTTCCACAACTCCCACTGGATGAAGCCCATCTGATAGACTATTCAAACATGTTGTTGTTTACTTAAATATGTAGCTGTTATCTCAACTTGTAGCTGTTTATCTAGATGTGTTTGTTTATTAAACATATACTAGTTTTTCAACCATGTAGTTGTAGAATTAATTAAGCTCACTTTTCTTTAATAGTTCTAGCGCATCACCTGTCCGTCCGGGGTTGAGGATTTCTCCTTCATGTGGGAAAAACCCTGAGGTTTCTTAGTCAGCTTAGTCTGTTTAACAACCAGCTATTGTTTACTTTTACGTGATTGATTTTTTTGTTGTTTCTTGCAATTTTCTTACATCAGTCCAATGAGATGGCTGTGGCTGTGATATTGGGCTATATAGATAAAATTGAATTGAATTGAATTGAATTGAAATGTTATGAATGAATCGACAAAATAATGGCATGATCTTAGCTAGTACTAGTTAATGTTTAATGGGATTTTTTTTGTTGGATAGGTGATAGTCCTCCATTAAAAGCAAATCACATTACTATAAATAAAGAGGGCCCAAGATTATTAAAACATTTATAAACCATTAAAAGAATCTTAAAATCAATCCTGAAACGCACAGGGAGCCAATGCAGCGATTTTAAAATGGGTGTAATGGGTTCCAGGCCCCTGGTCCTTGTTAGAACTTGTGCTGCTGAGTTCTGTAATAATTGTAGGCCTACAAAAGACTTTTGAGGTAAACCAGAGAGCAATCTAAAGGACTAAAAATAAAAGCATGCATCAGTACCTCTGTGCTGGCAAGAGAGGAATGGGATGATTCTGGCAATGTTTTTAAGATGATAAAATCCTTTCTTAACATTTTCAATATGAGGAATAAAATTCAGCTCAGAGTCAAAAAGTATACCCAAGTTTCTCACACAGTGAGAAGGTTTAAAATTATTGAGCTCAGGTAAAATAATCTCTCGTCTTCAGGAATGATGATTAAAACTTTTGTTTTGTCCTGACTGAGCTGTAAGAAGTTCTCTGCCATCCATTACTTTTTATCTAAAATACGGTTAAGAAGAGTGTTCAAAGGTTCATGTCATCAGGGGACATGGTGATGTAAAGCTGTGTTTCATCAGCAATGGTGTGAAAGTCAACGCCGTGTCTCCTGATGACATCTCCAAGTGGCAACATATACAAGTAAAAAGTATTGGACCTAAAATCGACCCTTGGGGAACCCCACAACTTATTTCATGGATTCTTGAGGAGCATGTATCCATACTTACATAAAAGTGTCGATCTGTAAGGGAGGAATAAAACCACTTAAGAAGGAGGAAGGAGGTTTTTGCCTAGAATCTCATCATACATGACCTCATTGATCTAAGTTGGGGTATAGTTTATAGTTGCTTCTTTTAATCGAATATGTCGTATGACTTTTTTTAATCGGAGTGCAAATTTGTGCAAAGTTGGTTGGATGAAATAAACAGTGTGTCCACATCACTTCTCTATTCAGAATCAAATGTAAGTTAACATATACTGTACATTTGCAGTTTGGAACTGCACAAAATTATATGTTATTAAATATGTTAATTTTTCTGTCAAATTTGATGAACTTTTTTAAACTTACCTTTGTGCACAAATGTCACTCAGTTTTTCAGAACAAAATATGTTGAATTTATGTGTTATGCATTCAAGATTGGTGGTAAAAGCCAAATGTTTAACTGCTAATCAAAGGTACAATTGTTGTTTGCATTAATTTGTTAAAATAAACCTACAGTATATTGTAGTGATTTTTGAAAAACATCGATAATCTCCTGTTTAAGCTGATAAGGGGTGAATAAATAAGTGATTAAATGGTGAAATGAAATGAGGTTTTCAGGGTTATCCCAAATGAGAAGAGCAAGAAGTCCAGACATTTCATTTTCTGTTGTTTTATATGAGCCAGAACATGCTTATAAAGAAAAATGACTTAGTAAAATTGAAAAATAGCACATGCTGAGCAGAAACCAGACCAAGCCAAGGGGTGGGGTGGGGGTGGGGGTGGGGTGCTTGATCTAGTGTTGAGAATCCAAAGACCAGCACCACATCACACAGCACTTTGCATGCAGACTTTTTTATGTATCTAAAAGCAATTGCCAAACATTTCAATATTTATGGGAACACATTCATGTTAAGTATAAAACAACAAAAATTAGCTCTGATAAAATTCTTATTTATTGAAAAAATTTGATTTGAGACTCAGGTTTAGTTAGGGTTGTGGAGGAATGGCCAAATATTCCATATTACTAAATTATCCAAAGCTCAGAACACACAAAATAACATAGCACATTACATACAAATCAAAAAGCAAACAACATAGATATGAATGAGTTGAACATTATTTATTGTAGTCTGTTTCCAACATGTTCACTTAAAAGCAAAAGAGCTTTAAGCCAAAAGCTGTTTGGACTTTTTTTTTAGACTGTTGTGACCCAAAAAAGCAGGGTTGGAAATTACATCCGCTTAGCCTCATTTAGAAAGCCAATGCTACAATCTGTAAACTTTTAGAAGACTGCATAGAAAAGGAATTACAACTCAGTATGTTCCACAACTCGCCAATTGGAAGATGTTTTCCTATAAAAAATGTGGAAGCATGATGGGCATGATGCAGTGTCTCAGAGTGTGCATTTGTGCGTGTGGTCAAAGGAGACCCTTGGTTGCCGTGACTCTGGTTGGGGTTAGAAATGGGTGCAGATGCTATCAGGCCCTGATTTCTGTGGTTATGATGACATCCAGATAATAGCAGACACACATGCATCACCACACACACATTCAAGACGTGCACAAGCATCTTTTCTGTTTTAAGTATACCAGTACTGGTCTCTTTCTCTCTCACACACACAGACACATTATCCCACAAAAAAAACAAAAAAAAGAAAATGCAGGGACACACACATGCACACACAAACCTGAAAATTACAGCTTAGCATGCAAGCATTGAGCAGATGGGGTCCTAATGACTGTTGTGTACAGTGCAGTGGGAGTGAGCTGCTTTCCCATAACACGTCCGCCTCACCGCCCGCCTGTTTTTCATTTACTTTATGCTTTAACTGGCACAAACATGACACAAGTCCAAGTTGCAGGTGGTCAGAAAAAAAAGTATTAAAACTTTTGAAGCCTCATCTGCACTTAGTTTTTTTTCTTTTTTGCAGAGAGGGAAGAACGATCACTCGTCATTTTAACTTTTAAATGTCTTATGTATTGGATTGATGCATTCTGTAAGGTGACGTCGTACTTTTTTGTGACATTACTTTTGAATCTGTTTGCTGTCCAATAGCATCTCTTTCTCAAAGCACAGCAGAAGAGCAAATTTATACAGAATAAACTAAAATTAGGCTTTAAATGATGTCAGTATGTTAGCGTGGGAGTCAAAGGTAGACTGCTGAGGATTTTCCTGATTGCTGTCAAGGCATGATTACTTTTTAATGATGTATTTAATGATCTAATATTTAAAAATATCACCCACAGTCCAGTAGGAAGAGGATAAATGTTCGTCTTGTAATCAGCCTCTGCTGTTTTTTCTCTGTTTTGAAAACACTTCGACTATTTTAGAGGATTTCCAGTAAAGATTACCAAATGAAATTGGCAGAAGTTCAATAAAAAAAAAAATCTAATTCCAATGTCTGTGCTGTGTTATCTATTTATCAAGTGAATTATTCTTTTAATTTTAAAGTTAAGGCTATTTAAATGATTTAAAAACTGTCTGTTTTGCAATATCTCTAAAGCAACTTGACAAATCATTTCAGAAAATCTAATATTCTGAAATATAATACCACTTCCAGAAAAACCTATGGCAGTAACATAACAAAAATTAAGAACTAAAAATGTTGGATATCCACAAAGAAATGGAGCAAAAGCTGAGCGTTTGGCTGATCTTTGTGACATAGTGAATCTCTACAGAAGAACACCAAAAGACAAGCATTGACCTTTGATTAGCAATTGCTGCTGACTACAAATACTAACCATTAAAATACTATTCCCTCGAGGATATTTTGAAGACAATAGTCAATCAATTCAAGACACAATGTCTTAGAATTTTTATTCAAAGTCATTAATTTTTATGTTCATCATAAAAATCTGGATGACAGACTAGATCTGGGAGTTCCTTGTAAATTTTGGTTTAAATTTGGTTTAAAAATTCCGCCGGCATATTGGGCACAATCTGAAGTGAAAGCTTTTTCTTCTGAGAAGCATTCTATGTGGTGAGATCCAACCTAGTTGATATTGTTAGACTTTAACAGAGTTTGAAGTTCTCCATGCTGTGTTTTCATCAAATATGTTTATGACATAAACATCTGGAAATGTGACTTAATTTTTTTTTTACATTAAAAGTTTTTATTGTGGTGTAGTTTTCTTTTTCACACCCCTGTAGGACAGACGTTTCAATCTGCGTGAATCGTCATGTTAAAAACAAGGGATGCTTTCACACTAATGCTACTTTCACACTGGCCAAGGCAGCACACGTTCAAGTGACCACTTTCAATTTAAAGTCTATGTAAATGTGGGCATATGTTCAAAACTCTCAAATGTGTCGCGTTGCAAGTTTTCATGTCCATTTTCAGGCTCATTAGTATAAAGCACTAGTTGAACTTCATAGTTGGATTTCGTAGTGACCTATGAGTGGCATCCTTTTCAATACACGAAAGTGCAAACTGTTTGAAAATTGATCATGGAGGAGAAATTAATTGAGGTTTGTGCCCGGCTAGAATTCAATCACACCAAGTCTTTTATACTGTATAGCATTTTAGAAGAAGTGGTTCCATCTCTTCAGTACATCTCATTTACCTAACAGATGTTTTTTCAAACTTTTTCTTTATTTGTGTTTGCTTCTATAAAGTCACATTTTGGAAGATGTTACGACCCCAACATGGCTCAGGTCTAGGGGTAGACAAGATGGGGTCGCAACATAAAGAAATGATTGGACACATGAGAATTAAAACGAACACAGTTTAATAAATAAACAAAACTCTGTGTCCTGGAAAGATTAAACAAAATAATTCAAGTGCTGGTTTAAAACAAAATGAGGAACCAAAGGGAACTGGCCAAACATAACAAAGGGTCAGGGAGACAGCTGACCCAGCCACGCTGGCCGTCGGAGTCAGCAGCTCCCTGCTAAGGGCTGCCTAATCAAAACTATCTATAAAAAACAGAAACAAAGCCCGCAAACTAAGACTACCAAGGTCCCAAACCCAAATTAAAATAACAAAACCCAACAGTATAAGACTGTTGAGGAACCAAAAGATACACAAACCAGCACGCCTTCTGCCTTCTGCCCACTTTGGTGTGACCTTCTTGGTCTTAAATACCCGGCAGGTGCTGATTACGAAGATTGGCTTCACCTGCTGGGTGAGGCAGCATGACAGTAATTTAATCCTCATTGTTAGGTGGAGCGAGGTTCACTTGTTTGGTAAGTATCAAAGCTCAAGTGAGATTTCACATTTGCCAAACTAGGTGGACTATCTCAGCTCAATCCTGAGGCTCATCAAAGGGTCCCATGGAGCCAAGCACACACCAATGAGAGCTCAGCTGCCTTCCAAAGATACCGACTTGGAACCATCGGGAACAATGGGAAGTTCAGTGTCTTGCCCAAGGACACTTTGACACTGGGGCAGGCCAGGCAGGAACCACACTTGAAACCTTCCAAACAGAGGTCAACTGTTCTACTTCTGCACCACATCAATCCAGAGAGCAAATATGAGGTCAAGTTATTTTGATGTGATTGGTTACACAGGCCAAAACACAGTTCAGAGGTGAAAGCTGCATGACTAAGCAAAGTTGAAAGTGTGGTCTTCACACACAGATGAGTAGATGAGTTTTCAGGGAGGAAAAGCTACAGAGAGAAGCAACACGTCACTTGTTGGAGACACGGTAAAAACTCTCCCAAAACTGTAATACATGTTTCAGTCTTCTACATCTCACAACTAGTAACTTTAATTGATGAGGAGAAAACTGTAACATCATACTATAAACAGTAGTGGCACCTCTGCTAGCTTGTAGCATCTTGACAATATAGTTCTAAAAACAGCCTGTGATTCAATTCACCCTTGTTCTTTGACAGCACAGCATGCAGAAGTTACAAAAGACAGAATGAGAAGCTTTAGGACAGCAAAGAGCTGTATGAGAGAAAACTATAGAGCAGTCTGCCATGATTCTTCTGTGTTGCTTGAGACATCTCTGACTACAGAAGATTAGATCATTTCAAACTGGGTCTGTAGTAAAGCTGTCTATGTCTTTTGTGTAGAGAGGGGCATGATAGTGTTCAAAACTTCAACTACTACCCCCTCTATACACTGTCATCAATTAAGCATGAGGATTTCAGCACATGTTCACATATAGCAACATCTCTTCTGATGAATGTGTACAGTGGATGGAAAAAGTATTTGATCTGTTGCTGGGTTTTTCTTAGGTTTCCCCTCTTAAAAAGATATTGCCAGTCTGTCATCGTAGTCTTAGATTAATTTGAACAATAAGTGATAGAAAATCACAAAGACAAATTAAGAAATTGAGTTGAACTATTTTAAAGTTTAAACTAAGGTATTTTTTTACTAAATTAAGGCAATTCAAGCAAAATTGGTTTGGTGCATATTTGAATCGAATATTGATTGAATTGAATATAAATGTATTTGCATTTCATTGAGGCAAATACGTATTTGAATCCTTTTGTCAAAAAAACTTAGAACTTTGTGAAACTCAGGTTTCTGCCCATATCAGGAGGTCCACTCTTCTTTGGACATGACTTCAAATTCATTAAGATTTGGTGACTGTCGCATGGCGTGCATATGTTATACATAACATATAACGCATAATGTTTTCACCTCCTGACTTGACAGAGTGGATGGTCTTCTTGGGATCATAAGCAGCATTTCTCTTCCTCCAAACACGACAAGTTGTGTTGATGCCAAAGTCTCATCTGACTACAGCACCTTCTCCCAATCACTCTCTGAATCATGAAGGTGTGCACTGGGAAACTTCAGACAGGCCTACACATGTGCCTTCTTAAGCAGGGTGACTTTACCAGCACTGATAGATAATAAACGATTGCGGTATGAAGTATTACCAATGGTTTTCTTAGTGATTGTGGTCCCAGCTGCCTCGAGAGCATCAACAAACTCCTGTTTTATTTTTTTAGACCTATTTCTCACTGTTCTCATGATCATGGAAATCTTACCAAGCTAGATCTTCTTTGAAGCCCCTTCTTTTGCCATGTTCTTGCATTTTGGCACAATTGCACCAAAAGTCGGGACCTTAACCCCCAGCACACAAACTTAGAGAAATGCTGCATTCATGTGGTGTATCCAACATCACAATCCAACAACACATGGATGCACAATTACTGTATTGGTCATTTTTTTGCAGTGCAGACTCCAGAGTTACAGTGAAAATAAAACTGTACCAAGGATTATCACTTTAATTTATTTTAGTTTTGGGGCCAAATTAGTTTAACATACAAGTAGTTTACCAAATGAGCCCCGGCTCGGGGTTTTCCCACTCTGTCCCTAAACGTTTTTCTTCTCCGATGTGTTTAATTTGTCTAATTTAAAACTTCTTTTGTCTTTCCTTATTGTGAAGCCTTTGGTACCTTGAAAGTGTTGTAAAGTGCTTTATGAGAGAGATTTTGGGGGATTCAGATAGGGGCACAGACTGCAGATAGGGGCAGAAGGGGGGAATAAAATATCACGTTCTATGCGGGTCTCGATCCTGGGGCTAGACTAAAATAAAAAAAATAATAAATCCTACATTACATTAGGAGATCAAATACTTTTCCCTCAATGAAATGCAAAAAAATATCAATTAATTAAAGTCAATTTCTTGTTTTTCTTTGTTATTTCTATCCCACACGGTCAGTTTTTTTAAGTGGGAAAAATTACAAAATTATCAAGGGATCATGTGTTTCCTGGTACATGCTTTTTTTAGCCCAGATAATACATAGCAATACTGCATCTACCACAATTAGAAAGATAATAATTAGCCTTACATCATTAAATCTACAGCAAGTGAATATGAACCAGTGAACTCAGCTGTTATCGCATACAAATGATCACTGAACAGATTCAAAACTGCTGTCTGCTGTGGTGCAATAGTAGAGTGGTCGACTTCTGATTTAAATATTGCTGGTTTGATTCCCACCTTGCCCACCCATGTGTCAAAGTCCTTGGGCAAGACACCAAACCACACATTGCCTCTGGTGGAAGGTGTTAGGCAGCGGAGCCACCATAAGTGTATGAATGGGACTGTACTTTTGGGCCATCAAGACAAGTAGAAAAGTGCTATACAAGAATATGCCTTTTTTTTTTACCATTTCTCCAGCTAAACACAGACTGAAACAATCATCTTGGCCTGGAGAATTGAAAATATTTTAAAATGTCATCAGAATTTTACCACCTCAAAAGACAGCTGCAGTGCAGCTTGGGTCCCGACTAAAACCAGGAAGTACAACCACATCAGTCTTGTCCTCAGGTCTTTGCATTGTTGCTCATAGCTGTGACTTTAAAACAGCTCTGCATGTGTTCAAGTCTCTCTGGCTTAATGAAAGCAACCTAAGAATCTCCAGAAGGTGTAATAAGAGCTGGACAGGGTACGAAAAGTCAAGTCCAAAGTGACACCAGAGGTAACAGAAGCCCTTAAAGCTTTAAACAACAGACTGGAAGTGGTTGCAAAATCTTCACAGAGCTGTAAAACTGTATGAACTTTATGGCCTGTGCTATTTGCTGTGTTTAGTTCAAACCAAATATATTATTTTTTACCTCTCACTGTAGGCACTGTAACATGAAAAACTTATCTTGAGGGATTAGTTATTCTAATTCCACATGTGTCTGTTAACAGAGTGACTTGCTAAACCACAAAGGCAGTGCGTTTTTCCAAATGGAGTGCCAAAATTGCAAACAACAATGTTGGTGTTTGACACTTCTACCCCTGTCCGATCACTTTCATATCTTACCATCATGACAGAAAGACATAGTGAACATCCAACAAGCACAATCCAATATAAACTGCTCTCCAGATAGAATCAGGCGCACAAGTGCAAAAACATTTGTGGAGCCAGATAGAGTACACGTTTGCATCACATAACACTCATACTCTTACATTCGCACATACCTATTTTTATTGCTAGCTCCTTTTGAAAGGCATCAGTCAGCAGCTCACTTAGAGCCACATGAGTGAGCGAGCAAGTAATGTTGTATTTATATGCGTGACCTTGCTTGATTCACGTTCAGCTTGTGCGTGTGGAGCAGACAATAAGGAGGCAAGTCTGTCTGAAGGCTTTTTGTTTCCTGATGTACTCTTGCACTCTTGCATGCAAAAGGTGATGTGACAGACAACCATGACGGAACAGCCACTCTGAATTACATGACTTGGATGTTTTTGTTTCTGTGAAACCAAACACATCAACGTGAGTGACATGGTGAGCTGGATGTAACTGAGAGGCCTAATGAAAGAAGGAAAGCTAAAGCTCCGCTAGTCTCAGTTTCTTCTTCTTGCACGATATCTCATCCGTGCTGTCCTCCCACACACCAGCATCCTCCTTCATTACTTTGTCTTACTGTGAGGAACAGCACCATGACACCCTATACAGTTTACAGCTCTGACCAACTGTCCTGTGTAATGGTTTTCAGATTCTCTACGGCGGCCTGAACCTGTGCCAGAACAGAACAGAAGAAGAGCAAACATGAGTCCACCACTCTGTTCCTACTTAGCTTCAATGTAAGCTGATTTAGTCATGTTCCTGGAAAATTGTGTTTAGCTTTTAGTTCTTTTTTTTTTTTACTACCTGCCTTTATGTAAACACAGTCAGTGATGGTGAGATCAGTGATTAATTTGAGAGTTGTATGTTTTCCAGTAAACACATTATTAAAACATACGTTCTTTCAAAACTAATTTTTGGGCAATTTTTGTAGTGTTAGAAAGTGAGGTTTTAGTGTTTTTAGACAATCTCCCAAGCAGCATTCTGGCTGCTCAAACAAGACCATCTTGTTTTACACAGAATTTCAGTGTGTGGTTATGAAAGCAGACATGATTTTGAACTTTTGAAAAATATAATGTAATCTCAATGGTGGCAGATACAATAATACATTATTTTGATGCCTTGACAACTGAGCTAATGAGGAAAAATGTTGTAATGATGGGTAGTTCTATAACTAGAGAAAGCAAAGTGAACTAACGAGCTACTTCACAACACAACAAAAGGCATGAATGTGGAATGGGCATAAAAGAAGCTGCAGTGATTTGAACACATTCTAGTCAATGAGTCTTGTCCCACATGAGACACTTGTGTCCATTTTGTTTTTTAGGCAGCCGAGGGAAACGCACAGTGTAGGACTGCTCTGAAGTTAAAGTCTAAAGGTCTAAATATTTCAATGCACAGATAAAGGAATAAACAGACAGGAAGTCTTTTAGTGTAAAAGTTGAACATGGGGGGGTTGAAATGCAAGGTTTTCAAAATAAAACTGCACATGCAAAGTCCAAACTACCTTTGAGCAAAAAAAGGTTGGGCTTATCATACGTTGGCCACAAGTTGGGCTTGTAGAGAATCCAGTGATAAAGCAAATAATTTAACTGTGAAAAGTTTTTATAGGCTGCAACTTCATTTAGAGGTAAAATAGTTTCTAAACTCCAGAAGTTGCAATTTTATGCATGATTTCCAAAAGAAGTTCCTTGTTCGAAGGAAGAGACTACCTTAAACAAGAAAAGAGACTTTTTTTCACATATAATAACCCCAAATTTGTTTTTTTTTAGTTAAGGTAGAAAGCAGAATATTTGAATGGGAGAGTAATGACTGAATGGCATGAGATATTTATACCAACCCAATATTTATACCATTTATACCAACAGATATCTTTGTATCCAACACATGTCCCACAAGAGTAAATGAAGCTTCAAGAAGCAATACAACGGAGTAAACCAATTGGATGAAAGGCTTCGATGCTTCATGAAGCTTCATCTTCCCATCACTAGTGGTAGACCCAAAATGAAGAAGACCAGGTCAGTGGTGAGAACTAAAGCTTCCCTAAATAAAGTGAAATAGGAGGAAAACAAACTGGATTCTAAACAGACAACCTGATGACCTGAAAACCAGACGTTTAAATAACGCAGAGTAATCAACACAAGCCGAGTAGTTAAAAATGTAAACCAAGTGTGCAATGAGGAGGGGGGGCAGAACATGACTGAAGCAAAACGCGACTAATCAAAACTCAACCAAAAGGGCACCAATCCACACAGAATCAGGGGAATAACAGATTTACAACTCTCTCTTGGTTCTGATCTCTTCTCAGAAATCCAATAAATATAATCTAAAATTTCACAGGAATGAGAATATCTCATCCCTCAGGTGTTTGTTCAGACCCTGAGCCATGCAACAGTTTGCGTAAATCCTAACTGGAAGACCATGCAAGTACTGGAACTAACTCTTCATTTCTTCACAGTTGGTGGATTCACTGTGTCCAGCTTTCTTTGGCCACTGCAATCCTCTCCGCCACGGCCTCCGATCTGTTGTCATGCCACCACTATAATGTGTATCTTATGATGTTATAAGTAGCATAACATCACAGAAGTCATTGTAAAAACGACACTGATAAATCAGGAAATTATTCATGCACGGAATCCTACACACAGTCTGCACACCTAGGAATATTCAATCTTCAGAATGTGAGCAAGTGTGTCCAATTGCAGAGAAAGAATTTCAGAATCTAACACTTTGAGCTTGCAGAAAAAACATTCTTAGTGATTCTCATGGATTTGTGTATCACAGGTGGATTTCTCTACTTTCATTCTATTCTCATCTTTTCATTTACTTGCAGAGTAGGATCAGTTATAAGTGAAGTGAAGTGTAGAAAACAAAGACAAAATTCTTACACAACAGCAGTTTTCTTCCTCTGGAAGCCTGTCATCAGAGTTTGTTTTTGTGGAGTTTCAATATTTCCCACCAACTTCTGACACCTTCCTACACCACCCCCATCCAGAGGTGTGAGACATGTGTCCCAGTGAGGTGGGAGCTGGACAGACGCCCTTGCAGTCTTAAGAGGTGACGAGGCCAATAAATCTGAACTGAGGGGGGTGGTCTCAAGGCTGCCCCAGGCTTGGCAAGACCCCTAAACCCAAATTGAAAACAGACGTGTTTGAAGTTCATTCTCTGAGTTACTACTGTTCAATTGTGATTTACAAGAGTTTGTGAGATATGGAAATCTCTCACGCAACTCAAGATATGGGCTGAGTAAAAGCACATTGTGAAACAGGCCTTTCCGCCCTTTGGGAAGGACTAATCTGTAAACTCATGCTATCCTTTCATTTGGACCGGGCTGTTTATTCACTTCTTTATCCTTTCACTCAGTCATCATCTCAAATAGAGGGAACAATGTCTTCTCTGGTTAATAAAAACAGCATGTCAGCGAGGCAGGGAGCTCAGGTCATTGTTCTTTTGAGTGGAGAGGAGATTTGATGGCCAAAGAGACAAAAATGTTGGCCAGCATCAGCTGTATTAACAACTACACAGCATTAAATTGTGACCGTTTTCTGTGCTTGTTTAGATGCTCCATCCACCTGGTGGAGCTGTAATAGGGCTCATTCTGTGTCCAGTTACCCTGCACACCTGCAGCTAATCCGCTTCACTCTTCCTGCAATTTATCCTCCCTGGTCACCTTTCCACTCCTGAGCAGTTCTTCAGTACGCCAGACAGAGTGCATGGCAAGACCCACATTTCACGCCAAAGAAAAGATAAGTATTGAGTACTTATCTGTCTGCCTAACTCCATTTCATGAAATGTGTTTGGGTAAAAGGTTCACGTCACTTGGCTGGCTTATGCTCCTTCACACCTTATGTTGTGTAATGAAAGCTTCAGATTCAATATCACATAAAAAAATACATTTTTGAAACACATTTCACAGTGATTACTGTTGGGTTTTACAATAAAAATGGTTAAAATGCTTTACTGAAGTTCATTTGTGTATCAGCCTTTTTTAAATAGTATTTCCAACAAGATTGTTTAGGGTTTTTTTTGTATTGTTACTGTGGGGATTGTACTCTTGGATTTGGTTTTGTCTGTTTTATTCCATTGCTTCTTCTACTGCTTTGTTTTCAAGTTTACCCCGCCAGTCACACCAGGTTAATGATCTTTTACAGCTCTCGCCATTTTAGTTAATGACCCTCAGTGTATGTAAGTGTCTGGTTTTCAGTTCTTCATGGTCATGTCATCTGCTTTGTCACCTTTTTGTTGGTCCCTATTTTTTGTCATGTTTAACTGTATTTAATAAATGTTTATGCTTCGTTTACCAAGTCCCGCCTCTTGCATTTTTCATGCTACTCTGCCGGTTCCTGACAATTATGTTTTTTTTCGCACTATAGGGCGCATCGGATTGTAAAGCGTCTATTTTCGAATTTATGTTATAAATAAGGCACAGTGAACTAAAAGGGCTAGAGGTGTAATCTGAGTCATTTTATAATTTGTGGTTGCTGATATGATTCATTGTGGTTCATTGAAACGATCCGATTAGTCAGATTCACAGACCTAAATGGATCCAGGACATCTTTAGACAAAAATGTAACCAGTGTGAATCAGAAATAAATACCTGGTACTGTACAGTGCAGGTAAACTTTTCCAGAGACCTCGTATTTCTTGCAAGATAATCAAGTGTAAAGAAATATTTGTACAAACAAACAAGTAAAAAGGATTTAATCTCAAATCCATTCACATTTTAGTTTCATAAAGTTCAGTCCGCTGGTGTTTTTCCACATCAAAATAATCCAAACAGAACATTATTAGAACATTCTATCACACTGTATGGTTACGTCTTGGACTGTTATGATAGACTGATCATTTTTTTGCTGACATCACATGTTTGTTGTCCGCTGTGATGGTACATCCAGGACCAGGACAATTTACAGTCATTAATTGTCCTTGGTGGATTTTGCAGCTTACATGCCAAAATATAATATTTCTGTTTCATTTAAACAGCCAAAGCAGCACTTCTGAAGTGGCAGATTTCAGTCACTGAGTTTTTAAATAACTGTAAATATAGCATATACTTTTGCTGTTGGTTGCATTCTGATTAGAAAAATGGCCTCTTGACTTTCTCTAAGTTCTTTTAGTTATTAGTTATGAAATTTCCTTTTAAACAGTTTCCCCTGTGCATGCTTTATCACTAACCAGAGTGGCAGTTTGCTAAACAGTCAAAGTGCTTTTTATGACTAATAGGCTTTAGCAGATGTGTCAGGTAAACAGAAACACATGTTACCCCGGCGCATTCAGTTGTTTGTTTTGTTCAAGAACATGACAGCAGCACACCTCTTGTTCCACAGCAGGCCAATTCAAAACCCAACTTTTCACAAGTTATTTCCTTTGGATTGCCGCCTGACCCCTCACATGCATGCTGGATCACACTGGTCTCTCTAAAACACACACATTCAAACACGCACTCACATGTGTGACACGCCTTTGCTATAGACAACGCCTGCTCACCACACGAAAAGCTCCAGTCCATCCACCTATATCTGGACTCCTCCCTGTGAGGCATGACTCAGTAATTTTGGACTCACACAATTGTTGAACTATAACCTCACAAAAATAAATGGCAGTGAATAACTGTGAGAAGTCAGAGTTATAAGTCTTGATTTTTAAAATTGGGAGGAATTTTTTTTTTTTTATGAGATTGCCAGGAAAAGCTGATGTGATGCCAAATTATAGAGAAAACATTTCACATCGAAAAGTCAAGGCCAATCACACAGAACACATGGAGAGCCTTCCCTGTGAGTTAGCGACTTGATTATTTTACAGGGGTAATGTATTTGTTCTCTGTCCAATGTAAACTTCTTTCAATCAACTCAAATCTGCTTTTACCTCTTTCGCTATTAAAAAGACATTAAAAAAGACATCTATCCTTACAAAGAAATTGAGAGTAGACACAAAGAGGGCATTAAATTATCTTACAACCACTTAGGACTGTGCAGTGCTTGTCAAATAATGAAACCACATGGATACATCATGTGAAAATTGACTAGACCTCAGCTAGTTTAAAGACCCACTCCAATGAAAATGGTGTTTTTGGTGATTTTAACATGTTCTTGTAGCATTTTTCTGATGATGGAGAACAAATGAAAAGAAAAGTACGATTGAAAACTGAGTTTGAGTATTTCTTTACTCAAATCGTGAGGGACTTTGATGAGTACAGACCTACTTCATCCCAACACTCAGAGGCCATTTTGTGATGAACTCCTTCCACTCTGCTTAAACTATGTCCAAGAAAGCCACACAGATTTTTGGATTTTTAACAGAATTATCTTAAATACAAGACCACTAGGAACACTTTTACAAAAGATCAAAAGATGACTGGGGCCCAATCAACTGATCTAAATTTTCACAGCTATTTCCAGACAGCCAGGCCAATTCTTTCAGGCTGCTCAGGGTTATGTGCCGTATGAGACTCGAGCAAACTTTGGACCAAAAAAGGGTTTACAGCAAGAAATACTCCCAATTGTAAGTCTGTGTAAATCCCATAATTTTGTCAGCCTTTAGAATAGAATAGACTAGAATAGAATGACTTCATTAGTCCCCCAAGGTCAATTCAGTTAAAGCAGTTCTCCAGCGTGTGAGTCAGACAACAGCAAACAACAACACAATAAAATCAGCTGTGTTAAAAACATGTTAAAGAAAGTTAAATAACATAAGAAAATAAAAAAAGAATAAAAGTGAAGGATACAAAAATTAGAAACAGGTACTTTCTATACACGGCTATGTCCACTTTGATTTTGTTAAAACAAGTTGTGATATCAAGAACATTTTAAAAATTTCCTATCATTCACTATGATACACTCCACAGAAATTCCTCTCATGAGCCAATGGACATCTGAGTTTATTTGTCTTATGGTTACAGCTCCAGTAAAGCCAGAAGATATGAAAAAATTAGGCAAGAATTTGGCAAATCCAAAAAGATTTGTTCCTAGAAAGATTTTGTATGTGGCTTCACATTACAGGAAGCTGTGTTCAGATCCCAAATGTTTTTTAGGATATTTGTTTGTTTTTCTGATGAACACTGCAAGGAGGGACAGCTGATTAGTGTGTCTCAAACAAACTCTGCTTACTACCTCCCCAATACATTGATGACCATCATGATCCACGTGTGATCCAAATATGGATGCATTAGCACAGTGTGTGTTGTTGGTAAAAACCAAAAAACGTGCTTCAGCGCAGATCACCTGTAACCACTGCCACTGTGAGTTAAATGTTTTGCTTGTCTGCTGCATGTTAGAAGTTCCTATGTGAGTATTCACGACTGCCCTGTTTAGTCTGTGCTTTTGCCCTGCAGCTGGTGGGCCGCCAGGGCGTGACTTTCCGCCCCGACCCCATGGTGAGCATCTTGTATGGGTGTGTGGGGGGGTTGCTCCAGGCATGGTAAATATTTCTGGTGTTCTTTAGACCTGTCTCCAAGAGTGTTGGACATGCAATCCAATGTAAATCTGTCTGCGTGCACGACAGACGTGCAATTTGTGACATTCGTCTTCAATGTTGTTCACATTTCGGTTCACCTTACGACTGCATGATCCTTAAGTCTTATACACGCTTACATTCTCCTTACAAATGTGTCACAATACACTTATCACACGCACGACAATCTCACCTTTCACTTTTATGACGTTCCATTAGGTGGCCGCGCAAACTACATACAAGACACACCTGCCAAAGTTGTAGTTCTAGAAAGAAAAAGTCACAGCCTGTCTTTTGATGAACTTTGATAATTAGAATGAGTCCATCTGTTTGCTGTATTGACACAGTAGAGATGAAGAACCCTGTAGACAAAGCAGCAAGCAGAACATATTAAAACACTTAGAAACAACTGCTCTGGAAATCCAAAATGATTCCCAGAAATGTTCACTGTAAAAAGATAATTATCCCAGCAAGTGCAGCACGCAAGACCTCCAAGTTAGTCGGCACTTGTTTTGCCCCACCCTTGTGATTTCTGGCCAACAGGTGCAGCGACTGTCATACGGATGCTACTGTTTACGAAATTGATTCCACTCATAAAAGTGCTGTGTGATTACAAACTGAACAACAAAAACAGGCGTACCAAAGAAGAAAACCGACAGATTTTGAGGCATAATAATACACCCTAATATTGACATATTGACATTGAAAAAGTGATAATAAACGCAATCTTGCACCCTCCAACTCACTAATCATTAAAATACAAAAACCTCTAGGAGTTAACCTATTAACGATATAATTTAAAATTATATTCAAGTGCAAGTCTCTATTTGTTTACTTTATTCTAACATTTTGAAAAAATGTCCCATTGAAGGTTTGACAACACCTACACTAATTAACTATTACAAGAAGTCTAAAAACTGTAAAAAAAATTGTTTTGACCTTCCACACCTAAAAGCACCAAACCCCCTGACCTCCCAGCCCCCTGCAATCCAGAGCAACTTCTTGCCAAATTCATTACGCGCTCTGTTTAACTCACTAAAGCCTCCACATATGAATGCTTTTAAGGAGTTACTGCGCTTGCTGTGTTTACACCTCATACAGTTTATTATCATTGCACCCCACTGTTTTGAAGCCTTAATACATTTTTAATAAAGGCGTTAAAGTTTAAGGGCCTGCACCTTGACGAGTCATGGCATTTTACTATAATTTTACACCTTGTTGTTTAAAAAGGTGTCACGCAGGGATTTACCACCTTCTTTTGTAGGAAAAAAAAACTTGCTCACTGCCTGCATGGCCAGAGAGACACAACATACTCTCAGTAAATGCTGAACATATTAAGGGGAAATGAGCAACACAGTACTGTGATGAAAAGGCTGCAACAATTTGTCATGACAGAACTCTGCACACACTTTATTGAAGCATATATTTTTAAGATGAAATATGTTTTGGTCTCTTTTTACTTAACTTGGGTGCTGGTTTTCATTAATACAATCATTTATTAATGGTCCTTAATACTGATGTTGCCTTCCATTACTTGGGTATAATTTTTCTTTGTTGACCTCAGACAGTCTAAAGTTATTGAACACTGGTTTCAGGCGTGTTGTTAAATTTATATATTTTTACCTAAAAAAGTTGACAATTGCAGTATTTTTGGTCTTAATTGTTCTTTGGTTTTTTTTCTTACTTTTTTGTCACTGAAATATGTATAAACAGCATCTTATACTAATATGACATGTTTTTAGCTATTTATCTTTATCTTTATGGTACATCTTTATGCTACGTTAACTTTTCATTATTCATTATTAAAAGCTCATACATAATGCTAATTGATTCTTCTTGCTTCTCTTTTTTTAAGCAGCTGTCAGACATAAGCAGTTTCAAGTGATATCCCATCCCTGCCAATTTTTGTCTCTTCTGGTTGGTAAAAAC
Source organism: Oryzias celebensis (assembly GCA_014656515.1). Classification (NCBI taxonomy): domain Eukaryota; kingdom Metazoa; phylum Chordata; class Actinopteri; order Beloniformes; family Adrianichthyidae; genus Oryzias; species Oryzias celebensis. The sequence goes on along the minus strand of BNCR01000003.1, from coordinate 23,201,626 downwards.
TGATAAAATCATTGCCAAATTTCTCATTTTGTACTGTTGTCCAACAACAGACTCACAGTTTCAGGTTGACTCATTCTTTTTCTTTTTTATTCAAAGATCAAACAGGTTGGGGAAAAAATGTAATGTGGTGTCAAGAAAAAAGCAAAACACACACAACTTGACAACCTATTAACCTGAACATGACATGAACAGAGAACAAGCGTGGATCTTATTGATAATAAACGGAAAAACCAGTGACTTAAATACATTTAATATCTATTAAGACAAAAAAAAATACAGCTAATTGATTGGAAACTTGAACCAAATGTGTTGTGGCTGTGGGGAACATAAAACCTGCAAGCAAACCAATACTAAAAAATAATTACCTAAGACAAGGAGATTAAACAAGAAAGACACCAGTTACGCTGTTTCTTTTTTTTTTTTTTTTTAGTTATTAAATCTTATTGATCTTTGACCCAAAAATAAAAACATGTTTTACTTAAGAAATCAACTTCATTAATAGATAATTAAGAGATATAAAATATAATGTAAAAATGCATATATATTCTTTGTGAGAAAGAATTCAGTTTGCATGTCTGCTCAGAAACTCATTTCTGATGTCTCCCTGAAATTTTGCAGTCTCTTAAAACTGCTTCTCAACAATTACCACCTTCATAATAGCAGGAAGTGATGTGAGTTAAGAGGGGAAAACAATAGAGGTTTTAGTTTTGCAAAGAAATCGGTTAAAAGCTACTGAAAAATTACAGGTTGTACAATTGACATATTTATACTACAGGAACCATCTGGTACCTTTTCTTCATGCATTTGTGCTTCAAAGTTATAAACATGAGCTGAATTAGTGGCTATGTAAACTCCTCACTGTTTTGACTCCGAAACTTTAAAAGTGCTTATTATAGAACCACCATCTCTTTTAAAGCTGCTACGGTACAGAATGTTTTCATAAGCAAGGCTCCGCTTTTCCTGATACACGAGCAGATACAGAGTATAGTTAAGACTATGATCCCCAACAGCTGTTCCTGCATTAGATGGGATCAGTGTATTCCCTTGACAGTGAAGCCACAACGCCAGTTCACATTCTCTAACAAGGCTGATTACACGAGCCCTGACGCACTGAAGCTGTCTTGAAACTGAATTATGCCTAGCAACAAGTAAAATAAAACACATTACACTAAGAACTGCTGAAATGTATGTATTTCTTTTGTAAATTTACAACAGGAAAAGTCATAAATCTTAATCATGTGCCAATATTGATCCTGTTTGGCCCAGAAAGTTGAAAAGAATAAATTGAAAAGCATAAACACAGAGGAATTTTTCCACCGATGAAAGAACATTTGAGAAAACTTACTGAAAGAACTTGAAATGGAAAAGGATTTGCTACAAAATAATAACAGTCTTACTGTTTCATAGCTTTGAAATAATTTTTTTTTCAAAATAGAACAATGAAAAAGATGAAAATTACAACGTTCCTAGCATCACAATACACTTCACACTTAACAATAAACAGATTTTAGATTTGATCATCATTTCACTCAGTCATCTGACATGTGCATTTTGGAGGATTGATAAAAGACAGAAACATGCAAAACAAAAAAAATATAAACATAACTAGGCCAGCTCACTGCACACCCTGCTCCCCTTTGCTTTTTTCATGGAGATATTTGCATGAATTGGGAGTTGTCTAATGTGAAATGAACTGAATGGATGAGCTTGTTTGAGCCTTTATGTGAACGTATTCGTTCGTGAAAGTCTCTTTTCTTTGCAGACAGGCAGGGTTTGTGGGAGTCAACTGTTGTGTCACCAATGTGGTGGACAACTTTATAGATACAACTAAGGACACTATGAAGTTAGCATTTTGCGAAATTAACAACAACAAACCACAACAACTGTGGTAGGAGGCTTTTTAGACTGATGAAACTGAAAGCATTTTGCCGATTACCACTAGCTCTGCGGAGAAAGTGTGTTAGCTTTGGGACGTTGCTGGCAGCACACACTCTTCCTGGAAGGGACTGTTTCCCACATTGTGACATCACAATGGGAGGACCCACTCTTTTTTGTGGATTTGGAGGGGCTTGTGCTTAGTGTGCATGGTTGTAGAGGAATGCTCAGAGATTCATGAATGGATAAAAATACCGCTTTAGGGTTGTTTTTCTTAAGGAATTAACTTTATAATTCACTTAAAAGCTCCAAAAAGTTGACTTTGCACAATATAGCCCCTTTAAGTTTTTTATTTATTGTTATTTTGTTAATTTCAAGATATCTCAATGACTGTTATTTTTTATCCATATTCACGGTAGAAGGCAAACAAATGTTTCTATAATATTTGAAGTTTGTGTCCAAAAACGTAATAATCAAACTCAATATGCATAAATGTTTCCTAAAAACGAATTAAAAAGCTCAAGCTATGGAGTTGATCAATGTTGGTTTTACTCTATGTAATTTATATGACAGACTTTGGGTACTTATTGATGACATTTCTGTGAGAAACATTTGCTGGAACACACAAACAATATTTGGAAATTATACTATGCTACCTCCAAAAGGACAGACATGGTAGTAGCAGTAGTAACTTGTATGTGTTTCACCGCACCAGATGTGTCAGCGTAACCCAGGAGGAAATGCCTCAAAGAGCCCGATAGACTGGAAATGTGAGGCATCTGTCCATGTGGGAATTCTGCAAAGCCTCTTGCCGCAGATCAAGCATTTCAACTTGCACAACCCCTCTTATGGTAATACCACTCTCAACAGTCAAAACATTCTGTTTTGGTGAGCACTAATGTGTGTGTCCAAAAATGCACTTCACCACAGGGTTAATCTGTGCAAGGAATCTGCAGAAACTGGCCTAATTTCCAAGGCTTTTTTGTTTTTGTGTGTTTCTGTTTGTTGTACAGCACATGCATGAAAATGCACGTTTGACAGCAACAAAGTTATTTTTAGTTGGGGCTCAAGTTGTCACGATCCCAAGAGAGCCCCAATTATCATGGAATTTAGAAAGCAAAATCTAAAACCAAACAGTCTGAAACAGTACTAAGAATAGCATGACCTTTATGATGATGCATTCTCCTTACGTAAATAAAGCCGTTTCACTAGAAGACGAGGTAAAGAGCACACACACAAACAGAGACATGGAGGCTCTCCTCACTCCAGGAATGCTTTTAGAGTGTTGACAGCAGATACCGTGTATAGGCAGATGTCTCTGTACTAAGAGTGGAAAACAACTAGTGAAAAGTGCCCAATAAATTCTGAATGTAGCTTTCTGTCCTAACACTCCAAGAGGCTTTCAAGCTATATCAGAGGGATAAATCAGGTAGCTGTAATTCTGTCCTGCCCAACAGGACTGAAAACATCTTGTTGGACGACTGCCTATCTGGTGATCGGGTAAATAAACACCACAATTGGATTTGATTAGGAAAAATGATACAAAGGTATCTAAATTGTTTGAGTGTGTGATGTTGGCCCATAATGTACTGAGTCATTTACTAAAAAAAAAAAAAAAAAAAAATTCAAAACTACTACTATTTCCTGACGTATCTCTGTAAAAAATGTTTGGAACGACATAATCTAATGCAAAACCTCTAACAACAATGTTGAGACCACCCTTGTGTTCACCTGTCTGAAGCTGGCAGACATAGAAGCTCAAGAAACTCAAGCTGATAGGTCATGTGGATTTGGAGTTGGAATGTGATTCCAGTTCACGGTGAGTTTACACATTTGCGTGTCAAACCACTATCATCTAAACCCTTCCAGACCCTGCACTGGCTTTATTTGTACAGTAGGAATAAATTAAAAAGGAGGTGTAAGATTCTAAGCGTTATCCTTTGTCCATCACACAAGATAAATAGTTGACAGATAAAAAGAAAAAGGGGAGACGCAGTAAATAAAGACAGACAGATGGGAATGAAGACATAAAGTCATTGAGGTTTAAAGAGGCTCACTCACGCAGGTCTTGTGTGCCTGCCTCACGGCCACTGCACTTCCTATGCTACTGTAAACTCCAGACGAGGCTGCTTCTTTGATCCTGGAACAGCAGCAGGCAACCATCGAGCCTATAAAACCATGCTCCCTGCACACACATGCAGCATCAAGTGCAGATTTGTGAGCGCGCAGATGTAGGGTATATTTCATTTCTACTAACTGCATGCGCTACTTATAATAACAGCTGCTGCAGTATTAATTTAATCTGGTTCATCTCCAGTACAGCAATGACACCAAAACTTATAACATGCTTTGAATCAGAAGAGGAATCAGGTCTGTAAAAATAGCAGTTTCTTGATTTGTTCACTTACTGCCGTAATGTTTCCACTTATCGATTATCACTTAATTTCACAGCCTAAATATTTGTAAGCAAAAAGTGTTTTCTTTTAAACGATACACACTTTAACATTGTTAAGTGGAAAACTGTCAAGATCGCTTAAAATTGGAAATTTTCAGAGAAAAAATGTAAAGACTTGTATTAATGTTAGGCAGCATACCGTAATCATTAATCTAATTTCAACTTCATACATCTGAATTGATTAAAGAAAATACATTTCCCAAAATTGTTTGATAAGGTAAAAAGATTGCAAAAATAAAAAAAGAGGTTGTTACACGGGCTGCACAGTGGTGTCGTGGTTAGAGCTCTTGCCTCTCAGGTTTAAATCCTGGCTGGGATTGTGTGTGATCGTGTGACAGACTGGTAACCTGGCTCTGGCAGCCCAGTGACCCTGAAAGGGATACAGCGGGTTAAGAAAATGGTTGGATGGATAGATGGATGGTTTGTTCATTCACATGAACACAATTAATTACCTCAGACAAAAGATGGTGGTTTGATTCCATTTGATTTGTGCTTTATAAGTTAATGTGTTCCAAAGCAAATGACCCTAAATGGTCTAAAAAGCAAGTAAGGACTTGTATAAATGTTTATTTATTATCAAACAGCTGAAGAAAATTAGTCAGTCTAAAAGAAAACAGCCTCTAAATGTAAATGAATGTTAGGTCAAAACTGCAAGACTTTAAAAATGCAAATATCTTGTATTTGTATTTGAAAGTCAAAGTTCTGGTCAGAAGGAAAAAGAAGATGGAGGAACATAATGAGAAACCTTCTACATAAAAAATAAGTGAGAACTTTTAAATTCTTGGAAAGGCTGTTTCAGCTCACTTATTACTTGTGAAGAAATACTACTTTAGTGTACATTTTAGGTCAAAGACCATCTTCAAGTTACGAAAAAGGGTGATAAAAATGTGAGAGGCGTTAATGTCAGAGGCGTTTAAAATGTGCTAAAACACTGAGTACAACAATCTACTTTACAACATCTTCATCACGTAGGATCAGCTGAGCCAAAGCTCATCTCCTGTAAGGAAAGAGTAATCAAGACTCTGAGAAGTCAAACAAGCTCCTGATACATTCAAAGCTGCAGTTGGACTCTTGAGGTCTCTAACGCTTACCTTAAATATATGCCTGAACAATTTACATTTAGACTATATGCTTAGTTTACCACAAATACCTCATTTTAAAAAGAAATTTATATATATATATATATATATGCATTTAATATTTGTATATGTATACCTTAAGAATGCGTAAAATGGCAAATGATTATAATCAGCGTTTGCTTATTTATACCTGCAGGGAAGAATGAGAATCACAGGTTGTAAAAAGCTGTAGCTGTTCTGAAGTTCATGGCCTTTTGTGGGTTAGCAACAAAGAGAGCTTCAGGGACGCCTGGATATAGCATTTCTACCTGGTCTTTAGAACTCTGAAGTTCATGATGGTAACATACCTTTAATAGGACAACAAACCGCATCAGTACCGACTCTGAAAAAACTCAACGCATAGTGCAGCCACATGGCAGGACGTGCCAATGAGCATTGCTGAGCCTACAGTTTGGTAAATCTATTGCATCACTTTGGAAGGAGCACCTGCAGCTGAAGAGGAAAAAAGATTAATGCTTTTTTAGGTGATCTCTGCTGGAGAGTTGTTATAATCAATAAATATACAGTATGTATGTAAAGAAGCTGTAATACTAATAAATGGCTGTAAGGAAATAAGTCATTTTTACTTAAAGTTCCTCTCTAATCATCTTTGGATTTATTATAGGAGCATTTCCAGTGGCCTTGTGTTTTTAACGTGTTCTTGTAGAATTTTTCTCATAATAGAGGACCTATAGAAAATAATTTAGGATTAGAAAGGGTTTCTTAGTATTTCTTCTTTTAAATTAATGACACAGTTACTGAAATGGCGTGCCAAAGTCTCTCCTATCACGCCGCTCCTCCACCCCTTTGCGTGCATTAAGTTTTCTCATCCGAGCTGGCCTTTGGCTCAAAACTGTGCGGCTGGATTGATCCAATATTGCTCGCCATTTCTTTTGTGTCGCTAATGCTAGCTTGGGGCTTTAAGCTCATGCGTGAGCGCACAGACAGGGGTTCCAGCGACGGGGAGGGGGCGAGGTTTCTCCAAGCCAACAGACTTCCCAACAAGCCAGAATTGTATTTCTAATAAGCTATTGCTGCTGGGCACACATATGTTTTAAAAACCAACAAAAAGCTTTTTGATTTTGGATAAAAACAGCACAGTCATAATTTAAGGACGGCTGGGAAGGATTGTACAAGAGAAAAAAAATACAGTTGGAGTGGGACTTTAAAGCAAAACCAAAAATCATTGTTTAGGACATAGTTTCTGCAGAATACCATGAGTTCATTAGGAATTCACCTGGGTTGTGGGCGAGACTGTTGGCATGGAGTAAGCCTGTGCATATTTACCATCATCCCTTTGTTTACACTCTCCTCCAAAAGCTTGCAGCCCCAACCTAACAGTGCTGGAGTCAACAAAAATGGAAAGCAATACTGGAGCTATCCAGTTTTACAGTCTGGAACCAGATCCCAGCACAGACGAGGAAAATGAAGACGATAATGGAGCTATTTGTCTACAAGTGGATGCATCAGAATGGAGCAGCGCAGGGAGCTTGTGGCCTGCTGACTGTAGTTTATACGTAACAACTACAAGCTTTTTCAAAAGTCTTTATTTTCTGCTCCTGATTCATAATGTTTTAAATAAAAAAATACTCAAAAATGCAATTTTAAGCTTAATTTTCTTATGTGTCCTCAATCTTCAGAAAAATGCTACAAGGGCAAGTTGAAAAAACAAAAAGCAACATTTTCATTGGAGTAGTTTTTTGAATAGCAGTTTTTGGGAAAAAAAAAAGTTTTTACCAATAAAAATTATTACAACGGTGTATAAACCATGGATCATATGAACACACTGAAAGTGACAGTTTTCCCTGTGCAGGTGATAACTACAATGGAGCACTCTGATTTCCACGCTCCCGCAGCGTGGTTAAATTAATTTCATTTTCGACATTCACCACACATTCAGGGATAAGCAGGAACATTTCTAAAACTCCTAACATAAAAAATCTCAAGTTGCTATTTCTGATAAAACAAACAAAATGTCACATTCCACGTTTTGATTTTTTACAGCTCATGTAACGATCAAAGGACCACAAAAGCCTTTTCAGTGTGATATCAGCAGGAGCGCCGTGCGCACGCCAAACTTCACACACGTTTTTCCAGTATGTTTGCTGTACGTGACTCTCTGGATCGTTAAACAGTGAAATAAAGCGCATCTAAACTCACTGTTTTGCTTGCATTACCTTTTTCTTTTTTGCACCTTATAAAACGGTGCGCCTTATGATGCAGAAAATACAGTTATCAAAGAAACCTACAAGTAGCTAAAATCTTACTGAGACAAAATAAAAACTTTGCGTGGGTTTGTAAAAATCACAAAGTTCTGAAGAACTTGGCTCCATAAAGCACTAAAATGAAAAGCTAAAAACTTTCAAACCATAAAAAAAAAAAAAATCACTAGGAAGTGTTTCTATAACCGGAATGATACTAATTTTAGTTAAAGATGAGAGGAAATAAGTAAACTATCGCTTCGTAATCTACGTTTTAACCAGAAACCTGGAGATCTCCCTCCGCTATAAAAGTAAAGCAAAGGATAAAAAGCAGAGTCAAACATGGCACTAAGGTCCTAGAGGTTCAGCTGAATAGACAGACTAAGGGGAACCACTGTGGTGCCTGATCTGATGGATCCTCTTCTCTCAGATTTTTGAATGTTTAATCTGAATATACCTGCATAAAGTTAACAGTACTGGGTCAGCACAGGGTCAAGCAACAGTGTGGCACTGCTAAAAACACAGGAACCCATGTGAAGCCAACTAAAAAGTGGCTTTTCACCATACTTTTGCAGAGGTTTCCCTGGTTTCAGCTGTTTCTCTGGTAAACGCATCAACAACCATTCAGCAAGGTGTCCCATTTTTACTTGTTACTTACTTCACTCATTTGAAATCAGCCTAAATAGTTACAATAATAAATAAAACAAACAAAAAAAACAGGTTATCAACTACATGTTTGTCTACAAGAAAATGATGATCATATTTACTTCAAGATATGAAAGCTTTTTGATCATGGTTTTCAAAAGTAGTTTGTAAATGGGATATTTTTTTGTTTTTTTGGATCATTATTTTTATTTGTATTTTTCATTAATAAACAACACATGAACAAACATCGGCTCAGATGTGTGCAAAGCGTTGGGCCAGTTCCATTAAAAAAAACAGACAGTAAATGCATAAAAGAGGCAGAATAAAATCAGTCATAGGCACATTTTAAATCTTTTCGACCTCTTTGACTGTTTCCAGATGAGAGAGAAAGGGTTCCAGGCACTTGAAAAAGGGGTAAATTAGCAGGTTCTTAAGGATCAGAGTTTTTCCATTTGTATCATTGAAAACATATCAGTGACCCAATGTTGGAAAGAGAGCAACAGAAGATTTTCATTCTTGTAGAATTAGTCTCAATTCCCAATTTCAGTGGATTTCAGTGCATTGATATTCTTAATTGTCTGTGAGCAGCCAAACATGGCACGTGCAAACGTGAGGTTTCTTTGGCTAATGCATTCAGAAGTCTAGAGCACAAAGTAAATGGTAAAATGGCGTACATTTGCACAACGCTTTTTATCTTGTTTTAAAGCCAAAAGCACTCTGCAGTCACAGTCCTATTCTGCCGTTCGCACACCGATGGCGGCTCCGTGTGTCTCTAAGATGATAAAAGGGCCAGCCAAATGAGCCTGAATGGCAACTGAAAGATCAGGTCTTTACGACCACTGGTTAAGAAATGAGACGGAGACTTGCTGCAGCCTAGAGTCCTCCACTTTCAGGCCTGCAGTCCTGACCTTCCCAGCAGAAATAATCGTTAGGGTCCACATAAACTTTTGAAGTAGCAGGTCCAAAGAAAGGCCAGGTATGCAGGGCAATAAATTATGTCCTTAAATACAAACACGAAAAGTGAAAGAGTGCACGACCCCTGACATATAAATGTCTACCAAGCAGCAATGCTTTCTGTTTTTCTCTTCTTGGGTGGAGACCTGCCAAACATAACTTATTGCTTCCCACTATTACGATCGATAAGAATTAGAACTGAGGAACTTCTTTGAAGTGTTTTTCAGCCCAATAATTTCTTACCAATGCCTCAGTGCACCCGAGAAAACCAAAGAAATGAGAGGCAACAGATTTCTGAAAGCTGTCATCGCGCCAGATTCCTGAATCATGTTTGAGGAGAGTGTTAGTCATTAAAAAAAGAGCAGCCTGAACCTTTTTATTACCGCGATGTTACCAGATGCTGCAGCAAATTCTGCAACAATGAGTGTGCATGTGAAGTTCTTAAAGTAGTTGAGGGCACATACCAGGAAAAGTCTGGTATTCCAGAGTTTATAGCTCCCTCTCATGCTGGGTGGGTGAGTGACAGCGAGGCAGGCAGAGGGTGTTTCTCCACCACATCTCCGCCAGGGACAGCTGACTGGTTGGGATCTAATTGCTCTAAAGTGAGGTCAGCGGGAGGCATTTATCTAAGCAGAGTGTACAGCAACAGTGGAGGATGCACAGACTGCCAAGATCAGGGAAACATACATGGGATTTGACTGAAACTTCCAGCTCTTGCTCCGCTTTCCTGCATCCCCAGGCTTGGTCCCCCTCTACCGCTTTATTCTAAGGATTCGTCAGATTTAAATTCAAGCTCTTAAGGCACAAACCTCTGGAAACTCTTGTCAACACTCAGAGCACATGTAAGTCATCAAAATATGATTTTATTTGAAAGAGAAATGTAAAATTGCATTTCCTGAAATAGTGCTAACAGGGGAGATGACAGACCTGCACCCCAATCCACAGCATTAGTGGTACAATATTTATTGGTTCGATTTCGTGACAGGACACCACGTGTGAGTCAGAGTAAGCTAGCCTAATTCCGATTTACTATCGCAAAGCACGGAAAAAAAGATTGTTTAAACATTATTCATTTTATTAAAAGGTATTTTGTTTAGATATGTTTTATTTTTACGATATTGCATGCAATGTTTATCAAAAATTAAACGAGTGGTCTGTTTTTAACAGTGGCATCCAGAACAACTTTTAAAACTTGGATTATGACTTCGCTTGTGATCACAAAAAGGATGAAGTGATCGATACACATCGTCCATGACAGCTAACTAGAGACATCCTCTCCTGTTACCATCAGCCATCCTTTTTGTGAGACTCCTGACCAGCGAAAGCTCACACATACCACCAGGAATTCTTGCTTGCGAAACAAGGACCCCAAGGTCAAAAATTAGGGGTCAGGGGGTCGCCGTGTTGAGGGACATCATACAGCTCTCTATCATTTCTTTCAGTATGTTGTTCACTGAGCCCCACTGTATTGCATTATAATGCGCAAATGGAGGCTGACACGGAACCTTCAAAATCTATTCTCTGGACTCTACCTGCACGCAATCTTCCTGTTGGGCAGTGTGTGTGTAGTCTATGGCGACTGCACGCCAGAGCAACTGGCCGCCATCAAGAACTGCTCCAAGCATGAGCGCCACACAAGGAACTACGATTACATGGAGGGAGGAGATGTGCGCATCCGACAGTTGTTCAGTGGCACAAACTGGTTTCTACAGATCGACGACTCCGGAAACATCAGTGGGACTCAGGATCGCACTAACTGTTACAGTAAGAACTCCTTTTTTGGCTTCTTAAAAAAATTACAACTAAACTGTTGTCAAAAATATAATTTAATTGTTTGAGGTGACATGAACATCTATCTATCTAAGAAAATAATCATTCTAAAAACCTGCGTTGTTTTCTAGGACATTGTTTTTGAGGTGGAGTTAAGCAGATTGAGGTTTTGTCAATACTAACTATAATTTGTAATCAAGCAAACCACGGGTTCTATGAAAACAATAATTGTCAATAAATCACATTGGGTCAGAAGGATTTACAGTGCCATACATTTTCACAGTGAGTTCTAGGAAAAAAATACATCTGTATTTTCTTACCTCCAAGTTATCAGCAACAATCTCTCTAAAATGATTATTCTAAAAGCCCCATTTTACACACATAAAACTAATTTATGACACGTTTGGTTACTTACACACTATAAGCATTAGCCAAACTGTTGTTCAGGCCCAACGTTTGTCAAAGTTCATGTTTACAGAGATGGCTAAAAGTCTTAGTCATAGTGAGGATGTTTTGCCTACTTATCATTTCCTCCAATCTGACAGCAACAGAGCTTGGAATGCTGGCATGAACAAGAGATGCCTCAATATAAGGATGGTTGTGCAACAACTGGCAATTTAAAGCAGAAAAAAATAGAATAACAACTTGTTACATTCAAGAGAAAAATATGTTTGGCTGTAAGTTGCCATCAGCCTGCAGATGCTCATATAAAAAAAAACAAAAAACACTTTTTTAATTTTAATCGTGGACAAAAAATGTGGACGTTTAACACTGTCTTTTAAAATAAAGTTCAAAAATGTTTAAAACTGTCTGGCTTTTATCTTTTAAATGATCTGTTTTCTGTAGACTAATGAACAGAACAACAACTTTTACATTATCTTATAACAGAGATCTCATAAGGAACATTTTTGTGGTCTTCCAAAACCCACCTGTGCATCATCTGTCTTTTGCTGTCCCAATTTAGGCAAATAAATATGAAAAATTCAATTAAAAAAGCATATAAGAACAGCCTAACAGAGACTTTAAAGAATCTTGGAGACTAGGACTAGACTATGGGCTTGAAAATCTTTACTGACCAAATGCAAGGCGAAGTCAAGATACAGGTGTGCCTGCTACCTGTCTGTACAGGTAGGGATTTCTCAGTGAAATCACTGAGGATTGGAAATTACATGACAACTATCAAACTACATTTGATCAAAGTTGATGTACAGCTTTCTACACACAGTTTGTGGGGCCGTTATGGTTCAAGAAACATGTAACTCTGACCCACAGTGTCTGAAATGGGTACTGCAGGCCAAATTCTCACCAATAGACAGTCCAGTCTCTCTCAGACCCTCTCAGGTCAAAGGTTATGGACATTAAAACTACTTATATAATAGTACAACGTTCATAGTAAAGAGACTCGCATACACCAAATGACCCCTAAAAGTGATCCTGAAGGGAAAGAACTGCAGAAAATTCTACAACACTGTTTACACGGAGAGATCCATTTTTGCCTCCTTAGGAGAGAAGCCAGCTCGGTATTGGCCTCGAAAGCTTTCTGTGCTGCAATTATCTCTCTCCATTTCTCAAAACCTTTTCAAACATGTCCCTTCATTTATCACCCTTTTCTTCGTATTGTGTTTTTAAGACTAAGCCAAGGTTTTTTAGTCAAGTAAAATAACTGAACCCTTTATTATCAGTGCCTGTTAGTTTCCCCTTGATAATTGATGTTTTATCTCGTAACCAAAAGTACATCAGAGAATGCCTTGTTTGGGGCCCTTGAAAGCAGCCAGACTTTATCAATACAAAATTGATCATGTCTCAGAATTAAAACTCATAAAGGTTTGCTGACTCCAAATTGTGTAAACACAATTTGTCTTGAACTTGGCAGGTATTTTGCTCTGAATACTTGTGAATGTTGAACCCTAAAAAAAGTGTATATGTTTGTTGTTGAAATTAGAATAAGGAAAACCTTTAGAAATATGTCACAGCCTATTTGAAATGTATTTACAACTTGTTTTAAACAAGGTTATTTTAAACAACAATTAGGTTTTACTACAATGAACATCGTGAGAAGCAGTCGTTGTCAGAGGAGTTTACAACAGTTTTGTTGGGAATTCCAAGCCTCAAAAATTCCAAAATTGTTCAAAGAGTTGTTTTGAATTCAAAAATGTTCACCATTTGTTGTTGTGTAAACGAATATGGATGGCAAATGTATTCAGTGCGTTGATCTTTGCGCAACACTCTGCATTAGAAACAATATTTTAAAAATATGGCTTTGTGAAAATACATTTCCTTCCTAACCGTGATCTTGGATATACTATAAGTTTTTTTGTACAACAAACTAAAAATATTGATTTGCAGAACACAAAAACAGAGTAACATTAATGAAAGAATTCAATTCCTAAGTAAAATAATACACCCAAAGGCCAAACCTATTATGTCAAATAAAAACTGAAAGCAGAGCAGACAAGAATTCCAAAACAGAGAGACTGCCATCTGTTTGTGATTTGACAACACACCAAAATGCATGTATGCTCTGTGTCATTTTGAAGTCACACCAAAAGTTAGCTTTTGTTCTGTCTGTCAAAATAAGAATTAAAAAAAATATACGAGTGTGATGAAGAAATGTTTTACCAGCAACTCTACCTGTCACATAGTCATTGTTGAGTAAAAAAAGGAAAAACGATAGAAAGTTACTCTGTTTCATTAACTTAAATGAAAAAGTCCACAGAAAAACCTGTGAGAAACAATAAAATATTTGTGAAGCTTTTAGTTACATTTCAAATTTGTAAAATGCATTTCTTTATTACAATGTTTGCCGTAATCACAGCATATATTTAAAAAAAACTTTTTTGAGTTTACATCTATAGATTGTAGATGTAGTAAATATATTTTTGTGCAAAGACTTTTAGAAAATCAAGCATTTTACATTTTTCACAAGTTCATTATTTAAAATTCAAAAAGCACTTATAGATTGTTCCTACATACCCACAGATTTACAAGCCCAAAATCTAGCGTACCAGGTATTTGTAAGGATTTAGTTTTCAATCCATGAGGAGAGCGGCCTAATCTATCTCCCGCGTGTGCAATATCGTAGACTCGGGTCTGTGTAACAGCCACCCAGACGAGTTAACAAGACTTGAACAAAGCCAGAGAGCTCACAGCCCGATTATTCACAGGAACTCTCATCTCCTTTGTTGATGAAGATGAATGTTGAGTGCACTTTGGAACTGCAGTGAAGGATAAATCTTGACAGTTTCTTATCAGTCCTGCAATGTGTGCCGTTTTACTAACTGTCTGACTGTCTGGCAGGCATCCTGGAGATCCGGACAGTGTCTGAGGGAGGCATACTGGCTATCAAGGGTGTAAAGAGTCAGTATTATATTGCTATGAATAAAGCCGGAAAGCTGCAAGGCAAGGTAATGTTTTTTTTCCTTCTGTAAATGCTCCATGAACGATAGCCTTTGGCAAAAATATCAATTTAAATCACATAAAACTGAGAACTGACAGTAAAAACCAAAAAGTGGAAACTCCAAACCACATACCAGCAATGATTTAATGTGTTTCCATTACAGAGGATCTACAATGAAAACTGCATCTTCAAGGAGATTTTTCTAGAAAACTACTACAGCGCCTATTCCTCCACAAAGTGGACTAACAACGGCACAGAACTTTTCATAACTTTGTCCAAAGCTGGAAAGCCAATACGAGGAAAAAAGAACAACAAGAAATTTAAATCCTCTCATTTTATCCCAATCAACTGCAAGGAACAGGAGATGAGGCTGGAGTGAGAAGTGAAGGACTGGGATAGAAATTGGGAATGATTTGAGTCACATGGAAATGGTAACTGTCACCGAGAACACGCTCAAGGGGGAAACATATTATTTTTACGTCAGAAACAAATGAATCATTGATGGGTTCATTTAAAGTCTCAGTCTGATCTCAAGTCATATTCTGAAACCCATACATGTAGAACCAGCATCACAATTTATCTAGAGTTATTTAAACACTTAAAAAATCCATTAAAAAAAACACTTTCCAAGTGGTCACGACTCATTTTCTTTTAATCCAAATTGGATTCAAAGGCTAACAGACGAGGACACCAATACAATCAACAGGACTTTCAGAATGCAGTCTGCTATTGAACAAGATGTGATGAAGCAAGCTGGACTTGTCTTTTTTATTTCTATTTTTACATTGTGCAAACACTCACCACACTAAACAAAGATGCGATGAATGAAAAGTGGATATAAAGAAGGCTAATAAATAGACAAATAAACAAAAAAATGTACAGAGAATGTATGTTTAGGACAAGTATGTCTTATCAGTCAAACATCTATGGACTGCAGCTGCTCACTGACCTTTTCATGCAAAAATACCTGTTTCAAAATGCTACTCTGCTGCAGAAAAATTATCCAGAATAATCATGAAAGAGCACATAATGCTAAACTATGTAATCTTTTTTGTAACCTTGTACTCTATCAGAACCCATATTTATTTATAAAGAGATATTCTTTGGTTTCTATGTTATTATACAAGTCAGACAACTCAACAATAAACCATAAAAAGCATGATCTATTTTACAAATACCTTTTTCACAAATATTATCTCAGTCTTTGTTATACTTTTTCAATTATGATTATTGACTTTTCTTTATATAAAGCAGATTTGTTGTATGTTTAACTTCCCTTAATACGTGCATCGTTCCACCTTATTGCTTTACTGTGAAAGAACTGAAGCTGAGTTTTGCAAGCTGTCTTCAAGGGTTTGTTTCCACTAGAGAGAGGGTATAGCCAACCTCAAAATAAACTCCTTCCAAAAGCATATACAGTCTCTTTGGTAACATGTCAACAGGCAGTCCAGCAAATTCATCAGATGGTGAATTTTGCAATATTTACAAGCATTTCTAGTTGGTTTTGTCTGAGATTTGGTGCCTCGAGCATCTCGAGGAGCCGAACCTGCATGTGAACCACATGAATCGTGCTTTTATCCTGCCATTGATGAAGCTGTTGCTAAACATATCAAGATGTGAAGGGGAAAGACAGAACTGTATTTTGCTTACACACTGTGATCAAATTCAGCACACCTGAAACAGAAGAATGCGTCGTAAAATGATCTATTTATTTAGTCTAGTATCAGTAACAACAATAATCCTGTTATCCAATCACAGCTTTTGAAATGTCTGTAATCTCGACCATGATCTGTTATTTTTGCTGAGAGTTAGATTTTAATAAAAATATCTGTTTGGAAACCAACATTATACTTTTTTGTGATAAATAATAAATCCTGGTTGATCCTCTTATGGATTAAAAATTAAATATGGATAATTCTGCACAGGTAAAAACTGGAGTATCATGTGTCTGTGAATTTGCCAAAAAACATGAATATCATTTTTTTAAAAGACTTGAGGTTGATCACAGCCTACAATTTTTTTGAGTTTTGATTAAAAGTTATTCCTCTGGTATAAATTATCAATAAAAAGAGTCGTCTTGTAAGTAAAGACTAATTCTGTAGGAGTGCTGGCAGATTGTGCTCTTTTGTTTATATCAATGCACATGTGTAGACTCAAAAATGTGCACATTGTGCATGCAAGCTGAAAAAAATAAATAAATAAAGAGCACCAACACAGAGAGCAAGTTTTACCTTTTCTCTGGGTTCACATCTGGTTTGGAGAACCCCTGTCAGCCCCAGAGAGAGACAGTTAAATTGAGAGAGCAAACCTCTGAAATACGCTTGACCCAAACAACATCTGAGCAAAGTGAAGGTTTCTGCCAAGTCACGCGAAGTTAGTCTTAGCAGATAATTTGTAACATGCTCAAAATGTAAACACATTTCAGACTCAGGGCTGTGTATTCCCAGCAGGATGCAGGGAGGCTGAAGCCACCCAGCATGAGAGAAAACCGTGACAGACATGAAGCTGTAGACTTCCAAGACAAACTACACGACACCTTCCAACCATATATACATTTTTACAGATTACACAGTTTTATTTTTTCAATGGAAGATAGATATTATTAAAGAGACACAACTTTTTGAAGCAGGGAAACACAGTTAGTTCAGGGCAAAATCAATCAGTTTCACTACGAATCTAAAAGGTTTGCATTGGGTGAAGCTTACTTTTTCCAAAATACACCCATCATTTAGATTTAGGTGATGACACATAAATAATAAAAGCCAGATGTATTTAAACTTCACAGGGCATCCCCCTTACAGCTAGCCTACAGGGCACAAATAAGTGCTTTTCAGGAAATAACCAGCTACTGTGTAATTTCACGGACCTGCTGCGACAATAAATAATTTCATAACAATGACTCCACGTTCATCGCAAAGTTTTTTTGCGCTGCATTTTTGTGTAAACATGAATAAACTTTAGAAAACCACATGTGTTCAATATTACAAGCTCCATGTGCAGACAAGAGCACTGTCTAGTCTGGCTGTGAACAACAGGACCAGGAGAGGCAGGGGGTCGGAAGGGGGTTTAGAAAAGCAACAAAAAAAAAAAAAGAGAGAAAAAGAGGAAAGGTCGAGGAGTCTCGTGCGATGCGAAAAGGTGGTTTTGGGGCAGATGGAGAAAAAGGGAGGCCCCAAGGGGGGCAGCCAGGGAACACACAGCTGAACTTGATATGTTTCAGGGCTGTAAAGTTTCAAGAGGAAATCTGTTCTTATGCAATTTGGGGGATTCTCTGTTTCCAGGCTTTAGCACGGAAACCCCAGGAACCAGAGCACAGACACACACACACACACAAAAAGCCTCCAGCAGAGAACCTCCAGCAGCTCATTACTAATCTTTTTTTACATAAAATGAATTTATTCGACACAGGGAGGAAAAAATGTGCCAGCAAAATAAAAGTAAATACTAGAGCACCTTCAAAAAAATTCTATGTAAGCGTATGTTTTGGGCTTTCACGTTAAAAACGCTCACGTCCACATGTAGTGACACACAATTTTAAGACAGTTTTCAGGCTTTACGTGCGAAACGTGCATCCCTTGAACACGCGTGGAACGTAAAATCAGGTTGAACTTTAACCGATCATGGACTCAAATTTGGTAGTGATGTATGGATGGTGTCCCCGTTAGTTCACAGAAGTGCCAACCCTTTAAAATTTCATCTTGGAGGATATATTTACAATTGTGGTTTGTGCCTGGCTGGAATTATATGACACCAAGTCTTTCACATGAGATGAAAGATGAAAGAAAATGCTTGGAGCAAAGTTCACAAAATTTTTACTTTTTGACATTTCACACCAAGCCTCTTCCAACTGTAGGTGGCAGAAAGTAGGTATTCCATGACAGTGGGGTGCTCTGGGGCATATCTTTAGGGAGATGAGCCTGCTTTGGTGGGCCCCTTGATAATGATTCCCTCACCTGTCCTTGACATCTTCCATGTTTCCCTTTTCTTCCTATATTTTAGTTGTGAGATATTCAAGTGGTTTATTTATTCAATTCATAGTTATGTAATTTATTATTTTAATGGAGTAAAAAGTAATAATAATAAATAATAAATAAAGTGTAATGCTATTGAGCGAGCACCACCTCATGGCCAAACTGAAACGCCCGCCAGGAGAGGCAGAACAATGTTTACAATTTCTATGATCTGCACATTTTTATTGGATCTTCTCCGTTTGAGAAACCAAGTAACACTATGTTAACAGTCTCATTATTATTTCACTAATACATTTTACAGTGAGTGAACTGTATCAGAGTAATATGAATACCTCCAAAACACACATAAATTAATAATGTATTTCTATACAAATCTGTCTAAATGTGTAAACCTTGTCAATTCAAAATTAATTAAATCGAATAGAAAGAATCGGGGGGGAAAAAGTGAATTGAATCAAATCAGGGTCTGGTAAATCAAATTGATTCTGGAAATATTTGGAATTATACCCAGCCCTAGAAACTGCACCAAACTACAGCAATCCTACCTGCACCTTCTATCTACCTGCTCCATATATTTCATTGTTTTTGTATTTTTCCACCTGTATTTTTGCAAGGTACTACTTGTGCATGTTATGAGTACCTCTCGATTAATTTAATGAGTCGTATGGTTCTTCAAATTCAGCATTTTATGGCATTGTTGACCTTGTGTTGTTCTTGCATATGACCAATAATAAACAAATAACAAAAAAAAATTCTGTTCAAATGGGCTGCAATAAGGGAGTACCAAATCTTGTTCAGAGTGCATTTTATGCAATCTGGGTTTGCTTGTGTATGCGTAGAGGTAATCTGGTCCATTCACACTCACAAACAGCAAAGTTTCATAAAATCCCACTCCAATCATTGTTTGATTTATTGTAAAAATGTTCCCATTGGTCTGGTAATTATGATTATGCAGTTTTTAGGCAAAATCAAAAGACCTGGTTTCTTAGACCTTTGACTAAAAAGACCTTATTGGACATGGTTTCCACAACACAGCAGTAGATCATCAGAAATTCACTGGAGTTGTAGCCAGGACTGTTGGCTCAGAGTAGGCTTGCCCCCACATCCTTCAACCCTTTGTTTGCGCTGTCTCCTGCTAGTTTACAGCCCCTCACAAACCAAAGCTAACATTAGTGCTATAATAAAAATGACAAACAATGCTGTACAGTTTTGAGCCAGATGCCAACTCAGTCGAGGAAGATAAAGACCTACATGAATGGATTTAATCATCTGCAATTGGATGCATCACAATGGATTGGAGCAGGGAGCTTGTGACCTGCTCTGTGCATTTGCAACATCACAAAATAAACTTTTTTTTTTCTAAAAGCCATCTGCTCCTTATTTACAGCAATTTGGATAAAGAAATTCTCAGAAATTTTATCTTAAGCCTAAACTTATAGATATATCTCTAAATATATAAATGTCCTCCATCATGAGAAAAATGCTAGAAGAGCATGTTAAAAACACCAAAAACAAATTTTACACTAGATTGGATCTTTAAGTTAACTAAAAAAAATGCTTTTTTATACTAATAAACAAATACTGATAATACTATCAGGGGGAAAAGCACATTTATTTGAGAAAAGGACACAATGGCATTGTGAAAAATTAAGCACTGGGAGACTACCTGAATTAACAGTGTTATCTTCACAGACGTTGTTATTTTAGACTTATCAAACTGAAGCACCAAACAATATGACAGATGCTGCAAAACTAACATTTTTTTTCAAATATGACAAGAGCTCTACCCAAAGCTGTAGCATATTAACTCAAGTGTATCGTTATCTTAGGTCATATCTCAAAAATCTGACAGAGTCCACCACAAATGATTCCCACATGACTTTACACTCCGTGAAGGAGCATCAGTCTGACCTGTCATTACATTGTCTGCTCTTAAATTATCCTTTCATGTTTACTGCTTTTCACAGGGATCATTAAGTGTATTTGCTCCATAACTAAAAGGGCAGGGGAAGCCGTGTGGATTAGACATGTTGAGTCACTGCCTCTTAACACGACATGTGGTTGTGTTCTGAATAGTTGTTGCAACTAAACTATTAGGCCAAAAATCACATCTAAAAATTGCCTGCAAACTGTGACATTGATGTAGTATTTCTTTTGTCACTGTTCCAAGAGTCCTTTTTTTACACTTACAGTTATGTGAAAGAAATTGAGTCTAACAATAATAGTTCTGCAAAAATAAAGGAAAAAAAGATGACAAGACTGAACCTTTAGAAAGAAAGAGAAAAAAAACAGCCCATAAGATGAATGAAAATGAGCTTTTAAAGCAACTTCTTTAACTTTTTAGAAGCAAATATGTTTTTTTAATCATAAGGATTAATCAGTTTAATCCACTAGTTGTGTAAAACGAATGTTTTGATTTATAAACTAATGTATAAAATGTATGTGTAGTATTTTAAAGAGTTTGAATAGTTACTAATGGTATGTGCTAGTAAAAAAAAAAAAATCCAGAAGTTATTTGTCAAATCAATAACCGTTTCGTGTTACTTTAACTAATTTAATTTGTAAACTTTATGAATTTGATCTTTTAATTTGAAAAGGGAACCATTCGCTGATATGGACAAATGGCGCCATTTTAGCGCTTAACAGTCCAAAAGTTTCTATTTCCGTGACACGAGATTGTACTTCCGGCGTAGAAGAAGACAATTAAAGCTTCTGGTAGACACGTTTATGAAGCGAATATGTGTTTAACGTGAAAGTTTGTTTATTAAGGTAATGTTTTATTGCTTTCGCGTTTTCTTTCCAGCTACCCAACAAACTCTAGGTTTGTGTTTGGTTATGTTAGCAGCCTGGGAGAGAGACGAATAAGGAGTCGATGCTAACAGGAGGTAACTGTCTTCACAAATGTGTGAGGCTATTTTGTAAACAAGGATCTGATAAAAAGCTAGATTTGACTTTTGAAAGAGTTCAACTAAAATTTGTTAGATGTTTTAATACAAATAATTTAGCCTTTTTATGTAATAATTTAGTAAACGCAGTATTAACTTTATTTTACTACCAGCTAATTCTTAGTCTGCTGGCAGGATTAATTGAAACATGTTTTTACGTGTTAATAAATTAGGTTTAAGTTGCAGAAAAGTAAATCAGTGGAAAAGGAAACAGATTTTTTTAAGCTTGTGTAATGGCCTACAGTTTTTTTCCGCTGCTCAGAGTAGTCTTTGTAATTAAAGTTTCTTGTATTTCATATAAATCATGGACTCAAAGACCCTTGACAAATCTGATATGAAATGTTCATAAATGTAAAATAAAAAAAGAAGAATTTTTGACACAAAATGACTAAAATTATCTTCGGTATTTTTGCTCTCTGTTACATTACATAAGCAATAAAGTATAAGCAGTTTAGATATGATTTAAAATCTGCATTCACCTTTGTTTGACAACAAACTGTTGACTTAAACATTATCCATGACACCAAAATACTTAACAAAATCATAAATATCAATGGGATTTTCTTTCCATGTTCCTAATGTAAAAGTCATTGTTCTGCTTTTAAATTGTTGGCCAAAATATTCTTTTTTGTTTGTTTTGGCTTGAAGTCTGTAGTTCGGATTGTCATTGGTATACACAGTGGCTGTTAAATATTTGTTTCAAATACTTAAACCACACTTCGATCCCCCAAAAAGCAGCTGATTTATTATTTAATGTCTTAAATTCAATTAGTATTGTTTGTTAATAGCTATTTGCTTGTGACAATAAAAAAGCAGCTCTTTGATAAGTCATGAAGTCAAAAAGTTATTACAATTTCAGTCAATATTAAACAAAAACATTTTGATTTGAGCTTTTCTTTTTTATCTGGCATTTATAAATCTAAAATAGTTTGCATATATAAATTCTATGTTAATGACAACACTTGACATGTGACAGTATTTTGAGCCTCAGTTGTAATAATACTTTGGTTAAACTAATTTTTCTCAGTTGATTAAAGGTTCCCATTATTTATAATATTAAAATAAACATGAATTAAATTGTTAAGATGCAAAACTAAAAACTGCAAAGACAGAAACTGTAATTTATTAACCAGAAAATGCTAGTTTAAAAACAAATATATGCATTTGTTGATTGTATTATAAATTCATTGATAATAAGATGTGTTCAATAAACAGCAGATATAAAGTATAAGACTTATGTCATAAACAAAGTTTAGGGCAAAATATATATTGGGTTGTTACAACTTATAAATAAATGACAAATCCTAACATGAAGAGAGAACAACCACATCATCATAACATTTGATCTGGTTAAAATTAAGTAGACTGGATGGAAAATATATGTCAGCAAGTCTTAGTGGATCTGGCAGTTAAATTTTGAGTTCAATTAGAATCAGTTCCTCGTTTCATTAAAAGGAATGACTCTTTGGGTTTGTATTTTATTGGGCATTGACAGCTGGCTGGATGACCTAATTTGCAGCTGCAGCAAAGAGACACGCTGCAGACGTCAGCAGGTCAGGCTGGTCCTCCTCCAGAAGCCTCTACACCCCTCTGATATTCATCAGTTGTCACTCTTACCTGTTATACGTCATTCGTTCAGTCTTTTGTTGTACCATGTAAGTTGTTTTTGCTTCAAAATTTGAGAATGCTTGAGGCTGCAGTTAATGCTCCTGTTTTAAGATTAGTTTAATTCAAGAATGAAACCCTGGAAATCAGCTACAAATGTTTCAAGACTTTTTGGAGACTCCCTTAAACTTTAGAGAAAAATGCTTTCTTATATCTGCTCTTCATCTCTTAATGGAAAAGTGCGGTCTCTAATTTTTGCTTTCCTCATCCCTTATAAATTACAGAACCAGCAAACCCAAGACGAACCTCCATAAACATCTAAAGAATAGGCATGAGCCTAGATCAAGACCAGCAACTTCATTCTGGTTGCCATGACAAAACAACACTCTGTCTCGATTCATCAGACAGCCGTGAGCTCGCCAAGCAGCCTCTCCAAGGTCTTAAATTGGCATCTCACAAAGTGCTGGAGAAAGCACAGCAGACTGGCAGGTTGAGATGCTCTAAATGTGGAGGATCAAGGATGTTCTTCTGCTACACATGCTGTTCATTAGTGGGTGTCAGCATCCAAGAAATTCCCATCATCAAGGTCAGTAAAGGGTTGGGACTGGTTTCACTCTCAGCAGAAACCTTCTTGAACATCACTACTGTACGTATATTAAGTATAAGATGTGTAGTGTAGCTGAACTTTTTAACCAGAGAATATTTTTTGTGTGTTGTGATTAGCTTCCCGTGAAAATAGACATTATCAAACATCCGAACGAAACAGATGGGAAGAGCACTGCCATTCACGCCAAGATCCTTGCACCAAGTGATGTCACCATATACACCTATCCGTGCGTTCCTGAGTACCAAAAGGATCAAGTAAGATGTTACGGTTCTTATCCTTGTATTTCTGAAGATCAACTTCATCCTATGGTTGTAAATAGCAGCCTTAGTTCTGATGACATGTTCTGCCTGCTGTGTTTTTGATGACGTGATTGTTGATATATTTCAAAGGTTAAACAAATAAAAAGGTTCTGACTTCAGTTACTATATTGAATCACAAAAAAACATAAATCTCAGAATGAATGAAAAATAATCATCAGTATATGAAAAACAACTACTGTCTAAAAAGATTTGTAAAATAAAGAAATCATTTTTAATTGCAAAATTGCACATGATTATTCCACAAGAGATTCTGAGAAACCATTTTGGTTTTACAAAGTATTATCACACTAATCTGCCACAGGACTATTATTTAAATAATTTATTTAAAGTCCCACTCCAATCATTTTTTGATCTAATGTTAAAAGCATTCTCAGTGGTCTTCTAGTTATGCAGTTTTTAGCCAAAATGATAATGAAAAAAAAAAAAAAACTACCTGTGTCCTTGTGTTTCATAGTTTCAGCAGAGTAGTAGTAGTAGTGGTAGGAATAGTAGTACTCCTCAAACTAACATTAACTAACTAACAACAAAAATGGTGAGCTATACTGGAGCTATCCAGTTTTAGCCAGATACCATCTCAGACTAGGAAAATGAAGATGTACATGGGATCTAGTCTTTTACAACTGGATGCATCAGAATGGAGTGGAGCAGGAATCTTGTGGCCTGCAGATTGTAGTTTCTATGCCATAAATTAGGGCTGTCAATGTTAACACATTAATGCATGTGATAAAAAAAATCAATGCGTTATTATTTTATGTGTTAATTTTTGAAAATCCACACTTTGTTGGGCACTATCCCGCTTATAAAATGTTCACTTACAAAATAAATAAATAATAATAATAATAATAATAAATAAAGATTTATAGTACTTTATTCGTGTAAATTTTTCTGTTGAGGTTGCTTTTTCACAAATAGACTATTTGATTGGTGGTGTGGCCAATTGTCACGGTAACATGAGAACACGTTGCTGGGCCTGCAGACTTCGACTGCAGCTACAGAGGATAGCGACATTTGTGCTAATCGTCATAAGTTCAGTAAAGCATCAGTTCAGAGAGAAAGTTCACCTCTTAGAGCTTGTTTTTGTCCAGAAAATGAAGCAAAAAGTTTGTTTTGAAGAAGCCTGTGCAGTGAGATAGAACATTTGGGCTATGTGACCGGAACTTATTTTCCAGTTGTGCATCAACACCCAGCAGCCAATCAGAATCGAGTATTCACCCATACCATTTAAAATGCAAAAACACAAAGTTAGCTTCTTAAGGCTGTATATTAACAATCCTTGTTTTCTTGGAGTAATACTGCTGATATTAAAGTCTTTAAAGTTCTGCTTATCTTACTATTGATGTGTTTTGTTCACACAAATTACATTTCTGGGATATCGGAGTTAACTCTTTACAAATTAAAACATTTCAGACAGTACAAATGAAAAAAAAAATTCTCTCTTGGTAACATTGTGATTAATCACAGTCCAAGCGTGTGCTTAATCTGATTAATGTTTTTAATCGATTGATGGAACTACCACAAATTTAATTTTTGTGAAACAACATTTTTTGTCTGCTTCTGAATCACAACCATTTGAATACAGAAATACTCCAAAATGCAATTTTAAGCTTAATTTTCTTTATGCAAATCCATCATCAGAAAAATGCCACAAACTCCTAAAACACCAAAAATGTGATTTTCTTCTGAGTGGGTCTTTAAAAAAAATCTGCTTTAGTTTTTAACTCTAACTTAAAACTATTGAAAAAAAAAATGAACACATTTGACAGAATAAACGTAAGTAGTCCTGTGGAACTGCGTTTTTCAACCAGATGGTCAGGTGTCCATGAGAGATTGTTCATTTTCACTCTAAAAAAATTAACTTTCGCCAGGATATCAACTCTGTATTCATCCAAAAAGGCCTGGATAAAACACTGAGTAGTTAAACTATGAAAGATCATAAAATACTTTTTCTTTGTATTTATGATTTGATTCTATAGAAGACATTTTGATAAGAATGACGGAACCGCAATATAGCCAATAGCGGTGAAAAGTACGGACCTTTAAACTCTCTCCACCAATCATTCTTTAGGTTTGAGTAACACGTCATCAATCTGACCAATCAGACGTGGTTAACGTTCTCGCTTCTGGGTGCTGACATGGCTCAAAGTTTCTCAGTTCCAACAAAAACAGCAGTTCAATATCGTGTTTAGCGGTGTTCCCGTGGGATCTGTTGTAAAAAGTGCATATAACAATTAGATCTAAAGAACTGAGTTTATCTAGCTTCATTGCCAGTTAGCACTACATCTCCCATGATGCATTAGGTAAAAGTAACAGTTTTTCTTGCATAAACAACTTTTACTTGTGCTGCTGTTAACAGTCATGAAGCACAACAAACGCAAAAATGAAACAGACAAATTACATTTTCGAATTTAACCTCTTGAAGATTTGGAAAAAAGTCAAGTTTAAATAAAATCAACAAAAACAGTCATGATGAAGTGGCCAACAGACACATTTAAACTAAATTGAAAAGAATGTATTCAAGCAAAAAACTTTTTTGTTAAAAGTATATATTTTTAAGACAAAAAAATTGTTTTTATTTATTATTGATTTTTCTTGTTTTTTTTTAGAGAGAGAGAGAGGTTACATGAAATTTAATTGTAATAAACTGGAGGGAAAATAACTAGCTGGGTAAACTTTAAACTAATTTAGTTGAAAATTACTATTGACAACTATCACAACCTTTAGAGAAAACACTTTTTGTTCCTCAGTTATTACATTAAAATGCACGTGAGATTGTGAAGAGACTGTTCATCAATACCTTTGATCAATACAGAGTTTCACTTATTTTTTGGTTCTTGGTGTGTGTCTTGGGATTTTTTTAAGGAAAAAGTGGGCATGTACCTCGGCTCAAAAAAGTTTGAACAACACTGCTTTGGAAATCTGTTGGAAAAACCTTCTTTTTTTCATTTTAGAGTTTGTCTTTGTTTAAAGTACACATCAACGTTTTAATTATGTTTTTTGTGAAGGCCTTGTAGGAAAATTGATTGCTCGTAAAAGTATATATGGCTATTAATTAAAATAGTTAATTAGTCAGTGAAATGTAGTTTAACAGAAAATAAAATAAGAAAATTCAGTAAGTTGCAACATACAGTTTCTTATGGTTAAATGTCCTTTATGTTAATAATACTGAATCTTTATGTTTTTGGCTGGAAAAACTTTAAAAGACTTGTTTTTCTAAATGTTTATATTTTATGACAGTTTTGGGGAAGGCTGTTTTGGGAAAAGACAGATAACTGTGTCTGCATAAAACTCCCACAGGCTTTTGATCAGTTTAAATAAAATGCTGTTGCAGACATTTTTAACTCTCTGCATGCAACTCATGCGATACATTCATTTGGAGTTTTGTAAATGCGCTGGGCTGCTTTTGGAGTCACTTTGCAAATGGCTTAGCTTGTTTGGTTTGACAGCTGTATACCATTGTGTGCGTTCAGATTCATGATGTGGTCGTGTGTATTTGATTTGACGGTTTGCAACAAATCGTTTTTCTGTTTCTAATGTCTTCCATTTTCACCTTTATATCCCTTCTGTCAAACTGTTTTCCTTTCGCCGCCACTCACATTGGGCCACATATAAATCAAAGCACTGGAGCTAGCATGTGTTTCAAATAAGATTTCTGTTCTACTCCCGCTTTGCGTTTGTATGATGTTCTTCCACTCTGTCCTCTCCAGGTGTTGCTGGTGTTCCCTGGCCCCGAGGCCGTATCAGTGAAAGACATTAGGCGTTGCTTAGGCGACAGGAGTAAGATGAAGTCGCACGACCATTTTGAGAAACCCTGTCCAAAGAGGTTGAAAATTGATGAAACTGAAGTGGGAAAACAGGCTGCCAAGAACCCTGAGGTGGAGGCTACAAGTGAGACCCGAGAGTCAAAGGCGCTTCCCCTACAGAGGGTGGTCTTCATCGACAGTACGTGGAATCAAACCAACAAGATCATCACAGACGAAAGGCTGCAAGGTAACCACAAGAGACTGAAGAAGCTTTTGCATGACCCCACTATTACTGTCTGCTTTTTGATGAATGTGCTCTCGTGCAGGTCTGCTCCAGGTAGAACTGAAGACGAGAAAAACATGTTTCTGGCGCCATCAGAAGGGCAAGCCAGACACTTACCTCTCAACCATTGAAGCTATTTATTATTTTCTCCTGGAATTCCACCAGTCTTTCCTCGTCCAGGAGTACACTGGAGAATATGATAACCTTCTCTTCTTCTTCTCCTACCTGTACTCGGTCATCAAGAAAGCTAAGATTTCTGCAGGAAAGTGCAAAGAGCACGACTGAGGAAAAACTGGAGTCGGCTCCAAGAGACTGAACTGAAGAAGAGGAAAATATATTGTTTAAGTTTTTTTTAAGCTCTGCATTGTCATCATACAGTTGGATGAATATTTTAGTCTATGTGGAGAGCCTGACCGTACCTTTGACATTAAAAGGGGATTTGATGCATTTGTAAGTTTGAAGGACTCAAGTGGAATTCCTAAAGTTGCAAAAAGAAGTTTGAATAAGAATGACTTTTAAGAACTTGGTTTTTCCAGTGGCACATGCAAGAGCAGAGGCGTTTTTGAACCCAGAACATCATTGCAGACTTTAAGACACAAAATCCTTTTTATTTTCACGTGTGGCTGAATAATTATCGGAATGACTAGTTTGGCAGAGCTATAATAAGTGAGACAGCTGATTAAATATCATGTGACTTATGACTGGCTCAGTAAAATATCAAATGTGTTTACATTACAAAGAAAAAATAGCAGATTATCCATTAAAAGCATTATAGCATCAAAAATTGCTGCATGGAGACCAAACATCTCAGCTGTTAAGCATAGTGGAGGAAGTGTCATCATTTGATGGTCTATAAAATAAAGTCAAAGTATCAAATAGATAAAAGGGTTCGGACAATATACCTGAAAGTCTTGAGATCAAATTACTTAAAGTCAACAATTATCAAACGTGTGGAAAATTATTGATACTTTTTACAAGGACAAGTCAGATTTATGACCAAAACTTCACTATTTCAGTCAACGCTCTACACAAAATTAACTTTTATAAACAAGAAATATGAGATAAATCAATTAAAAAAAGTTTATACACTAACAAATTAATTAGGAAAGTCTTACAAATGTTTAAGAAAGTGAGGATGTGATTTATCTAGAAATGGATCCAGTTCATTTAGGAAAATACTCAGCTGTTGCAGCCTCCACCTGAAAAAGTGCTTTTGTCTAAACAAGTAGGACAAGTTCAGTTCAGTGTCTTTAACGGAAGCTGAAGTCGCACTTTGAGGCTGCGACACGCTTCAGCATCTGCTTTTTTGTCCTCTTGTGAGGTTAACACATGACGGTGTAGCAACACATTTCTTCAAATATGGACTTCAAATGCTTTCCAGTGTTTTTTTATTTACAAATGAATACATATTTTTCCAAAAGTAATGCATTTTGTAAATTTTTAAGCACGGGTAGAATTTTTTGGCGCCCGTCAGCCTGGAAGTATACTTGCTCAAACCCATCAAATAAAAATGGAATCCCTAAAGCCAATGTTGTGAATAAAAGTCTTATTCGACCTGCTTTTGTACACAAAAGAATGGAAACTAGTAGTAGACCTCTCGGATCTTAGCCTGGAGGTTGTCGCACGTCTTCTTGGCGTCTCCCAGCAACATGGAGGTGTTGGGTTTGTAGAAAATGGGGTTATCGACAGCTGCATAGCCCACTCCCAAGGTGCGCTTCATCACAATTACCTGTAGTCAGATCAAGACATTTAGGCATCACATATAGTTCTCATTTAAAGATCATTTGGACGAACCTGTTTGGACTTCCACACTTCTAGGACCGGCATGCCAGCAATGATGGAGTTGGGATCCTCTTGTGCTGCAGAATTCACTGTGTCATTCGCTCCGATGACCAGAGTCAGATCTGTCTCTGTGGATCATAAACATTTACACTTTATGCGCAAGACGGATGAACAATCAACACCAGCACCGCACCCATCTGCCTGTGTCATAAACAGAACCATGTGTCCCAGATGGCATGCCGGTTGCTAAGAACACAATAGCTGTTGTCCCAATAACAGGGCATGTTTCAATATCTGTGCAAACACAGACCCGCTCCAAGTGCAGATGAAGCCTGGACGTGTTTAATACACAAAATCTGATCTAGTAATTATCCGGTAATTCTATCCAGCCACAGTGATAACCTATCAACAATAAATAGAACTCTTCTCTAATTCGTTTAAGAAATTTTGCCTGGAAAGTCGTCGTTGATTTCATCCATCTCTAGAACCACGTCATAGGGAACACCAGCTTCAGCCAACAGGACATTCAACTGGCCGGGCATGCGTCCTGCTACCGGATGGATTCCAAACCTGGAAAGAGCACAAAAGAAAAAAAAAACATCAGAGTTAAAAACTCAACATTTCCTCAAGGACTGATTTGAAAATTGAAAAATGACTGAGAACGCTGTAGTAAGATAGAGGCACAAGTATAGGAACTCACCGGACCGCTTTCCCTTGCTCCCTCAGCATTTTCACCATATCTGCAATCGGGTACTGGGCTTTGGCTGCACACAGACCCCAGCCTAAAACAGATACAGAAAAAAGCTGTTATAAAGGTATTTTGTACCCTGCATTTGAAATAAAAGCTGTGATCCAGCATGACAATAAATCCTCGTCCTTTTATTCCTTACTGCCTCAGCATTTCAATTCCCACACTCTGTATCTAAATCACATCATTTCCATCAGGATTTATGTTTTTAGGAACATCCGCTCAAGCAGGGTGAATCTGGGACCCCTGCGTGCAAAGAAGCACTTTTCCTGCATAACCCCAAGTTCACCCTGATGGACAAGCACCTCAGAGTTCAGCGTTATCCCTCAATGGGTTTTTCTGAAGCTAGTCACTCATAATCTGTGTCTTATAACTCCCCAGACATCCATAGCTTTCTGTTTCTTCACTGCCGTGCTTTGTTGACAGCACATGGAGAAGTCTTGGCTTTGGATTCAAAGCTCCAATGACTTTTCACCATTTTTTAATGAAACCCGTATGTTGGACCACACAGCTGTCCTCGCATTGTCCGGGCCCATTTGAAAACAACAATCCTGGTATCCAAGATACAGAGAGAGTGGTTCCTCTTGCCCAGGCTGCTAAACAACAACAAAAAAAGCGGACTTTCTGAAGTTACTAAATCAGCATTGTGGTCAGCGGCAGACCTCAGTGTTTACCTGTTGGTCATCATGAATTTAACCAGCTGCTCGTCCCAGTCATTCGAGCTTTTCCATAACCTTTATTTTTATAAAAGGAAGAGCCCTCAGGTCCAACGTCAGACCATCCTTACACTCCCAGCTGGAAAGCAGAAAACGATCCAATCTATCTAATACTGAGATGATTTGTTGCTGTGGCCCATCTCAACTGTCACAACTGTCATTGTCCCCCCACATTCCCGAGGCACATCCCACAGGATACATCACAGGACATCCCATCCTCCACTTACTTATCAACTATTTTAGAGTCCTTCACTATGGACACATGTCGTTTTAGTTTTTGAATGTCGCGGCACCTCTTTGAACAGTAGCTCTTCTGGATGTCGTTCTTCCATATGCACCAGCACATAATCAGAACTACTTACACAGATTCCTTCTTCGCGTGTTAGTGAGTCAAGTTACAGATTTAACACACCTAGGTGTGTGACCGCTAATGGGTCTTTGGCTCTAACCTTTTAACTTTCTGCAGAGAACCTACCTGGTGTGATGATGATGCTGTTGGCTTCTCTGATGATGTCGATAGTCTGGTCAACATTGACCTCAGTGTGGGTGCCAACAATCTCCATGGGCTTGCCGCCAGCAGTGGAAGTGGTGCCGTAGCCCCCCAGGATCACGTTGGGAAGGGATCGGTTCATCGCCTCAAAGACAAAGAAACGGCTTTTTAACCATCTTGGTTCAAACACGCTGCGACGAAGGTGCATGTACTCACCACACACATGATGTACGAAAGGATTGCACCGGAGGAGCCAATCAGGGCTCCCACAATTGTCATGAGATTGTTGTCGAGCAGGAAACCTTCAGCGCAGAGAGCCCAACCTGAGTAGCTGTTCAACACAGTAATGACCACAGGCATGTCAGCGCCCCCAATGGCTGCTGTCAGTGTTACCCCCTAACAAAGGAAGGACAAATTGTACCAAAAAAGTCAAACATTTTTCCAATATTTTCTAATTAAATACATTTAGAGCCATACCATTTCAGAATGTAGAAAAGCTTTTTTATGCACATCAGTTATACAGTTAGAAAGTGAATATGTATTTACTCCTTTATTTATTTTTTTTATCAAGATAGCATATTTGCACATAACTTCAGCAGACACAATAAATAACTATAAATACTTTTCAATAATGCTTAGAAAAGAGTATAAAGGTCCCTTTCAACAGCTTCTTGATTTAAAGCTGAGTTCGAGCTCTCTGGGACTATTTGAAAGACTTAAAAGAACTATTTCAAGAAAAAATGCTTCTTTTCCTGTTTCCTAATCTTACCATAACAGTTGAAAGCCCAGATACTCCAAGCAGACAACCCATCCCAGTGTTGTAGCTGGAACTGAGCATAAAGGGCACCATGCCTCCCATGGATGCCGCCATCAGCCCTGCGTTCAGCATGTGTCGACCAGGCAGCAGCAGCGGGGCAGAGTCAAGGATACCTGCCATCAAAAAGCACTTAAGGAAAGCCAGACAGGATTTTTCTTTTTTCCACAAGCGCTGAATATCTTTAGATCCTTTGCTTCTTTTGTGGAGGCCTTTAACTTTACTAAATTGTGTGAGAACTGTGCAGTTCCTGTCTGGGATCTACATGACCAGAGACCTAGGAGCTTTTCATGTGCTCCCTTTGATCAGTCTGGGTCTAATGTAAACTGAAGGCTGCTGATGCGTAAATGCTGTAACAGGCTCCTGCCTGTTATTTTTTACAGGATTGGAAAGGAAGAAGGGGACAGAGTAAGAGCAGCTATAGTCTAGTGTGTTTACATAATGATCAGACCTCAAAGGTTTTCACTGCTGATGGTAAAAAGCAGCAATTACCTTGAAGCTTTCCGTAGGCCACCAGCGATCCGCTGAAAGTGACGCCTCCGATGTACGTGCCTAGATAAGCCACGGTCTTGAGGACGCCGGCAGCCGGGTGGGTGTCCAGGTGGGGGTACTCAATCATGAACTCAGCCACGCAGGTGAGAACCGCCGCCAGCCCCACAAGGCTGTGGAAGGCTGCCACCAGCTGAGGCAGGTCTGTGATTTCAATGCGCTTGGCGATTGTGAGGCCTGCAGCCAAAGCACGAAGATCAACCCAAAAGACAGAGAGCAAACCAGATCCACTGAGTTTCCTCGTGAGGCTAAGACAAAGCCCAGAAACAAACTTATCATGCGCTTTTGCTGACTGTTAAAATAATTTGAGTAAAAACTAAAGAGCTAATGGTTACACCGCAAGCATGTGTTTTCTATCACAGTGCCTGGTTTCTAATGAGCTGTAAGGTAAGTATTTAATTATGTTTCCTGAAAGTCATAGTTACACTAAGCAAATCCCCATGCACCTCTGTCTGCCTGTGCATTTCTGTTGATTACAGCATCATTTATAACCCTGATTGGTAAACTGCAAAGATTGATGCTCTGTAATAAATCACCAAAAACATTTACTCCTCAAAAGCCTGGAGGAGATACATGAGAAGTTATTAAAAGATAACTCATTCCTGATGGTCTGCCGCTTCTCCAAACAATCTGTTGCACTAAGGAATAGAAAGTCTCAGAGTTGAATTGTGTTTCTTTTAAAGTGGAAACTGAACAACTGAGTTGCCTGTAGGCAAGAAAAAGATCTTTTCTAGGAGGTTTAGACAGAAAGACCAAACTTTTTATTTATGACAAACGATAAGCTCCACAAATGGAATAATGTAACTTGGTTCCTTCTACCTAAGGTTCCCCCAGTGGCCATGGCCAAAGACATCTGAGACAGCAGCTCTGGAGAGGGCTTGAGGGCACCGAGTGTGGCCGCCAGGCCTCCTGCCACGCCCATCATGCCAAGGGCATTACCCAGACGAGATGTGCTTTGAGTGGAGAGGCCAGCCAAGGCGCCGACGCAGCACAAGCCTGAGCCCAAATACATCATCTGAGGGTTGGAGGAATAAAAACTATTACAAGTCAACTCATTAAATATACAGATCTAAGATCAATTAAAATGATAAAAACATACTTCATATGAGATTAAATTACATACATCTACACAAGTGAAAAAAAAAGTTTGAAAATCTAAAGCATCACACAGACATGACTGTTGTGTAACTGTTCTGACCCGGCCCACTCAGGTAAACCCTGGAAACACGAGCCACATCCTCCTCAGCTGCTCCACATTTGTCACCTTCATCTACACTCACTGGCCACTAGGTCAGGCACCTCTGTCCAGCTGCTTGTTAATACATATTTCTATTCAGCCAATCACATAGCAGCAACTCAATGTATTTAGGGATGTAGACGTGATGAAGACGGTCTGCTGCAGTTCAAGCTGATCATCAGAATGGGGAAGAAAGGAGGTTGAAGTGACTTTGAACGCAGCATGGTTGTTGGTGCCAGACGGGCTGGTCTGTTTCAGAAACTGCTGATCTACTGGGATTTTCACCCACAACCATCTCTAGGGTTTACAGAGAACGGTGCAAAAAAGAGAAAACATCCAGTGAGCAGCAGTTCTGTGGGCAGAAAGGCCTTGTTGTTGCCAGAGGGCAGAGGAGAATGACCAGACTGGTTCCAGCTGAAAGAAAGGCAGCAGGAACTCAAAGAACCACTGGTTTCAACCGAGGTCTACAGAAGAGCATCTCTGAACGCACAACACACCC
Organism: Oryzias celebensis; assembly: GCA_014656515.1. Taxonomy (NCBI): domain Eukaryota; kingdom Metazoa; phylum Chordata; class Actinopteri; order Beloniformes; family Adrianichthyidae; genus Oryzias; species Oryzias celebensis. Next base: position 23,166,905 of record BNCR01000003.1, on the reverse strand, counting down.
AACCTTAAGACAGATGAGCTACAGCAGCAGAAGAACACACTGGGTATCACTTCTGTCAGCTAAGAACGGGAAACTGATGCTGTAATTCACAGATCACCAAAACTGCACAATAGCAGATTGGACAAACATTGTCTGGTCTGATGAGTCTCAATTTCTGCTGCAACATTCAGATGGTCGGGTCAGAATGTGGCGTCAACATGAAAGCATGGATCCATTCTGCCTTGTATCAACAGTTCAGGGTGGTGGTGGTGGTGTGATGGTGTGGGGGTTATTTTCTTGGTACACTTTGGGCCCCTTTTTACCAATTGAGCATCTTTACAACACTACAGCCTACCTGAGTATTGTTGCTGACCATGTCCATCCCTTCATGACCACAGTGTGGCATTTTCTAAAGGCTACTTCCAGCAGGAAAAGGCACCATTTCATAAAGCTGGAATCATCTCAGACTGGTTTCTAGAACATGACAATGACTTAAATGGTCTCCACAGTCACCAGATCTCAATCCACTAGTTGGGATGTGGTGAATCTGCAGCAACTGTGCTTCCAGTGCCTTGTTGAATCTATGCCAGGAAGGATTAAGGCAGTTCTGAAGGCAAATGGGGTCCAACCCGGTACTAGCAAGGTGGACCTAATAACTTGACCGGTGAGTGCTGTCTGATAAGAACAAATGATGCCAGTTTTGTCACCTGCTCAATGCTGTACCCAGCTGCAAGGGACGCTCCATATCCTCCAACAAATGCACATCCAGGCAGAGCGTACAGATAATTGTACTCTGGGGGGTCAGTGGGACGTTTGAACATGTCCAGCATCCTCTGGGTGATCAGGAAACCGCCTGCAAAGGACAATCACGGCCATTTCACACGAACTGGCATTAAGACCCTCCACAGGTAGGTTTGTTACCTGCAATGTTGATGGAAGAAACAAAGGCGGCAGCAAGAGCAAGAGTCTCTGGGAGGCTGGATGGTGCGAGACCCCCACCCATCAGAACCAGACCCCCGACTGCAGTCAGACCTGAGAAAGGATGAGAAAGCCTTAAGAAAACAGCGAGACGAGAAAGCAACAAACAAGAAATGACTTCAAATTCCCTCCTAACCGGAGATGGCGTTGGTGACAGACATTAGAGGGGAGTGCAGAGCAGGAGTCACTCCCCACACAGTGTGGTATCCCACAATTCCTGCCAAACCAAATGTTGTGACCATCTGAGTGAAGGCAGCATTGGGGGAGATGATACCCAATGCCAGACAAGTGGAGACTCCTGTGATGAGGAGACAGGATTTGGTTATAATCGTATTGTTCTGTTCTCATCTTCTAATGGGAAAAAGTCTACAGTTCTGTTGTTTTGGGTTCTTTAATAGGACTCATGCAGTTGCTTTTCTACAAGAGTATTAGAGCTACCATGAAAGAAAAAAATGAATATACAAGAATAAACTCTCAAAATTATGAGATTATTAGGACTCTTTTCTTATCAGTTTAAGACTTCATTCTTGTATATTTATTTATTTAATTGATATATTGTTATAGTGGCCACAATACTCTGTCATACTTTTCTAACAATTAAAACTTTTCGTTTCTACATTGAGAAATGTTTGTTTTGTTTTCCTCATTGCAATGGAAATGCACTTAAGTTAAACTGAAATATATTAATTCAAAACATTTGTAAAAGTGCACAATTTCTTAGTACAAATAAATTGCTCTGATATTAAAAAAATGCTTTATTTGCTGAGATCTGAACAACAAAAAAACAGAATTATTCTGTGTAAAATATTTGAACATCAAGTCACTTTTTCCGTCACTTGAAAGTCCATAAATTCAAAGAAACACGGTAAGCAAAATGATTAAATTTTTCACAATAAGTGAAAAAGTTCACTTATGTACATGTTATTGCTGATTTTTGCATATTTTCTTTCCAACTTAAGTATGATGGGAAAGTTATAAGTGCATGCGTTTTCTGCATGTGTGGATGTGCCGTGGTCTGACCTGCAGTGTAGACACCGGCAGAGGTCATGGTGCGCTTGAACGGAGAAACCGCTGCAGCTTTTTCTGCCGCCAACTCCGCAACTGTTTTCTGTTTGACTGGGGGCGGTGGGGCTGTTTTAGGGAGGGGGGCTGGGAACATGTTTTTGCCCTCCTGGATGTGCCAGAAAAACACAGAATAAGACTCGTCTGAGAACACAGAGCATGTGGACGAATTCTGTGCGTGAGAAGAACAGAGCGAGCCTTTTTCACAACAGGAGGCTTCAGCTCGAGGAACAGAGTCACAACTCAAAGTGACGGACGGCACCGCTGATCCGACTGAACAAAAAGCAATCGTGAACCATTTAGCAACGTTTCAGATAAATGAAAAACGCTAAGTTGGACTGGAGAGAAACTGATATGTCCTGCTGAGCTTGCATGCCTTCAATGCCATAAACAATATGTCAAAACCATAACTCCTTAAAAAGTATAACTTGAAATGATCAAGATGTTCTTGCAGGAACTGCTGCCAGCTGGAATTGGATTTTAGTACTCATTAGGCTCAGGATTTCGGTTTGACAGAACCTGATCGATCACTTTGAGGAGGAATGGATGCCAGCAGATGTGAGGCAGGCAGCCCACAGACCTTCACAGAAGACGAAAACCAACCTGCATGACAAGCGTGCCACGAATGACATGCCCAATTGTTCCGTAGTCAAAGTTATCTGTGGTCTCGTAGTGAAAGAACTCCTTGTCTGGGCTGATGGCCTTCAGCAGCTTCAGGATGTTGTTTGAATAAAGGGTGCTAGCCTGAGTGGCCATGCGGCTGGGAAGGTCTGTGTAGCCAATGTGCGTTACTCCCTGTTCATTCAAAAAAAACAAGAAACAAGTAAACAATTGCTAGGAGTGATACAATAAACAAAAATACTGCTGAAGCGCAGGACTGACCTTATAAACATACAGCTCTCCGGGCTTTGTGGTCTCGATATTGCCCCCAGCTTCAGCAGCCAGATCCACCACAACTGAACCGTCCCTCATCGAATCCACAAAGTCCTTCTTGATCAGAATGGGAGCCCTCTTTCCTGCATGGAGTCAAATGCATAAAAAAATGAGCTTGTATTTACAGACAATTTGATTGATAATTGAAAGACTTTCTTTTTGCAAACAGCTCAGCAGCATTCACTTCTGCAACAACAAAACTTCTAATATTTCAGAGGCAAGTATTGACCACATCTCCAACAACTTTTTATTATGAATCTGCTATCATATCGTGGTTTTTTTAAGAAAATAAACTGCTAAAAACATGCAACAGATAATAAAATCACATGATTCCTCTCAGCCTCTAGGGTTGTAGTTTTATTATGAAACATTCAAGTATATAGAGCGATTTAGATGAGTTACCAGATTGTTACTAGACTTCACGTGAAACAAGAAAATGAAATAAAAGGTGGTTACAAAATACATATTTTACAGGTGCTAAATTTGACATCCAGTGTTTTTTTTATTTGCTTGTTTGTCTGCAACAGCAGTTTAACAAGTCATCTGTTGATTATGGGAAACATTTTGTGTAAGAATAGAAAGGGTATTAGTATGTAATAACTACATTTATTTATTTGTTTTTACTTATTTATGCATTTTCGCAAATAAGCTTAAGCCCATTAATAAGCGAATTCACACATTAAAATCACATATTCTTCATATAAATACACTAAATTAATATAATAAAACATAGATGTGCATTATTTCAGATACTACACAATTGCTCCAATCATTAATTTTTTGTTAAATGTCTTGAAACTTGAAAAAATAAATTTTGCTGATGATTTTCAATTGAAGTCCCACTCCGATAAAAATCACGTTTTTGATGTTTAACATGTTTTTGCAGCATTTTTTTTTTATGATGGAGGACATAAATAAAGAGAATTAAGCTCAAAATTGCATTTCTTAGTTTTTCTTTCTTCAAATCGTTGGGAATCGGGGGAGACGGAAAAAATGCAGTTTAAAAAAGCTTGTAGAAGTGGTTTTGATCCTACTACGGCAAGCCACAAGTTCCCTGCTCTGATCCATTCTGATGTACATCTTTGTTTTCCTCATCTGAGGTTCCATTGTGAGGTTGTGAGGGGCTGTAAGCTAGCAGGAACGCATCTAAATTGATGGATGATGGGAAATGGAGGCAGACTCCCAAGAGGCATATAAACTCCTGCCGCTCTGCTGAAAATATGTCCTAGAAAATGACAGGTTTCTGTTATTTTGGTTAAAAACAGCACAAGTATAATTAAAAGATCAGTAAGAACGCTTTGAAATAGATCGCAAGATGATCGGAGTGGGACTTTAAGCATTTCCAGTTAACAAAGTGGAAGAAGTGAAAAAAAAAGTGAAACTGTAGCCGTTTTGGCATTAACTGTAAAATATTATAATATGAAAGACAAACAAAACATTTATCACTATAATAAATTAATTTTGTATGCTTTACTTGGTTTAGAAAATCTCTGTGTGATGAAGTTTGAAACATTTCATCCTGAGGATAAAAGAGCCAGAATCTTTCTGCGCGACTGACCTGGAATCAGGGCAGTGCTGACTACGATGTCGACTTCTTTACACTGCTTTGCGAAAAGGGCCATCTCTGCCTCAATAAACTCTTTCGACATCTCTTTGGCGTAACCTCCAACCCCCTCGCCAGACTCTTTGATCTCCACTTCCAAAGGCTCTGCCCCAAACGACTTGAACTGCTCCAGAGCTGCTGGCCTGACAGCCAAGAAACAATCCGCTTCTTGTCAAATAACCAAATCCATCAACACCGAGTCTGTAGTCTCAAATGAAATGTGTTTCTCCTCTTTCATCTCATACCTGGTGTCAAAGCCCCTAACGATGGCGCCCATTGACTTGGCCGCCCCCGCCGCTGCTAAACCAGCCACTCCGCCTCCAATAACCAAGACCTGCAGGAAAACAAAAACATCCCAGGACACAGAACACACCAAGCATTTGATTTGTAAATGAAACATTTAGAGCTGCCAGATACCTTAGCTGGTGGTACTTTTCCGGCCGCTGTGATCTGTCCGGTAAAGAACCGGCCAAAGTGGTTTGCAGCCAAAACAACGGCCTTGTACCTGCAAAGTTTAAAAACCCAACTCTCATTTTCTCACTTCCACGAACAGCTTCATGGGTACGAACCTGTGAGAATCTGGGATGCTTCCTTACCCAGCGATGTTAGCCATGGAGCTGAGAGCATCGTAGCCCTGAGCGATGGTCACTCTGGGCACCTGGTCCATGGCCAACACATTGCTCTGCCTCTCTGACAGCTTTGCCATCAGCTCTGGGTTTTGTGCTGGATAGATGAAGCTCACCAACGTGGATTTAGGCTTCAGCAGATCTGCTTCACTCAAGCTGGGGGCTCGAACCTGAACCCAGAACAAAGTCATCGTAAAGATGATTGACATGATAAATGGTGATTAGCAGGTAAATGACAGCTACAACCTTCAGGACCAAATCTGAGCCGAGAGCTCCGTTGACGTCAGTTATAGTGGCCCCTGCATCTCTGTACTGCTGGTCAGAGAAGTTGGATTCATCTCCAGCTCCACTCTCAACCTGAACCTTGAAGCCCTGTTTGACCAGCGCCTGAACACCAGCAGGAGACAACGCCACCCGACGCTCACTCGGCGCCGTCTCCTTAGGAACTCCGACCACCAGGTCCTTGTAGGGAACGCCTGAACACACAAACAAGCTGAGGTAATCCTGCACATCTTTAGAAAGGCAAACACTCTCAGATTAAACACAAATCAGAAATTATTGGAAATATTTGTTAGGTTTTAAGGCCACAGCACACGAGAGTGCATGCTGGGACGGCGTGGCCTGGAGCGGAGTCAGGTTGCACATTTCTCTCCGTACATGGCGCGATGACCTCTCCGTCACGGTGACATAATTAGCAGGTGATTGGCGCTTGTCCACCCACACACACACACGGAGGGCCGGGACTGAAAACTGAAACTCTAAAGCTCTTTGTGTCTCGTAAAATTCTCACAAAACACTCTGCAACAAGCGCTCTGGCCTTCAATAAGCAAACATCTGTCAGCAGACTGGGCCAGGCAGCAGTTTAAGTTTGACATGTCACCTCAAAGTGACCTCTCACTCGCTCTTACATGTTAGCAGCACCTACAGGTCAGCCTGAGAAGCTGCTTCACAACCGCAGCCCTATTTTGGGAAACATCTTAAGCAACAGAGGGCAAACTTTAACATGGATTTTTCCACTTCTCACAAGGAAAAAGGGGCGTCTTCAAGCAAAGTGTTCTGGGATTGATCCTTGATCAGTAATGCAGCAACATTAAATTAACAGATCTCTTTAGAGTGTCGTACCTCTGGAAGCCTTTTGGTCCCATAATGCTGGGAAAGCCCTGAAATGCCTCCTTCCAAGCGTCTGCTGCTGGGCTCTTCTATGGGACAGAACAAGACAGAAGCTGGAGATGGACCGCAGGAGGGTCGACATGTTTACTGAGCGTCCGCCCCGAGGGACTCCTGCTGCCTCTCTGTAGCAAACGCCAACAAGCAGAGATAGATGACACTCAAACACAGCGTCTGCATCTGCCGTCAGACAACACAGGACATTGTAAGCTCCTCAGTGAGTCCTAAATCCCAAACGTCCTGGTAGCGAACTCAGGCCGTCTACAGAGAGAAGAGTCACACTTTAGCTCTGCAGGACAAGCTCCCAAAGGCCCAGGGTTGATTACACTACTGCTGGAGTTATGACAGAGAGGAAGTGTGCCAAGTTTGAAGGTGTGAGCAGAAATCACAAGACATAGATCTCTGAGGCAGTACTGTAAAGACACAGGATAAGTCCTAGTTTGTCTATATATTAACACTTGTGCAGTGATCATCACTTGAAAAAAAAAAATTATATATATAATTAAATAAAAATCATAAAAATCATTGTGCAACAAAAGTAGATGGAAAGTAGTTTCTATTCATCCAATCATTGAACTACACAAGTCATAGACTTCAATAATCTATTTCTCCTTAATTCCTTTCTAATCTAAAAAGAAAATGACTATAGTTGTTATTATTGTAAAACTTGCCTTTGAAATTTTCAAAAATGTGTAGATTAAATATTCAACCCTCCCTGAGCAGGGTCACCTGTTAGACGTCCTACCCGAAAACCCCCGCGTCCCCTCGCGCAGACGGACTGACGACCTTCCGCAGTTTCCATTTGCTTCGGTATAAATAGAACCCACGTGACTTTTTTATTTTAAAAGACGCAGCTATACCCATAAATAATATAATAGCCAGCGCTTCTGAAATAACAAAGAAACGCGTTTGATTAAATATTGCTGAGAGAATTTCTAAGTTGTAAGGGTTTTTTTTCTAACAGGTTGTAGTTTCTTTTATGCGCACATGATGGCGCTATGTAGCAGCTACGAGTTGAGTCCGACAAAATGTTGAACAACAATGACCCCTTCCTTAAATTATTTTGATTTTTCAATTCTGTGGAATCCACATAATTCAATACAATGCCTGTAACAAAATATTTTTTTTTAAATAGGGAAAATTGAAAACATAATTAACTTTTAGGATAAACTTCTTTGATTACTAAAAGAATGGGGATTACTTTTAAAAAGAAGACTGCATTAAAACGAAAAAAAAAGTTTTACTTGTGGATTTAAATTGGCAAATAAATTCACTATACAAACTGCTTAATTTGCACATAAGGTACTTTTAGAATGCACATGTATGTGTTTGTTAAATGCGTAATATTTATATATTAGAACATTTTAAATAAACCATTTGTGTTTCTCTTCACCTTAAATACTAGAAAGTCGTGTGAAGTACATCAGCAAAGTTACTTAGTCTGGATAGAGATTTAAGTTATGATTTAATCGGATTCGTCACGCAGGAAGCGGTTTTGGTTGGCCAGTTTGTATTTTTCCGGAAACACGTGGGTTTGTAAACATTAGCCCCTCGTCTGCAGCTAACGCCACTTTTATGCTTGTTTTTACCACATATCGATTGGTATCAGGTGTTTTCTTGTATACTAATATATCACAGTTTCATGTTTTCTATGACGGCTTTTATTCGTACAAATGCTAATGAGATCTAGCAGCTTTTGCTAAGCTCAACCCTGCAGCTGCAGTGTTATTCCGTTCCCAGAGTCTCGTCATTTGCGTTTCCTCATGGAGCATCATCCTCTGAGCCTGCTGGTCGTGGATCCTTCGGACCGAGGCTCCCAGAGGTGCAGGCTGGGCCCGGGTATGATGTCAGCGTTGGGTCTGAGTTTGGGCTCCCCGGTGTTGGTGCATGTTCCCGGGGGGAGCTGCCTGTGCACCGCATGGCCCCGTTCCGACCTGGCGGAAGGATTTCTGCAGGTGGACCAGAAATGTTTCACTCCTGGGTTGATCTCTCCGCTTCCTCCACGCCTGGTTATAGAGGCAGCTCAGCTCACACCTCTACCCAGCCTCAAACTTCGAGGTGTTAAAGTGACCGTGGTTGTTCAGACTGTGGGTTTTAAGAAGCACACAAACCATCAGATCGTTCATGCGCTTGTAAAGGAGATGCTGAAGGGAGTCACTGCCCATAAAGACTTCGTGATAAGCCTGGAATATTTCGATATAGAAATCAAGTATGCTGTAATAGACAGCATAAAACCAGATTCTGCAACTGCTGGATTGATCACCTCAAAGACCAGTCTGGAGATATCCAGCATCCAGACTGTCAGGCATTTCAAGAGTCAGCATCAGAACCAGCAGACCATCCCACTGGGAGGACTGGAGGAGGTCATACTACCTTCACTATGAAATGCATAACATCCAGTTATTGCTTGACCTTCATTTGTACCTCCTCTGTAGGTGACTGCATCCATGAAGGAGATGCTGCAGCTGCCACTGCTCTATCCAAGAACCCTGAGCTCCGTTGGGATCACCTGTCCCAGAGGCGTCCTCCTGGTGGGGCCTCCCGGGGTGGGCAAGACTCAGTTAGTGCGGAAGGTTGTAGGAGAAGTGGGAGCCAGTCTGGTGGCAGTCAGAGGCCCAGAGGTAACAAAAATACTCCTCAATGTGTCGATGCATAAATATTTTTTGGGAGACCGGTGAATCCTGTCTAGTTTCATACGCCAACTGTAGATTGTTGGTCAGAATTGTAAATTCAAATCTAATAGAAATGCATAACTTTATTATTTTTCTAAACATTTCTGTAGCAATCCATGACTGTGTATCACTGCCTTTCAATGTCCAAGGTTAGTTGAGAACTCAATTCCATTTCAAATTCAACATGATTTGATCACATAGCCATTCACATGTTAAATTATTGTGGTTGTGAAAACAGTTGTCATAGAATTAGTTGGTTCAAAGACCCTCTCTGACGAAAGTTGTGTTTTGGGTGTTTTTAACATGTCCTTGTTGCATTTTTCCGATGAAGGAGGACATATATAAAGCAAATTAAAATGTATTTCTATTTAGTCAAATTGTTGTGAATCAGAAGCAGACAAAAAAACTGCAGCAAATTATTATTCTGCTTATTATGCGTGATGTAGATCATACGCTGGGTGGACCACAAGCTCCCTTTCTATTTTTGTTACACTGCTAATGTTATCTTGGGGTTGGGAGGGGCTGTAAGCTAGTGGGAAAGTGTAAACAGATGAGTGATGGGAAGTAGGGGCAGGCTTACTCTACACCAACAGTCCCACAGAGGTGATATGCTAAAAAACTCCTGTCGCTCTGCAGAAACTATGTCCCAGGGAAGGACACAAGGTAGTTTTTTTTTTTGGCTTAAAATGGTATAATCTTAATAATAAATAAAAGATCACTGGGAACGCTATGAAAAATAGATCAAACGGTAATCAAAGTGGGTCTTTAAGTTACCAATGTTAGAGATGTTAGTTTGTTACATTCTTAAAAAAACTGGAAATCGTTTTAGTTTTTTTCCTGAAAAAAGTCCAAAAAAAGTTTTAAAAGAAACAAATAATTGATCTATTAACTAAACTGTATTTTCTAAATAAAGATTGATTCAACTTTGAAAAATAATTCCTTTAAACCTAGCCCTACAGCAAGCCAGAAGTGTTTACTGTTAAAGGGTTTTATATTTCTTAAACCAAAACCTGGTTAACGCCATGAAGTAAAACAAAGCATCTTAAATTTAGATACAAATATTTCCTGAAAATGAACATGCAAGTGTTTGCTTGATTGCACAATTGTTATAAAAAGAATAGAAAGCAATGTTGACTATTAAAACAACAGATAGGTATTCTGTTATTCTCAAAAGAAGTCTAATTGTATTTTCTGAGGGATCCAGGAAGGATGTGATGGTTAGCCACTCTCTAAAGTTTTATAATTGTTTGTTTTACATTTGGAACATCTGTAACAGATGATAAGGTTCAAATGCCTTCAAACTAATAAAAACTTCTCTGCTCAATAAGCAGCAATTATGGGCCATAAATGAAAGAAATACTGTCTTGGTGGATAAAGTCGATCATTTCCTTCACAAACACTTATTGTTAAAAAAAAAAAAAAAGAGGCATAATGTGAAGGAAAAAAGTTTCACATAGACTGATGCAAAGTGGGAAATGTTCTTTTGGTCCCAGAAATCATTCATAAGGATAAAGCAGTTCGGCAAACACTTGGGCGACATTTGGTTTAGCATGAAACTTGAAATGCATTAGACCCTGCAGTAAAGCAACAGAACGTCTGTGCAGATGAAGAATAGCTGAATATTTCACAAGTCCAAAACTTTCAGAATTTTGCAACAACTGGTCTCCTCCGTGTGGTTTAATCAGAATTAAATTGTCATTTTATTTCAACATTTGAAACAAATGAATGTCTCTTTTTATGTTTATCTAAATAAAACAGTTTTTTGCATCATTATGTCCATATTTTGTTTACTTTTTACACAAGACTTGATGTTTTGGAAAATACGCTTGTGGTTTCTCAGACTTCCAAGAATTCAAGCATGTTATTTTTAGTCATTTATTTTCCAACCTCAAATGACAGATTAACATTTTCATTTGCTGCACGGTGGCGCAGTGGTTAGCGCTCTTGCCTCACAGCAAGAAGGTTCCTGGTTCAAGTCCTGGCTGGGGGGCCTTGAAACAGTGTCACCAATGGGGGACCTTTCTATGAGGAGTTTGCATGTTCTCCCCGTGCATGCGTGGGTTTTCTCCGGGGACTCCGGCTTCCTCCCACCATCCAAAAACATGCTTCATAGGTTAATTGGTTACTCTAAATTGCCCCTAGGTGTGGATGTGAGTGTGCATGAGTGTGTGACTGTGTGGCCCCTGCGACAGACTGGCGACCAGTCCAGGGGTGTACCCCGCCTTCGCCCATGAGTAGCCGGGTTAGGCTCCGGCAGCCCCGTGACCCCGAAAGGGATAAAGCGGTTCAGAAAATGAATGAATGAATGAATGTTTGTTTTGTATAAAGTTTATGCTTGTGTTTGATTGTTCGATGTCACAAAAAATGCCTTAAAATATTGTACATTACAGTGAAATGAAATCTCTTTCTGGTTAACAGTTTTCAAACCAGATCTTGTTCCTTTTTGGTTAGACTGGTGATGTTAATATTCACAGTTGCTTCATGATAAACTTCACCGTTTATGCTTTTATTATGAATTGTTATGAAACCTCTTATTCTCCATGAATGTTAACTCCGGTCTGGTCGTCTTGTCAGGTGGTGGGGTCGCGGCCAGGCGAGAGTGAGGCAGCGCTGAGAGCTGTGTTTGAGCGTGCTCGCTCCGCAACAGAGGACGGCCCCTGCGTACTGTTCCTGGATGAGCTGGACTCTCTGTTTCCGAGGAGAACCGCCTCATCGGCGCCAGAGAACCGACTGGTGGCTCAGCTTCTCACCCTGATGGATGGAATAGATCAGTCTGACCGCTTCCTCATCGTCGGAGCCACAAACAGACCAGACAGCTTAGACCCGGCGCTGCGCCGGCCTGGAAGGTTTGACAAAGAGGTAATGTTTCCGTTTATCTGGTTACGCAATTTCACGTCTTTCTGCCTGTGGATTAATCCAATTCTTTGGGGGGTTTTCTCTGTAAGGTTATCATTGGTGCCCCTACCTTAACTCAAAGGTTGGCCATCCTAAAGGTTTTGTGTGAGAAGATTCCTGTGTGCCCCACTTTGAACCTGGCTGAGCTCGCTCAAAGAACCACCGGATATGTTGGAGCAGACCTGAGCGCGCTGTGCAGGGAAGCTGCCATGCACTCTATGAGAGAAACCGTAAAGGTAAACGCATCAGCTCCTCATCAACCCCTGGAGAAAGCACAAAACATTTTTAGATCAAAGTTTGGACTGAATTAAGCTACTCAGTCATAGAAGTGACGGAATAGAGTTAATGAATCAATCAGAATAAATTATAGAAAAACAAACCTTTTTTAAAAAATAACATTACACAAACAGCAGCACAATCCATTGTGTCATGAATCAGCAGTTTATGACATTTTTCACAAATGTTAACAGTCTTTGTCCCCATAATTAAATCCCTTCTCACTACTTTTTTTAAAAAAGTAATATAAACATCCTAGAAAAGGGTTTCAACATTTCAGTTTAACCATTTTAAACATAATCTGTCAGAAACATGGCCACACTTCTGCCTCCAACATAATCTGGATTACTGCAACAAAAGAAGCCTAAATCAATATGCTCCCACTTCTGGACAATTCACAGCTATACATTTTTTTTATTTTTCTTAAAATAATTCAACGTGTAATGGCCTAATTTGCAGAGTAGTCCGTTATGCGTATCTTCTGCAAATTTTCAGAAGAGGAAGCTGATTCGCTGTGGCGACCCCTGAAGAGAGAAGCCGAAAAGGGAAAAAAAAACTCTTAACTCTGGAAACATTTGGAGACAGGTTTCACAGGACATGATTCACCTCACAGAGGAGATTGATTGGAAAGGTCACAGTCAATCAGAACACAGAATACAACACGCTGTTAAAAAAATAAAACGTGCATATTACACCCAAAAAAATCTGCCAAACAGCAAGACTGTGAAAGATGAAGCATGATATACCGAGGGACAACTGACCATTCCCTCATTATCGTTTAGACAAAAAAATTGACTTTTTATCTGCACAGGGATGAAGAAATAAGCAGCATCCCTAGTTTCCAGGAAGAATTATGGTTGGTCAATCCAGCTGGCACGAGCTGCAGATCAAAGGCGATTTCTGGATTAAATGGTAAAATTTTGAACCTGGGATTATTTGTGGATTCAACAATGACCTGTGTTCACTGGCAGCTGTTGACCTGTTGTTGGAAAGCCAGGAGCTTCAACAGCAGTATAGTGTTTTTGCCTGAAGGCTGTGAAGGTCACATCCGCTCAGTATTGATCTTTAATCCAGTGAGCTGCAAAATGCTTCACCAGAACCTTTACAGCCAAGTCCACCCTGTTCAACAGTTTAAAAAAACTGTTAGCATTCAAATTTGAAGACAATCGTCAAATAAGTCACTAAAGGTTGCAGTAAAAGTATAAGTCACAGATGCCAAAAAATGCATAATATAGAAGAAAAAAATATATATAAATTACACTTTTGGGAGAAATGTATTTAAAAAAATGTAAGACTAGGAATTAACATTTCATCCTGAAAGGCAAATTATAATATTGAAATAAATAACAACAATAGTCTTAATATGTGTACGCTTCACTACTGTAACACCTTGTTGCTTATTTAGCTTTATGAAACATTACAGGAGTCTCGTATATTAGCCAGAATGAAGAACATACTTACGAGTCCACTAAGCTCTTAATATCATTTCATTATCATTTCAAATCACTGAATCTGTTGAATTTTCGTCCTTTGTGTTGCTTTGGAACAATTCCAACAAGCCTTTTGTAATACTGAGCGGCTTTCTTCTTCGTCACTGTCAGTATAAGTTGTATCTATGGCCAAACTATGCAAAAACATTGACTCCAAAAAAATACTGTACTTTTTCCTGGAAAAAATAACATGGTAGCATTTGGAATTTGTACTAGTAGTATTTTTTTCTGTCTGTTTTCTTTTTGTCAGGGTTCAGGGGAGCAGAAGGTGGTCCTGAAGCACTTCGAACAGGCCCTGAAGATGGTGACTCCTTCCTGCCTGCGCAGCAGCCTGGGCAGGACAGAGCTCGCTCCGGTGCTTTGGGACCACATAGGTGGCTTAGATGAAGTCAAACTCAAACTAAAACAGGTAAAAAAAAAAGTGTGCCATTGTTGAAATAACGGTAAATAAAAATCTATGGTTACACCTTTTTCTCGTGCATCAGAGTATTGAGTGGCCAATGAAACACCCTGAGGCGTTTGTTCGTCTGGGTCTGTCGCGGCCCCGGGGTGTGTTGCTCTTCGGACCCCCAGGGTGTGCAAAGACGACCCTCGTTAAAGCTGCAGCCACCTCATCCAGCTGTACCTTCCTGTCCGTCAGCAGTGCTGACCTCTACTCTCCTTACGTCGGCGACTCAGAGATAGCCTTAGCTCAGGTCAGTCTTCAAAGGTTTGTGAGAGTCTGCGACAGGTTTGATTCCTTCCTGCTGTTAGGACCATGCGCTTGCTTCTATCTGTGCATCTGCAGCTGTTTCGCCAGGCCCGGGCCTGTGCTCCCTGCATCCTGTTCCTCGATGAGATCGACTCTCTGATTGGCTCGCGGTCTTGCAGCGAGACACCGAACAGCGTGCAGACGCGTCTCCTGTCCGTGCTGCTGAATGAGATGGATGGGATCGGTGTAAAAACGATCGAGAGGAGAGGGACGGAGAAGACTCTGCAGGCAGAGGGAATGACAGAAAGCAAAGCACAGGAAGAGGTCAAAGGATGAAGAACCATGTCTGAACTCTTTCAAGGCTCAGCATGACACCTCAGCTCATCAGCTGGGTTTCCTCTGTTACAGCTGGAGTGCCAGGAAGTGTGCAACAAAGATGTGATGGTTGTAGCTGCAACAAACAGACCAGACTGCTTAGACAGCGCCCTCCTCAGGCCAGGAAGGATGGACCAGATTATTTATGTGCCTCCACCTGATCAACAGGTACATGTCCCATTTGAAAGCATAAAATGAACTAGAAAGATGTTGAATCACAACGTTTTTTTCACTTTACCCATCTAATTGTGTTGTTTTTTTAAGGCGCGGCTTGGTATTTTGAGGGTGTGCACAAAGCGGATGCCCATCGGTGCAGATGTGTGTCTGGAGGAGCTGGCGGAGAAGACTGAACTTTACTCTGGAGCTGACCTGGAGAATCTGTGTAAAGAAGTGAGTGCAGTCTCAGGCAATGCTGCCAACGAATGTCTGTCCACAAATACGTCATTATATGGTGAAGTTTAAAAGAAAAAATAAATCTAAGTCCCACTCCGATCATTGTTTGATCTGTTGTGGTCTTTTAGTTATGATGATGTCGTTTTTATCCAAAATTTAAAAAAAAACGATTTTTCCAAGGACGTAGTTTTGCAGAAGTTAATTACAACTTTGTTAATTAGAATAGTGGGCGGGACTGTTGATGCAGAGCAACCACACACCCCTTCCCATCACCCCCAACTGAGAGCTCTCTGTTTACATGCTTTCCTGCTAGCTTACAGCCCCTCACAGACTTTTATTTTGCCACTATTTGTCTTACATTCATCATATATTTTAACTCTATGTCACTTAGTTCTATCAGGGCAGAACAAACCTACCGAGAAAAAAAAATATATATATATGTTTTTGTTCTTTTTCTTTTTTTTTTTTTTTACCAGGCTGCTCTTTTGGCGCTACTGGAGGAGAACATGAAGGCGTCATCAATCAAACACGCTCATTTTCTGGCTTCACTCAGCAAGATGAGTCCTTCACTCACTGCCCAGCAGGTCCAGGCATACCTAAAAACCCCCAGATAATATTTATGAATTTATGGATTTCAAATAAACATTTTAAAACTCAGTTTATTCTGTCAGTGTGTGTTTTTTTTTTTATTTCTGTTACTGCACAGATAGAAAAGAAAGCCACTTTAAGAGTTTGGGGAGATTCACAAGACACACTGCCGGTAGTGTCAAAAGACAACTGTTGGTTTCAGCATTCTCCATATCAAGACACCTTTTAACCAGAGCATTTAAACCGTTCTCCTCGTCAGCTGTTGGTGTTGGTCCATCTGCACACAGGAACATCACTGTAAGATAACCTCTGCTGACCATCTTTCTATAAGGTCCATTATAGCAAAACTAGATAGATACGTCGAACTTTATTCCACAGTTCCAATCACTCCATGAGGTTTTTGACTACAATACCCACAATTCTCCAACAATCCATCCAGCAGTGTAGCTTTGTAGTTTACTTTGTGTACCAAAGAAAATCAATTGGAGGTCAGTTAGCATAACCAGAATTTGCACTTAGGGTGGATTTTCTTTTTTTTTTTGTTAGGAATTCATGGATTTTATGCACTGTTTAATGTCTGAAAAATCCTCAGATTTAATTGTGGTTAGTTAGATGTATGAATCTGAGACATTTATTTTACCACAAACGATAAAATAAACTGTACAGTATTTTTGTTGTTTATTTTAATCACTGCTGACATTACATTCCCTACTAATACTACATTGTCTGCATTGAGGTGGTCGCATGTGGTCCGGGGTGTCTTTTATTTTGAAAGAAAGTCAGTGAACCTCTGTATGGAGACAAACTATTAAGAAAAAAAAATATTTGTTATGTTTTGTCGATGTCAAAAAATAGTAGCTTTATCAAAACATGCTGAAGGACCCACCCAAACTCAACTCACAACCTTTGTGTCAGAGAAAGGAAAAAAAAATCCTTAAAGTTTCGAAAGATTCTTAATGAATCAATACATCTGTTACCACTGCAATTAAATTGCCAAAATAAATGCATGTTTATAAATACATATCAAGATGCATTTTTGGAGCTTCTTTCTTTCTTTTTTTTGCACACTTATGTGCTTTTACAAGTGGCCACAAGATGGCGCTGCCCTCTTAAAAAAAGTTCTTGTTTTTGAAGCGGATGTTGCGGCCTTCATTGATGCATTGCTGTGCGGGAAGCTGCGTGCCTACGTGACTCTTTCCTTACAGCCTCTCCTCCGCCCTTCATCAGCCCCGCCCACTCACTGTCAGTCAAATACATGGTCTTCCTCTCCTCAGCAGGTGAGATCTGTTGCTCGCTTCATCTCTCCTACATTTCAAACTTCAACTTTTTCACATGGTGGATGTTATTTCTTAGGTAAAAATATATCTTCGGGTGTTTGAAAACTCTGCAAAGATGTCTGGCTTTTTCCAGCTGTTGAAGAAAAGGAAGGAGGTAAATTATGTTTACCTTATTTTGCTTATGTCAATTAGGAAATTGATATTTTTGATTCAATTTTTTTAAGTTTTAGTGTAATCTTATAAATTATTAAGTAGTGTGTGCTTTCCAGCTGATCCCTCTCATTGGATTCATGGGATTTGCTGCAACAGGTGCCACAACTGCTTGCATCTACTTTTTATTTACTAAATCGGATGTTATGTGAGTTTTTCTTTTTCATGTGTATTTCGACAACTTTTTGGAATATAAAATAAAGTTTAACACTGTTAAATTAAAATACTTTACTGTACTTCTCAGTCTAAACAAGTCATCCAACCCTGAACCGTGGGAAAGACTGGACCCATCTAAACCCCAAAAGGTAATCGCTTACATTTACTGTTGCCGTTGGACATTTTATGAAATGTGATCGTTTGCTCTGAAAGTCAAGCAGGCTCACTCCTAGCTGCTGCAATTTGCTGAGTCACTCCTGGATACGTTATCATTAGTTCCAGCTGTTCCTGATTCCAAGGAAATGATGTTTTGTATTTGTTCTTGCAGCATCACACTCATAATGAAGTCATTGTTGTTATTAGATCCTTTTATATCCTCATATTTTTCCACCTGTGGTATTTTTCTGCAGCTTCTCACCATCAATCAGGAGTGGAAACCTGTGAAGGAGCTGGAGATCGTAAAGTCCCTCACCAAGTAAAAAACAAAATGCAAAGTAAAAACTATAGGTTTAAAGATCCAGAATCCGACTTCGTGGCCCCCTCATCAGTCTAACAGAATCCTTTCTGCACAAACTAGGATGTTTTCATGGTCAGTGTGCGGAAATGCTTCTGCTTAACTGGTGGGGTTTCACCCTGCTCGTTAGCTGCAAAGAAGAAACTTCCATCCATGTCAACCAAAGATCTGCGTCAAACGTGTGTTGATCGGTAAACGGTAGCTATAGGAATGTGTTTGCACTGAAATCAGTAACAATTGTTGCACAGATGTTCAGCTGTTCTTACTGTCTGTTAATGTTTTATTTGAGTATATGTACTTTACGGTGTCAATAAAATATTGTTCCGAGCGTTCTTTTTTTTTTTTTTTGTTAATCAATGATGAGCTGATTGACTTTAACGAGATGAAGCCATTCTCTCTAAAAATCAGAAAGAAAACAAGATTCCCATTATTGACTGGAGTGTAAAAGGAAAACTTATCTGAAGACTTTTGTTACAAAATTGAAACCTGCAAGACTTATATTTAAAAATGCTTATAGTCAAAAGAGCTCAGACACGAAATTTGTAGTGTACAATCTTTCTTTGTATGGTCAAAAAACTGTTTTCACAGAAACTTATTTGTAGGACTTTAATTGGAGTCACAAGGTGTATATAGAGAAAAGTTGGAAAATTGAATTAATTCAAAATTTTATTTAAAAAATAAAATCATTTATAAAAGAAAAGGCAACATTTTACAAGAAAATTGTATATTTATAATCTTTAGTTATATTTTCACAAGGAAGAAAATAAAAAATGAAAATAAATTTGTAATTTCATTTAAATGTACATTTACAAAAAGTAAAGCAAAAAGTAAAGTAGAATCACAAGTCCATCTGATCTCTTTGAATAGTCTGAAACATAAATGAAGCGGGAAATGTTCTACTGTCTTTGCTCAAACATTTTAAAGATCATTTTTAACTTTTGAAAAACAATGAATTTCTTAATAGAAAATTATAACTTTTTGAAGGATTACGTTAATACTTTATTCTCCTAGAATGTTGAATCTGTTCCATAGTTAAACAACTTTATAGTTATAAAATGTTGACTTTTTTCCCATAAAGTTACAACTTTATTGTCATATATTTGTTTAATTGTCATCTTTTATGGGGGTTCTGACGCTCCATTGTAGATTAGCATGTTCATAATGTTTACATGAATAAATGAGTTGATATCTGTATTATCTATATTTTGAAAACACGTTTTTTTTTATATTTCATAGACATATCTTGAGATTGTCATTAGCTATCCGTGACACACACAATAAAGAGAAAACTGAGACAACAGACAGTGATCTAAAAAGAAAGATGAAGTCAAACACTAATAACCTTTACTATAACCAAAACTTTAAAATTAGATCTGTTTTTATAGTTTTGAAACTGAAAAATATCCATACAGCTTTTCAAATCACTCTGTTGTGAATTTGAAAGTGTAACACCAACTTTAAAGTAGTAGTGATTTATGATTTAGATAATCAGAACTGAAAGTAAAAACATTTTGTAAACTCCCTGGTATCGCTCGACTTTTAATTTTAAAAATAATTTTAACAAGGGTTGTTGTTCTATTAAGTCTTCAGATTTCAGAAGACTGGGTTTAATGAATAGTTAAATAATAATACCAGAAAAAAACTACTTGAAACAAATATACTTTTGGACTCTTTAATTTGGAGGTTTCCAAGACAGATTTTCATCCAATGTCACCCATCCAAAAAGTCTAAGCTCTGCTACATTTTGTAATTTCACACCACTGACAGTGTCCTAACTGTACACACCTGATCCAGGTCATCAGCAGATAATCAAACAGGTGTGGAGCCATAAAATAACCAGGTCAGATCATAAAGAACGTAGTTAAGAATCTCACAACCAGCTTAAACATTTATGCAGAAGGTAATAGTTTCATATCATGAATGTCAAAAACACAGAAAGCAGCACATTAGAACTAATTTCTTTTTTCATTCTTTCCCAAAGAAAAACTTTTTTATTTTTTTTTATTTTATTAAAACAGGATCTTGACAGGGAGTTTGTTTCAACACAAAGTAAAGTGATTTTAACACCAACCTGATGTTTATTTGGAAAGCCGTGTTCGTCAAACCAGGAGGTGTTTCAGCTTTTTGGTCTGGAACACACTCATGCCAAAGTCCTTCATGAGTCTGCTTTGTATATCCTGTTATTCTTGTTCTTATGAGTGAATGTCATTCAGATCTTTGTTTAGAACCATTTACTCTCATAGTGGGGAAGCAGTCTAAGCAAAGAAGCGTTCTTCTCCCCGTCCACTGCCTCCAACTCTTCAGAGGAAATTCCAAGATCTTCCCAGGCCAGCCGAGAAATGAAGACTTTCAGGATACAAACTGGAGTCGGTAGAGGCAGCAGGTGTGTTTACAAGTATCCACACATTTAACTATATACTCTCATCATTTTCCAAACAATGACATGGATTGTTCTGTTACTCATGGAAACATAAAGATGTTTCATTGAATATGAGTTACTGACTTGACAGGATCAGCTGACTGATAAGGTCACAGCGACCCTGGATCCCCAGCAGAGCAGCCAGAGATGCTGGAGCCTGCTGCTGCGTCTCCTGCTCTGGATGGCCCAAGTTCTGCTGCTGAACCCACAGGTGTGTGAAGTGGGTCCGTGACAGCATTTCTGATCACAAAGTTTGGAGTCCTTCCTCTTTTGACCTACCAGCTGTTGAGATTTTAATGAAATTGTTACCAACCTGATATGATATTTGAGTATCTCATTTACATTTAACAGCACCACCATCAAGGTGGAGGAGGACACCCAGGTAGGAGTCTTCAGACCCTGTGGTGACGCAGCTGCTAGATGCACTCCGGTCCAGGCCTCATCCTCCTCCCTGCTCCCCAGACGAGCATTTTCTCTTCAGTAAGTTTCCTTTACTGCAAAACATGCTCCCTCCGAGAAAAGAAAAGGTTAAATTCCAAATGAATTCACAAATTATACTTAGAAAACAGCCCATTTACGCTTAAATTGGGATGAGTATTTATTTGATTAAATAAACAAGGTTGATACTTCTGCAGGAAAGGAAGCGGACTTTGTTTGTGTTGTTTCCACATTTTAACTTACGAACAGAATTATTTGTTTTTTATTGAATAAAGCAATATATAACAATGTTTGTGAAGACTTTTAATGTAAATTGCATTCTAGTATCACAGGAAACATCTCAATTATTTAGTAAAACTTAATAGTGATTTCCTTCATTGCATAATATTCACTCATTACAAAAAAAAATTCTCATTTGTAAAAGTTCAAAGCAAAAGCAACCTTTGAATTTCTGACCAGGCAGTGTCATATCATTTGCACTATTTAGTATATTTAAAGATAATATTTTCATCCCACGAGGATACAATTTTTTGACAGCTACCACACTCATGTAACACTTTATTGTTTGAGAGAAAAAAAGAGGCAATTCAGCTCTCAAAGGTCATGTAAGTAGCTCTTAAAAGAGGCGTTGTGGGTGAGTCTTTGGATGACAGGCCGCCGCCATGGCACTGCTCCCTCTGCAGAAAAGTGGGCTGTGAAGCCGTTACTCACTTGAAGGGCCTCTCTGGAGCAGTTGTTGGCAGCAACCCGTTCCAGCCCCAGAGGCGGTGGTAAAAACTCCTCCCCCTGCAGGTGGCGGTCCTGCCGAGGACCTCATAAAGTTGTGAAGAACACATGTTGCTTTCACACACTGCTCTGCGAGTTAAACAGCCGCCACTGCGCCGAGAGCATGCCAAAGGGATCCCCCACAACCAGTCGGTCTCTAGAGAGATGGTAGGTGAAGACACGCCAGGGACTGCAGGGACTGGACGGTCTGCTGGTAGATGGAGAGCACCGGCACAAACCGCCTGACCAAAGGTGAAGTTGTCCAGGATCCCACCATCGCTCGTCCTGCCGTATCCCCCAACATCAATCACCCGGAGCCGACTGTGGGCGTCCACAAAGGCCAGTAGAACTATGGAAAAAGTTCCCTTGTAATTGTGGAAAAGTGATCCTGACTTGAGGGGTGTCTAGTCTGTTTCAACATGAACAGGTTTCCTTCATCTTCTTAAATTCAGAAAGTTAATGAAAATTCATATTACAAAAAAACCCCACACATATTCCCCCCTAAACTGCCCAGCCAAGATGAAGAGACTCACCCTAACCACAAAAAGGCAAGCAGCGGGTACTTGTGCATCTATATGCCGTCAGTCCAGAGAAAGAAATATTGTCTCAAACCAGAGCTGCAGCGGTGCTCCCAACCACATACTGTAGCTTCAACCACTATGATTGCCACTAAGTGTTGTCAATCCGCTAAACTATTCTGACACCTAACAGGGAAAATATTTAACCTTCGTTTGTATGTGTAGACATACCTTAAACTCCAGTGTACTTGCTGCGACCAAACAGGATATTTAGCTAATTACTGTAAGTTCGAATGTGTTTTTTTTTTTTTTTTTATTTGCATTTGTGATGGCTGTGAAAACATGACAGCAATGACTGGTGGATTACATGTTGTCGAAGCTTCTTGATTACTTACAGCAATAAGTAACATTTGTGAATTTATTTAAATCAAAATCAATTAAACATCAAATCAACAAATGTTTGCATTATTACGTAAAACGACGTAAAGCGTTCAATGTTAGCAATCTTTCACTGTCAACAAAAAGTGTATATCCCCAGTTCACCTGCTCCAACTAGCGTGTGTCAATCCCTGAGTGAACAGGTGAACTTCTTTGCACAATTACTACCTGTCAATCAAGTGACACGCCCACCAACTGTGGAAACAGTCCTTCTGACTAACCTACAGACGGGTACCTACTGGTACCTACAGGGGGAGCTTTGATGACAATGTGTTTCCTGTCCAGGGCTCCACAGCAGTTGGAAAAATTCCCCCTCTGATGAAACTTCTCTGCTATGGCTCTCCAGTCGTCTGCTGAGGGCACTGCCATGAACTCCCCCACAAGGCAGTCCCAGATGGCAGTGACCACCTCGGGGATGATGCTGCAGACTGTGGAGAAACCAACCCTGAAGCTGTTGGCTATGGTCCTGAAGGAGTCTCCAGTGGCAAGATAACTGTTTAGAAGAAGATGACAAAGATAAGACGCAGTTCATAGGACTGTCCTTTTAACAGAAAGACTGGTGAGATGTCCAAATATTTTAATAAAGTCACAATAGCATTACTAACAAAAGAGAAAAAGAAAATAGGGTGACAGCGCTCCTGCCCACCGGAGGATCAAACTCCTTCAGGAATGCAGTGGCCAGGCGGTTTGTCGATCTACAGGATCAGCCACCATTGGTTCAGCCTGGAACTGTCCCCCTAGACCCAGGAGCAACAGCAGAGGGGTGGGCGGAAGTGACCTCTGCTCCTGTTGATGCTTGATCGTCTCACTGCCAACCGGTATTCCACCCAACCACCCTGATTATTGGTGACTCCATAACCAGAATATGAGGTACATCAGCCATTACCAGATGATTCCCTTATCCCTTAGCTTGATTTTAGATCATAACTTTAATCGCCTGTATTTAACAAAGACTTGGAATTGTGGTTCAACTGGTTCACAGTTTGAAGTGACGCCACTCCTTTTTTACTTTACAAAGAAAGATAGAAAACAAGGAAGGGATGAGGGAACTGCTGCAACCCTGTCTGCTATTACTGGTTCCAAAGACAAATTTAATTAATACACATCTTTTGAATATCAGCCATTGTTTTTAATAATCCGACTGTGTTGTGTTTGATAGTATACAGACCCACAAATCTATCTTTTAATTCAGACTTTGCAGAGCTGCTTTCAGTTGTTCATGTATAGTTTAGTAGAGTAATTATTTTGGGTGATTTTAACCTAGCCAACGATCCATCGGACTCGTATATCAAAGAGTTTTAAAAATTTTTGGCAACAATGGATTTTACACAGCATGTCAATGTTTCCACCCACAACAGGGGTCACACTCTGGATCTTCTAATCACTTGTGGCCTGATGCCCACTGTGAACTCTGTTGTGGATGTTGGCATTTCAGATCAGTCGTGTGTATTTTTGACTGTGAAAGGTTTTGTCAGAAGTAAACTTCCCAAGAGAACTGTTAGAAGACGTTGTCTACACCCTCAAGTAGCTGCAAACTTTACCTCACATCTGGAACACACCCAACCAGATAGTTGAAATTCATCTGCTGATTTATTTGTCCAAAATTTCAATAACAAACTCATATCAATATTGGACAAAGTTGTTCCTCCTTGGAGAACAGAAGAAGCCAAGACACTTAAGAGAATCTCCAGGAGTGCAGAACGGAATTGGTGCAAAAACCTAAATTAACAATTCATTACCAAATCTTTAGAGATAATTTTCTAGGACAGTTTCTGCAGAGCAACAGTACTACATTAGAACTGTGCCTATTAGTTATGGGCGGGACTATTAGAGTAGAGTAAGCCTCTGCTCATTTCCCATTATCCCTTTATTTCCACTCTCTCTCACCAGCTTACAGCCCCTCACAACCCAAACTTAACGTTATCAGTGCAACAAAAAATGGCGAGCAATATTGCAGATATCCAGCGTTACAGTTTTTATCCAGATGCCAGCTCAGATGAAGGAAATGAAGGCATACATGAATCCGTTCTCCATAGTTCTGAAGGGATTAGAGCAGAGAGCTTGTATCTTGCAGTTGTAGGTCTCATGTCACACCTAAGGTTTTTCAGCAGCATTCTGCTCCTGATTCACAATGATTTGAATAAAGAAACACTCATAAATGCAGTTTTAATCTTAACTTTTTTTTAAACATGTCCTCTATCACAAGAAAATGCCACAAGATCATGTTAAAAACACCAGAACACGATTTTCATCAGTGACTCCTTAATGTGTTGGGTTTTAACTCGACTTTTTGAAAAACTTAACTTCTACTCTGGCTGAGTACGTACAGAAACCAGCAAAAAAAATGAGCATCGTGAAAGAACTGACAGTTATTTTAATATTTATGTCAATTGTATCCACTAATGAACCATTTAAAAAACGTGTAGTATGAACTGTAGAGATAAAGACAGCGACGGAATTGAAAAAGCACCAGCACAAAAACCCTCTTTATACTTTTCCATGGAGCATAAACAGAGGCATGCAGATGGGTTTACAAAAAATAAAAATAATGTCTCTATATTTGACAGCACTCAATCAGAAGATTTTTAAATTCATAAAAAGATCATGTGACTGAAGTGCAAACTCTAAACCAATATTCAGTAATCTTAAAAGATGTTTCACTCTGAAATGAGGGGAAAAAACAGTTTAAAATCCCTTATTTGTGTGGGACAAAGAGAAGAGTGAAAAGCAAAGGCGGCCTCACGAAGCACATAAAACTCAGCCGTTAAAATGTGCCACATGCAGTCCACATCTGTGAGCATTTTATTGAAAAACCATGCTTGTATTTCAGTAAGTTTCCTCTCTGTCAATGCATGGTCTTTCTAGCTTCCTGTGTCAAAAGGGCTTTTTTGGACGAAAAGTTGTACAATCAGAGAATTTTAAGCAAAAATTGTAATATTTAATTTTCTGTCCCCAGAGAAAAAAAATGTATTCTTGTCTTTAAATTAGTTTAATAATGTTTGTTTGTTTTTTTAAATCATTGATCATTTTTTTTATCATTTGCTATAACATAGTAAAAAAAAAAAAAAATTTTATTGATGCATTTGTGCCTCGAGAAAATAAAAAAAAGTGAAAGTTTGAATTTGATAAATATAATAAATGTATACCATATACAGAAATGGCATTGTATTAATACTTTACAGCTAATGAATGATTACTTTATAGTTTTTTTACCTTTCATCCTGCTGCAGGGATTACAGATGGGACAACCCTTAGAAGCTTAATGTAAATTTTAGATTAAGCTTTTACATGGCCTACATCATCTCAGTTATCCTTTCAACCTTCAAACAATTTTAAGGATAATCAATCATTTCACTGAGTATTGTTAAAATAATTAAACTTTTGACTTTTTTTAACCTTGAAGGTCTCGTGCTTTGAGGCTAGATCAGTTCTGATTTATCTCTCAATATTCGAATGCTGTTTCCAGACTTCTGTTTTCACTTTGACCAGATATATAATAATAAAGTGTATGACTTGATCTGCTTAGTTCATGGCTCAGTGGGTGGTTAATGCTTTTAAAGGCTGTTACTCCACAGGGGCAATCCTCTTAGTGCCCATCCCTGAAAAGTGTCAACAGAAAAAGGCTTTTTTTGGTTCAAATCTGCTTGTGTACTATCTGGCAAGCCTTTCTTCCCCCATGTATAGTGACTCTGAAGGGACTTTTTTTTTTACAACTTAATGAACTCAAAGAAATGATGGGAAACAAAGGGGGTTTGTATTTCCTGTTCTTTTGGTTTCACTTATGCATGCGGTCGTGTTCGCATGTCAGACAAGCAGTTTTGCATTTCAAAAACACTTTTTCTTTACCCAAAAATCCCCCCTGTCTGTATACAGAATCCTACCAGTTGCAGTCTGTAGCTTTTGAGGACATCAACAAGATGTACTTTGGACATGCACAGGCCTGTCTGTAGGCAGCACTGCACTTACAGCAGTAACACAACACTGCACGGAAGAGGGCGTTGCAACAGCCACAGCTAAACTTCACCTAACAGGCTGCATATTGAAAGGTTATTTCAGGAGACAATGAAAGAGGAAGGACTTACTGAGCATGTGCGCCGGAATCTGTCTACGTGACTGTTCTGCACACACATCATGACATTGCAGAACGTGGAGCCAGTCAGTTGTGCAGGTACTGCTTAGACAACACATGAAAAGAAAAAGGTACATCATCCTACGTTTGTAAAAGCTTCACCTCAAAATTAGAAAAGGTCATTTCTGAATTTGGGTGACTTATTCTACTTTGCATTTTCCTCCAAAGCACTCTGATGAGGACTGTAAACATGTTGCCTGCTTTTGCAGCAGCTTTATGACACAGTTGCCTGGAAACCGATCGTCCCTCATCACAGTTATGAACTGTAATCCCATGGACCATATACACATTAACCCAGGTTTGTGGCAGCAAGCAAAATGTTTTTTTTATAGAATTCTCCTACAAAACAATTAAAAAAAAAATTATCCTCCCTTTTCTTTTAAAGGCAAGGATTTTGTTCACACATAAACGGATCAGTCTTGCTGCTTTTTTCAATTGCAGTTTGAAAACAAACTCATTGACTGTTTTTAACACAAGTGCACCCCCTAGTGCACACAGAGGCATTGAGTCTTGTTTCACTCTCTAAAACTAATTTAAACCTGTCCATATTTACACTTTTCAAATGAAACAATGCTGCCTGATAGGAAAAATAACTGTGTTGACAAAGCAAACACAGATTTGAAAGTGACACATCTTTTTGTAAAAATAATGATCCTCAAAATAATCCCTGAATCATCTATTTTACTCGAGTAAATTTATGATAAAGTCAACCTCTGAGAATGCATCATGGCGCCTGCAAAAAAAAAAGTACAATAAGTTAGAAAACAAACTTTCATAAATTTTCTCTTTTTGCCAGACAAATGGAGGTATACATTTATAACATGTATGAGGTGTTTCAGCTACTGGTGTTCAATTGTCCTTAGAAGAGGGTTTACATTCTAAAGAAGGTCAAAACATCTATAAATCTACAGACTTATACCATGAACTGTCTGGGAAAAAAAAGAACTGATGTATGAACATGAAAGACAAAAAATATGAATAAATCCTAAACAGCAAACTTGCTTTTTACTAATTACAAAGAAGCAGTGATGGGCAAGACAAGGCTAAAATGTTGGGATAATTTAATGTTAACCTCACAATATGGAAAACACTTGGTGTTCTGTCTGCAACGTCTTAAATGACAGTCCAAATGTTGGATATATTAACTTCAACCAAGATCTTGAAAATACTATTAGTTTGGAAATAAGCACATTTGTAATATCAGTATCTGTGAGTTATACATCAATGACACCAAATACATTGAATGTATATTGTGACTAAAAATGTTGACATCTGGAGCTTTTGTTTATCTGATTCTGTTTATTTGCTTAGTTTTTTCACCAGTTACTTTGATTTTTCTTTAAACTTTTGAACCATTATTTGAATACTTTTTACTTCTTAGTGTTTTGCAGTCATTTTAAGTAAATTGTCAAAGATACCTGTTTACCATATGGACAAGCAGGGAGGCAGGAACACAAACCTTTACATTTGTGCAGCAGCCTCAACAAAGATTCTGATGTGACTTTTTTTGAACAAATAAGTTTAATTTCTTGCATTCACATAGACTGCATCTGCATAATGAAGTTCCTACACAGATCACCTTATGTAAAGCTCGGTCATAAATGACTGATTAAAAGACAATAAGTTTTGCTATAGAGACTTCCAAAGTATTGCAAAAACTTTCAAGTCCAAGCAGTTTTAATTTGCAAAAATAAATCTGTTTTTGTAATACATAAACGCTAAATGAGGGTGTTCTGATCTCTAACATTAAGTACTTTACACAACTCTGCTTATGATAAATCATTATCTTAGTTTCTTAATATTGAAACAGACATGTTTCAGCATGTCTCAAATGAAATGCTAAATGAAAAACATTAGAACGAGCCGTAATCCACACGCTCTAAATTAAGGAGCTTGATTGTCAGTAACCATCAGTTACCCATTTTTCAGAATTAAGGTCAGGTTAGAATGAAAGCAAATAAAAAGCCAAAACAAATGCTGGTGATAACAGAAACAAAAAGCCAGCTTTTTCAGAGTAAAAAAAAACAAAAAACAGGAGTTTACATGGTGGCAGACTTTGGTTGAAGAACAGAAATGATGCATTTGATGAAGTGCTATGCCTCCTTGTGTTCATAATTCACTTCAAGCATCCTTAGAAACATCAGCTCATAAACAGTGACAACAACCAGACAATGAATCTCATAAGGTATATTTTCATTTTCACAAGGCTTTTGTAAATAAGGAAAAAACATGCTATCAAGTAACACCTGATGACAAAGTCATATGTGCATTTTAACACTGAAAATTGGCTGAAATTAATAATAAAAAAAAAGTTTAATAGGCATTAATGGTGACTTAAGGACACAATTATTTTCCCATTTGAATCAGTATAAGCACTCAACTTATACACCAAGAGTGAGTTTTGCAAGAATAATGAGGGCGTAATGTCCCTGCAGGCTGTGGTCGCTCCTCGGTTAAATGTTCTTTTGCTGTATGGTACAATCTTTGTTCCACATACATCAGTTTACTGTGGTTCTTGCCATTACAAAAAAAACTGCATTGTGGCCTGCAGGTTCTCTTGTGCATTGTGCTTCCTTCCTGCCTCCACGAG
The DNA here is from genome assembly GCA_014656515.1 of Oryzias celebensis. Taxonomy (NCBI): domain Eukaryota; kingdom Metazoa; phylum Chordata; class Actinopteri; order Beloniformes; family Adrianichthyidae; genus Oryzias; species Oryzias celebensis. Next base: position 23,137,723 of record BNCR01000003.1, on the reverse strand, counting down.
ACGTAACGTTAACGTCAGTGTAAGCGCAGATCTCTCCTCAGGCACTGGGCTGCAGGCAGTTGGCGCAGCTGCGTACCATCCTCTCTCTGTGCGTCTGGACCTGCACTGTGCACCTGCTGAGACCGTAGGTGTGAAGCAGGAGATGGCGAGCCTTTGCCTGAACTTCCTCCCAATTGTGACCACTAGAAGGTGCTGTGGACAGAGACATAAGTTTAAATACAAAAAAGTTGACAGATTCTGAAGCAGAAAAGAATTGAGTTGCCATAACGACAAAGACTACACCAAGACTTCATATAAATACTTCTAACTCTTTATTGGTTGAGTTTTGGAAAATGTTCAATCTGAGTTGATCAGCTGTAATATAACACCTTGTTGGTTCTTTGTTTTAAAATCAATTTTAATGTAGATTTGTACAAAAGTCAAAAAATGAACAAGCGATTAAAGGAAAACATGGTTTAAATCATATTTTTACAAATGTTCCTAGAAATCCCTCAGCTTACAAAGTTGACTAATAACTTCATGAGCTAAGGGCAATTACACGTTTCTTCAGGACATTCACATAGTTGTTACCCTTAATTTTAATTTAATTTTAATTTCAATTAAAAATGCTTTTTGTTTGTTATGGTTAAGTGATAATTCTGGTATTGTACATGTCAATTTTAGTCCATATTTCAAGCAAAGACTGGCAGCTTTAGATCAAAAGCTCATTGTTGTGTCTTATTTTCTGTAGACCTGAGAAAATGTTCATCTGTTCTGTTGTTCTCCAGGAATAACAGAGTAGCTCCCTCCTCTGTTCACACCTACACAGTAAACTAAAAATCAAGCTCTGAATCCTTCTAAAAACAGATTTTTAGAAAGTACTAGGTGTTTTTGAATGCACAAAAGACTATAGTTAAATTGGGTGGCTAATGCTCAATGGGTTTAGTGTCTAATGGTTGGTTCAACTCCTGAGGTTGACAGTAAACTTAACCCCACCAGAAGAAACCCTGTAAGTTGCTTTGAACAGAAGCGACTCACTGAGCTGTAGATGCACTATTGCAGCCGTCTTGTCAGCCGTAAGTGCCCACACGTTCAGCTCGTCGATGGATTGGACATCCTCCAGCTTCAAAAGGTCCTCTCTGATTCTCAGAGTGTCAAGGTGTCTGGGCACACCTGACAGATCATCACAGAAACGTTATTGTTACAGATCTCCCACCGTAACCAAAGATGACATTAAATTGACTTCAGAAATAGAGCAAAGACTTACCTTCCAGCACAATGACTATTGTGTCTCGAATGATGCGGATTGTGGTGAAAAGAACCAGGACTGAGAAGATGTAGGTACAGATGGGGTCTGCCAACTTAAACTCTGGCTGTAAAATTAAAGAATTAAAATAAGAATAAGAAAAATCACTTTAAATTTTATGGGCCCAAATGTTTAATGAAACAACTGTATTTTTTAAAGTAACTACAGAAATGGTAAAGAAAAATGAGAAGCCAGTTCTAAGCTTCTTTGAGAATACCTTAAACCGGACAACATAGGCAGCTATAAGAACCCCGACGCTTTGCAGGAGGTCTCCCAAAGCGTGGATGAAGGCAGCTCTCACAGCGAGGCTCCCATGAGGCTGGCCAGACCCAGCTGGGCGTGAACCTGTGGCTGCTGCAGAACTGTGCGAGTGGCCGTGACCGTGGCTGTGTGAGTGTAGGTGGCCGCCTTGGTTTAACAAAAAGCCCATTCTAGAAACCAAGACAGGAGAGGAGAGCATAGTTATTCTTCGAACTGATAACTTAATAGCTAGTTTTAATGACAAACTGAATCCCATTAACTAAAATCAAAGATTGTTTAATTTTTTATCAGGAGTTGGAATGTTGCACTTATACTGTTCAAACTTATAATGTGCAAAAACCTTGATTGTTTTAGAAAAGACTGTATAATAATCTGTAAGTTTTACATACATTAGATTAACAGCCACTCCCACTGCAGCGGTGATGAGCATGATATCGCCATCTATGCTGAAGTCTTGGTGAACGGTCCTCTGAACGGCCTCATAAACCAAAACACCAGTCAGGATGTAGATGAGCACCACACTGAGGACGGCTGACACCACCTCTGCAACGACAAAGGACTGCTTTGTTAGCAAAACCTTCACTGAACACCACGCAGAAGAGCTTTTTACAAAATACGTGTGGCTCATTATATTAAAAGATTACATTTTATTATCACTGTTCTTATTTTGAAAAAAGAAAAAAGGCAATGTTTAGGATATTTCAAACCTAATTAGTGATAGTCAAAATACTTTCAACATACCTTCTGTAAACAAATTCTTCAACTCGCTTGAGCAAAATGACAGTATTACTCTTTTTAATTTTTTTTTAACTGTACAATTTTACTTTTTGTAAAATAATGATGCTGACTGTATTTTTAAAGGGTGAATTGTTGCTGTTCACCAATGAAAAGATCCATCATTGATTGTTCCTTCCTTGATTGTTGTACATTTTAAATTTAACCCTCCGCTCCAATGTCATTATTGCTTTATCATTTATGGAAGTCTTCCATATCATTGACTTTTAGGACCTGTTAGCTTGAGTAGAAGAGCAGAGCAGGAGGAAGATTTTTGAAACTGTAAGGAAACTAAGGAAAATTATGAAAGAGGATGAAAAAAAATGTTTATACAATCCAAGTTGGATCATGCATCCTAGCTTTCCTCTATTCTTTCACACAGCACTTAAACAGCAACAAGACAATGTTCGGTTAGGATGATCTGCTACAAACAACCCATGATAACTTTATATTTAAAACAAAAAAAGAAAGAAAAACTGTTGTGACTTCTGTCAAGACAAAATATCTCATTTTTTGTGGGGTATGCACCAGCTATTATTGACCTGTCCACAAATACAAGCGGACAGTTTTAATTCTTTTATCCTCTCCATATTTGTTTTTATTGAAATGAGTGAACCTGTAACTAATACTCACATGAGGAGCGTAGAGTCTTCTAGATTTGTGCTGAAGAATAGAATCCTGTGAACTCTAAGTGACTTTAAGTAAACTCATGAACTTCATATGTATTCACATCACAACGGTTTGGTCTGAACTGGGTTTGCTTTTCTGCTTAAAATGCTTCACTTGGACAGGCCTGAGAGGTCATGAGAAATTTAAAGGAAGACGAAACAGGTGAATCCAGTCATAAAAAAGGTGGGTCAAAGTATGTTAGCAAAGTCTGATGGGATTCAACTTCAACTCAGAAAAGTCTGGAAAATATATTGTCAGCTGAAATTGATTTAGGTGCTTCTCAATATAAAGATGCAGAAATAAAAAAATTACACAAGCTGTGTTTTCTTTTTTTCCACACTTCTTTTGTCTTTGTTTTAGACAACACTTTCCCCTGAACCAGCAGCAGAGGTACTTGGTCCACTCTCAATAGTGCATTGTGAAAGCACGAACAAAACAACATTAACAAAAAAAAAAAACTGCTGACATGTCCTTAAGCTGTCCTAATAAATACGTGAAAAATTGCAAGTGTAGACAAAAACATCCTGGTTAGCCAGTATTCTGTTCAGAGTTTAAATCTGACCTACATTACCTAATAAATAGATGTTTTCAGCACATTAGTTTGGGAGAGATTTGTATTTAGTGACAATCATTCTATGCTATAGCTCACAGTGATAGTTTATTTTCCTGGCTTTGACCTGTACTCTCCAGGGTCTCTGGCTAAATAATGTTTGCAACTGTCCTTTAAAAGTTGCTGTTTGCATCTTTCTATTGTTATCTAAGGCAATTTTACAAAATGTGGAGACATCACAGAGTAAAGGTTTATCGACTAGCTTGCTGCTCAAAAGAAACAGCACAAGAGTGTCATGTGGCTCATTGAGTTTCACTTGTTTATGTTTTTGAAGTGGTAAGCTTCTTGCAGAATTGGTGTTCAGAAATCTAACATGACTAGCCTTTTATATTTGGGAGATATTTGTCATGAAATAATAAAGAATTCCTCTAGGAAACGGCCTAAATAATATGTAGTTTACAGAGGACATTTCCAGATGGTCTCTGCATAAAACACATGCAGACACATTCTAACTCAGTGAAAAAAAAGGATTTCTTCAAAAACTCACCAAGTCGATGCAGACCGAATGTGAATCTTTTGGTGGGGGGCTTGGTGGAGAGCCAGAGGGCCAGAAGAGAGAATAAGATCCCCACCACATCTGCTAGCATATGGACTGCATCAGTCATTATGGCTAAACTGTTGGACACATATCCACCTGGAAGGGAATTAAAAAAAAAGCAAAAATATTCATTTTAATCACCAACCTAATTTAGCTTGCAAGTGTATTTAAATAAAGAAATTGGATGGAGTTGTAGGTCTTAAACTTATACAACTGTGTTGACATTTTAGTCCATACATTGAGCAAAAATATATATTTTATAAAAATCTAAATATGATAACATTTGAGAACATCACATAATTTGTGGTGTCTACTGGCAAATCTTCTAAATAAATTAATTACAAAAGAAAAACAACCTAAAAGCCCTTTACTATTGCAAACCCCTCAACAAAATGTTAAGACCAAACACTGACAACAGCCCCCATCTGACACTAAAATGTGACCTAAAGTCAGATGTTTACTCCTGCACATTTTACTTAAAAAAACACAAATAAAATACACAAATTGCTAAGGAAGCTTTTTGTATTTTTCCCCTCTCATAAACAATAACTTTTGTATAAGAAAATGCATTGGATAAAAACAAGTTAAACATAATGCTTTAAAAACAAAGATATTTTCTGGTTTTTGTACACAAAACACATATAGAATTATGCTTACATTTAACATAAAATACTTGATATGCATGCAACACTTGTAAACTTTGCTCTAAATATTTGATTTTTGGTAAACAGCCTGACTAAAAATATGTCAACAGTTTGATTTCCTATGGTGTCATAAAAACCAGCAGCATGGAGAGGTGCATGTTTGTCTTGGGTGTGTGCGACATGAAGAAGTCCCTGAAGCTTTTGTCTTCACAACAACCCTCCTCTGCATCCCATATTCCTACTGCTTTCCCTTGTCTTCAGTGGAAGTTAACTAATGAAAACAAAAGACCTTTGAATCCTCCCATGACGCCACAGATAGCTGATGAGGAGGTTACAGAAACTGCAGCATTGACAGTAACATGGGACTGCATGTTCCTCTGTTAAACATGCATTTTTTATGTCAAGAAATTGCAACGAATGCGATACCATCATGACGGTCTTTTGGAGTGGTTGCACATTTACAAGAAACTCCACTGCAAACTTAAAACATGAGACACTAGAAACCTAAGGAAAGCATGAAGCAAACTAGAAACTTTGAACAACATTTTTTTTTTTGTTTTTTTTTTTAAAGCAGACTGGATCATTCTGATGACTGATATGGCAATGTCAGACAGCAACAATAACAGACAGTTTTACTCCATTAATGTTTTATAGCTTTGGAGAAGGCTGTCATTGTTTAAGGACAGCTGACCAAGTCAGTTCTTCCACCTTAAAGTTTATGTAATTTTCACAAGGCAATGGCCTTGTTTAAACAAATGAGAGCTACATCTGATAATGACGTGCTTATTCAAACAGATAAAGATGCAGTAAACAACTGAATTAATAATCTAGCAAATCTTTCAGGAACTACAGGTCACTGTTTAACCAGCTGCCATAAAACATTTGAATAGAATGAGGCCATTCTGGCCTGACTATAATGATTTGAGCTAATTAAATGTTTCAAAATAAAACACATGCGTTGGCTGTAGAAAAGATTAAGGTTCAGAAACGATATAAAGCCAGTTCCCAAGAGAAATACTATGTATTTTTGCACAATTACTCGTTAATTTGCACTAGGGTCACATACCTATAATTTCACCAGTCATAAACAAAAAATAGAGCACAGCTGCGATGATCAGCCTCTTCATCACCCTCCTGTGCTTGATCCTCTCCCTCTTCCTGGTGCAGTTGTCACAAGGGTCCATGTTCAAGCCGGGACAGCCCGAGCTGGAGGACGAGTCCAGCAGGGAGTCGTCATCGTCCACCACGACGGTGTTCACCGTCACTCCGTTGGACGGAGCTCCGGCTGCGTAGTCCGACATCTCCCCGGAGACCACCACCTTCAGCTTGTTGAACTTGGGGGTCTCATCCTCCTCCAGCTCGTCGGAGAAGTCGAAGGGAGCCGCGTCGCTCAGGTCCCAGTCACTCCGCTCCCTCCTGAAGGCTGAACGCACTTTGCTCAAGAGGTTCCCACCTGACATCTTTACAAGAACGCAGCGTCTGGAGCGGCCGTCGTTGTAATGATTCACATCTTCCTCATAAGGGGGCGCGACGGTAGAACCGCATTTCAACTCCTTGCTGAAAACAGAAAGTGATACTAAAGCGGAATGCTCCCACTGTGTCAGACCAAGCCGTTGTTTTTTATCATTATTTTTTTTTTTATTTAGCTGAAAACTCTAGACAGTTTTAAAATTGTTATCCCAACTGTAAGTGACAAACTTTAAATTCTGGAAACTGACTCGGCTAAAGCTAGCACTGACAGGCTAGCTTCCAGTGTTTGCGGCTGACAGACAGCCGTTCCAAAGCCCAGGTTAGCTCCAAATCAGAGACAAACTCACCAAACGAAGAATCTTCGCTTGTCAAAACGCCACCCGCTGACATTTTAGACACGGACATGGCAATAGTGCCGTGAACGGCAGAGACCGGGCGCCGCTTTAGCCCCCAACACTCACAAGCAAGTTTTGCCCGCAGATAAACTCACGTGATGACGCAGCGGTCACATGACGCCATCTGCTCCAGCTTAGCTGCGCCTGCAAAACCTCACCATTGTCCTTTCTCTACATAAACTCAACGAAGCACCGCTAAAGTCAGTATTCTCTTTTCGTTTACAGAATGTTTGAATAAGCGAGGTGACCGCTGAGCTGAAGGACGGAGTTGACCGCCGTAGTTTAGAGGATTTAGCTTTGCTCAGGAACTAACTTGACAAGCTAGCTAGACTCGATACTTGATTGGTTGAGCTGCCTTTTAATGTTTGATTCTTTTGAGGAATCTTGTTTCTATTAGCTATCACCATAAGAGTCAACTGATGTTCTTGTACCTGTAGATAAACCAGGCTGGGTCCTGACGGTCGCTGCCCGTGGAGGTAGAGGAGATGGAAGGTGAAGGGTCTTTGTCCCAGCTTGAACTTCCACACAGGGAAGGTGTGTTCCTCTGCCTAACCCTCTGTCTGCACATGACCTTTAATCAACACTGGGATAAATACCAATGATAGCTTTGGTTATTTTGTTTTATTGGTTAATAGTTTCTTTTAAAATCTTTATGTACATCCTTTTTTTTAAATAGCTATTTCGTTGCATTTTTTCTTTCATTTTAGAGTTAGACATGTAAAATTTAAATATAAAAACTCATTTATTTATGCAACCCTTTCAGCTTAAAGTCCAACTCCAATCATCTTTTGAGGTATTTTAAAAACATTATGATTATGCTGTTAATTTAATCAAAAAACTTGTGTAATTGTCATAGACTTAGCTTATTGAATGGTAGTAGTTCGTTAGAAATTTGCCTCTGAGTTGTGGACAGGATTGTAGGCGGAGAGTAAGCCTGCCCCCATTTTCCCTTCTCATTTCTGAGAGCTTTCTGTTTACATGAGAAAGCCTGCAATGCATGGATATACTATTGTTTTAGGAAGTTTTCCCATAAATTCTAGACATCTCTGCTTTTTCAACAATCAGAAGCATCATACAGGTTAAGTACACCAAATCAATGCTATGGAAAAACTGGGCTACTCCTTTGACTTTCACTTAAATCTTTCAACATGTTTTCATACTACTTCAATATAGGCAGCGTTTAAATCCTAGGAATACAACATAACTTATTAGTTACCAGTTTTAACTAAAAGTAACATTTTCTTTGGCATTTCATTAGTAAATTTTCTGTTTCCTGGAACCATGTTTATGTCACTAATGACCTTTCCTAATAGATTTTCTGTTTACACTTAAAGGATTGTTAAAAATAATTTAAACTGAATTCTTAATTCAGAGGAACTAATGTGTCCTTTGAGTCCAGCGTCTTTGACTGTTCTTTTCAGCCATGGTTGCATACGTCAAGGCCTCCTTTCATGATAAGTCGGCATGTTAATAACTTTATTGGATTAGTCAACTCTTAGTGATGGTTAAAAAATGTGACTTCATTTACACAGCAACCATGCATTTCAAATGTCAGCACTCAAATACCAGAGACAAAGATTTTCAGATCCTGAGTTATAAGAAGATCACAGTTAGAAGAAGTTATGCAGCCATTTAAAGGGGCCATACCATGATTTTCTTAAGTAGTAAACTCTATCCATATATATATGATCATATATTACCTTTGGAACATGAAAAAACACATTATTAATGAAATATTAGTTATTATTCATTCCTAGAAGTAAAACGACTCGATCTCGCTTCTTGTTGGTCCTCCCCATTTCACAATGTCATCAGGGAGCTGGTGTCTTCCCATGCAAACAAACAGCATCCACATTTTTTTTGCAGAGATGGATGTGCAAATTGGGCATATAAAATGAAAGCGTTTTACAGATCACAGATTACAGATCACGCTAGCTCTGCAGAAAAAGTGCGTGTGTGTGCGTTAGCCTGGGGGCGGTGCTGGTAGCGCAGACTCTTGCTGAAAGGGGCTGTCCTCAATCTATGACATATCATGTGAACGAATCAAAATACAGCTTTGAGGTTGTTTAAAGTTAGGTATGAACAGCTTAATGCACTTAAAAGCTCCAAAAGTTGTTTTTTCATGGTGTAGCCCATTTAAGAACGTAGTGAAGGGACTTTTTAATCTCACCTTTGACAAATGTGAACTGTTCGACAGATCTGTTGGGTCAGGAAAGTTCAGCCCATGTAGAAAACGTGTCAGTTGATAAGGAAGCGGTGGACAAACTCACTGAGGGGCTGCTCTCCCACTACCTGCCCGATCTGCAAAACTCGAAGCAAACCCTCCAAGAGCTCACGTGAGTGTTTGCATGCGGAGATGCAGGATATCCTTTTTATTCATCAGGATTAACTCTTAACTGACTTTTCAAAAAATGTGTGTAATAACACCACATTAATGTATGGTTAATGGGGTTGCGCAGCAGCATTATACCACTATAATGACATCTTCTTATTTATAATTTTTTTTTTAAGTTTAGTAAGACTGAAACAAAAGAAACTGTTTTAAAGATGAAGTTTGATGTAAATAACGATGGTTTTCTTTATAAAAAAAAAAATAAATCTTAAATAATCTGCAGAGTTTAGATGACCTAGTTAATTTGGAGTCATTTTTCATGTTTACAATTTTTTAATATTTACTTTTTTGTAATTTTAATTTCTTAACGTTACCGTGTTTTACTCCACATGTGTTGTGACATAATGTTACATTAAATACCCCTGGATGGTATTTTGGTGTTCAAATGCTGAGATTTGTTCAAACTGGTGAAATGAAACGAAGAAAAACACAAAATAGTGAACTTTTACCAGGTTTTCTTGAAGTAATAAGTAAGCTGAATTTTTAGCTTGCAGCGAGAAAAACACTTTTCTGCAATAAATCATATGTAAAAAAAAATTGGTGGATTTTTTTCTTAGAAATGTATCTGCTATTGAGAAACAGTAAACTATTCCCTCCTGGATCTTTCTACTAAATTAAAGGGAACATTTGTCGAGAGGTTCCTTGGTGAATCTGTTCTCCACATTCATGAATATAAAATTGAAACAATACTTTTTTTTGTTTTTGTTTGTGTCTATTTCCTTTCTCTACAAGCAGACAGAATCAGATAGTTCTGCTAGATACACTGGATCAAGAAGTCACCAAGTTCAAAGAGTGCAACACTTTACTGGACCTCAACTCTTTGGTATGTTAGAAGTTTTTGCACTCATTCTTAATTTTTCCTGCCAGAAAAAAAAACAATGCTAACTTTTTTTGTCTTTAGTTTACAGAAGCAAAAGTTTACCACCATAAACTGGTGCACATACGGAAAGAGATGATCATGCTCCATGAAAAGACAACAAAATTAAAGGCAAGAGAAAGATGGGAGAAAACTAGTTGAAAAATACTAACCATTTCGTTAAACCATTTCAGTCATTTTGGATTATTTTCTCCTTAGAAAAGAGCACTGAAGTTGCAGCAGCAGAAGCAGAAAGAGGTTCTGGAGAGGGAACAGCAGCGTGAGAAGGAGCTTGAGAGAGAACGGCAGCTTATAGCTAAACCTGCTAAAAGAACATAGAGATGACCACCCCCCCCCCCCCCCCCCACCCCCCAAAAAAAAAAACATCTGCTGCATGAAAGGACAACATCGGTTACACTGCATGTTTTGGGCAAATTATTAACATATATTATATGCCAGACTAGTGCTAACCATTTTTCAAAGTGCAAAATTGAATCCTTTGTTTTTATGTTTTTGTCTTAGTCTTTAGTCCTAAGACTGATGATGAGAGCACAATCAAGCGTGTCATTCAAAAAAATAAAATACTTGGACAGAAGAAGAGTTATAGCAAAGACAAATTTGGTTTTATGTTGTATACTATAACTACAATTTGAAAATTCTAGTGGTAATCATTTTCTTTCAGAATTGCACGTGTGAACAGTAACTTTCCTTTTGAAACAAAATAGAAAATGTGTTAAATCTTTAACACTGTTTTGAAAGTGGTTAGTTTAGTCATTAGTCATATTTGGCTGAAACCTGTGGAGGTCAAGAAGAGACAATATGATATATATTTATATATATATATATATAAATGTAAATTTGTAAAACTTGGCATTAAATAAATACAATTAGAAATGAATTAATAAATGTTTAAATTTATGTTGCAATAAAATATAAAAATTGCCATTAAAAGCACATTTAAATATTTAATGACATATTTATTTCATTGTCTGGTGTGGGCCGGAAGAGACTAATTGAAATACATAAGTTTAATGTGAAATTATAAAATAAATGTGTCATTAATTATTTAAAATTGGAAATAAACAATTGTCATTAAATGTGTCAATATTTCATTAAATTTCAATTTGAACTTATTTAAGAAACATGCATTCATTTCATGAATGAAAAATTTCACGATTGAATGACACATTTCACGGTCCGGTTTGCTGCATTTCATTATGTTATCTGTCAAACTGTCCTTTCAAGCTCAGAGGGCGTGGCTAACTCAGATCATCTGTACTCCATTGCTCTTGCATGGTTTAGATCTCGTCATCGCGCAGGACTGCTGATCTCGTGAAACTCAGGAATTTACTGACGTTTTTGAGGTTTTGTCTGGCACCTCACACACATACACCCTGTAAATATTGTTTTGGTGAAACGTTAAACTTTTGTCGGGGTCGTTTAGTCAAATTTCCCTCTCTGTCCATGTCTCCCTCAGCTCTCTGCCTGCAAGCCCCAGGAAGCTGGACACTTAATTATTTATTTCTAATTTAAATAATTAATAACACATTTGTTTAATACTTTCCTATTAAATATATGTATTTTAATTAGTCTCTTCCAGCCCACACTAGACAATGAAATAATTAAATATGTCATTAAATGTTTAAATATGCTTTTTAATGGCAATTTTAATATTTTAATGTCACATTTATAAAATGTATTTGTTGATTTCCAATTTTTTTAATGCAGATTTTAAATAATTAATGGCACTTTTATTTTACAATTTAATGGTGTATATATTTATTGCACATTGTCTCCTCTGGACCTTCATAGAAACCTGCAAGTCTTTTGGTTTGGTTGATCCCTGCTCTGCCATTGCGAAAGTCACAACAAACCAAAGACTTGGACTGTACCATCAAATGCTGGTACATCCTACCATCAATCTCCTATGCATTGCTGTTTGCACCTTCTGTAGAGCAGAAAACACAAATGACTTCCTGACACTGCAGCAGCTGTCTGACAATGCTCCAAGACAATACAGGTGTAAACTGCCTTTTGTTAGAATGTGTGTTTTGTTTGCTGGATTGGTACAATGTTTTTAAATCAGACTGTTCTGATAAAAATTTGACTGACTGCTTGTGGGGTTTGCTGACTTTATAAAAAAAAATACCCACTGATACTAATAAGGACAAACATCTGGGAATTGTTCAAATAGCCCATTATTGTAGCACTAGTTCAACTAAAATTTTTTACAATAAATATTTTTAAAATCGGTTTTGCTGTGGATTTTTTCTGTTTAGAATTTTTTGTTTATACATTTTATTTTTATAAGAATTTTAGTTGATTACACAAAATGTGTACATAAAGGTTTCACATTCTCTCTTTAATTTATGTTAGCTGCATTGACCATCTAAGTCCACTAGGTGTCAGCAGAGTGTTTCACTAGATTACTGAGGTTTGCTGATTGAATTTAACCCGGGCTAACCCACAGGGTCAAATTTGGCCCTCGTTCTTTATTTATTTATGTTTTTAGTTTTACTTTTTTGGCTGCTATAAATGTATGCTTCCCAAAATGAACAAAAAAAAAAACAAATTTGTTTACCAGTAAGTAACTTAAAAGCCCTGAAGAAAATTGTTGTTGGGTTCTCTAGGGTTAAAATGGAAAGATGCTCCAATGTATTAAACCATAAACAGTTTAATTGACACTAATATATTTTATAGAAAACATGTACGTCACGTAACCTTTATGTAACATCTTATCTGTTAAGTCGTCACTGAGTATTGAATAGGGCCTTCATCCTTCCAGCTTTTTAGTTCCATCCTCCTTTGATCACAGCAGAAATGAACTCAGAAAATGTTAGTGGAAATACTGCATGTCTGCAGACTCTCCCTTATATCAGCCTCAGCAGTCTTCATCGAATTAGTGAACAACAAGCTTGTTTCGTACTAAATTTCCTTACAATTCACTCATTATTGACTGTCAGTAACCACTCATACAGACAGCGTTGTGTTGACAGAAAAGTAGGTTAAATTCCGCTGGATCTTAATGACCGTGTGTGTGCCCCTCCTACTTCCATTTAACATAAAACTTCTATTTTACTTTCACTACAACAGCATGAGTGCGGTACAAACTCTGAATGTGTCTGCCTCTGCCAAATCCTTCTTTGACTGACCCACATCATGACCACAGGCAGGGGGTACAGGCTTACAAAGATGACAGGGTGACAGATTCCTTACTGTGATGAGAAAAAAAGCATCAAGGAAATAGAACATTCCACACTCAACGTGGATTACTTTGTTTATGTATCTTCTCTACAAGTTCAGGATGGCAGTGTCTGGATGTTTTTTTTTCTTTACAAGCTTATTATATTCCTGTTCCTATGAATGGTTCAGTGTGAAGTGTAGATTCCAAAGCAAAACACGTAAAATGCTGCCCCTTTTTCACTGTTTGGTTTGAAAATGATCCGTGTATGTTGCATCAGTTTTATTCATTTATTATGTTTGTTGAGTGAATGATGATAACAATAAAGTTTGTGTTACAAGAAAAAAAAATATGCTGACTGAATGAGACAGGATAAATGTCTAAAACCACCACCTCTGTTGAGAACAGGTTTCTTCTCTCAAACTATCTGTCCAGACCATGACAATCCAATCAGGTGCCATCTGTCTGAGGAAAGTTGTTAATCGAATCGAATCAAATTGACCTATACCTATTATACAATTGTTTCTAAAGAAAACACATCTTTTATATCGATATAGGAAAATAACATTTGGATTGAGACACGGTATGTTTTTTTTTAAGGATCAAACATCATTACAGTCCAATGTGAGGAAACACAATTTTGCAAAGACGTGGCCAAACAGGGAGATAGAATGTTCTAATAATGTTCCCTTTGTATCATTTTGACGTGGAACAACAGCGGGCTGGATTTGATCAAACTAAAATGTGAATAGATTTAACATTAGTTTTTGTTTACATGTTTGTTTGTACACATATTTACTTTACACTTGAATATCTTGAAATAAATACAGTGAAACTGGAAAAATTCACCTGCACTGTTCAGAACCAGGTACTTATATCTCTGAGTCACACTGGTTGAAGTTTTGGCTAAAGATGTCCGGAATCAATCAGATCGTTCAAAATGAAGCAATATTGACTATGGATTGTATTATCAAGCACAAATTATGATATGAATTGAATCGTTGCTAAAATGAATCTTTACACTCCTATACTGTATTGTCTTCAAAGGAGTCGCCACTGTCCTTCAGGTGGAGGTGAGTGGCTGAGTCCTGGTCAGACGTTCTGGCTCTTCTTTTGTTTACCTTTTTTTATATATGAATTTGTCTCAAACATGCTAATAATTAGATTACAATCTATATGATACAAACTTATAGATAATATTAGTATCAATGACAACATGACAACAACAACAATAATAAAATAATAACATTAATATACAGTATATATGACATGTCCACATTGTCTTTATACATGCTAGTATCGGTCATATATTCTTGGACTGTACAGTTCAAACTGTTTTCTAAACTTTATATATTTTTTAATCTTGTATTTGTTCAATCCTCAGACAATTCCAAGTCAAATCCCCTTCGTGTTCAGATCAATACACTCCGAACTGCTATGGATAGCATGGACCACAAAGCTCTGCTTCTCCCTCAATGTTTTGTCTTCAGGTGGATCAGTTTTTGTTTCTCTGTCATTGCTGGGTTCAAAGTGAACTGGGATGATGAGGTTTGAAGATCCTTCAGAGACACCAGACTGACACATAAGATAGGACCAAATTGTTCCTCAGTTGCTCTTTCTTTGCTGCAGCACATAAGTAACTTGAATTCATAACAGCATTTACAACGGAAGAATTTGCACAGATTAGCAGTAGAGCATTTTCTAGCTGACTTCTAGAAGTTGTCCTGAATCCTGCTACACATTTGGAAACATTTGAAGGGACGTGCAAAGCAATAAATCCTGTTCCCTACCTGTTAGGGACATTTTGTTGCATTTCAGGGACTCATTGTTTTGCTTCACTTGTAAGCGTCTCCTGTTATTATCATTTTTACCTGCTGTCACAGAGAGCTTTGCTGTTTGCTTTCCCACTGCTGTTGCTTTGGCCCTGTTTGAGTTACGGCCGGGGCGTTTTCACTTCCATACATGCGTAGGTTTGCTGTGGTTGCTCCAGCTTCCTCCCACAATCCAAAACACCCATATTAGACTCAGTGGTGAATATAAATTTGCTGTCGGAGTGAGAGTGTGAGAGAACATTCATATATGGATGCCCAGGACGTATCCTGCCTCTATCCCTACGACAGCTGAAAAAGAGTCCACTGGGGTTGAACCACAAATGACTGTAATACAAATGTTTTTAACCCTTTAAACCATTTAGAGAATAATGAAAAGGCAGATGTTTTCCATCTTTTAGATCCTATATTCATTCTGAACTTTAAAACTCAACCTGAAAGTTATGTGTTTTTATGCTCCGTCTGGATTTGGTGCCAGGATTGCAGAACAAGTTAAAACATGGATATATTTCCCATGAAGCTGCTGCACCTTTTCTATTAACAACATGAAAACTCATAGAAGCTTAACAGGCTGAATCTTGCAAAAGTCTTTCTTTGCCGATTTGGTTTGTTTTATTTGCTTACTTTTGTCAGATTTTTTAAACTTAACGATCCGTTTCAAACATGGACTTCAGTGCCAGGGAAGCTTTGGGTTGGGAAAAGGTCCTTTCTATGTCATGCTTTGGTGCCTAAGGCTTAAGGATTGAGCAACACAGATGCTGCTTTTTGTCCCTTTGCTTTGCAGCATTGCAGATTTCCATGGAGGAAAGTATCACATTTTAATTTGTCGGACCACAGAACAACAGAGATCACAGCCTTATTCTTTGCTCAGCGTATTTATTCATTCTTGCTTGATAAGTTTTAGTAATCTCATTTTAGAAAACAGCAACAAACGCAGAATGATCCTTAAATGTTATCTATTTATTCAAATCATTTTTATTAGAGAGAACTGTACTTAAAAATGAATAGTTTTTACTGGTTTGTTTTTTCTTTAAACCACATATGACGATTTGGGTATTATATAATATTCAGGCAATAGCTAAACCACAAGGAGGCAGAAAACGAGTAATAAATTGTAAAAAATACAATTTTATGATAGTTTTTGATGTAGTAGTTATTCAGTTTGTGTATCACATGCCAAACAAATGGCCTTTTAGCATGAAGAGGTAGTGATAAACCATCTTCTGTGCTCATTTAGATGACCTTTGAAATAATATTTTAATGCCAGACCAAATAATTGACATTTTGAAACTTAATCCAGTTAATCGTGAGACAAATTTTTCATTTTCCTTTAAAAATGAAACCCTTCCCAATCTTCAAATTTTTTTTAGTAAATAAATTGGTGGAACCAAAATTCAAAATTACTTCAAATAGAACATTTCTCAGAAGCAGCGTTTTACTCCCTATTCAAGTGTTAATAATGATTAAAAAGTTAAATAGTAGTACTGTTTTGGTTCACATTTTAGAATGTATTCCAGGGACTCTTAAATGTTTTTTTGTTTTTTTTTACATTCTGACAGGAGTCTTCTGCAGAGGGTGGAACATCTTACAGACGCTCTGGTTCAAAGGCTAAGTCCCTGACATTTCTGAGCGTTTGGTCTTAAATTGTTTCTGATTTTAGCAAGTTGGCCGTCAAGAAAAACACAGCCCCTCCCCAGCAAAGCCACAGGCGAGTCACAGGCATGGAACGGCAGCAGATGATGATGTTGCTGCTTTGGTGCCAGTGATTCAGAGTGCTGAGGAGTGGGAGGCTGTGGTCTGGTTCACCTCGGCAGCTCCACGTCTCTCCCAGACCCACCACAACAGGATGTACTCTCTGCGTTATTATTTTCCTAAAATTTGACCATTTTGTTGGTGTGGTAGTACTCATGCATGTGGGCTGCCATGTGAAAAGCTGGAGCGGAGGATCTGGAAAACAGATCTCTGTGGTGTTTTCGTTCAAAATGGCAGTGGATGAGATTGCCGCTCTTTTCCCCTCACAACCACACCTTACATAACTTCACATACACAGGTTTGCACTGGTTGGCAAGGCGGAAATTCGTAACTAGGTTTCTGTGACTCAGCTAATGGTACCAAAACACTGTGTGAGAATAACAGTTTCCTGTGCGACTGCCACAGCTTTCCAAAACAGTTTACATTTCAGTCTTACTAGTGTGGAAAAGGATAACTTCACCTTCTATTTGTCTGCACGTTTCTTAAATGTTGCAGATCACCAAAGTGATTGTGTTCAAGGAAAACTCCTGGACATATAAAAGGTTGTTTTTCCAAGTTCTAATTTGTTATAATGAACACTTTTAGAAAATGGGTTACTTCCTAAACCAAATCATTATGTCACCCTTGGCAGTAGCGACCACAATCAAGTGTTTGTGATAACTGATGATGGGTTTTACAAGAAAGAAATCCTAAGTTTAGTAACAACGTTTACGTGAGACTGCTTCTGGCTGGCATAAACCTGAGTGTGACAAGTTACTTCTCAACATTTTACTCTTCAATGGTTTATTAGGACGATTGCAGGTTCGATTCCCGCCTTGCCCACCCATCTGTCAAAGTGTCCTTGGGCAAAACACTGATGCCCACATTGACTCTGGTGGTCATTGGTTGCCAGCATTCGGCAGTGGAGCCGCCATCAGAGTGTGAAAAGGTGTGTGCATTTACCACCAGGTACCATTTATTTCAAGCAATCAGAGCAAAACAAAAAAAGAAAACAAACAAAAAAAATACATAGGTCTATCCAACCTTAATAAGATACTTTTCAATGGAATTGCAACAATAAAATGCAACAAAAAGCTGTGAACAGAAAGAGAAGTCACATTGAAAAACCATCTGATAAATACATGTCCAGATCTTTGATGCTCTATGATCTTATTGGTCATTTTTTGGTCTTTTTAACTGCTGAAAGAAAGGTTGAATATGTGGCCTACTGAAGTTCACATGGTCCAGGATTTAATTCAAATGGTTTAAGATTGTGCTGTCATTTTGGTTCAATTTGTTCCATATTTTCTAGTTCTTAGTATGGTTTTCTGGAGACCCAAAGCCTTAGAAATATTTCTGTAGCTCTTTTAAGCACTTCATACCGTATGTCGCTAATTTGCGATGTCCCATTAAGTCTGGACACTTAATCACCTTGAATGGAAAAAACATTAATGCGTTACCATTATTTCCATAATGAGTTTGCACATCTGTGGGATTTTTTTGTATTGTCTAAAATTAATGAGAAGGATTGGGAGAAAAATGCTTTTTACCTAATGTCCCTAAAACTTGATGAAAAGTCTCACATACATAACAGTACATTTTTAGCTCAATATAAACACAATGATTTACTACCACTACTGTATTAGAAGAATAAAGTTATTCAAAACTACGTGATGTGAAAGTACGTTCAAGTTACTGTCTTTTCCCTTCTGCCTGAATCCCTTATTTGATTGAGAATTTCTGCATTTTTGGTGACAGCTGAGTCATTTTTCTTTTGTCACACTCAGGTCTGGTTCTTAAGAAAACACCTTCATAGAATCTGTCAAAGTGAAGCAAATTAAAAGATTTCAAATAGCAATGCTGATATCCAAAGATAATGACACCTTACTAATGCTTGCTAATGTCTTCAAAGCAGTTTATTAAGAGTACTTATTATAAAGCTTTACCAGAATAATGAAATGTATTGATTATAAAGACAAATGAACATTAATGTAAGAGGAAAATAACAGTGTAATTACTCAAAAAAAAAATAGAGATTTTATAGATTTTTTTTCATTATATTCATTAAATATAGTGATTATTAACTAAAGTCAAGAAGGGTTTGATTTACTGCTTGAAAAGGAGTGGGAAGAAGCAAACTTTTAAAATTCCACTCCTACTGAGTTATTTTATTTTATATTTTGCATCGTTGTAATCCGGTTCTGATCAGATCATTTAGTCAATGTTAGACTTTTCTTAAATAAAGGTAGGTTAAAGGTAAATAATTTACTTAATGAGTTTTTTCTCCCAGGTCCAACAGACCTGACTGATATAAAATAATATGGCAGTGTTTTAAGAGAGAGATTTTTAGTTTTTCTAACTTTATTTCAGTAAATACTTTTAAATATGTACTTTTAAATAGTAATAATTATTTATTATTTAGTAAACACTATTTTTAATGGTTTGTAAACAATGGCTTGTCTATTATAGTAGCACTTTCTCCAAAGTAAACAACCTCAGTATGTCTTCCAGCATCTCTGGGCAGCAGCACAGCATTGCAGTGGGCACCGCTCGCTGTCTGATGCCATGTCTGTGTCACACAGGGCTTGTTGTGTCTACACTGTGGTGTACGCTCCCAGTTTTTCTCAGTTTAAACACAGACAGAGTGGGTGAACCGCAGTAGATGTTCTCAGCTCCGCCACACACACGCAGGTGAAGCGTTAGCCCTGCTCTGCTCAAAGTTACTCTCGGGTCAAACTTTCAAAACAAGTCCTCACAACAGTTCCAGCTGCCACCGAAGGTTATATGGTGAAAGTGGCTCCTCTAAGACTACAGTTAAAATGATAAAAATAGAAACAATTCTGACGGAAAACAAGTTGTTGAGGAGCATGGTGGCTGTGGTGTGAACAAGAACATTTTTTGATGAAAGAAAAAATGATTCCTGTCCCTGTTTGTTTGTTTTTTGGGTCAAAAAATGCATAAAGGTGTTTGTTGGAATTATGTAATCTTGACAGAGGTGTTTGTTTACAGACAGACAGCCTGAGAGTTGAAGTCACCCCTGCTGCTTGGGATGGTTTGTGGCTGCACGTCTGCGTCCTGTCTGACCTGCGTGAGGTGGGGACGTTATAATCCAAGCCCTAACTGTATGGAGTTAGAGGTTTGATGGCAGGATTTATGGAGTTGTTTACACACTCTATTTGAGTAAACCACAGCAGACTGTTGCTTCCTTTTGCTTTCTGATACACTTTGGAGAAGGGAATGAGGAGACAGAGGAAGGGTGCAGCTCAGACACTCATGCACGCATACAGACAACATCTACAAACCTACACAAACAAGATCCAGTTCTGCTTCCCTCACAACTGTGGTGGGTGGTGTGGTTTAGAAAACTGCAGGGTTTGTTGTGGTCCAGAGAGAGTTTGGGTGTAAGAGGCATGTGTCCTTTATCAACACAAAGTTTCTTCATCAGACGGAGATATGCTAAGATGATAATACCATTTTCTCTACCTGATTTTGCCTATTTTGGTGATAACCAACTCACTAAATTCCAGAAATCTGTTAATCGTCGCATTGTGCAGAATGTTGTGACTTGACACACCCAGATCAGAGTATAATTATCCAACGTCTTTGCCTTCATATCCTCCAGATTAAAGTTAGCTAGCACAAAGCTTTAAAAAATTCCAGGAAAACAGAGGGTGGACTTTGATTGAGTGGCAAGCTCCACTACCCAAAACTGGCAAGTATGAACAAAGTTATACAGAACAAATGCTATTTTAATAGGTTCTTTTAAACCAAACCAATTTCAACAAAAGTCTCCCAAATAGAGGTAAAAAAAACACAAACCCTATAAAACTTTTAAAATGTGAAGCACCAATTGCACAAATGGTTATATTTGAGGATAGCTGCAGTTATATAAAGTGAGTACTTTTTCAAAATAAAACTCTGAACTACTTCAAAACAAACATAATTCAACAAAAATAACTAGAAGCAACTATTTCCTGTTTGACTTTATTAGCTACTAAAGATATTTTGGCCCATTGTCTGGCAGTGTTGACACAGATCGTTGGGTTTTGGAGCATTTGTGCAGACACCGCTCTCTTAAGGCCCCACCACAGCGTTTCAGTTGGATTGAGGACTGGACTCTATTTTTGGGTCCTTCCAAAACCTTAATTCTTTTCTTTTTTAGTCACCCTGTTGCAGATTTTCATGGGGTGCTTTGGGCTGTTATCCTGTCCAGATGACCCAGTTTCAAGAAAGCCTTAGCCATGAGGCAGAATACTTGCCGCACAAAGAAGACCTGTGGTTGACCAACAAAGTCAAATTATCACTCGTCACTCTCTGGCCACTGCGTTCAATAGTAAGCATGATTTATATCTGCTGCTGCGTAGTTTTTGGGTTTTAGCAAACATGACATTTGGCCATTGAAGCCAAACAAGTTAATTTGGGTCTCATTTGTCATTTGAATGTTCCACAGATTTTGTATTAGTGCAGTTTTACACTCTCTTACACTTAGTTTTAACATCTAGATTTTTTTATTTTTGCTTTACTTGACTCCATGGATATGCCACATTTTACACTAAAAGTAGTCAGTTTCTTTGTGACCAAAACCAAGGGAGAGCCGCCAAGTCCTACCTCACCGTTAAAGAAAATACACTTTATTTATGGGTCTGTGGGTTTTCAGCCATTCATTTATAAAATGTAGCTTTTTTATATTTACAATAGTTAAATTATTAGTGTTACATTTTGTCATATAAAACAACTTTACCTTTGTTTTACTTTTTTGACAGCAGCACATACGAGTTTATTTAAAAATACATTTAATAAATGTAATAATTACACCCTGTGCCAAAAAAGGTTTACTTGCAATTATAACAGTAATGCAATCATACCCTTAAAAATGTTGCTTCTGAACAGCAACAAGACACTGGTAGTTGATGAGAATGTGTGCCTTAAGCTTTTTCTAATGATAAACAGTTCAGAAAAGATCTTTTGTTTTCCAAACTTTGGTTTGAAACCGAAATCTCTGGTTGACACCAGAATGAACACAGACCAAGTGCAAAGTTCAGGGCTTGATCCGAAACCAAATTAAGCAGACTCAGTCCAGACCAACTGATTTTCTAGACAATAAAATGGATTTGGTGCTGTGTTGTGGTCTGGGGTTATTTTATTTCTTCAGGTTTTGGAGGTACTGCTGTTGTGATGAACCGAACTGTGTATTCTGGGGAAAATCAAAAAAGTGAAAGAGTTCCATCTGCTCATGATGAAAAGAAAAGCACATTTAGGGTTCTTCAGAAGGACAATAATCCAAAGCATACCAGTGTGTCCACCTCTGAAAAGCTTTAAAAGAACACAATAAAGATTTTTAGAAAGCCCTGATTCCAGTCCAGACCTGTATCCACGTGAGATGCTGCATCATCACCCTAAAAATACTTGAAAACCCTTCAGTGTTGCTGAATTACAACCATTTTGATAAGTTTGGTAGTGTAAAACCATTTTCAGGTACTGAAAACATTTGATTGCAGTTGTTGCTTAAAGCTGCTGAAGTTACCCAAACCATATTTGATTATTCTTCTTTCCCCTTTTTACATTAAAAAATAAAACTTGAACGTACTTTTTTTGTTCAATTATGTCATCTTTTTAAAAATTTTTATTCAAATATGCTTGCAAAGCCAGCAGAGAACGTGCTGAGTATGCCTCAGCAAATATCTGCAACACTAGACCTGTATCTTTCTACAGCAGCAGTCTGTGTTACATAACCACTCATCTTTCATCCAAGGTTCTGCAACACCCATTTAAAAATCTCTGAGAAGCCTACTGCAGAAGGTTGCTGCACCTCAAATTTAACTTTACTACAGTTGTCAAGAATGTTATGAGTTATAGTTAAAGTGCTGGACCACATACAAATTAAATTTGCTGTTGTGCAAAAACTTTTCATAAGAAACATTCAAACGAGGATCTGTTTGACCCTTGCCATCTGAAAGTAAGGACTCCTCCCCTTTAATCTAGAGTCTAATCTCAGGGCTTTTATTTTGAATGGGTTTTGTTATTTACATGATCTATGTCAGTGTTTAATCACATGAAATTGAAATCTGCTTTGAGAAATTTCTGACAAAGATAAGGTTGCCACATAGCTTCAACCTTGTTTCACCAAAAACAAAATGCAAGAGCTGATTTCATACTGCTAAGCTTGTGTTTTGAGTGTGAGGAAATAGAAAATGTTTTGCTGAGGAACCTCAGTCTAATGAAGAAGTAACAGAAGCGGAAGCAAACCAAACTTGAGTTTAATGAAACATATAAACAGATGAAATGCATTCAAAAGGAAATAGTTTTTCAGTCATTTTGGATTATGAACAGGAAAAAACATCACTCAGAGTGATTTTAGGTCAAAAATAGATGGTCAAACACAATTTTCACTGTTGGTGTCATTGCAGAAGCCGAATCACGTCAACACTTACACACTGTGTCTGGATACAGACACTACAAGAGGTGCTACTCTGCATGCCTGCACAAATGTTTTGGTGCATGGCATGTAACAATGTCACCCGAGCAGTGCATAATGGTAATTTCAATAGTCCTGCGAGTGAAAATAATTAACATTACAGGAGTAAGGAGGGAGCCGCACGG
Organism: Oryzias celebensis; assembly: GCA_014656515.1. Lineage (NCBI taxonomy): Eukaryota > Metazoa > Chordata > Actinopteri > Beloniformes > Adrianichthyidae > Oryzias > Oryzias celebensis. Next base: position 23,114,488 of record BNCR01000003.1, on the reverse strand, counting down.
AGAACAAGACCCCTTCTAAAGCAAAGGCCACTAAATGTTTTGTTAAAATTCTGCAGACTGTGTGTGCACTTCTGCGTGTGCCTGGTTGCATTACAAAAAGTGTTTAAATTTAGCCGAAGGAGAAAAACAAAACTAAAGGAAACAAACCTCACTGCTACAAAGTGGCCTGACACACCCTTTACACACATGGTTCAAGTCTTCTGCAAAAGTTCATTCTAGATGTGTCCTTAGATTACCACTACTGATGTGGGACACGTTATTGAACCTCATGCAGGGGCCTCATGTACTTCTGAACTAACTGATAATGAGGTTCTAGTTTCTGTACTTTATTAGGTCAGCCATTTATATTCAGTTGTTCTTTTGTCTTTTCTTTTGCATTTTCTGCAACCTTTTTGTATACAGTTAAAATAATTTCTAAGAACATAAGATCCTAATGAACCTCAGATTAGCCCTGCAGATTGGCAGAGCATGATATTGGCTCTATTTATAGCAGAGGGACTCACTGCTGTCAAGCATTTGCCATATTTCCTGCACTGCTATGCAAAGCCCGCCACAGGTTCTTTGTGTAGGACTCTCCCTAGAACTGTAAAGTCACTTCTATAGTTTTACCTCTAGTGTTTTACAAAAATAAGGAAGGTTAATACACATACCTGAAAGCAGTTTTTTGGCTTGCGCAAGGGTTGGGTTATTTAATAAACATCTATAACTGCACAATGTTTTTATTTATAGGTGAGTTTTGCTGTGCCAGTTGTTGCAGGATCCTCAACCCCTGATTATTCAATTGGTGTATATTTCCTGGAACATGTTAGCACATAGCAGATTAAGTATATTTAAGATGGTAAACTTAAAAAAGTGTTTCTGCAGATCATGTCATCCACAGGCAATGTATTGCAGTGCTGCACTACAACTTTTACCCATGGATAACCAGAAAAATGTAGCAAGCACCTAATTTAAAAATTAGTTTTTCAGTATTTCTTCTCAGTATTGACATAAGGAAAAAAAATTGTCTGAAATGTTTACCTCTGGAGCCAAGATCACTGAATACAAATCTTTTTATATTCTACGCTAACAAAAAAAAAAAAAAAAAACACTTTTATGAGGGCAAGTCAGCTTTTTTCATGACTATTCCTTCAAAAAGTAGGTTTAAAACTGTTGTACCAGCATATTTTGAACAATGAAATGCAAGTCAAACCAGAATGTTTATCAGATACTTCAATCTTTAGTTGTATTATAACTTGACACATATATAGGGACGGAGCTACGGGGTTGGGAGGGGGTTGGTAAGGGGGACAACAGCCCCCCAGCAAAAAGCTTTGCTCCCCACTTTATTAGTGTTATTATTTACAGATTAAAAAATAATGAATACAAGGGAGTTTAAGCATTGCAAAACAAAAAAGTAAAAAATAAAATTAAGGTAAATCAAACTAATAAAAAATAACATGTTTTCATTTGCTCAAAGTCCTTTGCTTCTCTCCCACCCCCCATATATAATGTTTTAGCTCCGCCACTGCACATACATTATAAAAGGAAACAATTACAGTGAATAAGTCTAAACAACATGCTGTATTTGAAACAGTATTAACTACAAATAAGCTACAGACTCACAAAAGTGCAGGTATCATTTAAATCTGTCTTGATTTTTTATGATTATGCAAGAAAATCTGTCTCAAAAATCAATAAAAAGTATTTGACTTCAATCTAATGAAGAGATGTTGCCTCGTGAAGGTGAAAAAAAGCACTGAAAGAAGAAAACACAGACCTTTTAGCTCTAATAAAGTAACAGTGTTGTTATACTGGTAAAACAATTCTCACTTAAAAGTACCAAATGCTCATGAAAAACACTCTGAGCTCGAGTTTATTCATTTATTTTTCTGATTGCTATTTAAGGAATTGATAGAAACTGTTAAATAAACAGTCCCCTTTGTAACATCATCTTTGAGTTTGGTCAAACTGGGTGCCTTACAAGTACACCTTAAACAGAGCTTTTTTTTCCATTTAACAACATGCAGAACATGCACAAAGCACTGAGGTGAACTACTCCACAGATTTAATGCGTGGATTTGCCAGCAAGTCTGTTCAAATCCTGAAGCTCAGGAACAAAACTGTCCAGAGATCATGAATCTTCTGTTCTATTACAATAATCATGTTTTCGACAGAATGACAAGTGTCTGTCAATATCTCACTGGGGCTCTGTGCACAAATCTCTCCTGCTGTCAAGATTGTATTAAATTTAAACATGAATTCAATTTTTATGAGGCTTTGAATCATTATTTGTTTGAATGTGAGGAGCTAAGGTGTATGAACCAGAGAACACCAGCTAGATCTTTCTGGAACTCTTCGGACAAAACTGGATCTGCTTCCCTCTTCATCTTTACCTGCAGCTTTTTTTCCAAACCTTTATTCTTCAAGTTATCTGAAGAATATGTCTGCTCAATAGTCTTTCATGCCATTTATAAAATACTTCAATTAAAGGTTCATTTTCTTGTCTGAGTTAGAGGTTTTGTGCTCACTGTTAGAATTTAAATCTACCTTTTGCAGGTGGTGGAAACTAAAAACCACATATTGTGCTCCAAGCTCGCTGCAAAACATACGTTTTGGTACACTTAGTTCCATCTCACTGCTACTCAGAGCTTTAACAGCAGTTCATAAAACACAATAAAACAAAAACACAGAGCTTTGGACGTCACAGCTTTTATTATGTAAGCTCATAAATCCCGTTAATCGATTTAACCATTGAACATTTTCAGTTATTGCTTTAATACCAACTTAATATAATTTTTTGCAAGTTAATGTTTAATGACATTTTTGTTACAGTAGATTACACTCTTTAACAAATAATTCCTGGTACTTAATTTGAGACTGCCAATCATTTAAAGTTTGTAAAATTATTGTGTGTAGTCTACAAACAAAGACCTAATAAAAATGTGACGTTTTAAATATGCTTCTACAGTATATTATTCTCATTTTTGTTCAAAAATGAGAAACTTGGGCTTTTTAAGGAATTGGGTTAAACCCTGGCTGGTTTTGGTTATGTGTATGATGACATGTTTGGTTCACATGACTCTGCTTATCAGTCACAGCAGCTGCTACCCAGAAGCCTGATGGGGAAAACTATCTGCTTTCTAAAGCCTCACAGACCCAAAGATACGTAGGACCCGAGAGTTTAGAGGCCTTCCAGTCCACTGCTTTTATTAACCACTCATTGGGTGTCATTTTGAGTATCAAAGCCTGTAAAGTAGTTGTGTCCAAGAAGCATTCACAGCAACACAGTTTGATAGGAGGATCGTTTATTGGCATCTGCAACCATTCTTGGAACATTCCAATCAATGCAGTTTCAAGTGTAGGTTGTAACAAAGCAATAAATACGAGATATAAAAGCATGTTATGCTGTCAAATATTTATAAAAACAGAAAAAGCTTAGAACTCAACTATATGAGCTGCCAGATATAAATTTAAGGCAAAGCGGTCTTATGCTTGTTGGTTGAGTAGATGCCTCCTGAAGCCAATCGGATGATCTGCAACACATAAAACACAAACGGTGACCCACATGCAAACAAGAGCGTTTGGTGTTTGGAGATTCTGAGTGATTTTGTTACCTTTGTTAGAAAGATTTCTGGATGTTGTTCAGAATGTCACCGTAGACAAAGTTGAACAGCCGTTCCTTTGACCAGGTTCCATCAAGCTGCACTGTAATAGTATGCATGCAAGCATTTAAACCACGTAAGGCCACCATAAAGTGTAAACATAAGAAAAGAGACCACTTACAAACATCAACACATGACTCCTCCATGATTTTGGTGTGTTTCAAATACATGGGCCAAACGTGGCCATCGAACAGGCCAGGGGGGTCAGGCACAGTGTAATTCCTGGAGCTGCAGGGAGAGAAAAACCATTTACTATGGAAAAACAATGACACAGAGAAGATAGCATCGCACATAAATAGAGCGGGAACACGTACCACCTCCTCTTTTTGCATTCTTCGTAAGGGATGGAAATAAAGTAGCGTTGGTTTAGCACGTCGATCAAAGGTCTGTAGAAGCACATTCACATGCAAATGAGTGTTTTTATTTAATAAGACAATAAAATAATCACCTTAAGGGAAGCTAATATCTTACCCGTAGGTGTACAACAGGAAGCCTTCCACAATAAGGATGTGGTTCTCCTCATCCTCTTTGTTGTCAGACTTCTGGATAATCTCAGCATCGAGGTTGTTATTCACGCCATGAGACTTCTCAAACTTCACCGGGTTCTCCAGCCATGCGTAGATGGTACTCATCATGGCGTCCATGTCCAAAGCCGTAATGACTGTAACGGCGGGGGTGTTAAAAAAAAAAAAAGTGCAGGTAGGAAAGAGAAAGGAGGCATAGAAGAAGGCCACAATGAGTGAAAAAACAAATGACCAAAAAGTTTAATTGTGTCTTCAACGCATGCAGATTACAAGTGATGCAACACTGCAGCTTGAACAAACACACAAGCGCCCACACACAAAACCCTTCACAGAAACCCGGGCTTACCATCGTACTGCTTAAAGCCATCTTCACCAACTTCAATCTGATCTTGGGGCTGAAACATACATCGAAGAGATGTACCCAGGTACATTCCACTAGGCCTACACTCTGCTACACGGAAGGCTAATAGTGATATTACACACTATGTGATTGTTTTTGAATTCATGTTAAAAGTGTTAACATTAACTTGTGTCTGGTTGGGTGATCTCTACTGCATGAATGGTTGTAAAGAGATGAATGTACGCTCACCTTAAAGAAGTCATCTTGATGCACTACACAGCAGTTGGGGAGGGTCTTTATCAGCCTGTTAGTGAGGGTGGTTTTCCCTCCATTGGTTACGCTGCACAGAACAAAGCAGTAAAACTGAATGAAAGGCAAACACAGCAAACCCACACAGAGCAATTGAAGACCAATAGATTGAAGTTCTAGTGGTCTTAAAAATCTGTTGTAATAAATGTTTAATAAGCATTACCTAGTATAAGTTTAATTGAAAAAAACTGCATGAGTTATGTTAAAGTTACAGCCATTTAGTCATATATTTTAAAGAATTTTTGAAAATGTCCAAGTAAAAGTCACTTCCGTTTTAAATTTAACGGAAATTACTTCCGTATTAAACTTCTAAATTACCATCAATGTTATAATTATAAGTAATAAGCATCACATATTTTATTCATACATATATATCCATGTATATATATTTAACATGTAGTACTGAGGTATAAAAGACAACGGCAGATTTGACCGCCATCCGCACGTGCACCGAGCTCGTGGGCCTCACCCAACCCGGTTAGCCGGCTAAGTTAGCATAGCTAGAAGTGAACTGTAGCTGAACTCACCCGCCGATGCCGATGATGTACTTCATGGTTCTTCTTGGTGGTTTAAGTTGTGGAGTGTTCAAAAAACGTTAAGAAACCTGATGAGGGAGCACAATGACCAGACGGGAAGAAAGCTTAAAAAGAGAAGGTTGCTGCAGGAAACGTCAACTACTCGATTCCTCCATGGCACTTGAGTGAGTAAGGTAAGAGCAGACACGGGCACACGCTCGACCGCGGTCTTCCACCGAGAGAGAACCTCGCTGCAGAGACACTTCTACACATACTAAAAGGAGCTCCGTGATAGGCTATTTAAACAACTCCGGCCTACGTAAAACCCTAAAACCGACCAATCAGAAGCAAGAGTCACCGCAGTCTCACCGCCCCTCTGTCCTCGCCGCAAACCATGAAGTGATGCTGTTTCATTCTAGAAAGGATCAAATAAAAATAAATCCTGCATAAATATCCATCTATGTAGAAAAAAAGTACTTCATTTTATTTATTTTTACTGAGTAATATTTACATCTTTAAATGATTAGAGTAGATAGCATTTGCTGGATAAACCCCAAATCAAAATCTTACTAAAATGCATGTTTCATAGATCACATGCATCAACCAGGGATGAAAGGATCAGGATGCTATCGAACATTTTTCATTCATCTACTGCACACCGTGACATCAGTACTATCAACTGGAAGTCATATGAACTCTCACCCTTTAACTCATGCCGTCTCATTTCCCCACCATGGCTAAACGAGTTTTATCACATTCAAATGTGACAACAAATTTCTAAGAACCGAAAGGTTACCTGCCCCAAAAGAAGTGAAAAGTTCACGGCATGTTTTGCATTTTCCTTAAAAACAACAACAACAACAAAAAAAAAAAACCAATTAAAAGTACTATATTTTGTTTTGTTTTTTTTCCATCAACACCTAAAATCCCTAAATTTATTTGGGAAAATATTCAGATATTTCTGATCATCTCAAAAAATTGGCTGATTTTTCATTTTTCTTAAATCTGATAAAAAAAAAAAAAAGAATTTTTTTTTTAAATTGTGTTTTCCAACTTTTTGAGTTCTGTTATTATCAATATTGGCACCCAATCTACACTGTTCATGTTTGTCACATAGCGTGTTATCTGTAACTCATTACCAAAGTTTTCGTAATAATAACTTTTGTCAAACTGAGAAAAAGATTGTTAATGACAGAAAAATTGGCTAATTTGATCAACTTTACAAAAGTAATCACATGTACCCTTCTGTATAGCATCAAGATACAGATAAAGCAAAAAACTCTGTGTCCTTCACATGACGTCTTTTTACGTCATTGGTTCTGCTGAACATATAATCGGTCAAGACAGGATCTCGGAAAAAGATTATCTGCAAAAAAGTTACACGCCCCCAACCCCAGATGTTGATATTCCTGTTCTCACAATTCTAGTAAAAACACAAATTGTCTTTACTTACACAGCACATCAGTATGTACTGATACCAGTGCAGGTGTAAACATTGCATTTTGTACGAGAATCGAGACAGCCAACATCCCCAAACACATTCGCTTTACTTTAGTGTCCATTTCAACAGCCCACAGCTGACCATCCTCCTTTGCAAAGGATTTTCCCAACCAGCCCAACAGCCCTGTTTCCTGAGGTTACACAGAAATACTGCACAAGCTGAGGTTTACACCCTCAACAACCTCAACTATGAAGATGAAGTTGCCAAGTCTGGGACCCAGTTCAGCTTGTAAGATTTTTGTCACTACGTTGACTCTACTGTTTGGGAACCATTGCAAAAAATATATATATATATATATATATATTTATTATTTTAGAACAAAGTCTGTGACTAAAAGTGCTTTCAAATGTAAATTGACACATTCTGTCTCAACAATTTGATGAATTTTAATAAAACACATGGTCTAAATGTGTTATAACCTATTTTTCTTAAAACACCCATGTGTTGAAAACTGTAACAAAAATACATCAAGATTAAGTTGTCTCTCTTTTTTTAGTCTGTAATGCAGTCTTTCACTGCATTACATATAATAGTAATTTCTGATTACAAAGGCCTGTGCAAATGTTTATTTCCAAGAAGAGTGGGTGCATGTCCAAAATGCAGTATGCCTGAAACAGCCCACTTCTCCCCGAGGCAAAACAAGGATTTTTTAAGAACCATTTCAAATCAAAAGTCATGGCTCAAGTTTACTGCAGGCCCAGACGAACTAAACAAGTTCAAACAGCATCTGTTTTTGGCAGACATCATAGCATAGTGAACATAACCAGTTATGTAAGAAGTGGTAAAAGCACAAAACAACTTGAATTCAAACTCAATCCATTTGTACCTTTATGATAGTTTCATGCTAGATCAAAAATCATAACGATATTTTATTTTAGACATATGCTTTAAAATGAAAAATAGGACAAGATCAAAAAAAAAAAAATCCAAAAGGAAGTGAGAAGAAAAAGCCTTCTAAATTTTGACACCCATGCCTGAAACCAGGAGTCTGCAACCTTTAATGCTGAGAGTCACTTGGTCCTGTGTCTTTTTGACAAAAATCCAAATGACAGCCGCAAAGTCTTACCTCAATGTCTGAGAAAATAAATATTTTTTAAAAGTATTTCAGTGGTCATTAAGACTTTTATATATGTATACTGTAAAATGCAGCTTTTAAATATTAGCAATATTTGAATTATAACAGCATTAAAATGTTCTATATGAATAACAATTGTTATTTATTTTAGACAGCAGCACATATAAGCTCCTTTCAAAATAAAATATTTTTATCTCAAATAGATAGGGCTGCACGGTGGCGCAGTGGGTGCCTCACAGCAAGAAGGTTCCCGGTTCAAGTCCTGGCTGGGGGACTTGAAACAGTGTCACCAATAGGGAGACCTTTCTGTGTGGAGTTTGCATGTTCTCCCCGTACATGTGTGGGTTTTCTCCAGGGACTCCGGCTTCCTCCCACCATCCAAAAACACGATTCATAGGTTAATTGGTTACTCTAAATTGTCCCAAGGTGTGGATGTGAGTGTGCGTGAGTGTGTGACTGTGGCCCCTGCAACAGACTGGCGACCAGTCCAGGAGCGTCCCCTGCCTTCGCCCATGAGTAGCCGGGTTAGGCTCCGGCAGCCCCGTGACCCCGAAAGGGATAAAGCGGTTCAGAAAAAAAAAAAAATGATGATATTTCAAATACGTAGTTAACCTATTATTTTTTTCAAAGCATTTGCATTTTTCTTCAAAGTCAAAGGGCCACAATGGAAGACTAAAAGATCTACATTTGGCTCTGGAGCCTATGGTTGCAGACCCCTGCCCAAAACCAAATTAATTACTATACCCAGTGCACCCACTATCAGCATTTTGAGGGATGCTTACAGATTGTTGCACCCTACAAAAAACAGACAAAAAATTAATATATATTTTTTAGCAGGATTAAAATTGACCGTTTAAAAAACCCTCATGACTGTTTACAGAAAAACTACAAAATGCATTTATTACCAAAGTGACTGTTCCAAGTTGAGAGAAAATCTTCCAATACTTGACTGCCATCTGCTGGCTGTCCTAATGTCTTTTTTTTCTCCATGAACATTAAGTAGGTTCAGAAAAGAATGGGGGCCATGATTTCGGGAAAAACAAAATGTATTTTTTTCTTATCAAGAACACAATTTTAACATTATCATATCGTATGCTATACTGAATAATCCACCGTGGAGCGTCTGACTGCAAGAGACGATATCATGATGCTTATGATGTCATAAGAGTCCCTCACGCTCCTCGCCTGAAGGTCCAGGAGGGTTTTCTTGATGGAGCGGTTCTCCTCAGAGAGACGAGCGGTGTCGCTGCTCAGAGTCTGAACGGTCTCTCTGAGGGCCTGGTTCTCCTGCACCTGCTGCTGGCTGAACTCCAGGGCTTCAAGCCTGAGCTTCCTATCTAGCTGTTGACTCCAAAGCGTCACTGATGCCGGTGCCCGGAGGGAGGCAGCGCCGGGAGAGTCTTCAGGACAACCACCTTTGGAGGAAGGAGTGGTGGTGTTGATCTATGGAAGCAAATGTGTCTCATAATTCAAAAAAAAAAAAAAAAAAAACCTATACCGGAAATGCTTTTTCATTTTCAAAATACAGCTGCCTCCGTTAAATCAAAAATAAAATGAAAACTCAATCTGCCAAATAGCTTTTTCTTTTTCTTCTTCAACACCGCTCATCCTCATATACGAGACACGTGCGTGGTGAACGTAAAAACAAAAAAGCAATCCTCCTTTGCATTATGCCTTTGATTACGTCACAGAATGAGTGGTGTTGCAGTAGAAAATGAAAAAGCATTTCCGGTAAAGGCTTTTATTTTAAAATATGAGTCACAATTGCTTCCAAAGAAAACGTGCACAGTTCAGCCGCACAGTGCAGCCACACGCAACTGTGTTTTTGTTAGATAAATCTATTTTTTACCTTTAAAATTTCTGGTCTGCAGTTGGTAAATGTCAAGCTTCCAATTTTTCATTGTTGCAACACAAAAACTGTCAAAAAACTCGAATAAACTTTCCAGCAGTATATAATTTACTATTAAAAAAAATTCTTCAAAGATTAAAAACAAGCCACTGAACTAAAGTTTTCTTACTTTTTGAGTTGAAGTGTAAAATCATATTTTCTGCTTTGCTTCATAATGCCACAAGATGGCGCTGTCTGTCTCCAAATGGGCTCTTGACTCATGTCTTTTCTATATTTAAGCAGTTTCTACTTTAAAAAAGGCCTCTTATATATGAAATATAGCAAAATACACATTTTTTGAAACCCAAGAGAATGACGATGGATTTTCTGCATCTCTTTAGAGATTTTGGTGCTCTGGAAACAGATGTGTCTGATGGAGCAGTGAAAATGCCGTAGCTGGCCTCAAACAGCCTATAAGACCTGCAACAACAATTCTGCTTCAGTTTTCAGCAGCCTGTCACTTGTAGATTTTGGTTCAATAAAAGATGACTGCACTAAATGTACACACTTGACAGTTTTGGGGCTGTGGCCCCCATTGTCCTCTGAGAGAAGCTCTGTGGGTCTTACCCACATTAATCACACTATGCACAGCTTGTTAGGCTGAGATTGGAAAATAACTGCCAGCAGATGGGGAAAGAAAGAGGTCTGCTTTGGATTGATTGAGAAAAAAAAAGATAAACTGAAGGCAAAACAACACTTTCTGTTCAGTTAATTGTGGCTGATGTTATCGCAGATCTAACATGCTTCTTTACTTCCCACCATCCTTAACTTGTGGGTCCTCTTAAAATACGGGAAAGTGGACATGCTTGAGATGATATCTAACACACTGGTAAAAGAAAGCAATGGAAGCCTGAAAGGCAAACATCACACTTGTACCTGCTGTTGAAATGATCACAGGGAGATTTTTCTGACATTTAAACCAGTTTATTCCCCTTCAGAACTCCTCTGAGTTGCAGGAACTTCACCAAGAAATACTGACAACAACAACAATGGACTGCTCTGTGATGCCATTCCTTAAACTCTGCGATGCCTGCTGATTGTCACATGCTGTCAAAACTCTGAGGTCACAATCTGACCTCTAACCAACCATAAACGTCAAAGCAGCAGCTGTGTGATGCTTGCTTCAACCCACTAGTTAAACTATTTTGAGATGTTTTTTGTTTTGAAACATTTCCCTAAAAAGCTGGGCATGGTTTCTCTGACGCTGGCTCTACCGGAAAAAGCTCCTGATAAGCTCCAGAAGTTGAGGATATCGACTTAAACTGAAATGCTTAAAAAATATGTTTCAAACCCCCACATATATCGCTGCAGAATGTGGACACATGTTCAAATTTCCATCGTTTCTTCATGAATGTCTTAGTTCCCACTGCCATGTGCACTAATGTCTTCCAAGCACTGAAGCTGGCTCTGGAACTATGTGCTGGCATCAAGCCAGACTGTTCAACTCCTCATTAGCTTGGAGCATGCTGTGTCCATGATTTCCAAAGAATTTCTGATTTTGATTTGTCAGACTGCAGAAGGGAGCTTGAACTCACGGTAGTTGTTGCCAGGTGAGAACTGCCTTGTTTCTATAAAGATGTTGGATTTGTAATTCCAGATTCAGGCGTGCACTCAATGATGATGCTTTTCAGAAGGATTGCTGGGATTGCTCAGAAAATTCCCACAACATAATAAGGTTTTTATCAACATGTGATGAGACTGCAATATTCTTTGCTTAAAGAAATGTTTCCGGATTGTCAAAAACTTTTAAAGACAGTATGAACTGCAGGTTATAAAACAACAATTCTATGTTTTCGGTCACAATTTCCAAAGCAAATCTTTTAATCCTAATTTTTTATTACAGTTGAAGCTTTTTCTATATTTTTATTTCCAGAATATATAAGTAAGAAGCAAAGTGGCAGGACATGCAGCCAACAAGGTGAACAACAGCAACTATAAGTAAGAAGCAGCTGTTGCTTTTCAACTTGATCTACTGTCTAATGTAATTTTATTCATTTAAATAGATTCCAACTTTTTGCTTATTCTGTTACACTTTTTTAAAACTCTACCTTTGTTTTAAATGCAAAACTATTATATTTTCTCTTGATGCCAACAACATTTTAATTCATCTTTCCATCTTCTTTTCCTGCTTGGTCGTGTACAGGGCCACAGGGGTAGATGGAGCCTGTCCCAGCTATACGCTGGACAATTTATCCATCCATTGTAGGGGTACAGATAGACTCACTCATACTTACTCAGAAGTGACTGTTTTAAGTCATAATCAACCAATAAAACATATCTTTTGACTGTGGGAAGAAGCTGGAGACTTTGCATGCATGGAAGTAAAAGTGTACAATGGCGTGGTGGTTTGTGCTTTTACCCAACAGCAAGAAAGCCCCAGTTCAAATCCCAGTTGGGTCTTCTCTGTGTGGAGTTTGCATGTTCTCGCTGTACATGCACATGTCTTCTTATGGCACTCTGGCGTCCTCCCACAGTCAAAAAACAGGCTTGAAAGGGTAATTGTTTACTCTAAATTGTCCCTAGGTGTGACTGACTTTTATGGGTAAAAAAAATGTTTTTTGTCAAATCCAACTTTATTAAACCAATTATTATTATTTTCAGTTTCAGATTTCAAGCATTAATTTTTTTACACTGATTTAAATGAAAAAAAAAAAAAACATCTGCTGAATTTTGCTGGTGGTCAGATGAAATGCCCCCTCCCAAGAGACAGATGTCCTAATTTCCTGAAATATAGTTAATTAAAGTTGATTATCTCAGTTGCAGTTGCATTCATTTTAAAAGTGATTTCATTCAAATGTGACGAAGCGCAGCCGATGTCGTTGCACACGAGCTCATCCCTCCTCCAGCATTAAAAATCTGCTGTCAGATGTTAAAGTAGAGCCACTAAGAAATTAAGTCTGCAGCTGAAGCTACAGTAGAAACTTTAAATTACGCAACCGCATTTCGTGTGTATGCGCGTTTGTTAGTGTGTGGTGTCTTTGAACCCAGCCAGTGACATGTCCGCCACAGAAACAGGAAGTGATAAACAGCCAGTCGCAATCTTTAGTTGTCAAGGCTTTTACTGAATGTATTAAAAAAAAAGCCTGAACTGTTTGTTTTTTAGCACAGGATAACCTTAAATGCGGATGAGCCAGAGGTTATTATAAACATACACACATACACACATATGACAAAGCATTCCCAGACCCTGAAGTGCCTTAATGGAACAATTACAGCTATAAAAAACTCCTGTGTACAAGGGCATGAAATTGTTTCTTGATTCAATGTTATCAGAGTCACACAGAGTTCAGATGTGGAAGGAAACAAAGAGTTGGTCACTGAGCAGGCTGTTGCAGGAGGTACTGCCTTGCTCTGCATCTAGTGGCAGCTCAGTCAAACAAATGCACACCAACACCGAGACCGATGAGTTTTTGTGCCAGCATCGGTTTCCTGTTTTCTTAAGTCAGGAACCAGTGAGGGTGAGCGGCACCCAGCTCACCAAGAGTGTCTGTTAAATACAGCAAGCCCCTGCTGGACACGCAGCGGATTTTGTTTTCATATTGATCAGCCATCTCAGTTTGAGCTGCCTCCTCCCTCTGCTCGTGGGCCTTGACTCTACCCCTGCTTGGCATGTCAGTTCATTTCTGAGGCCGCGATGGGTTTGTATGAAAGCTTAGCAAGCGTTTCTGAAGAGAAACACACAGACACCCTCTCACAGGCAAAACACTTCCTGTGGTGCAACAAGCCCCAGAAATCCTTTGCTTTTTCCAAATCTTTATCTCTGATTTTTCTTTCCCATTCCTTTTTTTAAAAAAAAAAGGGGGAAAAAATTCAGAGTCATTTTGTGTCATTAGATTCTGTTTCAGATGTGCATGCATGATCATGTCTATCTGCCATTTGGTTCAAGAGCTTCCTTGAAAATGTTTGTTTTTATGCTCTGTGCCGGTGGACTGGAATCGAGTTTGCATTTTTGTGTGTGTGAGACTCTGCAATGATGAGGGGGTGGGGGATTCCAGGGTTTTTTGCACGAGGCAGCAGACAGATGTGGGAGACTTGAATCTAAACTGTGTTGCTGGCCAACTTCAAAAGACGACTTTTTCTCCACTGTTGCTTCCCATTCCTCAGCCCTTCCCTCATAGTTTGGCCAGCAGCTCATGCTTCTCCCCTGGACTTCAAGCAAAGGCTTGGATTCTCTTAAGCAGCAGAAGTAATGTTCCTTTGACTCTTTCTCATGCCGGACTTTCTGTTCGTGGTTAATGGCATCCTGTGGCTTCTTCCACCATTTAAAAACCATGTTTCATATGATTTTATTACTTTGACCTTGTGACGTTTCTGAACATTTGGACCAATTAAGGACCCACTTCGATGAAAATTCTGTTTTTGGTGTTTTTAAAATGTTCTTGTGCCATTTTTCTCATGATGGAGGACATGTATAAAGAAAATTTAGCTTAAAGTTGCATTTCTGAGTATTTCTTTGTTCATCTTCTTGTAAATTAGGGGAAGACAAAAAAATGTTTTTTGAAAAAGCTTGTTTTCACCTCAAATCTACAGTTGGCAGGTGACATTCGCACGCATCCACTTGCAGACAAATAGATCCATGTACGTCTTTGTTTTCCTTGTTTGAGCTGGCATCTGACTCCAAACTGTACAGCTGGATATCTCAAAAATTGCTCTCCATTTTTGTTGTACGGATAATATTAGGTTGGGGGTGTGAGGGGCTGTAAGCCAGCAGGAGAACGTAAACAAAGGGATGATGGGAAGTGTCAGTAGGCTTACACTGTGCCAACAATTCAGTAGCAAATTTCTAATGAGATACTGCTGCTCTGTAGAAACTATGCACAAGAAAACGACAGGTTTTTGATTTTGGCTAAAAACAGCATAGTCATAAAACCATTAGGGGAAAAAATGCTTTTATAACAGATGAAAAGATGATTGCAATGGAACTTTAATAGATTGAAGTCCAACTTTAACATCAGCGATCAATTGCTGACAAGTTTGAAAGGCCTCAAGTAAAAAAGTTTAACCCAGAAAACTTAAACTTTCAGAGATTTTCTATATACAATTAAAATACCAACTAATCCTATTGAATTATTAATAGTATTGCTTCGCTTTACCTATTTATAAACCAAAAGTCTTTTAGACCTCAGTTACTTGCCTTGAATATATACCAAAAATAAGATTTAATAAATTCTCACATTCACACTCCAGAATATGGTTTAGTGGTCATCAACTAAGTGAACACCCTCATAAAATGTTAGCAAACTTTACATGTGTTTTTAGTCTTGGCAACACTTGATCTGTATGACTGGACATCAAACCGATCTGTCATTAAAATCTTTAACTGATTAAGTGTGGACTTCTAATCAAATTTATCACACTTTAAGTAGTCATGACTCTAAGGTTACCGCAGGGCACAGATTGTTCCTGTCTTTATTCATGCAGTCCAATGAAGTGGTCTATGGTTTGGAACCCAAAGCCACAACAAACAAAACTATGATCTGATGCACTGTTAGAGCTAACTTTTAATCATTGTTGACAGTTCTCATCTCTCTCATCTTCCTTAAATTCTTCTGTTTTGTGCAAAGACAGTGTGTACTCACGGTATACTTAAAGCCATGCCCTATCATTTGAATTTCACTTTAAGTGCCAAAATTGAGCAGCACTGAAAGCAGCTTGTTGCAGTTACTTAATCATTTTGTCTGATTGAAAAAAATATATTTTTTAGAAAAACTTTGGGTAATCTACCAAAAAATGTGTTAGTGCAAATGTTTCTCAAATATGTTTCTTATTCAACTGTGTAAGAAAGTTTTGGCATGTCGAATAATGTTGATATTTTAGATTAATTAATGAGTATTAAAGATATAGAGAAGTGGCAGAGCTAGAACATTTTTTATGGGGTGGCAGAAGTCTTTGGAGTGGTGGCAAATGAGTGGAAGACTGTTTATTACAAATGAAAGGATCAAAAACACATTTAAAAAAGTTGTATTATTGTTTTTACAGTTTTTTCCATTTGCTAAAACACCAAATGTCAAACCAGCGAATCAACTGTTTTAACTCTTCTAAACTCTTCTCAAAAACATAACTTTTGGGTCCAAACCTTAAAATGTAATTTGCAATCAACACTAATTATAATTAACAATATTTTTTAAAATTCTGAGTCTACTCTTTACAGAATATATGACATTCTCACTTTTAAAACACAGTTAACGTTCAACACACAAGGTGCAAAAAGTTAACATAAAAAGGCAAAGCTCAAACTCTGTTCCAACACAGTGATCACCATGAACACACAACTGCAGATACTTGCTGCAAATCAACTGCAGTTCTGGAACAACTCAGCAGCTGTTCAGAGATGGAGAACAGAACAAGGCAATTTGGACCCAGACCCCCACAAAGACTCAGACCCCCATCATCACCCAAACCTGCACCCAGACCCGCACTCAGACCCAGACCAGTACCAAAACCCAAACCCAGACCCGCTCCAAGACCCGGGCCCAGACAAAGGACGAGAATTTCTGATGTGATCCAGGCCACAGTAATTGATCACTTTGTTGGTCCATGAAATGACCATGAGGGAAATGGGTCAAAGTGTCAACCCTCAACTCAGCAGGTTCACTGTGGCATCAATTTTACAGACTTTTTAAAAGGGAAACAGGTGAGTACAAACTGAGACAGTAGTAAGAATATGAATTGCGTGAAATCACATGATCTGTTCAATATTTTACAGTAAAATTTACTTTAAATGTTTTGACACAATTAGCATTTACAGAATTTTAAATTTACAGTAATTTTTATTCCTGCTGTTTCAGGTCTAAGTTTACAATAAATAAATCATGAGATTTTTTTTTTTACAGATTTCAAAGTATGTACTTAATTTAGGCATTACAAAAAAAAAAGCTTTTCTAACATTTAACATTTTAAAATTGCACAACATGCAAGGTGCTTTACACCATTAACAAACGAGCAGACAACTGGTTCCACTTGCATCTGGTTTATTAGTTCAGACAGAAACCAAGCACAGCTGAAAGTCCACAAAGCTAAATCAGAGTCAGACAGGCAGAGGTCAGGGCAGGCAATCAGAGAATAAGCCGGGACAGAAACAGAAGATCAGGTCCAGACAGAAACGCTCAGTAATGCAGGCAGGGTGGCATAAAATAATACTTCACACTGAGCGAGGCTGTGTGCGACTTAAGGGACAGGTGGGTGATTGTCAGATTGGAGTTAGGTGTGCAGCATTCGGGGACTGCGAGCTGGGACTGCTGGGAGGTGTAGTGAATTAGTACTCTGGAGACAGCTTTTGCAGGTGACCAGAGGGGGAGACAGAGCTCTGACTCCTGACAAATGTTTTCCCACACTCTACCCTCAAAATTGTCATGTTGCCTCGACATTCAAAACTTTTTAAGGTAAGTTTAACTATAAATGATCAACAGTCCACATGTGGAAACCATGTATTATATGTAAGTAGGATACCACCATGCATGAGTCAGGAACACTAGTGTGAATAAAGAGACTAACTGGTCACAGTCCACAACAGAGCATGTATCTCCTTTTAGACGTTGCATGTCTGTAGAAGATGCCTTGGTGCACAATAAGTCTCCTACACCAACCACCAATGGTGGATATCTGCACCTTTCCAGAGTGAGGTAATCAACAAAGACATAGCCTACCAATGAAATTAACAGAATTAAATCTATTCTTTTATGTAAGTGTTTTAACAATCAGTGAAAAATATCAACAACTCTTTCACTTAATGAACTTTTAGAGCTTAACAACAGTCTATTCATTACACTTTATTCTTATCATAGGTAAATACTCGTCTTTTCTTTCTTTGTCTGAAAGAATACTGTTTAACAGAGTTTGAGGGTTTACTTTCATACACTGGGGTGTGTAACAAAGTGACTTTGTCACTTTTGTGTTTACTTGTGTCCTCCTGAGTCTATCTGTTTCTTACATGTTTTTGTCTCTCTCACCAGGTCATGATTGGACAAAAGTATTCAGCTGTTTGGCGGCCATTTTGAATGTTCAGTTAAAACCATTTGGAATGAGAGGGGTCTTCAGTTGAAAGCTCCTGCATTCCTTTCAGCAGTGGTTTGAATTAATTGCCATATAAGCAGAAGTGTTCGTTCAGGAACAGGGTCTGTTTTGGATGGAGGTGTCATTTTGGCTGGTGAAAATAAAACCCTCTAACTACAGAAAGACTCAGCGTGGTCAATTTAGCACAGCCTCTTTGCGCCACTCCGTTACAGGGTGTCTAGGTGCTTTCTTAGAGTTGTCACATACACTCGATATGCCCAGAAAGACCTTAGTTTTCCTGGTCTGCCCTTTTCTGTTAAGTTTTTAATTGGCACTCTGGAGCCAGGAAACAATTGTGCACTATGTTTATCCTTTTGTCGTACAAGGCTTTTCCTCTCAAGGCTTCCTTTTGAGCTGACTTGGAGGCTAATCTGTAAGCATCAGTTATTTTAGCCTTCCATTTTTCTGTATAGTCCTGTTGAGATGAACTCTGCTCTCTAGTTTTAAGATCAAACATTAGATCAATTAGCAGTTTTGGGCTACGGCCGAACAAAAGGTAATAGGGTGCATATCCCGTCGCCTCACTCCTTGTGCAGTTATGGGAATGAACCACCTCCTCTTGACAAGAGATGACTTCCAATGGGCTTGTCTGCTTCTGGGAATTTTCTGACCATCGCCAACAAAGTGCAGTTAAAAAGCTCCACCTGCCCATTTCCTTGAGGGTGGTAAGGGGTTGTTCTTGATCTCTGGACACCACTATACTCTTGTAACTTTGCAAACAGTTTATTTTGGAATTCTTTTCCCTGGTTGTGGTGGAGATGGGTGGGGAACCCAAACTTGAGTGCAAAGTCTCAGAAGATCTTCTCAGCTGCAGTGTGGGCAGGTTTGTTGCGGCAGGGGTAGTTTTCAACAAAACGATTAAAATGATCCATTAAGATCAGAACATACTCATAACTGCCTTTGCATCATTCTTTGTGCAGGAAATCCACAGATACTTGCTCAAAAGGGTAGGTGGTGACGATGTTAGTCAGAGGTGCTCTTGTGGGGCTATTGGGCGCTTGTTTTTTAAAAAACGGTATACTTTTGTGATGTAATGTGTCACATCTTTCTGCATGTGAGCCCAGTAAAAGCGCTCTCTGATCAGATTTATGACTCTCTATGCCTTAAATGGCCCATAGTTTCATAAAGCTCCTTGTACACTAGCTTGTGACATTTTCAAGGCAAGAGGAGCTGTGTGCAGGATGCAGTATGTCTGTCAATTTTAGCCCATCCTCACCCTTTTTCAGTTCGTATTTTTCTCTGAGTAATGCCGCAACTTTGCTGTTTAGAATTTTTCAACTTTTAGGACATTCTTGTGACTCCACATAATGCACAACATTTCCTGAGATTGCATCTTCTTCTTGAGCCCTTTTCAAGACTGGGTTTGGCAGTTCAGCAATGGAATTGACTGCTTGCTTGGCCTCACTGATGAAAGTAGAAATGGTCACCTGGCAGAGCCATGGCTCATTATTTTGTGACTTTATTCTGATTGCCTGTACCACACACTGTATTACATCTGGGAGAACATCTTGTGTGCATTTGCTCATATACCACTGCACATTGAGGGGCATTCGTGAGAGACCAAATGCATCCCTGTTAGCTTTTCCAAGCTGGTAGTTGATCACAAACTGTAAATCTGCTAACTCTGCAACCCACCTTTGTGTTGTGGCATTTAACTTTGCGGTGGAGAGCACATATGTAAGAGGATTATTGTCTGTATAAACTGTAAGTGATGGGGAATGACAGAAAATCGTTAAACTTCTCACTGGCTCATAGTGGGTCATATCCTCTTATGGCCGACTTCAGGTCAAGGAATTCCAACTTCCCTGAATGAAGGCGGCAGTTTTTCTCGGGAGCCGTGAGAGTTCTAGAACGGTACGCCACCACTAGTTCACCATTTTGTTGCTGGTATAGCATCACTCCTAGCCCTTACTCGAAAGCATCAAAGAAAACAATCAAGCAAAGGTGTGATCATTACAATCATTATGTTTAGCATGTTGTGTTTTCTCCAGGTTTCATTTATGAGGCAGACATGCAACCGTGTGTCCCACAAAACTTTAGTCTGACTCTATCTTACCAGCATATCATGCATGCTGTGACTGGGACTCACTGCTCTGACGATCACTTCAATGATCTCAACTTCACTGTGATTTCTCTTTAGGCCCCTATAAATCTGGTGGATGAGATTTGAATCCAAAACTCTTTTCTAATGGTCACTTCAGGCAGTGTAGGAGCAGGGGGAACAACGTATGACATCAGACTCTTGTGACTTGGTGCCTGGCCTGTTCCTGTCATGGTGCAGAGCAACATATTGCTTTCGTAAGCTCACAAGAGCTTCTGCCTCATGAGCTGGCTGCAACGTGACTGGATTAGCCTCACTAGCTTTAGCAGGAAAGCACCCACTATGTCCTCCTCTTCACTTTTGACAATAATTTCAACTTCCTCACTTATTAATCGTATGAGCGTGTGGTTTTTGGATAACTGTCCCAGGTCAACCTTAGCAAAAGCACATACCTTCTGTGGCTGCACCAACGCCTCACTTAGCTTGTCCTGTAGCTGCTCAAATTCCATCGTTCCAGTTTCTAAATGTTTATTTAGACTTTTTTGTATTAATTGTCGTGCATATCTATTATGGAAATTGTGAAAATGTCAACGTTCACCAGGTGATATTCACAATCTAAGTGTAAAGCGGCTGATAAGAAAACTCTGATGACCCAGCATTCTAGCAGCATTTAAACACATCACTTGCACACAAAGATGTTAAAAAGAGTCTCACAAAAGATGTTTGTTTAAATGTGGTTTTGTGTGTGTGCATAACAAGCAATTTGTGTGTAATTTTAAAGATTTGTGTGTGTAGTTAGTTTCTAGCAGTTGTAAATTTAAGTTGTGCATGTGTAAGTTGTATTTTTTTAATTTTGTAATTTTTGTACTCATGCACAAAATGTATTGAATGAGCTACAAATCAAGAATTACACAAGCAAAAATCCAAAGTTACACACAAATCAAGAATCAGGCACAAATTAAGAACTATGCATGCACAAATCTGGCTGACACAGTTTTCTCTCCATATTTTACTGCCCACTGACGTGAAACAGCAACAGCATTTGCTTTTCAGCGTCACAAAAATAAAACGGGGGTGGGGGTGTGTGTGTGTGTGTGGTTCTTATGAATAAGAAAATGTCCATAATAATGTTTTCCCACATTGAGATAGTAAATGTAACAGGAGCACATAAAACACATGATTTTAGATTTTTCTCTAATTGGCAAACAAAGAGTATCTACTGTATGATTAAAAAAAACACCTGTACCCATCTCCAGTATGAAAAGATATTCATTCATCCAAAAGTTATTTCCAGTATTTTCACTCTAATGACTGATAAACCACTACCATGAACTAAAACACACATTACAAACAATTTTCCTTTCAATACAGAAAGTGTTCATTGCTTTAGTCTAATTGTGAAATGCACTGAAGCAGTTGCTGTTTTTCTGTGGGCACAGATGAAAATCTTCAGCATTGACGCTCATTTACCACTGGTAAATGTACTGGTCAGAGTTCCTCAGCATCTGTGTGGACTTCCCGTGCAGGAATGAATTTGGCTGGACTTCAACGGTTCTTCCTCTCAAACTGCCGTTCAACCGATAAGAGGAGCCGCTGGCTTCCCTCCTGAAGCTTCAGCACTAAAGGGTTACGGTGTGTCTCATCGGAGTCTTCATCATTGCTGCTCCTATCATCTGTCAGCTCATTTCTGCTGGTTTCGTCTCCTAGTGTAGAAAAAAAAACAATTTAGAAAAGAGCAGCATTTTTATCTATTCAGTGTGTTTACACAGTTACATTCATTACGATCACTAACAAGCTGAAACTCTGCACAACATGATTTTGTAACCCCCTGCTGGTCCAGACATCTGTCCTAACTGTCTTGAGGTGGAGAACTGCGCCGCGGTCCACATGCTTTCTATAGAATGAAGTCTTAAGTTTTAGAACAGATCTAAAGAACAATATTGGACAGAAATCACATTTATTCTACAACTGGTGCTTGAAAAGTGTTTCTAGGTGTATATTGAAAGTAAATTGAGCAGGAGTGGAGGAATACAGATGGTATTTTGATGCATTTTGAGCAAAACCAGTTTGAGGCGAGAATGCCTCTGTCGGCATCAATGGGTCTTTGCCGATGTTTGATTCTTTGTTTTGTAGAGGCATAGCTCCATTTCATACAGCCTTCTGTTTGACAGTCTGGAGGGTGGACCGATTGCCTCGGACAACTTTTCACTTCTACATCAAGACTGGTTCCAACACAGACAAGAAATGTCAGACCAAAGTCTGAGACGTAGCATGATGTGCACCTGTCCCAGAAATGTGACTAAGCATTGGATTGATTGGCTGGTATTTTCTTTTGCATTCCTGTCATCCAATTGTTGTTTTCGTCTAATAATTTTGAGAGGATTCAGGTGTCATTATGGCTAAGGGTTTTGGTCAAAGACTTTTTTTAAAACCAGAACCCTTGGTTCTACTGCACAGAGGTGCAGGGAAATTGTGGTTTGTAGTGTAGAACACCAAAAAAGAAAAGGACCCCTTCCAGTCATTAAGTGTGGTCAAGCCGCACACTTTACAGCTGTGTTTGTGATGCAGCCCAGTAGCAGAGCTACATGCTGACTCATTGAAGATAAACACAGTTTTCAATAAAACAACTGAATCATTCCAATATATATACATAGGACAGAATTACACAGACGCTTTTTAGAGAGTAGGTGTAAAAACAAAAAAAAAAACTTGTCACCTTGTTGAACCAGGAGCTGTTTCACTTCTATGAGGGCTTATTGGCTGAGGAAGACCAATCCACGTTTGATACATGATCTGACAGAGACTCGTGGTCTTTAATCAGCATTATTTACAAGAACTGGTACTGTCAACCAGTGCTTACTGCTGCAAATAAAATATTGAAACATAAAAGTAGAACAGCTTGCTGTGAAAATATTAGACATTAATTTCCATCCATCTTTGTCTGCTCAGATACTTGAATTTGTTGTGTTTTTAACATAAGTTCATCAGCTCATGGCCTGTCATTTTTGTCCCCATGAAGTTCAACTAAACCTACTAAATCAATTAATCAATTACCAAATTTTTGGGGAAAAGTTTTCCTACAGCAGTTATTATTATTATTTTTTAGATCATTTAACATTAATCTAACAAATTTTTCTGGGGGGTCATAAATACTCATTTATTTCTTATTTTCTATGAATGATTATCACGTTTCTTTGCCTGCAAAAGCCTTGTACAGATTGTAGCAGCAAACCATTGGTGGAAAAACTCAGCAGGGAATGTTTTCCATCCCTAAGATGGTCAGATTTGTGTGTGGGGGGACGCAGACCACATAAATCACATGTAGAGGCAAGATAAGTAAGCTGCTAGACCATACTGGAAAGTATCCAGTTTCCCCCGAAGGGGATATAACCTTAAGAAAACTGTGTTTTTTGAATATATAGTGTGGACAGCATAATGTTAACACCTGATATCATGTTACAATTCAATTTAACAAAGTAGTGTATGGCTTCAAAATTATCACTGCGCAGTATGGTCCATAATGTGCAATACCCTCAAATTTGTCTTTGTTTAACATTTTTTTACAATTTGGTTTTAACTGCTTTTCTTCACTTTAGGAAACAACTCCCTTAATTTGTTATTAAATACAGGTTGACATCGTCACCTCAGTCTCAGTTCACAGCAATGAGAAATAATAGTTTTTCCCACTTGCTAAAACACATTTTCAAAAACATTAAACCAATTTCACCAAACACAGGCTAAATATGCAAAATACTTGACTCTTTAGTCAAAGCTCACTTTGAGGTTACAATGAAAACTATGTCGTCAAAAATGCTTGCTTGCCGCTGGCTTCCAGGAACCCTCCACTTTATGTAAAGCACTGCTGAATGTTTTAGCACAAAAGTGGCTGTACATCTGCCAGTTTGAACTTTACATCGTTTTTATGTTTATTCTTTTTTTTTCTAAAGCTTATTTGCTAAAAAAAATATGTTCAATGAATTTTCATGACAATTAACAACTTTTGGAAATGAATTCCATAAGTTTTACATTTGAAATGGATTTTAAATACAGCGCACAATTAAAGTCCCACTTCAATTATCTTCTGATCTATTTTTAAAGTGTTTCCAGTAGTCTTTTAATTTTGATTATAACCAAAATTAAAAAAAAAAATCTGTTGTTGTCTAAGATAAAGTTTCTGCTAAGGAGCAAGAGTTCACTAGAAATTTACTTTTGGGGTGATGGTACCAAGGAGCCTGTCTCCCTTTCTCTCACCCACCTGTTTACACACTAGCTTACAGCCCCTCACACCCACAACCTAACATTGGTGCAACCAAATAGCTCCAATATTGGAGCTATCCAGATGTACAGTTTTGAGCCAGATTCCAGCTCAGACGAGAAAAACAAAGACATACATGGGTCTAGCTGTCTGCAAGCGGATGCATCCGAATGGACCGGAGCTGGGAGCTTGTAGCCTGCTAATTGTATCTTCTACCGGTATGCCACAGATTTTTGGCTGCTCCAGGTTAACAACATTTTGAATAAATAAATACTCAGAAATGAAATTTAATTCTTAATTTTCTTTATGCTTATGTCCTTCATCATCAGAAAAAGGCAACAATAACATGTTATAAACACCAAAAACACAATTTGTATTAAAGTGGGTTCTTTAATAGCTTTACAGTAATCCTATTTTACCAAACTGAAAATAAAAACATTATTTCTAAACAGTAAACACTGTGCTTCCTGCTATTTTTTCTTGAGTATTCAGGAAACTACTAGGTAAATGACGTGCGATTTTAACAGTTCCTCTTAGTAAATGTTTTTCCCTTTTCATCTCCTTGTATGGCAGCATTTCAATGACTCTTCAAAAGATGACTCTACATAAAACCACAAATAAAAGTACTTCAAAAGACAAACGAATGCTTCTTGCCAATTGTTTTTCGCTCAAAAAAAGGGTTGAAAGATTTCAGTGCAGCCCTGTTGCTCATATTTGGTGCAGATGTGTTTAAAAATCCCCACATCCCTGTGTAGCATGTTCACACTTATGGATTAAGGAGCAATAAAGTACTCTGTTAAAAAGCTCTAAACAGATTGAACTAAAGTGTGG
The DNA here is from genome assembly GCA_014656515.1 of Oryzias celebensis. Classification (NCBI taxonomy): domain Eukaryota; kingdom Metazoa; phylum Chordata; class Actinopteri; order Beloniformes; family Adrianichthyidae; genus Oryzias; species Oryzias celebensis. The sequence continues at coordinate 23,089,513 of BNCR01000003.1, read as the reverse complement.
AGAAAAAGCATCCAGATCGCTCTCATAAGTTTTTCAACAATCCTCAGATGGCAGATGACTCATTTTCTAAACTTGAAATCTTTCTCCTCGCCAATATCTATCGCTTCAAAGTGTCACCGGCACAACAAAAGGAACAAGTTACAACTTTTCAATTTCCTTCCTGCTGGGAACATTTTTTTAAGGGGAAATGAGTTCTCACAGTGTCTAGATAAATATGAGAAAATTGATCCATCTGGGGAGCAACAGGATTCCTTGGAGTTATTTTGTGGTTATGTTTGCGCTGCGGCGGAGGCCTGTAGATGTGTAGTGTTTGTGTTAACGATGAGGACCATGTGTGATGATATGCAGCCAATCCCAAACTGTTGATAAAAATGTTTCAGTACAACGTGCTCATAACATTAAAAAACTGAAGCCGAGCTCAGAAATCGCATGTAGCACAACGACACACATGCTAAAAAAAACAAGAAAGAGAAAGGAAGAGAGGAGCGGAGGAAGGGGAGCTGCAGCTCATTTTCTTGAAATATTTCACATGAATATTGGCAACAGTTGTGCCGCAGAAGACAAAAGGAAATGAACCATGGCTCCTGCAGCCAAAGACAACATGCAGTGTGAGAAAGTCTCTCCACAGTTGCTGCTTTGCAGTCCAGAAAGAGACCATCTCAGAGTTAGTTATTAAAACCTGCCTTGGGATATGTTAAACGTGAGAAGATTAGTTAATGAAAAGCCATTTGTGATTCTGCCACGAAAAATTTGTCTCCTGCCTGGTCAGAGTAAGAACCAGTAAGGAACAGGGTTTGTGTAATTACAGAAATGCAGCTTTTTTTGTCTGTGAAAGTTACAGCACAAACAAGCAGGCGGCTTGAAGATGTTTATCTAACCCTCCTCTCAGTCCTGCTATTGAGGCCTTTTTAGTTTAGCACTCTTATGGCAAAGGAGTAAACATTTCCCAGAATTAAACCCACGCTTTGTTCTAACACTGAGAAGATTAACTGAGCACAGAATGGAGTGGAGGTGGGCAGAAGGGTGGGAGTCCACTTACTGTATATGGCTCCCACTTTGTGTTGAGGAAAAAGCAGAAGGCAACCCCTCTCTGCTTGCCATACATACACGTGCAAGTACGTCTTCAGGAAAAGAGGCGATTTCTGAAGCCACAGTGATGAGGTGGATGCTGACATCACTTAGCTCTGGCAGAGTTGTAGTCGGAAGTTCCCCGTCAGAGGTTCCTGTCACCTTGTCAGAAACATGTGGATACCCCATTATTGCTCCAAACAAACAAGACAACATCATTGCCATCAGTTTCATTAAGTGATGGCTTACAACAGGGGTCTGCAACCTGAGGCTCTGGAGCCACATGTGGCTCTCTAGTTAAAAAAAAAGGTTTTTGATTTTTAAAAGTAACATGGTTTTTGGACTTCAATGTACATCAAGTGAAACAAAACAGTCAGATGCGTCCAACTTTACCCAACTCGTTCACACAGTAGTACAAATCATTCCACCAGGGTCTTGACTACAGTACCTATAAAGATCCAACAATCCAACAAGCATACGGTGCATCAGATTACAAGGCTGTTTTCCTTTTGTTGCAAAATTCAAGGATTTTAAATGTCCTCTGTGGTCGGAAAAATACGATACCCAACACAACATTTGATGTTAATTTTGATGGTAATTTTGATGATAATCTTATCTGGTCTTTTATTTTGAAAGGGATTTGTGTGAACCTCTGTGAAAAGTTTTTTGATAATTTCTTTCTTTGTGTTTTATATTTGCCAAAAAAACAAAACAAATCAAAACAGGGACACTCTTTTAGTGTTGGAGATTGCAGACACCTAGCTTGCATGCTTGGATTTTTGCAATAATAAGTAAGGAGCAATGACCTGTTGTTCATCAAATATTTAATTAGGTGAGAAATTTAGTGTTAGCTGGAAATGTAATGACCTTCTTGAATTTTTGCTTAAAATCTCTAAATTAAAAAAATTCTGCATTCTTGTCAGATTGGAAGACAATTTACAATTGGGTACTATTGATTTTTTTTTCGTTATTTAAGTTGTGCTCATGGACATATATACACTGGATTAATAATCTCTGACGTTACCCTCTAAAGAGGGGCAGAGGGAGGAAGTTTTACCCAACAACTTTTTTTAAAACACAGAATTTGACGGGAGTAAGTAACCTTCGAGTATTGTTGTGCCGGTCATAGTTGCACCCACCAGTCTAATGCAAATATGAGACGGATTTTTGCAACTAAATACTACATTATTACATTTTTTTTGTTGTGTAATTCACCCTTCTAAAACAGGAGTTGATGCAGAATTTTGACCTTTTTAAGTCCTGCCTCCAGTGGTCATTTAAGGAACTGCAAAAATGACTACTTTCTGACTTCGAGTCGGGGGGCAGAAGATGGGGACTTGGCTGCATTGTCTTTTGTCATTTTCATCTTTATTTGTTTGCAATATTTAGATTCAGCTTCTTGCGTTGTTGTAATCTTGTTAATTACGTACACCTGCTGTGTGTAAATGAGCACACCTGATGTACATTTTAATATCACCCTCTGTCAGCATTCAAGACTTCTGTTGCTCAGTTTTAGGTTTTCTAGTTGCTGTAGCTTCATGTTTTTATTCAGTCTTGTTTTGTTCCAATTGTCTAAGGCTTTTTATTCATTTGTTTTTAGATCTTTTAATTAAAAAAAGCTTTAATGTCCATCCTTCTGGTCCTTTACAACCACTCACTTTCAAATCCTTAGAATGTTAACCTGATTATTTAAGTTGGATTTATCTTATCTATATACGTGCAGCATGAGCTTTATTCAGAAAAAAATGCATATGTAGTAAAATGTTGACTCAAAGAATTGGTGACAACTTAGAACAATCATTAACCAATGACTAAAATGGACAGATAAAGTTATGCCACTCAAAGTCTAATCTTGTAAGTATCAGTGTAGGTATTTGGTAAACAAACGAACCGTTGCAGAGACTACTGTACAGATGAATGTCAACTATGTAAGACCTGTCATGCCAATCCATCAGTTAATGCAAAGCATCGACAGTATTCCGAATCTGATCTTTGCTTGAACTTGAGTTGAAAATGCATTGATGCAGCGTCTTCTTAGAGAAACATTTAGTATGAAAAGTTGTTAAATTCTGTTATGTATGAAGAATGATTATTGCCCGTAACCCCGTCATCATCTTTGTAAGCAGACCTTGTGTTTTTGCTTTGTGATTGTTTTTCCAGCCAAAAGTTAACAAATGCACTGCAAGTTTAGAAGGGCACCCTCGACCGTCCTCACTCAGTCAGGACTTTAAGATACGCATTAACCTACTATAATAGGTCAAGGAGGGTCATTTCAGCATGACCCTAAACCTATGGCCAAGGCAACAAAGCGGTGAGTAACTGAAAAGCAAATTAAGGAATGAACTGATAAAGATCTGAACATCAACCAGAATCTGCACAGGATGCTGGAAATCCTAGTTGTACAGATCAGAACGGAGAAAATGAATTAAACTGTGCATCAATGCATGGAACTACATCCCTTAAAAAGCTAGGACTCAATGTGACACAAACACAAAATATATAAACAGCAAGGAAACTCTTCTTTATAGAATGGTAAACTTTACAGTTTTTCTCGATTAACACTTTTGGTGAAGCCTACTCTCCTTTTCTCTAAACTATGAATACAAAACCCAATTTTCAAGCTACAGTCACAAAGCTTCAGACTCTTCGTGCAAAACTAAACTTTCACAGTTCAATCTGTGCTCAAAACTGCACTTTGTTGTTCAATCGTGCCCCAAGTCAGTCAAAACTAAAAGCAACATTGAACAGTCACTGAACACTACATAGAAAAGTAGGAAACAATGCTCAGGACATGAAGCTGGAGTAATACAAGTTTATTGTTGACTGGAAGCTAAATGCATGTTGCAGAAAACTTGTGCATTTACACTTACAAAACAAACAAGAGTTTGTAACTTTTGTACAAGTAAAAATAAAGTACAAAAATATACAAATGAGATCATTACTCAGTCACAGCATCATGTTTCCATAGTGGGTCAAGTTACAGGACTTCATCCACATCACAGGCCACATTTTGTCTGGCCAGGCAATGGAGGAAAAAAGCCCAAGTGTGCCGTATCCAGGCTCAGAACACCTATATCCCCACATGCAAGTTCCATAGGCTTGCAGGAGATTTAGTCTGGTGTAAGGTTGGCGTTGATATACCTTCCACCACGAGAAGAGGAACTCCTCAATAGGGTTTGGGAAAGGAAGGAAGGAAACCTTGGTTCATATTCAACCACTCTCTAACCTGGAGGGCTAACTCAGTTTGTCCAAAACAACAACATAGATGGGATGCTCATCCTGCTGCCATAACACAGCATTTTGCTTGTAATTGAGAAAAATGAAGACCTGGTTAGTGTTGTAGGAATCTTTGCTCTTTGACTCCATCTGAGTTGTGATCAAAGGGTACTCTATAGCTGTTTCGTGCTCAGTCTGTTGTGCTTGTGGAGACGATCAACAGTCAAGAGGCTGACACTGCTTCACCCTCAAAATGTACATGGTCGTCAGTGATCCTCTGCTGAATTTCATTCACTTTAATGGCATTGTTCTCACAGACCATTTAAACAATTAGTGTCTCTTGGTGGGGAGAGAACAAACGTGGCCTCCCACCCCCATGTGGCACTCTTTCAATTCTACGAAAAGAGAACATGTAGTTATAATACAAATACATGAAACACAAACAGTCATACCAACCCTCCACTACAATACTACAGTACATTGGTACAGTATGTGATGTAGTAAAAGATGTCATTACTTACAGTATATTGTAGTATACTGTTTCCTGGTAAATCCTGCCCATATTGTCCCACTTTCAGTTGCATCAATGGTTTTTCAATCTTGAGCTCCAGTGGGGTTTTACAGATGGGCTCTATAGTGTGTCATCCGGTAATTGCTATGAACATTTACATCCTCTACTATAATGTCAGTACAGTAAAAGGTATTTACCTGTTCTCTTCTCTAAATCTTTGTCTTTGCTGACCACCTCGAACACCTTGACTTCCTCTCGCAGGAACTCTTTCTCTCAGATTTCTATCCATTGTAGGGCCTCACAAACCGGTGCTCTCTGAGCTGACTTCCTGTAAATGTTCTCTCACATCATTAGCCACACATGTGATCAGTTTTGAGTTGTGTTCAAGTGGTGACACCTGTGCTTTCTTTGTGTTTGACTTTGTGCACACCATTTATGCAGCACAGGTGCTTCACAATAACAATGTGTTGGCAAGTTGTGTTTAAGCAGGTGAGAAGTGCTTATGGTTTTGCCAAAGGAATGATTGATTCAATCAGTGGGTTCAGGAAACTGAGCATTTGGTTCAGACAATAGGTTTAGTGTTTTACCAAATGAGAAAAATCGTAAAAGTGAATTCTAAGGAGATTCTGTTATTTTTGTGTTTGGGTTCACATTATAGCCCAGACAGGATTGGGATGAGGAAAAAAAAGGCCATTTAGAAGACAGTGACAGTGGCTAAACTCAGGATGCTGCCTGACAGGAGGCTGTCTGGAGGCAAATGAGGAGATTTGGCCACATGCAAAGAAGTAAACACAGTTTTGTCAGCGGAAATGGAGAGGCCTTGCAAAGGGCAGGACTTTATAAAGAACGAGTAGCGCAGCTTCGTTGTAACTATGTTAGAGGTGGTGGGCAGACTTCCAAGAGAGGAAGGCAGAGGTTAGAGGAGAAGAATATTTCAACCTGAGCATCAAACGATGGGAAATCATCTGGTTAGTCAAACTCCCGTGCAACAGATTAAATCAAGATCATTTTTTATTTTCATTTATATGATTGCAAACATTTGAAGCTCAACAAATGCTGTGAAACTTCACATGCAGTCTTATGAGTAAGCATCAAAATGTTAGCTCGGTCACAGCTATGTATCAGTCAAAAATCTTTTTGCACACTCAAGGTATGTTTAGACATGTGACAGGAAGGCGAGGAAAAGAAAAGACAGAGGGAAACGTTTGAGACGGCTGCTGTTGGATTTGGAGTGATGGCAAAGTTCAGAGAAGAGCCAGACTGACTGTATGTTTTTAGGGTGTGGAGACAGACATGAGGCGGGGTGTGTGAAAACTATCACTGCACTGTACCACATTCCTAGAGTCACAAAGTATGCACACAGCGAACAACGGAAACAAAAAGATATTCCATAAAATCAACTTTGGCAGAACTTTTAACCCAAAATGTAGACATTAAATGATTATTTTTTGAATGTTAACATTAACTGCATGTCACAAAAAGTATTTTGGAAAAAAAAAAGCTTCCTACAATTTGAAGATTGTGCTCCTTAAGTCTAAACCCGTTTGAAGGGTACGTTGGAGATTTTTTAATGACCTGTGGAACTGATAAATGAGCTTTTTTTTTTTCAAACTTTTCTGGCTTGTACACTCAGCATCCCTATGACAGCTATAAGCCCTGCTAAAGGTCGAAGACTTAAAGTGCATCTTTGAACTCAGGCTTTGTATCGCGAGAGCATCGCACAAAAGAGAGAGCGACAGTGAGGGAGAGGAGAAAAAAACGTTTTGGGGAAAGTTGAGGAGGGATGTGGACGGAGCGCTGCAGAGCAGGACAGACGCTGTGAGCTTCGGTGTTCTCATCCTCAGGATTACGCCAGCTCCTCTTGCTTCTCTGTGCGAAAGTAGACGCTCCATTGGATGAGCACGAGCGGACTTCAAAAGTTACAATGCGCGTCTATTTATAACTGCTCAGCGAGAGCCTTGAGTGACTTTTCCTCGTCTCCGCAGCTTTGTTTCCAAGCGTTTATTCAGCTGTACCTGCAAGTCAAAGGGAAGGAGCCCCACGGTCGGGTCCTTTGCAAATCTCCTGCTCGGGAGACAAGGTAGTACAGCCACTTTCCAACTCAATATGAATGGAATCACAATTCAAATTAGTTTTTGCGCACCATTTTGCGCACAATCTTATGCGTAATTTCCTAAGTTTATGTCTTTATTTTGAAAGTGAAACGTGTTTTCTCTTCTTTTCAGCTCTGACTCCAGACCACAGAGGTCAGACGGGTCTGGGGAAACTTGAATTGTGTTGTTCTGAGCGCTGGGGCCGCACACATGAGGGTGGACATGCGGGACAGCGCGCGCGGAGAACGGCTGCCGCAGCTGGTCGTTGCTCTGCTGGCTTTGCTGTCGCTCTTTGCTGGGCTTGGAGACCCTGCTGAGGTGGTGGACGTCGAGGACAAGGAGGCGGTGACCAAGATTACCGACACCAGAGTCAACAGGGCTAAGAGGAGGGGAGGAACGGACGTCCTGAGAGGGTAAAGGGGCAGCAATGTCTCCTAATGCTTAAAAATTTGTGGAAAATTGGGTTTGTTTGTTTGTTTTTTTCAATGTTTCTATTCATTTCCCTTTTTAAGATTAGCCATTAAAATGGGCACATTAAAAAAAAACTTTATTCTAGTCTTGGAGCAGGTGCCTTTGGTTCCTCTGGAAATGTGAAGGTCAAAAAAATGAGTGTGAGTGTGTGTGCTCTTCTAAGGGTGTGTGTCTTTTAATAAGACAGACTGAGACCCCTTGGTGACATGGTGTGTGATGGGAAGTTTGGAGCAAAGTTTAGTAATTAAATACTGGCAAGAATACCACATTCCTGCTGACTGCAATAATGAATTACATCCAAACAATGGAGGCCATTGGTCTTGTGTCTGTGGCAGAAGGGGAGAGAAAGAGACTAACAGCCTAATCCCCTTTTTAGCCAAATACACCACACCCCAGTTGTGGATAAATGACATCTGCAGCTGTACACAGTGGGTCACTGCTGGAGGGAAGAAAGACTGTGTCTGTGCATGTGTGTGTGTGTGTGTGTGTCTGTGCATGTGTGTGTGTGTGTGTGTGCAGGGAGAGGTAGAAAGAAAGAAAGACAGACATAAGCAAAGCAATAAGGAAAAGAAAAAAAATGACAGATGATGAAGGTCACACAGTGGAGGACTTGATGAGCGTTCTCCACAGGAATCTCTGTTTGACACTCTTAGTTTTCATTTATCACCTCATCTGGGTTCAGAGGCAGGAAGAGCATATATAACTGTGTTATGCAGACTCACCACAGTTTGAATGGCTTCATCCTTCATGAATCTGCCCTGACTGCAGAGTGTTTACACAAACCTATGGATGGATGTATGCTCAGTGGGTGATCACATTTGTAAACCTGTCTCAGACCGATAGGGAGCATAGGCTTTGATGGTGGCCAAAATATGCTTGAGATTTAAGTGGATGCAAAGACTGTCCTTTGTCTGTGAGGCGACAAATGATCATTTTAAAGAATGGGTAAGTGTGCAGGGCAGAGTATTCGTGCGAAACTTGCATTCCTAAAGTTTTTTGAATGACACCAAGTTTAAAGGCTTTGAAAAAATAATAAATAATTTGAGTGGAACTGTTTATGTGGTCACAAGAGAAAACAAAGAAGAATGAGAACTAAAATGACAAATACTGCTGTCTCTTTGCCCAAGATGTTTGGAAAAAAAAAGATTTTCAGAAAAATAAAACCTTCAGAAATGTCGTATTTCTTAATATATTAAATTGATATGAATTCCAGTTTTTTTCCAGTTATTTTTGTAAGCAAAGCAACTTTTTAATTTTCTTTGCAATGGTGCTATTATGTAGAGAAGCTTTCACAGGTCTAGAAATTCCATAACGCTGCAATATTTAAATACTTAAACAAAAAAACGAGGTTTGCGGTTAGAAAAGATGTTCTGCTTGTTTATGTGGACTTTGACCTTTCGGTGGCACATCTTTCACAGGCCAAATGTTTGTGGCTCGAGGAACAATGCCTACTGCTGCCCAGGCTGGAAGACTCTAACCGGAGGGAACCAGTGCATTGTTCGTGAGTACCACCTACATTATTTACTTGTATTTGTTTAGAGCTAAATTCCACCAGAACAAATGGGAACAATTCCCCGGAACTCACAAGGAGTTATATTCCTTTCTAAAGTACTGTGTTAACAACTGGAACATTATTCCTAACAGTTGTGACTCATTTGCTGTTTGTTGCATCAAGTGGCTAAAGGCTCTCCCATTAAAGGTGGGATTTGCTCAAGATACTTTGTTGGACAGAGAGTTCGCTTTGCTCAAATTGTTAATAGAGAAGAAGGTTAAGATATTTTAAAATCCTTTAACGTTATAAGGCGTTTGCTTAAAACAATTTAATAAAAGTCTGTTTTGAGTTAAATGCATTGTATCTGTGCCAAAAGTGTGGGAGTCACCATAAGATGTTGAGTATAAGGCCTGGGTTGTTTTACCACAGTAGTGTCCTGTCATTTATGTGTATAGAGGGCTAGAACAAATATTAGCTTGGGCTTTAAAAGATTAAAAATGCGTTTTTAAATTGGATTTGATTGTCTAGTATTTGTACATCAGCATTTACCAAAACTGTTAATTTCCTTACCCCTTGAATAGACTGGGATGTTGTAGTGAAAGTGATGGCAAAGGAGCATAATTTGCAAGTAGAACTAAGTAAAGGCCAAACACTTGCCTAATTTGCAGGAAAATAGTAAAGTGGCAGTTCTTTTCAATGTTTATAGTTTTGATCAGAGCTGTCTAAAGCAGACATCCCCAACCAGCAGATCATGGACTGATGTTGGTCTATCTGTCATTAAGTAACAGCTCAGAAGACAAGCTGAATAAAAATATTTTAGTGGCTGTCTGTATCAAAGAAATTCTGGAGAGGTGGTGGAGCAGATAGCACCTACACTTTGATAGGAGTTTCTGGGATCCCACAGTCCTTTAACACATCTTTGTCTGCACAAGTCAGAAACTATTGGCATTTTCTGAACCAAGTAATGCATAAAAATCTATAAAACATGCAAAGTGAAGACCAGAAAATTCTGTTTTTGTTAAAATTATATTCCTTTGTGTTTTTGGCAATGGACATTGTTAATACATTTTTTTCTTGTTTGTTTTGTTTTGTTTTTTGATTGAGTGCTGTGATCCCTTTTGCAGCGATTTGCCGAAGTTTGTGCGGAGACGGTTTCTGCTCAAGACCTAATTTATGCACCTGCCCCAATGGCCAGATTGCCCCGTCCTGTGGATCCAAATCAGGTAGTTTAAAGCCCAATCCCCCCCCCCCAAAATAGTTGAATTCCAAACCTCCCAATTTACAGTGATGTACTTTTATGGTTATATACTGTGGATAAGTTCAGGGCTGACTGGCATTCGGCCAAAAGATAAGAATGATTCATAGAAATAGGAGTGTTTATTGGTACAGAATATTTCTTAGACAGTTTAGCCTATATCCCACAGCTGTCTCTACATTTTATTTACCAAGGACACCAATCATTTCCAAACTTGATAAGCAGGAAAACCTGATGCATGATAGAAGTGATGTATGTACTTTACTATTCCTCACTTTTGAGAATATTCGACTGATTTGGAGCTTTTACATTTTGACATAATTTAAACTACTTCTACATTTTTGCTGTCCTTTTTTTAAAGAATTGTTTTTATTGCCTGGTAAAAATTAAATTGGCAGCAGTTTTTGATGTGTGTTGACAATGCTAAATAACTGATAATTTAAACAAAAAACATGTTTTTGTTGCATGTTTTCGCAAAGCTGTGCATTTAGAAATGTTTTGTACTAAACAGCCAAACAACACCATGACCGGATGTAACCTGAAATATTTTGTCTTCTTTTTGTAACAGCAACTGCATGGTTGTACACATAAAGCTACTGCACTTGTCTGTTGGAAGATTTACTGAGGGTTTATAAATAGTTTCTTTGTAAAGAATTGTTTAGTATTTGTTTATGTATTGCTTGTAGATGCACATGGTTGAAATAATCTGTGTGTATCACCGTTTTCTTTTGTGCTCCAACAGTCCAAAACTGTAACATTCGGTGTATGAATGGAGGAACGTGTGCAGAGGACCACTGCCTGTGCCAAAAAGGCTATGTAGGAAACCACTGTGGGCAACGTAAGTTATCACTGTGATTTGGTCCAATATGAAAAACTTTTACTGACACGTGAGATGAAAAAAAAAAAAAAGACGGATGTCATTTGCTTATGTTAGTATTTATTGTGCTTTGATGAAAATCATGTTTTTTTGGTGTTTTTAACATGTTGTTGTGGAATTTTTCTGGTGATGGAGGACAAAGAAAATTAAGGTCAAAGTTGCATGTTTGAGTATTTCTTTATTCAAATCATTGTGAATCAGGAGCAGACGTAAAGATGCAGGTTAAAAAAATATTTGTGTCGTAGAAAATGCTGGGCGGACAACAAGCCCTTCGTTCCAAACTCTCAGCAGAAGTAGAAAGGGATGGAGTTGCTCCGCGCCAAGGGTTAGCCTGTCTGCAACGTAGAAGCAAATTTCTAAGGAACTATTGCAACTCTGTAGAAACAATATTCTAGAAAACAACAGTTTTTTGTATTTTGGCTAAAAAAAAAAAACAGCGTAATTCTAAATAAAAGACCACTGATGCTTTTAAAATAGATCAAAAGATGATCAGAGTGGATTTTGAAGGTGCATTAAGAACAGCTATAGAGTATTTTAGCTTTCACTCAAATTGGTTTAAAGAAACTAGCTAGTAAGCAACAGGTTAAAATGAGAACTCGAGTATCCATAGTGCGGATTTAAGTGACTTCTTACTCATATTATAGGAGTGGCCTTTTTGAAAAAGACCATCAATAATATAAATAAAAATGCAATTTAAATGTTTTATGAAACCATGACAACAATTTAAACTTTGATTTAATAGTTGAATTCAATTGGCCAACCTACCAAGGTGTACCCCGCCTTTGCCCAACAGTGGCTGGGATAGGCTCCAGCAACTCCTTGACCCTGAAAGGGACAAAGCGGCTTAGGAAATGTCGGATGGATAAAATTTGAACTCAACATTGTGTTAAATTTGTATCAGGACTGAAATGCATGACACACTTGGCAAGTTTTTGTTGCTGATTATGAGTCATATTTGCTTGTTTCAGAAGCAAACTTAAGTAAGGGATTCTTGTATTTACAACATGGATATTCCACTTCACTCAGATGTTCAGTGATGTCTAAAAAGTGTTTAAGAGACAATTGTTCTCATGTTTGTTATGGTTTGTGTCTTTCTCAGCGGTCTGTGAAAATGGTTGTCTCAATGGAGGAAGGTGTGTTGCTCCCAACAGATGTGTGTGTACGTACGGCTTCACCGGAGCCCAGTGTGAGAGAGGTAATGAGTGTAACACTGCAATGCTCCACAGTTCTACATACTTATCCTACTGTAAACCATTTCTTTACAGTATAAGTTATTTACTACTCAATGCTGCTGAAGAGTTTTTTTTTTTTTATACACGTGACTTATTGAGTGACCGTTTTATGTGTCATACCACTGTTACGAGGAATATGGTTTGTTGTGGAACATGTGGAGAAACGACACATTTTTTTTCCACATCTGCTCTGAGACGACACACTTGGGAATGGGATGCTGCTTTTAAATGTTTGTTAGCTAAAGACCTCCCATCCACTTGTGGTTGCTTTCTGGCACATGAGAAAAAACGGTTCCAAAACATACAAGCATACGCAAACACAGCGGTTGATGCTGTTTTGTACTGAAGTGCACACATTTCGTTTGCATACGTTATGTGTGTCTGTTGCTGCAATGGCCACTGAAGGTCAAAAGGTAACCTTGTAACGCTAATGTTTAGACTGGAAGTTAAGCTCCTATTAAGTGTCTTTTTGGTCTTTTGATGTCAAAGGCTTGGCATTTAGATTATATTTTTCCTGTGTTTACACTGATAGAGATGACACTACATGTATTTTAAACCCTGACGGTTTAGCCCCAGACCTTATTGAGTAAAGCACGCTTGGATGGTAGATGCGAAATCGGGTGATGTAGAAATTTGGCCAGATGGTGTGTAACTGTTCAGGAATTCAAATGTTGCATTTTTTTCTGCCTACTTGTCTTCTTGAAGTTCAAGCTTGCAGGGAAAATAATGAATTACAGGAACTGTTTTTAGGGGGAAGGAAGTAACACTAAGCCACATCTGGTTTTAAAACTGAGATTTGCTATGCAAGTGAGAGGAATCCAAGCAGGTCATTCTCTGTCAGCTGCATCTTTCTCACTCGATTGATGAGTTTTGCAGTTAAACTAGAATAAATCAAAGTGTCAATCTTCATGCTGTATCATTTATTAGAAGACTATAGTACATTTTAAATTAAGCTTTTTTTAAAGAGCACTTTTCCTGCAAAGCACCTTGAAGTGCTTTACATAAAGTATTTGAATGATAATAATGGTTGTAAAAAATAGTAATCATAATTAAAAAAAAAACAACACACATGCGTGCACATTCTGTTGAAAACAAACATTGATGGGAAAAATTGTCCATAAAATCTGATTAAAACATGAGTTTTTACATGCATTGCAAAAACTTCGTAAAATCTAAGCTAATGCTATAAGCTCCATGGACGGTGTTAAGTTTCTCTTTTAATATAACACAAAGGAAAAGTGTGTTAATATCGTCAAAGGCCATTTCCTGTTGCTCAGTTTTGAACTATAATGACAACCTTCTGGGTGCAAAAATGAATTAGTAAAAAAGACATAAAATCCTTTATTTCCTTATATTTAAACATTTTACAAATGTTCTTAAATCATATGGCACTCAGACTATACGTCTTTGAGTCAACTTAACCCTGATTCACTTCTCTCAAGTGATCAGGAGTTTGCCTGCTGAGTTCACATGTGTTTTGTCGATTTGGTGAAGACTTATGACATCAGGACCATCACCCTCATCATTTCTAATGGGTGCTTAGGGAGTGTGTATATCTGGTCTTTGCACAAAAAGTATACGAGCTTGGTTTGCATTGCTGGCATTTGTGGGAGGCTCATTATGATGGACTTTACCAGAGCCGCTCTTTGTGACAGATTCTTTTCAGAACCTTTACAGACTGGATTTCTGTCTTCTGGTCTGGAGATGGAGAAGTTTCAGTCAGGATTACTGCTTTTTGCAGATGATGTGATCCTTTTGACTTCATTGAGTGGCAAATCATAGCCAAGACTTGAGCGGTTTTCAGTGAAGTGTGAAGCAGCTGAACTTAAGATTAGTCTTTGTTGAAAAAGAGTGACTTGTTCTCTCAGGGTTTGGAATGAGCCGCTGCCTTAAGTGGATGAAATAAAAAAAAGATGGAAATAAATGGTGACATCCATTAGAATGCATAAAGGGTTCTATCTCATGCTAGTTTTAAGCCTTTCAGAGTAAACTATATCCATGATAATATAATAATAATATTACCTTTTGCACACTAAAGAACAATTTAAAATGAAATATTTGTTATTTTCACCAGCTCATTTTCCCAGACGAAAACAAGACGCCTTGATCTCTGAGGCTCCGCCTTTTGCCCCTTGTGGGTCCCGTCCATTTCATGATATCACCCTAGAGCCGGCCTCAGCAGCGTATCTGCGTTTCACCCATGAAAACAAACAACATCCAAACTTTTGCAAAGATGAATGTGCATATTGTGCTTATAACATGAAAGCTTTTTACCGATCACTGCTAGCTCCACTGAGAAAGTAGGTGAGTTTGAGAGCCTGGGAGAGGTGTTGGGAGCACAGACTTCCTGGAAGGAGCTGTTCTCACTTGTCTATTGTGCGGACCCTCTCGTTTTTGTGGATTGGAAGGGGCTGGTGCTCAGCGAGCAGGGTTAGGGAGAGATGCTCAGGTATACGTGAATGGAGCAAAATACCACTTTGGGGTCGTTTTTTTTATGAAGAATTAACATACACTTTAAAACTTCAAAAAAGTTGATTTTGCATGATTTAAGCCCTTAACAGAAGAAATATAGTCTAAATTCTTTGTTGGTAACCGTGTTAAATCCACAAAATCTGGAGGTCTATGTGTGAAAAAACTTGCAAATGTTTCAAATCCTTAGAATAATTTAATACACAAAAAGACCGAGATATTTGGAAACCCTTTCTGACCGGATCTGCCTTGGGTCTTGCTTTTCACATTCTTTTCTGAGTGATCATTCAGAAGTAATCTGTGATTTTATTGATCAGTTATGTGCATTTGTGACCCCCTGTGCTTTTTGCCCCGTGCTTAACGTTTGGCTTTCAAAAAATGTAAAAAATGTGGACAAATGGAGACTGTGGGGTTAAAGCATAGATTACTTTCACTGGAATTTCCTTGGCTGGGATCCATCATCTCCTAGGGAAAAGCCATTGTGCTTTCACATAAACACTGACACATGCATAAAGCACATGTGTTTGCACACCCCTCACTGTTTTTAAAGCAATTTGCAGAACTGTGGGCCATTATGGCTTGATCTTATCACATTACAAAAAACACGAGGTTTCTACAAACATGTGATCTAAGCAGGAAAGAAGTGGAAGAACTTTTCTTGGATGTAGCAATGATTTGCTGCTCACTGAGCATGAACACATCACTTCCACAGAACTGAATGTGGCCAAAGTGGTCTGCTGACCACTCACCGTCAATAAGCAAAGCTAACTGGTACATCTATGTTGTCTTTGTTTATTCTTAAATGTGATTTAGGTTGGAATGTGTATTTTGTGAGACACGGCCACAGTC
Organism: Oryzias celebensis; assembly: GCA_014656515.1. Classification (NCBI taxonomy): domain Eukaryota; kingdom Metazoa; phylum Chordata; class Actinopteri; order Beloniformes; family Adrianichthyidae; genus Oryzias; species Oryzias celebensis. Next base: position 23,073,980 of record BNCR01000003.1, on the reverse strand, counting down.
ACAATACTGCTGCATTCAGAGCTATTTCCTCCTGCTGAAGAGTCATGGAGCTACACGGCAATAAATTTAAGCTTTTGCTATGACGCCATTCAGTTCTCTTGGGTCTATGGGGGAATGGCTGGCCTCAAATGTAGCAAATCAGAAATTGAATCTCCACAGGGAAGTCGTACAGTCAGTAGAGGGTTGTCTTGCGTTTCCCACTACAAGGACGTGTTTCATCCCAGTGCAAATCTCACAGACGTAATCAAGCTGCTAAGTATCCAAGTGTCTGTCAGAGCTTGCTCAGCTCGTCAGTTTTGAGATCTGAGGAAATCTGATGAAAAGTCCTCACCTAGATGAGCAATCGCAAACTCATGCATAGCAACACAAACACAAAATAAGAATACATATCTAGAAATATCTTATAATGTGTTCATGTTTGTTCTAATTCTGTTGTCATGACTATGAATACGCTGAACATGTGTGCTGAACATACCTTCTTAAATGCATTCAGCGGTGTAAATCTTTCAGGCTTCTTTCACAGCTCTATTCTGACATATGAAAGACAATCTACTGTAATTCTGGCCGGGCGCAAACCGCAGTTACTAATTTCTCCTCCATGATCAATTTTCAAACGGTTGGCACTTCTGTGAAACATCCTTACCTTGGTCAAAGTTCAGTCTGGTTTAACTTTCAACATGTGTTCCATGGCCACACGTTTTAAATGTAGAGCCCCAAAAAAGTCTTGAAAACGTGGGTAGCTATGCGTGAATACGAGAGTTTTGAACCCAGAAGCCATAAGCACACGAGTGGGTGTTTCATAGACTTTTCATAGAAAGTGGCTGCGTGAACACGGGTTGCAGAGGATGGTGTGAACGTAGCTGAAGAGTTTCGAACAAGCTTTATGTTGTCAGACTCATAGACAGACATGTTCCAGCCATCATCCAGTCTATAGCCTGTTCCGGAGGCACAAACAATGCTTGAGTTAGTCAACATCATTTTAGTGACGTTTGTAAATTATTTAATTTACAGGATGGCTAAAGTAAAAATTTGGGGGTTTGGGAGATGGTTCAAGAAAATCTTTTGACCTACTTACTAGTGTCCTTCTCCCCAGCCCTGCATACAGACACAAACAAGGAATCCCTAGCAGGAAAAATTCCTGGCAAACTCTTCTCTGCAATTTTAGCAAGTTCCTGCTAAAAGCATCTACTATAAGATTAGTCCAAACAAGAGAAAGTCGACCTAAATCAACGAAAGACCATTTCTGCAATCTGAAAAGGTTTGAGATCATAGCTGGCCAGAAATGATCGGAGATGCTGTGTGTTTAAATGAAAACATGTGTGATTGCTCCCAGATGTACAGGACATGGGTGGATCCCCCAGCTGATTACGGTACACAAAGAGACACAAAAGATGACAGATGAAATGACATAATTTTCGCCCAACAGCTGTTTGCCTCTCCCTATTTACTCCTGGAAACTGTTAAAGTGCTGCACTGGTATTTGGTTAATTCCATGTCAGACGTTTGTGTTTGAAAACTTGCTAAATTATATTTAAAGTTGATTTAAGCAGGCATCAGATATGTGGCATCCTTCATCTCACCTGCAAAATAAAAGCTCAGGCAGCCTGTTAAAGATTTGGGAACTTTACTTCCTTCAATTACAGTAATTCTCTCTTAAGTTGGAATCAGTGAGTCAGCTCTGGCTCTCCTGCTGCTTGTTCAAGATAAAGCAGCAGTGGAGTAACAAAAGTGGCCCGATTTTTCCTCCTGCTGCAATCTCTTTAACTCTCCACTGTTTACCAATGAAGAGCTGATTTTAAACCGAGCTCTGTGAATTTAGGCCAATAACAATATTTGTGTTTTTGCAAGTATTAAAAAACTCTCCCACTAACACACACACCTACACACACATACTGTATTTTTATCTGCCCCTTTTATAGGTAGGCATAAGTAAATAGTGTCTTAATCCTATTTTTTTTTTTTACCAGATAATACTTTACTTTTTAAATGGATATTATGAGAAGGGGGAAAGCTTTGTTAAGGTTATATGTAGTGTCACTATGAAACACTTTACTGTGTTGTAATTGGGGATTACAAAAGACCTAAATGTAGGACAAACAACTGAAGAGTCCGATGGAGAAAAAAAAAAACAACAAAAAAGGGAAAAACAATCCAATCTAGTTTACATGAAGCAGCACAAGAAGGAACACAAAAGAAGTTGGATCTTGCAGAAACTGAAGGAAGTTTACATGAATTTACCTTAGAAAGTCAAGGACTCTTGACTGAGAGCTATACAAACCAAGTGATCATGTGACCATACCTGCTCTCCATCTGTTTTACGATTGCTAAACAAAAGCACAAGAACTTTGCACAAACCTCCATCCATCCATTTTCCAAACCTGGTTAATCCCTTAAGGGAGCACACTGTTGCTGGAGCCTATCCCAGCTGCTGTTGGGCAAAGGCAGGAAACACCCTGGACAGGTTGCCAGTTTGTCAAAGGGCAAAAATAAAAACAAAATACAGCACTTTGTATGACTCATCACCTGACATGAACTCAGTAATTAATATTTTGTAGTAAAACTTTTACGAGACTGCATTGTTTAACAATGCAGTCTCGTAAAAGCTGAATTTATGGCAGAGTTGCTGTTTTGGATTGCATTCATTTGTACAGGTGTACTTTTAAAGTTTCTAGTGATGCATTTTCATTTTTTTACCATTTGGACTCTTTATTTTAATATTTTTGGTTTTGCTACATCATCGAAATGACTGCCGAAAAATAAATCCACTGTTGAGTTGACATTTAGTCTTGTTCAGTCTGGTGAGTCTGATGATGCGACTTGAGAAAAAGTGATGTCCAGTTTGTGTCCATGCACTAACCAGTCAGAAAAGAGACCATTATCTGACCCAGTTCTGCAGTTGCTGTATGTATTTCTGATAAAAGAAGAAATAATGAAGAAAAAAATCTTGTCTCTAAGACGTGTTTTCTCAAACTATTTTGCTATTGAAAAATTTTCTTGATAAGATTATTCTTCTTGCAATTAAAAAAAAACTTTCTTAAGATTCAGTTTTTTGTACAAGACATGAAAGTCATTTAGGGTTTTTATTGACTTATTGGTTTTTATTGAAAAACATTTTATTTACATCATTGACATTATATTTCTTTATTGCTACCATTAATAAGTAATAAAGAAATTAGAAACATTAGTTTAAACACAGTCAGATTTTAGAGTGAGTTTGTTCATTTCAGTTAAGTTTCACCTCCCAATAAGTGAAGAAGTCAAGCAAGAAACAAAAGCATTTTTTCCCAGTAGAGCTTGAATGAAGGGAGTGCAGAAAAGAGAGAAAGATGACCCATTTCTGTCTCACACTGCACTGCTGCCAGAGGCTGGGAGACTGTAGAAGCTGCTGTGCACGTGACGGGTCTGGGCTGGGCCCCGGTCCACATGGGAAACGCACAATGTCTCGTTTGTTTTAAACGACTGCTCTGTTGGAACTGCTCTCCCTCTTTCCTCTTGCTGTCTGTTGTCTGCAGTGAAATGTGGGAATGATTTTTGCCTTTGGATTGCTTACAAATTCTTTTGGGAGTAATGTGTTTTTCATTCCCGTCTCTCTCAATCCCGTGTTTCGCCATTTTTCAATCCTTCTCGATAAAGATTCTGCGATTTTGGTGAATCGGGTTGGGAGTTTGAAACTAAGGTGTGGTCTTTGGAGCAGAAATGAAATGAGGGGAAAGATCTGTGCAAGCAGTCTGCTCAGGGAAATGAGGTTTAACCCAGCTTGAAGGGGAGGAGGAGGGAAGAAAAGTCTTAATGGAGGGACTTTCTTCAAATTATCACATTAGTTAAGAGCTATTTAGCTGTAATTTTGGGCTGCTGTAGCTGGTGAGGAAATCGCCCTGTGTGTTCCATAGATACGCCCTGCCAGCTTCTGTGGACCATATGGATCCAGAACTTTTGACTGGATTTTGCATCATTAGTCAAATGTGCATTTGGACATTTCTCATTTTGACATCAGGCCAAAAATGTTTGAAGATCTAATTCCCAACGAAATTAGATCAAACTGTATTTCAATTCTCTTAAAGTTTAAATTCACTGCTGTCACCTCGCTATTCGGTGTTATGTAAAGGAAGATAATGAATAAAATATGATACTGATTACCGGTATTTAAAAAATGACTATACTGAAAACATATCCTATTATCTTTAACATTTGGTGTTGTTCATTTCAATTCAGGCCAGTTCAGACCAAAACATGAGACTTTAATTAAAGAATTAGCATAGTTATGGAAGAGTCAAGGATTTTTAATGCAATCCACCGGACTAGAAAGGAATTATTTTCTTTCTAAGCATTCCAGCACATCCAGACTCAACCTGCCAAAGCAGTTAAAGCTTGGAGAAGACAGAAAGAAAGCAAACACAACACCTTTGAATATTTGCTGAAAGAAAGAGAAATATGTTGGTAAATGTAAGAACGAGTCCATCTCTGTAACTCTGGTCCATGGGCTGACCTGGTTCCTGAAGAGACCAGGTCATACAGTGACATGCACAAGATTAAGGAGCTTTCCTAACCTCCATGAACTGACAGTGGCTTGAGTATTATCATAGTGTGCACTTGAGCAAGTACTAAATAGATGTCATTCACAAAAATAAGTATTCACACTGCCTGCTTTGTCATGAGGAGCAACTTCAAAAAACATTTTTGATATATTGACGCAGATCTTATACATCAGACTAAAGACTTTCTCTTGTTTGGAGTTAGTTATTCCTGATATTTTAGGAATGGGAAAATTCTACTTTTTGTTTTCCCAAACTGTAGTTACTTTTAAGTAGTTCACACTGACCTGTCCAGCTTGTAGTGCTGCTGTAGACAGTAGCTGCACTTGATTTTTATTTGAATTACTTGCTGTTTTGCAGTTAGCAAATAGAAGAAGTTGATTTAGTTGTGGATTTATTCATAAGCTATTCTTAGGACGGACTTTTTTGGAAAAATTGGACATCGTCAAAAATGGCTGGCCAATTCCGAAGAACCTGTCTCAGGGAAAATGATTTGTCCACCGCTTTCAGCCTTCCAGGAGTTTTGCTTGGCAAAGGTAACTGAGTTTTGTGACAATGTTGAGCGACAAAGGGATTAGAATGAGAACTGAACGGACCATGGACGCTCCAACCTGCTTGAGCTGCAGTATCTCATTACCAGCAGCTTCATGGCAGGATTTTGGACAATATCATTTCCCAAACAAATAAAATGGTCTCAAAAACTAGTGTTTATCACCCTTCTCGACCCCCAGAGATTTCAGGAGCACCAGAAAAGCTTCCCACTCTCTCCAACTTAGCACAGAGCTACAGATCTGTCTCGACTGAGAACAGAACTGATGGTCATATACGGCATTTAGGCTTTTGCAGGGAAACTATCCAGCTGGACTTCCTTCATGGATAGAGTTCATCTTTAAATAAGTTGGATTTGCTGTAAATAAAAAAAGCTTATTTTCAAGTTTAATGAGTTTAATGAGTCAATTGTTCTTTGATGTTTGTTGCAGCTGTTATTGCAGTGGGAGGAGACTTGCACGCTCAGAATATGTTTTTAACAATATGTGCAATTATAGTGAATTCAGTCTAATTAAATGATTCATTTATGATGTAATTGCTCCATAAATAATATATATATATATATATATATAGATATAGATATATCTATATCTATATATATAACAGAATGGTGATAGAAGCATAAAATAGTTCGTATTAACAAGGATGGTTTTTGCGGAGGAAAACTGAAGGCTCAGCTCTGAAATGTACAAACCATAGTGTGACGTCATCACTAGTCACAAGCCCCCATACCGGCTGAACAGATATGGTACCTAGACCGGATGTCAGACGCCATCTTGCCTCCAGCCAGATCCCTCTTCCATTACCCTCCCCATTATGAAGTGAAGTCCAAGGTATTTTCCACATCACAAAAATGCTTTTTCCCAAACTTCATTTCTCCGTCTTCTCCTGATTTACAGAAATTTTAATAAAGTAACACAAAAAAAATTCAACTTTGCCTGTTACTGCAAACCAAAATCACAATTTTCATTGGAGCTGGTCTTCAAACATCTGCCACAAGTCAAGTAAAAGTGGAAAGTTTTGTTTTTGTCTTTTTTTTGTGCTGTTCTTTCATAACATTTCACATATATTTCACAATATAAAAAAAAACCTTTAAAGAAACAACAAAAATGTATTCCTGAGTTTGGAAAATCACAAACACCGATCTCACTTTGCAGATTACCGCACTGGGCCGTGCTTTGCCTCTGTGAATAACCAGATGTGCCAAGGCCAGCTCACAGGCATTGTGTGCACAAAAACATTATGTTGTGCCACCGTGGGTCGAGCATGGGGTCACCCTTGCGAGATGTGCCCAGCCCAGCCTCACCCCTGCCGAAGAGGGTTCATACCCAACCACCGCACAGGGGCATGCCAAGGTAAAGTCTGCTTCTTTGAGTCTGTTTCTTCTTCTGTCGATCTGTCGTTTTCTGTCGTTAACCCCTGTCTGAACTTCTGAATGTGAAGTCTTTTTTCTACCTGTTTTCCCTCTTTTAACTCTTTCTCCCTCTTGTCTGGCCTCACTATCCTCGCCTCTGCCTGCTATCCTCTCCCCAGAGGATTAATTCTAATTGGGTTAAATTTGGGTGGGTGGCAGTGCCTCCCACATGTGTATGGAATGCCCTCAGACACCCGCTGTGGCGGGCCTGTCAGAGCCAGTAACACGGGTCAGTGGCAGTGCCACGTGGGAGAGCTCATTTCTGGTAAGACGACCCTGTCTGGCTGCTCCAGACCCGACAACATCAGAACCTCGGCAGGGGAGGCCAACCCGAGCCAGCACCCAGAGGAACAGCATCATCCTGCCGGAGTCAGGCAAAATCATTAGACAAATTAAATTCAGTCACAAGTACACCTGAAAAACAAAATAACTTCTAATTGGATGCTGTATTTTTAACGTCATTGATTCAATCTTTACCTTCATAAATGATATTAGCAATGCTGTACCTGTCTGGTTAAATGAACAAACATCTTGGCATCATGTCTTGACTTGTTATTTCACCTAGTTTGGCTCCATTTTCATATCCTTGCAGGACTCAGTCCGTCTTCACTCATGTAACATTATTTTCAAAGGAATCCCAGTTCTATAGAAGTTTTCAAACATGAGGAGAAGTGCAGGTTTGTGTTTACGTCAGCCTGTACTGACATAAATGCTGTTCATTTTCAGATGTGGATGAGTGCCACGCCATTCCTGGCATCTGCCAAGGAGGAAACTGCATCAACACAGTGGGATCCTTTGAATGTAAATGCCCTGCTGGGCACAAGTTCAATGAGATCTCACAGAAATGTGAAGGTAAGAATTAAGAGAGCCAGCAGCTATCGCCGTGAAAGCGTGAACCGCCTGCTTTTTCGTGTCAGTTTGAATGACAGAGTACACTGAAGAATATTTTAAAAGGTCCTACAAGTTCAGAGGGTTTGAAGCCACATCCGTCTCTTTGTGGTCCGCTTCACCTCTGTCATGGTTTTCTGATTATTACTTTGTGGCGAGAGGACCACACATAAGCCACTTCATGCCCTTCCCTAGAAAAAAAGTTTAATTAAACCAAAGCAGCACTCTGTTTTCCCTCTTAAATGTGAGGCTTGAGGTTTGTCAAACGTTTTTTCCTCCGTTAAGTTATAAACTCTTCAGTCAAGTTGCAAATAAAACTAAAATAAATATAAATTTGTACACCAGGGTTTTCTTTCAGTTGAGAATCCTGTCATCTTTTACTCACTGTCAGTATAAATATATTGTATTTCTAAAATACTGACACAAAGAAAACCTTTAGAGAAAAAAACAAAAACTTTATTTGGAGCTTTGCTTAATTTTATTGGTACCGAATAAAAAAGATTACATTTAGTGCACAGTTTGAGGCCTATATGTATAGAAGTTTTACTAATAAAACTGCCTGTCTACATGTTTTATATTTTTCATAACATGTGGTTTGGTAACAATGCAGGCCTCCTTTTCTCTCCCAGATCTGGATGAGTGTTCAAACATCCCAGGTCTTTGTGGAGTGGGTGAATGCTCCAATACTGTCGGCAGCTTTTTCTGCAAGTGTCCTCAGGGGTATTACACCTCTATTGACGGATCGAGGTGTATAGGTAAGTCATTCTGAGACTTTTTTGTTCCTCTAGAGTAAATGGAAAAACAATCAAAGCTAAGATGGTGCTCATTCCGTCTTACCACTTTTTTATGTTTGGCAATCAAGGCAGATGAGATTGAATTCCACACAGTGTTCCAGCTGGTAGAAATTAGGTCAGTAGTCACTTGCATGTTTGTAGTTCCAGAAAATTAAAATGACTTTTCTTTGAACTGAGGGGAGCATGTGATGAGAGAAACTAAACAAACCCGTTTGGCCCTCAGTAAACATTTAATTTTGGAAGAAAGGAAGTTTGTGTGGATCTTTGCTTGAGCAGGGATCGTCATCGTGATTACCCAAAAGCAGTCACAAAGCTTCTTTGTCTAGTTAAATGTTACCAGGATCAGGGAAAGAAAGGATGTTATTAATAAACATTCAATTTCGCATTCTTGCGTGAATGGATGCACCAACATATCCAGACTTGTGTGTTTTCAGGAGTTTGGTATGTTTTGTGTACTCCGTGAAGAGTACCACATTCCAAAACATATGCAATACACACAACTTCATGACTGGAAAGGAGAAGTGAAAAGAATGTAATTCTTATTTTATGTCTTCCCCTATCTTAAATCCTAAAGCAAAAATGTCAGAAAAAAGAGACAATCCTAGACTCTCTTATCCTCCGCTACCACACATAACACTAACCACATAGAACGTATTCCTCAAGTTTCTTTTTTGGGACAATTGAAGTTTATTTAAACTACTTTTCAAAACATTGGGTTTCCTAAATCCATTTTATTTATCATTTTAAATAAGTTTTTCAATGGCATTCAGTTGTGTTTATATGATTGCCACAAACTTGACTTCAACTCCATCAATAGAAAGTTTTATATCCTCCTGTTATTATTAGGGACAAAAATTTGTATTTACCAAATCCAGTCAAAGCCTATTGTTATTAAAAATATTTAAGTTGAATCATTTCAATATCTTTTATTAAGTATTTGATTTCTTTTTTTTTATAAAAAAGTGTTGTGTCATCAACAAAAGAACACGTTTCAATAAATTTGACACTTTGCAAATGTCATTTATATATAAAGAAAAGTAGAAAACCCAAGATTGACCCTTTTGGAAGTCCACAATCAGCATTAATGCATTCCATTTTTTAAATCATTAAATACTCCTTGTATCTATGTATTTTCATTCATTACTTTTGAAATGTCTTCTGTTATTTTCATCAGTGGCAGGGCTGTAGATGTAAGTTGTGCAGGTAGGAAGGAAAAAGACAAGTTCTCACCTTCATATGAAATGTTCCATCTACAGGTGGCTTTCATCTTCTAAAGGATGGACTCTCTTATTCATTCTTTCTGAATTAACTCTTAACAGTTTGGTGAACGTTGGAACTGCATAAGCGTGCTTTGTAAAATGCTTTTTTAAAAACTCAATCTATGCTGCGTTCTTTCCCACAGACGGTCGTGGTGGATACTGCTACGCCAGCCTACTGAATGGGCGCTGCGCCAACCAGAATTCGCAGCTGCTGACTAAAATGCAGTGCTGTTGCGACAGTGGACGCTGCTGGTCTGACGGCTCCACCCCTGAGATGTGCCCCATTCGTGGAACAGGTGGAGTGGCTCACCGTCACATAGCTTTACATTTTCTGTTCCCATGAGTCTCCATGTCTCAACACTGAGCTCACATTCCACTGTTTATTGATGTGCTTGTGTCAGAGGGGTACCAGAGGCTGTGCGTTCAGATACCTGATAACGATGCTGTTGTGTTCCCTGGTCCCGGTCCAAGGCCGGAAACGCCCAATATCTATCCGGTTCCACGTCCGGATCGACCAAGGATTTATGAACCCCCTCCAATCCCAGAGAGGGAGCGGATCCCTGATCATATTCCTGTGCAAATTCCTATACAGCCTCCCCCACAAGGTATCCCACTTCCCACAACTTCTGTTTGGTTGAAATATTAATGCAAATAAAGGGTCAAAATAACTTCAACTCATAACTTTCTGTCTAATAATATCGAACAGACATAGTATTATAATCTAAAGTTATTCTCCTTCAATGTGGATTTTTTTGTCAGTAAAGTGACGTGACAAAAAAAATGTCTTTACAATGTTCAGAAACAGAGAAAATATCACAGATGCAGCAACATGTAGGTTACATCATTCTTTTAAATAAAAAATAATGGTCTGTTTAGAAACCCACACCTACTATACTTAAATTATAAGTTACATTAACATTTGATTTAATTACTTTTTGATAAATGTTAACATCTCTATAAATAAATAAAACCTTTAGTAGTTAGTTTGCTGATTTGGGATTTTTAGTGAAAAAACTGCAGTTTTCTAGGACAAAGTTTCTCCATAGTTTCATAAAGAAAAACTCAGTTTTAATCTGAATTATCTTTATATATCCTCCATCATTAGAAAAACGCCACAAGGACATGTTAAAAACACCAAAAACATGATTTTCATTGGAGTGGGTCTATAAAGAAGGTGAAGAACTGACCAACATTCAGTCACAGAGTAAACCATGAACCCCACTGGTCAGTATGTCAAAACCAAATGTAAAGCCACTGTTTTTTTAGGGGAAAACAAAATCTATTCAACAACTACATCCAAAACTCAATCGAATGCAATTGCAATGGCAAAAAAAATGTTTTCAGAATACTCTTTTCAAGCACTGTTTGTGTTTTTTTTCATTTTCTAAAAGATTTCTTTTTAGAGTTCAACTTGTAGAATTGTTCTGTGGTAAAAAAAAAACAATCAAAAATGCATTAAAAATGTGTCTTTTTTTAACACTGATTTGTTTATTTTTTAGTTCCTTTTATAATCCAAACACAAAATATAAGCAACGCATGCCAGGCCTTCCGAAACCTCTGCCTGAATGGCAGGTGTGTCCCATTGCCGGGAGGGTCATACCGATGTGAGTGCAACATGGGTTTCAAGTTGGATAGAAGGGGCGAATGCATCGGTAAGTTCTGACAACCATCGAGGCTACATTTTGCTGGTTTAGGTCCTAAAGCGTCAAGTTTTACCCTTCAGATGACGATGAGTGCGAGAGAAATCCATGTGCACATGGAGAATGTGTGAACACCCCGGGGTCCTACATCTGTCAGTGTCCCGCCGGCTTCCAGTCAACTGCGACCAGGACGGAGTGCCGGGGTAAACCCCTCACACGCCCAAATATGATTTAAGAGGGCATAGAGTGTGTGCTTAGTGTCCTCTGTGGTTTGGTTTCTGTCAGATCTGGATGAGTGCGTGGCCAACGGTCGGATCTGCAACAACGGCCGCTGTGTGAACACTGAGGGGAGCTTCCACTGTGTCTGCAACGCTGGGTTTGAAATTTCAGCAGATGGAAAAAACTGTCAAGGTTTGTCAAATGAAACGTCTGCAAAATATGTTAAAGGGATGCAAGCCTTTAAGTGGTCTGACTTTTTTATTTTGCATTGCATTTCCAAACATGTAGTTGATAAAATATTAACACATGCTTCTTTTATTGTAATCCATTTCTGAGGCTAATATTTCAAAGTTTTATTATTTTTAATAAGCCCAGTAATAATCTTTGACAGTCTTGCACAAAGTACACTTATACAGCTGTTGTTCTTCCACACCCATTACTTTATTCTCTTCTTTTCAGACCAGGATGAGTGCCTGATCAGAAACATGTGCCTCAATGGACTGTGTATCAATGAAGATGGCAGCTTTAAGTGCATTTGTAAATCGGGATTCCTGCTTGACACCAGTGGACGCATGTGTGTAGGTGCGTTGATTGGACCTTGACTTCCATGCAGCTAGAGAATGATCACTTCTCTATCATACTAGCTTTTTTGTTTAGCTGGCTAAACCATGCAAAAAATAAAAAATCCCCCCAAAACTTTGGAAAAATCCCCCAACAACCTGGAGGGGAATCGGGGTTGGTTGATATTCAGGGTCTGTCTTTTTTAATTCAAACAGACAGCCTTTGCCAAAGCTGTCGTGTGCAAAACAAGCCATGTGGCCCCATCCTGAGATTAGCAAATCACACTAAAGCCAACAATTGATCCGTTCTTTTGTTGCACTCAAACACATTGTATAAAGCTTTGGACTCAAATGCACTTTAAATCAGTGAAAGTTTAATGTCTATTGTGCAGACGTTTAATCTCAGAGACACTGACCTGGTTTAGTCATGTGAAAATAAATAAATTGGAGTCTAGGGTGTGGGCGAAGTGTGCTCATCTATGCAGACTTTAATGAAATGTGTAGTCTAAAGAGGCCCTGGGACCTCATTGTCTCTCCAAAGTGTGGCTGCTCCCCATCACACCCAAAGAAAGCTCTTGCACACACACAAACCCACATCCAGGGTAGTGCACGCATGACTCAATTACGGTTAGATTGATGTCATTATCACGATTCTTACAAAACTGTGAGGCGATGAAGTTAAGATAGGAAAATGTTTATTTTGTTGAGATCACAGAGGTGGATGTGGGCTGCAGTTTGGCAGACTCAAGCCTCCTTCTTTAGATCTTAAGAATATTTTATGTGTTTGGTTGCAGACATCGATGAGTGCGAGACTCCAGGCATGTGTATGAATGGACACTGCGTCAACACGGAGGGGTCATTCCGCTGCGAGTGTATGGCCGGGATGGCGGTGGGCCTGGATGGACGAGTCTGTGTTGGTGAATTGAAAAAAGAAAAACATTTTTTTTTGTTTTTTTTGCTAACCATCATTAAATTTAAAAGCAATGGCATGCAGTCACCACACAACTAATCCTTGTTTTAGATTTCATTTCTTCCTGCCTGGATAAGGTCATGATGGTTACATTTCTTTAATAAATCCTTGATTATTATGGCAGAAGAACGATCACTTGTTTTGGCCAACATTGCTGCTTACTGAAATTCGTGGCTTTTTAACTATTACTTTATATTTGACAGCTTTTTTCAGTTTCTATCCCACTTTAACACTTTTTTTCCTCTTTGAACAGACACACATATGCGGAGTACTTGTTATGGCGGCTACAATCGAGGGCAATGTGTTAGGCCTTTGTTTGGAGCTGTGACCAAGTCAGAGTGCTGCTGTGCAAGCACAGAGTATGCCTACGGAGAACCCTGCCAGCCCTGCCCCAGAGAAAGCTCCGGTATGGATGCTCACACTGCTCCAGCTGTGACACGCCAAACGTGTACACAACAAACCCAGTCAAATAAAGCCTGTTTTATCAAAAACACAACTTTCAAAGCCAGAGCCCTTTAGTTTAACTGCTTCCCTCAGAATACCTGAGTGGATTTGTTAATTGACAGAGCAGTCATGATGTGAAGCTGTTTGTCCTCTGACTCCCATGTTTCAGTCTAAAACACATCCACCCAAATGAGGACTTTGAAGCCATTCGTTTACTTTTCATTACTCCTGCCAGTTAAAGTTTCTGTATCAAAAGAACTGCACCACATTAGGAGATGGTTTTATACACATGCTGGCTTAACGAGAAAACCTTTCACTGGGTAATGATATGGTATATAAAAAAAAGCTGCTTTTAGCTTTTTTTTGGCCAACTTGACTTTTTTTCACAGATACTGCCGTTTCCATTTTTATCGGCAAAGCTGATTTGTTTTTGTGTTTTTTATTGCAGCTGAGTTCCAGGCTCTTTGCCCCAGTGGTGGTGGCATAACCGGCGATGGAAGAGGTAATAACAAGTTTGAGCATGTGTGCTCCAGTGGTTTTTAATGTAAAGTAAAAGAGTGACCAGGCTGTGCTGCTTTAGCTCATGTGCTCATAAAGTTCCTTCTGCTTTCTCAGATATTAATGAATGTGCCCTGGACCCGGACATCTGCCAGAATGGAGTGTGTGAGAATATGCTGCGCACGTACAAATGCACCTGCAATGTAGGCTTTGAGGTGGACCTGTCAGGAAAAAATTGTGTTGGTAGGTGTCCAAAACGGACATGTTCCCTTCACATTTTTTTATGACTGTCTATAATCATTGCATCTTTTTGTTTATGTCTTTTCAGACATTAATGAGTGTATGATGAACAGCCTGCTCTGTGACAACGGTTTGTGCAGGAACACACCGGGAAGTTTCACCTGTCAGTGCTTCAAAGGATTCCGATTTGATCCGGAAACGGAAGTCTGCGAGGGTCAGGAAATTACCTTTTTACATTGTGTCTTACAGTGATGCTTTATGCTTATAATGTAAGCAAACACAGGAGACTGAAGTCCGTGTTTTTCTGCTCCATAGATATAAATGAATGCGAGTCAAACCCTTGCATCAACGGGGACTGCGTGAACAGCCAAGGCTCCTTTGTGTGTACTTGTTCAGCAGGCAGCTCTTTAGACAGCACTGGCTTAGAGTGCATAGGTAAGCCAACTTCACCAAAACAGAGCTGAAAGGAAATGTTAGCCTCAACTAGGAATGAGCTGGAAATTTTTATGAATGAAATGAACTAATAAGAAAAAAGGAAAAAGTTTCTTTTCATTTACATGTTGGCAACTACTGATCCCTGTTATTCTAAAAAAAAAAATCTGGTCTAATAAATGGGTCCTGTATCAAACACCGTGCAGACATGCTGTCAGAGCATAACCAGACACATGACATCATCAGTGTGTTGTATGTCCAATAACTCCTGTTAAACAGAGACAGTTAAGAGCACCTGCTGGCTGAAGATTGTGAATAATCGCTGTGAGGTTAACATCAATGGAGCCACGCTCAAGTCTCATTGTTGCGCCACATTGGGAGAAGCCTGGAACAGTCCGTGTGCCAAATGTGAAAGAGGTGACTGACAATTTGTCCTCATAAAGACAAAAACATTCAAGTGAAGTTTTACAACTGTGCATGTAACCAGTTTTTTCTAAACAAAACAACTTAGATTGTCTTTTTTTTTCAATTTTCTTCTCTTTTTCTAGATCCAATCTGTGGTAAAGGTTTTGCCAGAGTGAAAGGAAATGTGTGTGAGGGTAAGAGCTGCTATGAGATGATCTTGATGCAAAGCATTCTCCTTTTCCTGTAATAGTTTTATAGAACAAAAACGTCCTTTTTGTTCTGTCTTCTCTGCGTCTCAGATGTGGATGAGTGTCAAGTGTTTCCTGGCGTTTGCATCAATGGCAAGTGCGTAAACACACAAGGTTCCTTTTTCTGCCAGTGCCCCCCAGGGATGACCGTTGATGTCAGCGGAAGAACTTGCATTGGTAGATATTACATTCTTTTACACTGACCCAAATCGGTGATACCATTTAAAAAAACATGACACGCTCGCATACTGTTTTCACGTGCAGACCTGCGCACAGAGCATTGTTATCTGACCCATGATGATGAGCGCTGTGGAGCACCCATACCGGGAAGGCATCGTGTGGACGCCTGTTGCTGCTCAGTTGGAGTTGCCTGGGGTCCAGAGTGTGATGAATGTCCAGAAAATGGAACTCCGGAATTTGCACAGCTCTGCCCTCGTGGCCCAGGCTTCTCACATAGGGGGGACTTTATCAACGGCAGACCTTTCCTCAAAGGTAGTGCTTCACAGTGCACAGCAAAGAGTGCTTTGTTGCAGCATCTAACATTGGGTTATATCTCTGCTCTAAACCTAGACATAAATGAATGCAGGATGATCAACACCCTGTGCTCCAACGGGAGGTGCCGGAACACCATTGGTAGCTTTCGATGCCGCTGTGATAATGGTTTCGCTTTGGATGCAGATGAGAGGAACTGTACTGGTGAGACACTTACCAAGCTAAACCAAGACGTATCTTTTTCTTCACATTCTATGATGCTTTGTTTAGAGTTTCATCCATTTTTTTCAAGGTGTTCCTCATGGCTCTCAGAAATATATGTTAAGACTGGTTGATCTTTAGCTCAAACTGTGCAGTAATGACTGATAAATAATTTCTACTTCCAGCTGCTGTTTGACTATTACATCATCCTGTGGGCTCAGAAATCTGTAGTTCACAAACATGTACATGCATGCATGAAACAGACACACATGTAAATAAGATTTTTTGCTTGTAACACTGCTACATGGTCTTTTCACAAGTGCAGCCATCCGTCATCAGTTACAAATTTACAGATCTCTCCGCCAGCTCTAATTATAGTAAAGTGGTGTAAAGCCCTTGCATACATTCAGTTCATTCAGTCTAATGGGAGTCTGGCTGTTCTAGATTTGCTGGAGCTGCTCCCACGTTGTCTGGTTAGCTGCATTATGGCCTAGCTGAAATGTGCACACATATCTAAATTGCATTACAGTTTATTTATTGAGAAATGTTTTATAGGCTCTGGGTAAGAAAATTACACCTGGGACCTTTTAACCTCATACCACTGAAATTCCAGCCTGACGTCTTTTTGTTAAATGTTTCAGAATGTGGCTCACAGCTGAATGGAGGCCAGGTCTTAAGTTTTAGACTGGTGGAATCTGCTTGAGGAGCCACTTAATCTCCACTCGGTCTCATTTTTATAGTCCGTCTTTCATGTTGTAGTCTCTACCCAAATACTTTGTGCGTTCACGCTCTACTTGCCCTGCCAATTAAATCTTAGCCTCTCGGATTGTTTTCTCCTTTTTTTAACTGTTGTGTTAATACATCTTTCATTTGTTTCTGTAGTTGTGGATGTAATAGAAGTTCAAAGTTATCACCATGGATTGTTTGCTCCTCCTTCCTAGACATCGACGAGTGCCGCATCTCTCCGGACCTGTGCGGACAGGGCACGTGTGTCAACACGCCAGGAGATTTCGAGTGCAACTGCTTCGAAGGTTTCGAGAGTGGTTTCATGATGATGAAAAACTGCATGGGTGAGTGATGATTCCCACTCATACATCTGAACAGGCGAAATATACAAGAAGCCATCCCACACGCTGTAGATACAGACAGTTTGATGTCCCTGAAAAGTTTGTAAGAGGATGAACTGAAGGGATAGAGGCATTTTTGCCAGTTAAGGTCTTCTCGTAGAAGGAGAGACTGCCACACTACTCCTGTCTCCAATCACAGCCCCCCACACTCTCCCTGTTGAGGTATAAACTCTGAATGAGGTGCTTAACCAGACAAGCCAGACGTGGGACCAGCTCTGTAAGTTGATGATGTGATCTAAAATTTGTATGCTGTGGCAGTTTGTTTATATATATTTTTTAAACAGTTGTGTGTTTGCGTGTGTGTAGGTGTATGTTCTATTTGAAAGTGCTCAAAATGAGCAGTCCATGAGCCACAAAAGCTCATAAAACTGGTCCACTTTTATTATAATGTTAAAGATAATTGTCCTTTATTCCGTCTGGATATGCAGCCAGTCAGCTGGCATTCAAAAGCAGTTTTATATGCAACGATTGCACTGAATGCTTAACCATCTGTGAAAAAGCTCTGTTTGTGCTCTGGTCGGCGATTGGTATTATTTGATTATATTCTTAAAAATAATTTGTTGTATCAAACAACAGTCGCATTATTTTACCTCCGGTTTGACTCAAACTGACCTGCCAACATTCACTTTGCTGAATAGAAATTGTGATAATGTTGCAAGAATGATTTTTTAAAAAATCTATTTCTTTAGAGGGAAAACTAGAAGCAGACTGTCTGCTATTACCCCATTTGCTCAAACAAACCTTTAACTGATCATTTCAGACGCTGGTGTTAGGATAATCCAACCCTGACTTTATCTGTTGCCGTGTCCTCCTTCCTTTTCAGACATCGATGAATGTGAGAGGAACCCTCAGCTGTGTCGTGGAGGTGAATGTGTAAACACAGAGGGCAGCTTTCAGTGCATTTGCCCCCCAGGACATGAGATCACCCCTGATGGGTCAGCCTGTCTAGGTTAGAATCCATTCCTTTTACTTAAATCTTGGGTTTTCTCTCCTTCCTTAACTATTTGTGTGAGATATGATCAAGAATCAAAAGGTGCAGAATATTAGTGGAAAATAAAAGCAATGTTATATATACATTTTTTGTTTTGTATTATGTTTAATATTATATTATGCTATAATGCAGTACTTCAAACATCACCTCGCAGCAAAAACGTCCCATTATATGTATTTTTAACATGTTGAAACGTTGAAAAATCAATTACTTTACAAAAGAAAACTTCAGTTGAGCTGAGTTGACTTGTATATCTTGATGAATTTTTAATCCACTTTAACAACTTGCCTTGTGATCGTAGTATCCTTTAAAACAATTCTAATTTCATACATGCATGTTACCTAGCGTTGCAGACACTTTACTTCCCAGTTCACTGGTGAATTTGAGCTATTTTCAGCAGAGGAACATCACTAAACTGGCATCCTTCCTTTTTCTAAGTTGGATGAGGAATTATATCACTTTCATTTCCCAAAGAGTGGATTTTTGCACCCATGTATTAAACTTTTATGTCCGCCGTTCCACCGCTGCAGTGAGTCTCCAGACCTATATCAGCTTTAGTAGCATCCCGATGTTCCTGATTAAACACAGAATTGCTCATCCCAGCTGTGACCTTCAACATTTTAGTGCAGATTTCCTGTAACTCTCTTTTTAGTGCTCCGCATCCAAGGTTATTGACATATTGTCTCCAAGAGGATTTTTCATTACTGTTTTTCTCAAAAGCAGCTTTTCTAGAATTGATCTCCCTATTCTTCCTACTAAGATACTTTGTTCATATGTGGTTCACATTTGACATCTTGCTTTGTCTTTCACAGACATCAATGAGTGTGAGTTGAGTGACAGGCTGTGCAGGAATGGTCAATGTGTCAACATGGTTGGCAGCTACTACTGCAACTGCAACACAGGATACAAATCTACCGAGGACTTGGTGAATTGTGTTGGTACGTCTTTTAACTTGCAGCAGTTTCTTTGAAAACAGAAGTAGTTTTCTGCCATTTTAACATTTCTCCTTACTCTGCACTTTGTTGTCCTTTCTCAGACATTGATGAGTGTATGATTGAGAATGGTGGCTGTGAGACTTTCTGCACCAACTCAGAGGGCAGCTATGAGTGCAGCTGCAACAACGGATATGCTTTGATGCCTGATCAAAGAAGCTGCATTGGTGAGCAACTTTGGTACCTTCCATTTACATATGTGTTCGATTTCCTATCTCGAATTTCCAATTTTGTTTCTGTCTACATTTGCCAATATTGTCACAATTGATTCACATCCTGCATCATTTTTGGTTCAACAGAAAATATTGGGTTTATATCTTGTCATAAAATGTCAACATACTGCTTTTGATGTTCATTTAGGAACTCTGGTAAAGCTTTCCTCAAATGTGCAAAGTTGGTCAATTAAAAAACAGGTTTCATGTTCTGTTCAGACTGTTAAGTTTAATCAGAAGACTTACACAGACTGTTAGGGGGATATGTTTTTTAGAAAATGTTGAGTCTAGTTTCTAAAATAATCTTGGAAGTAGCCTTGGCTATTTAACCCTTGAAGTAGACATAAATTGTGTTGTGCTTATCAACCTTTGCTGATTTCCACAAAACAGTCATTTTTCTGTTAATTTGCTCAAATATCAGTGGGCAAAAGACTTTGCATGATTTGTTTCTTGCCTTCACCTTTCTCTATGTCTGTCTTTTGTATTTAGACATCGATGAATGTGAGGAGAACCCAAACACCTGCGATGGGGGCCAGTGCACCAATACCCCAGGGACTTACCAATGCCTTTGCTTTGACGGCTTCATGTCATCTGAGGATATGAAGTCGTGCCTGGGTAACGGACGCAGATTTTTTAATGTTCAGAATTAAACTCTGCAGGGCTGCCCATATTAAAACCAGGAGGTTTGATTTACCCCCCTCTAAACACACACACACAACACATAATGAATGTCTTTAAGGTTATCCAAGATATGAGTCACGAGAATGTGGTTTAATGACTCAGATCTGTGAGCCTGAGCCCAAGAGTGGGGAGTCATGTTGTTGATTTATAAGATAGTGAACGTTGTGTTCACTGGGCTGAGCAGGGAGGAATGTGTGACATTTAGACGTCTGGTTCCACAGAGTTAAGAAAAACCTGACATGGTTGATGTAAGATTGCCTGAATGGAGCTGCACAAACACACACTCAATTCTTGCTGTATTTGTTCACAATAAACACATTTTATAGCTGGGCTATAGTTTATGATGTATTTTTTTAGAGGGGTGTTCCCTGATGTCATAGCTTATTGAAATTGGCTCAAGTCAACAAGAGTTTAAATCATCTGTCTGTTTCCTCTCCTTTGTCTAGATGTGGATGAGTGTGAGCTGAACCCAAACATCTGCCTGAGTGGGAAATGCGAGAACACCAAGGGTTCCTTCATCTGTCACTGTGACCTGGGCTACTCTGTACGTAAGGGAACCACAGGCTGCACAGGTGAGTCAGACAGCTGCACGTGGGCCGTCATTGTGTCATGAAGTAGCAGGAATTCTCTGCTCATTAATCAGTGAGCGAAGCGTGTTTGTGCTGTCCAGTGGTGTTACGTAAAGAGAGCGGCTCTGACATCACTCACGCTCACTTTAGAGTGCTGGAGTGACACCATGAGAGCGCCATCCACAACGGGAGCACCACCTGTCATCACATGTTCACATTGAATCTTTGTTTATTCCTGGGCTGCTCTTTCATTATGATCAGTTAAACATTACGTGATGGTTGGAAACTCTCTGCGGCACATAATCACCTGTGTGAGCTCCAGAACACATAAATACAAAATCCATCCGGCTGCTGGAGCCTGTTGCTCATTTGCACTCGCTTGTCATCTTGTGAGAATTAGGTCTGATTTATACCACCTCTTATTTTGCAATTAAGGGCTAGCTGGAAGTTTAGTCGGCAAAAATATCTGGCCTTGCTTTGAAAATGAGTCAGACATCAGCAGACTTCAGAAACAAACAAAGATTTGTCCAAATTTGTCTTAAGTTTCTTTCCCTCTAAAGCGCTTGCTAAGAAACATGAGTTACACGGACACAAAGTCCTCTTCATTCTGGTTCCATTAAAATGTCAATTTAGCTTGTGTTGAGAAAGCTGGTCCTGCAGCAGAGCAACCAGTGTTGAATCATTTGTTTGGAATTTCAGTCCCAGACCAATGAATTAACCATCTAATTCCTCCAAGCGAGACAGGATGCTATTTAATAGACAAGCAAACAACAAGTGCTACTCTTTTTTTTTTGGAATAAATTACTTTTTACCATAAAATATAAAACTTTGTTTCTAGCTAAAGTTGACAATTTGTTCTAAAAGTCTAAAGTTGTGACTGCTCCTTGGCAGACAAATATAAAACAAATTTAAGGATCAAGCTAAACCAAACTTGGGGCTTTTCTCTTTAACATTTTTCTTTGGAGGAGGAAAAGAGCCTGTTTGTTCCCAAATCAGTTTTAATTTTTTCACATATATATATATATATGTCCTCCTTAATCAGAAAAAAACATCACAAGAACTGAAGCTTTGATAAACAAAATAGATTTTCTTTCTTGACCAAATATGAATGCATTTGTAAGGATTTGCCCGTTATTTGGATTTATTTTTCTAAAATAAAATGATTGTATTATTTATTGGGACTTTTGTGAATCTATTCTATGAAATTAAAAAGCTGTTGACATCAGTAGAAAGTGTTGCACTGTGCTGCAAAATCTACTTAGGGTTTAGGACTATGCAGACAGAGACAGACAGATGACTGAAAGGAAAACCGGGCAAACAAAAAGGCAACAAAAAGTAAGATTGTGAACTTTTTTTGCATCTTTCAGATAAAATCAAAGTTCTTTTTTGATACCAGCTGCAGTTGCTTGACACACTCCTTGCCTGCAACGTTCCCTTGTTTGCACTTTGCTTTTTCTCTGCAGTGCTCTCTCTTTCATCAAAGGCTGGTGGGATGATCATTAATTCCATCTGTAATCCAAGTAGATTTGTTTTCCTCTGGCCCTCATATTAACCTCATCATCAAATGTGGTGTAAATATAGCCTCTTCTCACGAAGACTGTAAACTAGGAGATCCGTAATCTCTAATTGACAGAGCTTTGAAATACTACTTTGCAGAGACTGACACAAAGCAAGTAGCTCAGTGCCTGAAAAGCTCTTTCATCTTTATGGAGATCATGGCTTTTTTGAAATTTAGCTGGGAAAAAGTTTGTGCAGAAAACATCATAGATATTAGTGGAAGTGCTCTTGTTTTTATTCGACATTCATACAGTGAAGGGCAACAGGCTTTATTTCTGAGAGGGATTTATCTACATTTTAGAAATTTCTGATTGGTTTTTTCTTTGAATTGGTGTTTATTTGAGATTACCAGACATCTAAGACAGTAAAAACCCAAAAATTAGGATTAAAGTTGCTTTAATTCATAAAAACCTCACGTTTCCCAATGACAAAATATCCTAGTCTAAACAAAATCAATAATTTAGCTGTTGGTAGTTGGTGTTTTTTTATTATGCTGAAAAGCATGGATTTACCTTAATGAAGAGAGTAGAACAAAGGTTTTTACTTCACTCATGTTTCCGGTTGGTAAAAACATGTATAAATCTGTTCCAAAGTGGAAGGAGCCCTGCTGGGGTAAACAAACACAATCTTAAACTGTCCATTCTTTATTTCTATTTGTGTTAGACATCAACGAATGTGAAATTGGAGCCCACAACTGTGACAGACAAGCGACCTGCACCAACACGGCGGGCAGCTTTAAGTGCAACTGTGCTCCAGGGTGGATTGGTAACGGCCTCAAGTGCACAGGTAAAAGCCTCAACCATTAATCTTATAAATATGGAAATGACTTCCTGGATTGTGTTAGGCTACAGAATCACCGGGTATGTAACGAGCACTCTTGAACGTGCAATTAGCATTTGATGTTCACACTGGACTGTCACTACCTGATATTAGCACATGCACCTACAGTTGGAAGAGGCTTGGCGCAAAATGAAGCGGTCCATATCTTAATCTTGCGCCAGGCTTTTTTTTCACAGCTCTGTTCCGATATATGAAAGACTCGGTGCCATATAACTCCAATCAGACACAAACTGCAATTATTATTCCTCCTTCATGATCAATTATCGAACGATTGACACTTCCATGTTTAGAAAAAGACGCTACCCATAAGTTACTACCAAATCTGAGCCTCTGAGTGATCAAAGTTCAGCTGGTTTAACTTTTGATCCGCCTTAAATGGCCACGGGTATTGTACATAGAGCCCAAAACAGACTTAAAAGTTTCTATGGCGACACATCAACGCGAGAGTCCGAAGTGTACATATACGCGCATTTATGTAGACTTTTCATTGGAAGTGACCACTTGAATATGCGTTTTGAGTCTGTTGTGAAAGCATCAAAAGTTCAAGAACATGGAGTACACTCATTTTTACTTCTTGAAATGTTTCATAATTTAAATCTTACCTGCATGAACCTTTTTTTTCTAGACCTGGATGAATGCTCGAATGGCACGCACACATGCAACAACAACGCAGAATGTCAGAACACCATGGGCTCCTATCGCTGTGTGTGCAAGGAGGGGTATTTTGGAGATGGATTCTTCTGCTCAGGTCACATAAAGAAACAAAACATCTAGTTTTTCTATTACCCCGGAGTATGTATAATGTTTAAGAACTGTGTTTGTATTCCCACCACTTCAGATAGCGACGAGTGTGCAGAGAACGGCAACCTTTGTGAGAGTGGCCACTGTCTGAATCTGCCCGGAGGCTTCAGATGTGAGTGTGACATGGGCTTCATCGCTACGGCTGACGGCAAGGCCTGCGAGGGTAAGGCATTGCTCACTGTTGCTGCTGCTTTAAACTTCCAAATCTGTCCAAGCATTTAAAAAAGTCTGGTGTTTAGCGTTTCCTGTTTGAAAAAGGATCAGTCTGGACAGAAGCATTCTGAACACAGGAAGTTCAGCATGTGTTCTCCATCTCTAGGCCTCAATTTCAACATTGGTTAGTTTTGATTTCAAATAAAACACTAACTCTTAACATTTAGATGTTGTACAATGCAGTTTTTTACCCCTTTGTTTATTATTGAATGTTAAATGAAGGAATGGCAAACAGTCGATCAGTAAAATGTTTTTTTTTTTGCTATAGAGCAAGTAAAAATAAAATTTTTATAATACTTAAAAAAGGCATTTGGATCCATCTTTTATTAATTGACCTTTTTTTCAGGTTATAGTTAAATTTCAGCATAACTCATATCTTTGAGTTCCCTGTAAGACATTTTTTTCAGGTCATAAAAATGTCTCGTTTCAAACACCGATACAAACAAAACAGATAAGTTAAAGAGAAACCATGCAGCATTTACCTTAAAGATTTTTTTTGCAAACCAGTCTTGATTATATTTCATTGCTTTTGTTTGAGATGGATGGCTTTCATCCAGGAACATTCTGGATGTACATTTTTTGGACAGTCAAACCCCCAGTTGATTGACAGAGCTCTAAACCACAGTCATCAGAGCAGCAAATAAACCCTGATGATACACAGACGCCTGACAAGTTAAAAGAAACCTCAAGTCATTATGTGGAGAAACACAGATGCTCCTTTGCAGGTGCTTTTGATGGTACAGTTCCTCTGTAAACACGCACTTCTTTAAAGTTTTGTTGTATCACGACAAAAAACAATTAATGCCGATGCCAGGGGCATCAGTCACAAACCTTGTCTAATTGGCAGTTAGACATACGGTGCAAAATAAAGTCAGTTTTAGAAAACTGCTTTTGGTGAAGCATTATAGAAGGAAATTAGACTTTTATAGATTTTCTTGTTTGGATGCTAAAATAAAAGCTGCTGTCTGCTAGGTTTTTTTTCCATCTAAAAGCCCCTCACAGCTGCTTTTCTCCCTCTGTGTCTGCTGCAGACATAGATGAATGCACCTTTGCAGACATCTGTGTCAACGGACGCTGCCAGAACATCCCAGGACTGTTCAGATGTGAATGTAACATTGGTTATGAACTTGACAGGAGTGGAGGCAACTGCACAGGTAATGGAAGACTGACAAAATAGAAACATTACACAGTTTATGATAGTGAATGAAATTGATTTTATTAATGGAACCATTGAAAGGATGTGTATTATGTGTAAATATTTTGTTCAGTTATTTGTTGTTTTTCCAGATATAAATGAATGTGCAGACCCAACCACCTGTATTAATGGAATCTGTGTCAACATCCCGGGAAATTACCACTGCAACTGCCCGCCCGATTTTGAACTCAACCCCACAGGAGTGGGCTGTGTAGGTGAGACTCAAATTCCCTGTTTGCTCTTCGTTTCTTATTACAAGAAGATGGCTGCTCTGGAGTACATGTATGTTTGTATGCGTGCAGACATTCGCTCTGGGAGCTGCTACCTGAACGCTCGCGCTCGGGGAGATGCATCAGAGAGTTATGACTGCTCCCAAGAGATTGGAGTTGGAGTTTCCAAGGCATCCTGCTGCTGTTCTGAGGGCGCTGGCTGGGGATCTCCATGTGAAGCATGTCCTCATGTTAACTCCAGTGAGTCAGCACTTTGAATGGGTTTATTTCCCTTTAGTTTTTGGCTCAGTAAAATTGCTATGTTTGTTGTCTCTTGTCAAAGGTGCAGAGCCAACGCGAAGGCTCAGTTGGGGATGATAAATTCATTTGCTGGCCACCACAACTAAACTGATATTAAATGTCAGAGTCAATTTTTGAAAACAATTTAATAGAAAGCTGCTTCTAAGAAGAATCATTTCTACATTTATTTGTTTTATTTTCCATTCAACCATTTTAAAAACCAGCTTCATGCTAATGTGGGTTGCTGCAGCCTATCGAATAACTATGTGGAAAAGGAGATTTAGATCTTCATCAAAAATCCACATGCAACATGCCACATCTGTTCTTTTATTGTGGAAGCAGGTGGAATACTCCAAAACAAGCCACATATGCAAAGAAAACATACACATTTTATGCTGAAAGGTCTCAGCTTGGTTGGAGTGAGACAAAGTTGTGCTGTTCCCGATTTAAATCTTTTTTGTGTTATTTCTCAAAGGCCAGAGCTTTAAAACCATAGATTATATCTGCTTTTCCCACCAGTTTGTAAAATTTAGTTGAAAAAATTTCCATCCCCCAAAACAATATTATAATTAATAGTCACATTAACGAGAATTTGTTTCTGCAAAACAATTATGCATGACCCTGGATCATGGAGCAAAGACACCATACAGAAGCAATGGGGACATGGATGCCTAACTGCTTGTGTTATAAAAAGTGCTTCTTTGTAGTGTTTTCATGTCATGTAACTCTCAGATGCATACCTCTTTATTGTTCTTCCATTTTTGAGTTGTAGAAGAAATGCAGTTTCTTGCTTTTTACTTTGTCTTGCATCACTGAAGGTGATTTGAGTCTAGCAGAGACTAATGGAAGCTCTTAAAGCTGGAGGGTCAGATAGTTTCCATTTCTAAAAGTTAGAGCAAACACTTGAGCATAACTCTGACTCACACTAATTCCAGGGTGACAACTCCTCTGATAGTCGTTTTTTGTGCAGCTTTGAATAAACTTTCCTGCTTCTAATTCCTTTTAAAGTGCTTTCAGGTTTTCTCTTTCTGTGACAGTGACCAGTGACATTATAAAGCCTCCTGAGACATGAGTAAACCCTTCTGCCATCAAATAGACTCACATGTTTCCTTCTCTTGTCATGCGATTAGAGTTTGCTGGTAAACATGAGACAACCTTTTCCAACTTAACTGCCTACATATGGTTCATATCATCACCAGCAGTGACTCATCCTTTTCAAGAAATGTTAGTTTGTGTGACAAAAGTAGAAACTGTTTCTTTTGACATTGTTATAGTGAGTAGTCATTTCTTGTGCAGCAGGTCAGGTTGAAAAAAAGGATAATTTCCCTCATCGTCATGGATTATGCATTTGACTGCATTTAAGCCTCAACAGCCCAGATCAATAAAAAGAAAAACTTGATTTTGGTTTGTGTGAACTTTCTCAGTTGTTTATTGTGGTCTTGTTCTTCTGTGTTGCAGCTGGGTACAAGACATTGTGTCCTGGAGGAGAAGGCTTCAGACCCAACCCTATCACTGTCATATTGGAAGGTCAGGCAGGGACAAAGGATCATGTATACAAATAATAGACACACAAAGTCACACCAATTCATGTTTCTGGGTTTTTTTATGTTGTTTTTTTGTGGTAGACATCAATGAGTGTCAGGAACTGCCAGGACTGTGCCAGGGCGGGCAGTGCATCAACACCTTCGGCAGCTTCCAGTGTGAATGCCCCCGAGGCTTTTCCCTCAACCTGGAAACCAGAGTGTGTGAAGGTATTAATCACTGTGCAGCCTCACAAACACATCAAGGCACGAGTGACCTATCCCCCTCGATTTCTTGCCATGGGATGTTTCTGTGGAAAGGAAATCAAGTCCATCTGTTGAGCTCTTCATTTTCAGACACATGGAGAAAAGGGGAGAGCACAGAGAGTATAAAAGACATGCTCACTCTGCTTTAAGATGTGGCTACTCCAGTTCCCGTGTGTCAGGAAGGCTGATGTGTGCAGAGGGGTCAGGCTCTGATGCGGTCAGCCCCTGCTTAAGGAAGTACTCTGAAAACAAAAGTGTTGGACTAGAAAAAACAGAACCAAAGGGTAGAGGAGGAGAAGGCCTGGAGAGTGACATCTGGCTGGAAGTATTTTAATTGGTGTATGATTGTTGGCATTAGGACTAATCAAGAAATGTTTCTGTTAGCTGGGAAGAAGGAACAACATGTTGTGTTTGCTGTTTTGCAGGGACGTTGGTAAAAAAACACACACATACACATAAAGACCCATAATCATGTGTATAGTGTGCAATAATGTGAATTCCAGCAAGCTCTCTTTTTTTTAGATTTGAATTCAGGTAATACAGTAAATCTTTATTGACAAAAAAACCTAAAACATTCTCATTCAAATATTGGTAGTTAAAGTGTGTCTGCTGTTGCTCCTCTTTGTGTATTGAAAACCCCTGATAGTTCTGACAGCTGGTGGAGAGGAACATTTTTTGCCATTTGTTTTAAAACTGATTTACTTAGATTTTTTTTTTTTTTTTTTTTTTACAACAAAAAGGTTCATGGTATTCATTTGACAGAAAGCTGATTCTGCGATAGAAGAGTAAAAATGACAGATCTGTATCTTAGTAGTTTTCTAGTAAATGAAATAACATTAAACATTTGAAAAATCTAGTACATAAAACTATTTATTTAAACTTTTTTATTTATTAAAAAACCCTAAATTGTTGTTGGATAAATCCCATGTGATGGGCTTTAATCGTTGCCATATCTCAATCCTAGTTTATAATTATAAAATGTGATTGACATTTTAGTTCAGTGTGTTTATAAAATGTCAATGCAAAACTAAATTGTCTCAAAGCGCTACAAAAAAGCAGAAAATATCAGACAGAGTTTTATTAATTATGACTGTCATGATCCACTCCAGATTATACCAATTGGGTCATATTATCCAACAGCCAAGGCTTTTTAGAGTAATCCCCATTTCGAGAAAGCAAAAGGTGAAAATGAAATCAGTTAAAAACTATGACTGACATTTAAACAGTTGCAAAATGTCTTCATACCACTGACTGTATAGGGGAACTGGACCGAGTGAGTGTGATGTCACCCGCAGAAAATGGCTTACTTTAGGCTCCGAACAATCAATTGACCGTGAGACCACGTGCTTTTATTTAGGCATCTGAATGGTCAGTTTATTACTTGAATAACTTGCACTAAAGAAAAAGATATAAAAAAAAAAATAGGATAAGCAAGAACTTAAAAAAAAGGCAGCAAAGCAAAAATGGTTATTCTAACAAATAAAATAACTGAGAAATAGCTATATATTTCTCAATAGAAATATATAGCTTCTTGAAGCACAGCATCCTATTTGGAATGTGAGGGGGGAGAGGTCACTCAGCCCAGTTCTCATATTCAATCAATGTTTTGTAAGGAGCTGCTTTTTTTTTTTTTTTTTTTTTTTTTGCAACCATCAGATGTTAAAATGTTAAAGTGGTTTTCAAGTTAGGCTACTCCATTAAAACATTTGAAAAACCAAAGAAGTCATTTTTTAAACCTCTTGCAGGACTAAAGTATTTCACAAAGTGAAGGGAAGCCTGAGACCATATCTTGCAGTTAAAAACTACCACCACAATAAATGCTCGTATATCTCTTGCACCATATGGTTAAATTGAACGTAAGACTGGGCAGTAAAACGATAGCTATCGATATTGCAGTAGTACTTTTTCTCTATAGTGAAGTGAGCCTATCGCGATAAACTTTTATTTTGAAGGGTCCAAAATTAACACTTGACAACAGCGAGCATTATCTCCCCTTTGGCAAGTAAAAGTTAGAAAGTTAGTCACTACATGGAGAGTAAATGTTTGTATAAATTTAGTCACATTTACTAGGTCTTCTTGTGAATTTCTTTTGTCCTCTTTTTCTCTACCATCTGCACGCATGGAAAAAAAAAACATGCATCGCGAGTCACAACACTCCACCCGTGCGGTCACTTCACCTGTGCAACGTTTAGAACAGGATCCAGTCAGAACTGGAGGATTAAGCTGCTTCACTTAAAGCAGCAACAGATAGATTAATAAAATGTGTTGATTTGGAGACAGCGCTGTTGTTAGACTTTAATGCTATGATGCTAGTTTGTTAGCAGCTAATGCTATGATATTAGCTTGTTAGCCGCTAATGCTACAGTGCTAACTAGCTGTTCTGTGTGTTTTGTGTGATCACGGACCGGTTTAAAGTCGGAGAGTATTTTCACGGACCGGCCTTTAAGATGCGGCAAATAAATACAACAAGATTAATTCATAGGAAATTTATAAAAACCTTATGTTCTAAATGACTTAACGAGATTTCACTGTTTTAGCAGCGTCTGTGTAGCATAACAGGGTCTGTGTTACTCTGAAAACTGTGACCTTTCAGATATTGTGCTCAATCCTCCTGCCTCCTTAAAGCTGCAGATTTAATTTAAATTATGACATAATTTCTCTAATGAGTCACAGAGCATTCAAATTTGACAGATATAGTTATTTGGTTTATATTGTGATATATATATATATATATATATATATATATATATATATATATATATATATATATATATATATATATATATATATATAAACACATAGTTTTATATATTTTATATATATATATATATATATATATATATATATATATATATAGTTATTGTCTGATATGAAAAAAACTATATCGTAATATTAAAAAATTGAATATCACCCAGCTCTAATTCAAATATATAGCTCATGCATATGTTTTCCTTTGTCTCTCTGATTTCAGATATTAATGAATGTGAACATCCAGGAATTTGTGGCCCAGGCCAGTGCTACAACACCATCGGAAACTACACCTGCATCTGCCCTTCTGACTACATGCCCGTCAATGGAGGGAACAACTGCATGGGTTAGTCTTAACCCTTCATTTACTGACTGTTCAGAGTGACAGTATATCACTGTCATGCAGAAACTGATGTCTGACTGTAATCTGTATACTTACGATACAGACATGAGGAAAAGCTACTGCTACAGGAACTTTTATTTGGACAATAGGACATGCGATGGGGAGCTGACCTTTAACGTGACCAAAAAAATGTGCTGTTGCTCCTACAACATCGGTCATGCATGGAACAAACCATGCGAACAGTGTCCTGTTCCCAGCACCGGTGAGGTCTCCAAGATGCTAAAGGATAGTTTATGGCAGGAATAGGCAACTCCAGGCCTGGAGGGCCGCAGTGTCTGCATTGTTTTCAGATATCTAAGCCCCTCTCATGACTGATTACCTAGTTCAGGTGTGTCTGGCCAATTAGAACATGTCAGAGCATGATATGTTGGAAAAAATGCAGGAATACGGCCCTTGAGGCCTGGAGTTGCTTATCCCTGGTCTATGGGGTATCAAGAGCGCAACTACAGCTTTCGTGTTTTCATACAATTTATTCCCTCAGATGAGTTTGCAATCTTGTGCGGCAGTGAAAGACCAGGGTATTACATCGACATCACAACTGGACGGGTCATTGGTGAGATTTTATCTTGAAACCTCACATGATGAAAGGTTGGACATTTTTTTTTTTACGTTCAGCTTTTTTTTATCCACCAGACATTGATGAGTGCAGGGAGATCCCAGGAGTGTGTGAGAATGGAGTGTGCATCAACATGATTGGCAGCTTCCGATGCGAGTGCCCCATTGGCTTCATCTACAACGACAAACTGCTAATTTGTGAAGGTACAGTTATTAAGGTCCTATAAAAAGTTATTCTCTGAAAAAGAAATTATAGTCTCTTAATAAATAAGTTGTAACATCTCTGTTTCATTATCAGATATTGATGAGTGTCAGAATGGTCCACTGTGCCAACAACATGCAAACTGTTTGAATATGCCTGGAAGTTTCCGCTGTGAGTGTGAAGCTGGATATCGCTTCACCCCCACTGGCCAGTGTCTAGGTAAGATGATCAGTCATCACATTGAATGTGCTAAGAGTTGTAGCTTCACTTGGATGAAACTGATGTGATGCTTAGTTGCCAGGGTCTATTCAGTCTAATCAGGCTAATCAGTCATAGTGTGCAAGGAACCTGGGGACGTTATTAACAACTGGTGAAAACAAGCCCCCACATTTATGCTGCAGATAAAGAACTTGAGAAGTCGATGGGGCAGTTAGGCTACAAAATGTGGTTTCATGGTGGGTTTGTTATGAAGTAAGGGAGAATGCAAAGCATGTGTAGAGCTGTTAAAACATGTGCTGCAGCATATCTGCAACATGTTGCTGTCAGTCTGGAGAGTCCTAACCGATAAGCGAATGTTAAATCAACATCCTGTTTTGCTTCCTGCTTTTCACTCGAGCAGAGTGAACAAAACAGGCTGAGACTCCAGAGAGAGAAACACCACTGTAAATGGCAGTTACAGTGACCTGCTATAGGGACACAGAAAGCTTTGGGGTAAACATAAAGAACAATGTAATGGGCATCTTGCAATTAATTTACTTATGTTCAAAATGCAAACTTTTGTTCCTAGACAGAAAAACAATCCACATTATTGATAATATTAAAAAATAATATTTTCTTATGTTATCATAATCTCTTTTCTTCATATTTTTTGTCTCTTTTGTACAGTTTATGTAACTTCAATGGTTTTTCTTTATATATTTAGCTACTTTCACTGTCCATACATGCGTTTGGCATGCTGATTAGTCCTTTTGCTGCCCTGAAAGGTGAAGAATTGGGTCTACATGTCTAATCATTTTGATTCAAATATCTTTTTCTATTGAGCTTTACAGACTAGTGTGTGAATATTAGAGAGAAGTTGAAATTAACAGAGAAAACATTAGATTCTGAGATTTTGAAACAATCAGTTGCATCTGCATTTTTTAATAGAATTCTTTATTATTATATATTATTATTATTGTTATGTTTCAAGATCGTGATGAGTGCAATGAGAACCCTGGCATATGCAATCCTGGGCAGTGCATTGACACGCTGGGAAGCTATCGCTGCATCTGCCCCAATGGCTACAAAACAACCAGGGACCAGTCAATGTGTGTTGGTAAGTTTCGTTGGTTTCTGTTTGCATCCCTGTGCCTCCTAGTTGTGTAAAAGCAAAATGGGCCAGCAGACGTGAAACTGTGAGGCTTCTCTGCTGTTTCAGATGTGGACGAGTGTGAGAGACAGCCATGTGGAAATGGAACATGTAAGAACACCTTGGGATCCTACAACTGTCTGTGCTACCCTGGCTTTCAGAACTCACACAACGGCGACTGCATAGGTGCGTCAAACTATAAAAACAGAAAAAAAGGGAAAAAGGGAGGTATTACAAAGCTGCAGCAAGTTTGACGTACTGTTGGATGTGTTTCCACAGATGTTGACGAGTGTTTGACTCAGAGGGGCTTGTGCCGAAATGGGCAATGCTTGAACATCGTGGGAAGTTTCCTGTGTGTGTGTAATGACGGCTATGAGCTGGCATTAGACGGCAGAGTATGTACAGGTAAGAACTCTCCATAGTTTTTGTTTTTGCCAACTGGACTGCTCATTTTAAGATAATCTGGACATCTGTTTTTTATCGCTTAGATATCAATGAATGTGCAGTGAATCCAGGCACATGCGGTGCAGGAACTTGTGTGAACATGGATGGATCTTACAGGTGTATCTGTCCACCTGGCTATTACCTGCATGAAGAAACATGTGAAGGTATATCTGTGACAATGGGCAAAACATTTAAAAAAGTAAAGTGACAAAGAAAGCTTGCATGCAAAATTTGTGTGTTTTTTTGTGCAAACCTCAGAATACACAAACTTTAGATAGGAGAAAGTAGGTCGCCTTAACTTCACACACACGCCCCCTTTTCTTCTCTCCACACGTGAGTGAGCCTGAGCCAGGAACACTTGGATTGTTTAAACAGCGAGGCAGATGAAGAGATATTCAGCAGACTTCGGTTCATTCCTGCTTTGTGCTCTGTTCCTGGAAACATGGAGGAATAGCAATGAACTGCTTGGGAGCAGAAGCAGCAGCTGTTCATTTAGATTTAGATTAGAAAGGCAAAGAAACACATGACACTGTGACTGTCCCAGACCATAAACCTTCTTACTTTCCATCAGCTTCTTGTTTCGTTTTGTATTCGAATCTGATGTAATGTAAACTTAATCCCTGCACTTGAGATAGTTAAGAAAAAAATGCATGCTATTATTTGTAAATATGGGCTATGCTTTTTCTCTTTAGATATTGATGAGTGCTCTCAGTCGCCTGAAATCTGCACATTTGGAACCTGCTCCAACACTGAGGGCAGCTTCACATGCCAGTGTCCTGAAGGCTTCCAGCTCTCTGCCTCCGGACGTAGATGTTTAGGTAATTGTGAGCGCTTGTGTGGGTTAAGTAGAAGGAGAAAAAGAAACTATAAAAGTATCTTATGCATTAATTTTAAAGTGCTAACTGGACACCAGCCAGCAGGCAGTGGCAATGGACTTTTCCACCACTTTCATGATAGCACACTTTGTTCCAGCTGGTTTCAGTGTTACTGCCTCAACAAGGCCAAGGGTGGCTCTGAGGAGATCGCTTTTCCATTTCCTCACTTTTATGTGTGTTTATGTGCTTGCAATATGTGCGTTTTAATGTTGGGTGGGGGCATGCTGAGCCTCCTGCTAGGGAGTTCCCTCTCCAAACACTGAAGTGATGACTTCATCAGTTCAGTGAGGCGGTTTACAGTTTGCATTTCACTTTTCTCTTAAGTCTTAGAAATGCTTGGCTGAAGGTTGAAGGAGAAACTGGAGGAGCTGGGTGGAGAGGGAGTTACATTGTCAGTTAAAGGGGTCAAAGTTTCTCAACCAAAGCAAATCCTGTGAACTTAAAGAACATTTTTTAAATGGAAAATCCTCCTTCTATATCCATCATAAAAAATCTGTCTTTGTAAAGAAAATAAGACACAGCCTATGTCTGAATTACCATCTTACTCCCTCACTACAAAAAAACGATGTAGCGAATGACTATCTAGTGCCCTGGATCTGAAAGGCATTTCGAAGACCATGCTCACTACTTTTTTTTGTCTTTTTTTAACAGCAAATATGACATCACCGATTTCCTATAGTAAAACCTTATAAATATGAACATTTTACAAAGACTATCTACACATATTCTGTGTTCTGAAGATGAAAATGTGGTGGTTTTTGTAAAAAAAAATGAATGAAAATACCTTTTTTATACTTGAAAAGGTATTCAAACACAATGCATTGTGGCCTATATTGATCAATCTTGTGAGCATCAATCCTGACTGGTTTTTCGCAGAGACTTCTGGGAAATTTCTAGGACACTGGATTTTGAAGTTGTAGATTCGGACAGCTCTACAAAATGTCGAACACACTATATAGTGCACTATGTAGTGAGTAGGAATTCAGACACAACCACAAAGGATGCTCCATATCTATTTTATATATGGGAGCCAGTAATGGCTAAAGTTCATCTTGAGTTGTTCCACCTTGATTTAGATGTTCTACAGAGCTGCATTCTTCTGGACACACACCATGAGGTGAGGTGGTGAACCTAGTCAGCAATTTTTTCTATCATAAATGTCTTTTACTTTACCAATCATTGGCTTTCGTTTTAATGAGCCGCGTTTGCTGGGAAAGAAGGATTACTTTCAGTACAACTTTGGCACCCCAGAAATGATTTTCTTTTAATGTATTTACATTGGAGGCTGCGTGTTGACGATGGTGATTAATACACATCAAGGAGGTCTTGGTTCAAATCCCAGCTGCTGCCTCACTCTCTATGAAGGTAGGCGTGTTCTCATAATGAACGTGTGGGCTTTCTCAGGCTACACTGCCTCCACTCCCAGAGTTCAAAATGACTAAAAGTTTGTCCTTGTTCAAATTCTGTGCTTCATACATCAAAGACAGTTGGAATAGACATCCACAGACTACCAGTTTTAAAAAGTGAAAAAAATATTTATGTTGTATTCCTACTTGACTACCATTACTCTCCAATTAAAGCTGTTGCAGTTTTCTGTTTGAGTTATGTCTACATTGACACTTCCATCATTACTTTTACTGTTTGCCAAATGTGCTAATTGTTTGACTGTCAAAGGTTTTCTTTATAGCAAAATGAAAAAATAATTTTCAACACATTTTAAGAGGAATTTTCTTATGCTGCAGATTGTAGCAGACAAGTCATAAAGTGAGAGTAAGATAATTGTCAATTTGCTTGTGCTTACATTCATTTTACTCCAGCTGTGCACAGACAAACATACATCCCCTCAACCAAAAGGCTGACAAATGGGTTCGATGGTGGAAAGTAACATTATGCTATTTGCCGCTCTCTTTACAGCGCCAGGTGTTCTTGTATGTGATCTTTGCTTCTGAGCCAGGTGTATGTGTGTGTGAGAGTATGCCTACACATGTGATCTATGGTGGCCACACAGCTTATTTATGTAGAGTTCACTGAAGGCCAGTGCTAGCAGGAGAGCACCACCATATGCTTCTCATTACAAGGAAGTGCCTTCTCAGTCCTGGAGAAAGAAAATGCAAATCTCTAAGCATAGAACAAAAAAATGTAAAAAAAAATAAAACACATCATTTAATGAATGCAACGTAAAAAATCCAAACAAGTCTTTCATTAATGGTACTATATCTTAGCATACAATGGAGTCGTCAGCCCCAAAAGCTTGACTGCAATAATACATTGATATTTTGGGGGGATTTTTGTAATAAATGATTAGATACTTAACAGTCAGACAGTGAGCCATACCCAACAGAAAGTTGTCTGTCTATGGCCCTTTAATGGACTGTTAACATGTCCAGAATGTGCACTGCCTTTTCCCTGTTTCAACAATTTCAATGACCCTACTAAAGATTAAGCGGGAACTGAAAACAAAACGATTGATGATATACAATATTTTACAACTATGATTTGATAATGTTATTTCTTGTGGGTCTGTAAGTTTACTTTGTGTGTATTTGTTTTTATTCTCAGATATTCGTGTGAACTACTGTTTTACCAAGTTTGAAAACGGACGCTGCGTGGCTCCAAAGCCTCAGAACACATCTAAGGAAGCGTGCTGCTGCACTAGAATGCCTGGTCAAGGTTGGGGAGATCCATGTGAAATCTGTCCTCCTAAAGACAAGGGTGTGTATTACTTCCATCCCATGTTGTAAACACAGCTGCACGAGTAGAAGTGGGTATAGATGACAGAAATCGTTCTAAATTTAGAAAAGTGGTTACTCTGAAATATTAATTCCAAATTTTAAAAGCTGATATTTAAATATTCTCTCAAGTAAATGTAAAAAAAGTAACTGAAGAAAATGGATGGATGGATTGATGGATGGATGGATGGATGGATGGATGGATGGATTAATGATTTAATTTTCTTTAAATATTATTTTGATGATCACACTGTTTCTTTTGACTGCTCTTTTCTATTATTTTTATGTAAAGCCCTTTGAATTGTCTTTGTACATGAAATGTGCCATACAAATACACCTAAAACTGAGCTGACATATTTAGCTAACCTGCAATGATGGCTTTTGGTTACAGAGGCATATCGTGTCCTTTGTCCTAATGAGGGATATGAACGTGGAAAAGATGACCATCCAACAGGTACTTTTGCCTTAATTACTGAATTTGCACTGTCATGGGTTCCTGTAGTAGAGTATTTTTTATTGTTTGTTTTTTTTTTTTTTTTCATTCTAGACATTAATGAATGCCTCAATAATCCATGTGTAAATGGCCAGTGCATCAACACAGATGGCTCCTTCCGCTGTGAATGTCCCATGGGATACAGTCTGGATACCAGCGGAGTCACATGTGAAGGTTAGTATTTTTTTGTCTTAATGTCTGTATCTACTACACTTACTAGTTAAGCCAAGTAATGGATCTTACTTAAGCAGTCATTCCTTCATTGTAATGCAGACATAAATGAATGTGACGTTGGCAACCCCTGCGGCAATGGCACGTGCACCAACGTCATCGGAGGATTTGAGTGCACATGCGATGAAGGCTTTGAGCCTGGACCAATGATGAGCTGTGAGGGTATGTGAGACTATTGCTTGAAAACACGTCTTTTCAATGCAGCTGTTACTGGTACTTGATGCTTCTCTTCTCTTGCATAGATGTTAATGAGTGCGCCCAGAATCCTTTGCTGTGTGCCTTCCGCTGTGTGAACGTGGTGGGCTCGTACGAATGTAAATGCCCCACAGGATACGTTCTTCGTGAGGACAGGAGGATGTGCAAAGGTACTCTTAGTTACTTTAGTCACAGTTAGTTCTTGTTCCAGTGTTTTGTTTAATACATTTCTCCCAAAAGTGGAAATTCTACTCCAGTGTGACATACAGTATATCATTTTTTTTCTTTATTATGCATTTTTTTGTAACAAATAAACTTATAGTCCAAAAAATAAAACACCTCACAACATCACAAACACACAATGAGTCTTTCAAACAACTTCTTGATGTTTTTCTAGACCAGAATGAGTGTGAAGATGGCATAGATGACTGTGCCAGCAGGGGAATGACCTGCAAGAACCTGATCGGCACATACATGTGCATCTGTTCTCCTGGATACACTCGTCACCCCAGTGGAGACAGCTGCATTGGTAACAATTTCTACATTTAAAGCACTGTGTCTCTACTTTGGGTTAAATAGTTTTTTGTTGTAAATCTAATTTTGTCCAAAAAATATAAGAATATGAAAACAAAGGACCTGCTAATTGCTGTCATGCTAATTGGTGACATTTAAAAGTATTTTGTTATATTGTAACATTTTGTCAAATGTGAGGGAGAAATATTTGAATGCCACCAGTGTATGAAAGTTGTGCACTAAAAATTTCAAATAGATTTTTTCTTCAGTCAGTCTCATTTGAGTTTAGGTCACAAGCCTCTTTTTTTCCCATTTGGTGCACATTTTGATTTGCGTAAAATGAAATCAAGAAAAGTTTCTTTGAGATGGATTGAGAACATACCTGAAATCTGTCTGTGACTGTTTTAAAAGAGGCTGTGAAGCATTCAGTTTGGAAAACAAAATCAGCCCACAAAAATGGAGAATTTTGACCTATTTGTTCAAACTGAGCCCTTCATCCAAGTTGAAAACTTACAAACCACGTTTGCAACTCTTCAGAAGTAACTACCTCAGCCCTGAATAATACTAAATAAAGTTAGACTTTTAGTTAACTACCTCTAACTACCTTTGTTCATTTTCCCCTGCATGTGTTGTGTGTCAGACTTAAATGAGTGTGCAACCAAGCCAGGAATCTGTAAGAATGGCCGCTGTGAGAACACAGTGGGAAGCTACCGCTGCAGATGTGACCAAGGATTTGTCACGAACCCCACACAGACCGAATGTATCGGTAGGTTTTTCCACTGAGCATGTCTGTTTCCTGCATTCATTTTCACTGTGCTCCATGACATTTTATTTAATCCATATTTATTTTATTTCAGTAGATTGTGTTGTTGGAGTATTAGTTTTATCTGAACATGACAAGGTTGGGAAATTATTACTCAGGCTTTTGAGGAAGAGTTTCACATTATTGGATTTTATTTTTACCAAATTAAGTTCCACTCCTGCTAATGTAATTTGATTGACATATTTGATGTTAAAAAGGGATGATTGTTGTACCAGTGGGATTTTAAGCAGACACCATTATCAAGACAAAGCTAAGGAACAGCTTTCGTCCCCTGTCTAAGTATATACTTCTTAAAAGCTATAATGTGCTGAGCTTTGATGAGAAAATCTCCAGAACGTCTTAGTCATCCCTCTTTTTTGGTGGCTATCTTTTTTCCACATAGACAGAAGTGATAAAGTGGTGTGGGTTATCTTTTTGTGTCTGAGTGGTATCGTCTGCTCCTCTCGAGCTCTGTTGACATTCACTTCAACCGTCCTTTTTTTGGTTTTCTCCCCTTCCAGATAACCGTTTGGACTTCTGTTACACAGAAGTTCTGACCACTCTGTGTCAGATGTCTTCCAGTAACAGGAACTTGGTGACCAAATCCGAGTGTTGCTGTGACGGAGGCCGAGGCTGGGGCATCAACTGTGAACTTTGCCCCCTGCCAGGAACCTCCCAGTACAAGAAAATGTGCCCGCTGGGTCCAGGCTACACCACAGATGGCAGAGGTAGCTTTATAAGCTTAACACAACTGAACCTTTTTTATTACATCAAATACTTTACGTGTAGATTCAGAATGGATTCATTGTTAGAATTTAGATTTTAAAGTTTTATGGATACTTCTTTTGGTGGGTTTAGCAGGGCAGTAAGGGATTCTGAAGGCATCACCATTGACTGTAAAACTTAGTTTTTTTGTCAACAACAATGTGCAGACATATTTTATTTGGTTCTATCCTGGCCCGGATTTAGTCAGCCCCTCTTTGGGGTTTAGGTAGAATATGTTGGGGTGAGGGGTGGGATTGTTCAAGTCTGGGTTTGCTGAAAGTTTGGGGTGTCATATCCCTCAAAGCCCCTAAATTCCTTAAAAGACCATGTTATCATCATATCAATTCATTTATCCTTATATCTATCTTCTGCTTTGATCTATTTGATATTTCTTATAAATTTTATCTTTAATGCTCTTCCTGAAAGTACCGTCTGCATTACCAGGCTTTGGACAGGCACAAGCAGGACTCGAGTCCTGCATTTGTCTTCTTTGTTTTTCCTTTTTATGCCTTTTGTCCATCCATCCATATGTTTTCTTTTCTTTTATTTGATTTTTATTTTATGTATTGTTGTTTTTTTGTTCTATTTTTGTTCTTAATTTTTTGTTTTTGTGGGGTGTTTTGTAATTTTTGTTTCTTGTCCCCCCCCTTGTCTATGCCTAGATGCAGCCTTGGTTCTGTATATAATTCTGCATATAAATGGTTAATGTTGTTGTCTACAGCAGATGTTTGCCTGCAGCTGTTCTGAAAAAAAAAATGCATCCAAAGACATTTTTATTTACTTTATTTGTAAAGCTTTTCCACAGGACCCATCACTGTGGGTTGCGATTTTGTTTTCTTTTTAGTTTAGCCATTAACATGAGTGTTTTTGAAGAGGAACCAAGCTCACAGTCTCATTCCCAGACAGGAAACTGACTGGTGTCTCAGCCATGATAAGTTTATCTGAGGCCAACACTTTTTGTTTCCATGCAGACATTGACGAATGCCGTGTGATGGGAAACCTGTGCAAAAATGGTCAGTGTGTCAACAGCTTAGGATCGTACAAATGCATCTGCAAACCTGGCTACACAACTGACATCACAGCCACTCAGTGTGTGGGTAAGGCGAAAGTTCACTCCTGTTATTTACAGTTTGTTACTGGACTTGCTCCGACCTTCTGCCAGTAAAAAAGCTGAAACTGTTGGCTGGCCTCAATTTGAAAAAAGAAAAGTAGCCTCATCATCTTTACTTATGGAAATGCTGACAAAAAGCATCTAAATGTTCTCTTTCCTCTTTTTTTAATCTGTCATTTGTCCACTAGATGTTGATGAGTGCATACAGGCGCCTAAGCCTTGTAACTTCATCTGCAAGAACACAGAAGGAAGCTACGTCTGTTCCTGCCCCAGAGGATACATCCTACAGGAAGATGGAAAGAGCTGCAGAGGTGACATGCAGAACATACACAGTCTGACCCAAAGCGAAATATTCAAGTCCCAGTGGTCTTTTAATTATAATTTTGCCATTTTTAGCTAAAATTAAATACCTGTGTCAATTTCTAGGACATAGTTTCTGCAGAGTAGCAGTAGTTCATTAGAAATTCACAGCTGAGTTGTGGGTGGGACTGTT
Source organism: Oryzias celebensis (assembly GCA_014656515.1). Taxonomy (NCBI): domain Eukaryota; kingdom Metazoa; phylum Chordata; class Actinopteri; order Beloniformes; family Adrianichthyidae; genus Oryzias; species Oryzias celebensis. Next base: position 23,032,814 of record BNCR01000003.1, on the reverse strand, counting down.
TGCGTAGGGTTAGGGTTGGGGATATATTCTAATCAGCTCCTACTTCCTGACATCCATCTGTCTACATGCTCTGCCACTACCTTACTACCCCTCACACCCCCAACCTAACATGACGGGTGCAACAAAAAAGGTGAGCAATATTAGAGCTATCTAGCCGTACAGTTTTGAGCCAGTTTTGATTCCAGCTCAGACAAGGAAAACGAAAACACACATGGATCTATTTGACTGGATGCATCAGAATGGAGCGGAGCAAGGAGCTTGTTGCTTGCCGTAGTCATTTCTATTTCACAAATACAAATGTTTTCCAACGGCATTTAAAGAAATACTCAGAAATGCAATTTTAAGCTTAATTGTCTTTAATACTTGAGAAAAATGCCACAATAACATGTTAAAAACACCAAAAAATCATCAGAGTAGGTCTTTCGCTATTAGTCCACACAAAGATTCATAGTTATCATCTCAGTTTTATTTTTCAGTTGCTTCCTTTTTGTGAATCAGCGGAAATGTTTGTGCAGAAGTATGCAGTCCATCTGTTTATCAAGCTTGTTGAGATTTAGAGGATCTCTTTCATCTTTATTTACCATAGCTTCAGTTCCCCCCTCCACAGTACTCCTGTTTGTGTCTGGGGTTTGGTACATTTACAGTTTATTTGTAGGTCAGTGACTGTACACCAACTACAATTTAACTGAAAAACCACCAGACCAAAGCACATTTATCTTTTAGGAAGGTAACATAAAAAAGGTTAAAGTTGTTTAACTTTCCCTTCTCAGATCTGGATGAGTGCTCCACAAAACAGCATAATTGCCAGTTCTTATGTATTAACACCATTGGTGGCTTCACCTGCAAATGTCCTCCTGGCTTCACCCAACATCATACTGCCTGCATCGGTAAGAACTCTCAATCAGGATGTAGTGACTCTGAAAAGTCTATTCATCCGTTTTACTTCACATTTTACTATGACTGTAACATGCATTCTCCATTTTTCTCACACATTAAATTATTTAAAGTATCTTTATGTTCCAGCGGCTTTTAATCTCAATAATATAATTTGGTGGCAGCGGTGGACCCATAGAACGTTTTTAAGGCGAGCGGGAGGGGGGGCAGAAGACTTGAGAAGAGTGACAAATGAGAAAAACAGAGTGGAAGGCCATTACAAGTAAAACGATAAAAAATACATATATATAAAAAATACACTATTTAAGGGCCTCAAGATTTAATTAAAAATATTGCTTTTGTTACTTTTGCACAGTTTCAATAAACTTTTATTGAGGATTTTTTAATATTTGCCAAAAATTATACTAATATTGACTCAAAATGTTTTGCTGGGGATGCAGTTGTTGCCACCCCCACCCAAAGCTCCGCCCCTATTTGCTTGGGTGGTGGCAGCTGAGAATGCTTTCCTATAGAGATCTGCAGACCCTTGTGGGTTCAACAAGATTTTCTTTTTGCGGTCAGACCTCAACAGAGATCCTATGACCTCAGGGTAAAAAAACAAGTTTATTTTGATTTTTAAGAAGGTTTTAGAAACTCTTTTGTGTTATAAAACACTTGTTTCACAGCACAGTAGAACCTGTAGAACATCAAGCTCCATCGAGCAGAATGCTTTTTGGATAGAAGTATATATTCTAATCAAGTAGAATAATATTTTTGATGTTGAATTAAACACTGGTGAAAAATGTCCCTTTTTATAAGCCATAGTTGTTTAAAAATTCACACATTGTCTGGCAATCAAAGCTCCCTCTGTGCTTTGCAGCACGGTTTCAACCAGGCGGAAATCTAAGTTGGGAACATGTCAGGAAACGTAAATTTCAACCAGCTGTGAAAAGACCCGAGATCACACGTGCAACTGCTCAGATTGAGATCACATTCTTGTGTGCTTTGATTTTAGCTGTCTGACAGATTCAGCAACATAAGATTTTTATCATTTGCAGTCAAAATAATTAAGCATGTTGGGCAAAATAATTTCCTCAAGGCTGATATACTAGCCTTTTTGTAACAAAGCCAGAAGATTGCTTTGACTTTTTTTTTTTTTTCCAAACCCAAATTCCGCCGAATGAACTTTTACTCTCAGTTGCTGCCATAACTAGATTGACAGTGGATTAAAAGGTGAAGATTTTCACCCCGAAAACCCCAGACTTTAAAGTTGTTTTTGGCAGCTTTGCATGTTGATTTGCCCCATTTTTGTGCGACAACCTGCATTACAAAAATAACCCAGCTTTTCTGAATCATGATCACAATTTGCTTTTGTATCACTTTCCCAGTTTTACCCTTGCCTGAACTTTCTTTCCTGTGTGTGTAGACAACAATGAATGCTCAACAGACCCCAATCTGTGCGGCTCCAACGGCGTTTGCCAAAACACCCCAGGAAGCTTCAACTGCGATTGCCAGCGGGGATATTCATTGGACTCAAGTGGACAAACATGTGAAGGTCTGAAAACAACTAATTACACTACCTCAGATTTGGGTGAATAATCCCATTAAGCCACCTTGATGACCGTTTATCCTTTGATAGACATGGATGAGTGTGATGGAAACCACAGGTGTCAGCATGGCTGTCAAAACTTAGTGGGAGGATACAGGTGCAGCTGTCCCCAAGGTTACCTACAGCACTACCAGTGGAACCAGTGTGTTGGTGAGCACCCTTCATTTTAACCTGCAGATACAAAAAGTTTTCTTTTTGGGACAACTGAAGATTTGTTTGTTGAAATGTATACAATAGAGCCTTGAGGCCTTGCAGCCATTGTAAAACATGCCCATCAAATATTTTGTATTGCTTTTATAATCAACAATTAATACTTCATTGGATTTACAATGGGTTTCTGTGTCAAACAAACATAACTTTTGAAAGGACAATATGTTGATGAAAAATATTGTTAGCTAACCCTTCGTTAACTGATTTTTAGAAGTCTATCAATATACACATATAATCTCTGATGAGATTAAAACAAAAATGAAGCCTGGAGTGGTGTAGTCACATTGGCCAACACAGTTTTCATGAATAAAAAATAACACCGTAAACATAAAAAATTATTTGATAGCCACCCCGTGTATACATTTATTTTTGGTGTAAAATCTGTCTTTTTAATTTGGGAGTGAATTGAAAACATCTCCCTTTCATAGCAGCTCTAGTGGTCATTTATGGAACTGCAACTTGGTACTTCTGTTTTGCTTTAAATTCAGGACTGTGGGCATGTGATGCTGTACTGGAATATTAATGACTATGGTGATTTGTCATTTACTAAGACTCTACATATTTAAATAATTTGACACATTAAGTGTAGCCTTATATAATTATTAATAATTGTTCCTCTAATTTTAGATAAAGTCAAACCCATCCCGACTGCTTTAAAGCTAGAAAGTCAAGTTTATTTATGAACACATTTCTTTTGACTTTCCTATTGTAGGTTAAAAGTTAATTTAGGAACTAATAAAAGAGGATTATTGTTTTAACTTGTGCACAATGATAAAAATAACTTAATTAGTATCAACATTTTATGATATGTTGTCAGAAAGTTTCTAAATGTTCCGAATTTGTAGTTAAATTATTGTTTTTAATTAATTTTCAATTTATATTTTTTATAGAAAAAAAGTTTAAGAAAGTATTTTTCTGTTCATTTAATTAGTTTTATCTTTAAGGTTACTACTCCTATCTGTCATCTTCCAGGGCCGGCTCTCCTAGTTTTGTTTTGTGTGTTTTGACTGATAAAACTTCTTGTTTATTTGTTTTTTTCCTTTCAACTTCCTGTGACCCAGATGAGAATGAGTGTCTAAACACTCAGATCTGTGGAGGAGCATCGTGCCACAACACTCTGGGAAGTTTCCGCTGCCTCTGCCCCTCAGGCTTCGACTACGAGCAGGCGAGTGGAGGCTGCACAGACATCAATGAGTGCTCCACCACGCAGAACCCCTGCAAGTTTGGCTGCTCAAATACAGACGGGGGCTACATGTGTGGGTGTCCTCCTGGATACCTCCGCGCAGGACAAGGGTGTGTGAGAGCCATTATATGAACAGTCACAACTCTTTTTATTCTGTTTGATTACTTTTTTTTATTTTTTGGGTCAGACACTGTGTCACAGGTGTGGGCTTCACGAGTGGGAGCCCTAATGGTGAACAGGGAAGCGAGATGGACGACAACTCACTTTCACCAGAAGCCTGTTATGAATGTAAGATCAACGGTTACCCCAAGAAAGGACGCAAGCGGCGCAGTTCCAACTCAACACTGGACGAACCTCACGAGGTGATACATTTTTAGTAGAACCTTAAAGTTCAGGAAATGTCCATCAGTGCACATTTGAAGACCCACTGCAATGAAAATTGTGTTTTTAAAATTCATTAATTCATTTTCCTAACCCGTTTTTGTCCCTTTCGGGGTCATGGGGTTGCCAGAGCCAAACTTGGCCACTTGTGGGCAGGGTACACCCTGGACAGATCGCCAGCCTGTCGCACGGCCGCAATCACACACCCACAGCCACACCTAGGGACAATTTAGAGTAACCAATTAACCTATGAAGCATGTTTTTGGATGGTGGGAGGAAGCTGGAGTCCCCGGAGAAAACCCACGCATGCACGGGGAGAACATGCAAACTCCACACAGAAAGGTCCCCCAGTGGTGACACTGTTCCAGGTCCCCCAACTGGGACTTGAAGCGGGGGCCTTCTTGCTGTGAGGCAAGAGTGCTAACCACTGCGCCACCATGCAGCCTAACGGGTTTTTAATATGTTTTTTAAATTTTTCTGATGGAGGACATATTTACAGGAACTTCAGCTAAAACTTGCTTTTCTGAGTATTGTTTTAAACTCAAATTGTTGTGAATCAGGAGCAAATGAAAAATGTTGTTTGAAAAAGCTTGTAGTTGTAACGTAGCGTCTACAACAACAAGGATATCATATAAAAAAATGTCATTCTTTACTTCACTTGACTGAAATCTGATAAATTTGATTACTTTGGGATATTATTTTCAAACTAAGGCTTTCCTGGCTTCCTTTTCTCAGCAGCTAACTGAGGAGGTCAGCCTGGCTAGTTTGGACATCAAAGACACTCTCCATTTCCACCTGAACATTAGCGATCTCAGCAACCGCGACCACATCCTTGAGCTCACCCCGGCATTGTCAACTCTCAACGACCACGTGCGCTACAGCATTGACTCCGGAAACGAGCAGGGCTTCTTCAGGATCAACCAAAGAGAAGGTGTCAGCTATCTGCATTTCAGTAAAAAGGCGGCCCCGTTTCCGGGGACGTATCACCTTCAGATCAGCAGCATACCCCTCTACGGGAAGATGGAGCTGGCGCAACTGGAGGACCAAAATGACAAAGACTACCTCACAGGACAGCTGGGAGACATACTGAAGATGAGGGTGCAGCTCGTTCTCCATTAACCACCACAAGACTGAGGGAGGCAGATGTTGCCAGCAGCTGCTAACCCAGCGTTGGGCTTACTCTACCCAGAAGGCCAAGCATTTTTGACCCTGAGTCAGTAGTGCGAGGGCAACCTCTCCTCACTCCAACCTGGAGCAGGGCTTATCACCAAAGAGACTATAGGGTGGGGGGTGGCTGCATTATTTGATTACCAAAGATGATTCTACATATCATAGAAAAAGTTGCTGTGGGAATTCCAGGATTTCCAGGAATTCCGATCCAACACCTAAAACTCCAGCTGTGTTTTAAAAACATAGAGGACGTGAATGAGTGTTTAATTTGAAGTTTACTGTTGAGTAATGATATGTGGAATCACACTGACACTTTGAAGAGCAGGTGGGCTGCAGAAAGCTCGAAGCTACGTTTGTTTAGAACTTTAATGAATGTGGAGAACAAAAGGTAGTCACAATAGTCTGAGAAACGAATCGCATACCCTCTGTGACTGAACGAACCGGGACACATGACAGATAACACGCACGCCATCTTCGCCAGATGTTAATTCAGCAGAGAGAACGAAAGTGTTTATGAGAGGAGCCCCATATGGACTATTGAGATGTAGCCATGTTTGAGCTTGAATGACCCCTGCTGTGTATCTTCACTTTTCCATCTTTCTACTGATTTTTCTCTTTACTGGTGCTAGCGACACGACTTCTGAATGCACTGTATTGTTATACAGTAGTCAGCAAGATGTGATCCCATCCGTCATGCTTCCAATTTCATGCCCGACAGCTAGCTTCAAAGCCTCTCTGCTCTCCTCTATACTACATGTAAATTGTGTTTATACTGTAATAATCCATGCCACTTTTAATCCATGAAACATTTGTAAACTAGAGGACGCCCCTGGAATACAGGGGTTTGTAATGGTGCTTATAATGACCAACTACTTCCTTTGTACACTGTGTATTCATACACACCTGCACATGTGTCATTTGATGATGCCAAACCTGGGCCTTCATGATTATGCACTGAGGTCTTCATGGCCGCACATTCTCTCACAAGTTAAATCAGTGCCGCATTGCCACGGACCAGCGAGACGCCCGTCTGTGTTCTCTGTTCACATCAAGTGAGGGTTTAGTTGACAAATTCACAATAAAAACAACTTTGGTGTACGTGAACTTCCTGTTTGGCTTTCCCCTTTAAAGCTGACACTCGAGACGGACAGCTCCCTGCTGCACTAAAGCTGCGGTTGTGTATGGCTGAGGTGGAGTGCAGTGCATTTCAATTGCAGTAAGAGGGCTCAGAGAAACCAAAGTACCCACCTTCCAGATGCTGTAGAATTTCACATCTCCACCTCCTTTGATAATTACTACACTACTGCAGGAATGTGGTTTGTAACCCAAGTATCTAGGATAAGAGTTAGATTCTTGTCTTATACTGCTCCCACATGGACGTTTTGAGTACTACAACTTTAAGACTGATCTAAAAAAATGTGGATGCAAACAAGAAAATGCAGATTTCAGTTTATAAAACATAAGACAAACTTTATTAGCACCTAGGTAACATTACTTTAACAAATGGAGTAGACTTTAAAATTGGTTTGAGGTCTTTAGTTGCGTCCAGTTGATCCAAAGCCTCCTGAGCCTCGCTCTGTATCATCAAGTGTCTGAAACAGAGGACAGATTTAAGTAAATTAAAGCTTCCACAGCAAGCACTGAAACAAATATCTTTAGAATATAAAAGATCCTCAGCTTTCAGTTTTTGAAGTAAACAAGTATATATTGCTGGACTCTTATGAGCAAAATGTTAGGTTAAAGGTTTCATTTTGGGTAAGACGTTAGTTTTAGATCACATAAATCAAATAAAACAGCAGTAAACATTGATTACCTCTTGCTCTTCTAGTTCTGGGTAGCAGATTCTTTCACACACCAACTGAGCTACCCTGTCTCCTTTTTTCACTGCAAGGAGGAACAAAAGACATGTATTTAGACATCTACACTTGTCTAAGCTAATACTTTTCTTTTTGTAATCCCTTTTTGTTTAATGTACTACAAAACCAACAGTGTTTCTCCCCACTGTTTGTTATTTATAGGATGTTTTAAGTTTCCAAAGCATTTTTACTTTACAGCTGCAGGCACAAATGACACATAAAGGTGGCATCTACCGAAACAAACTCACCTTCAAAGGTTTCTTTGCCAAAGTTAAAAAGCACAACACCCACGTTTCCTCTGTAGTCTTCATCTACAACCCCGGCTGGGAATGCAAACACACAAAAAACAGTAAATAAAATGGCTCACAGGTCATTGTGAGGCTGTCAATCAACTCAAAAAACAAACAAAAACAAAAAAATACATACCCCCGACATCAATAAAATGTTTAGCAGCCAACCCAGATCTTGGTGCTAAAGGAAATAGTGTGGTGTTAAAAAAGGACTATTTTATTGTTAAATAATATAAAGAGCTGCTCGTCCACTCACCCACTCTACCATAACAGCCATGTGGAACTGCAATTTGAATGTCTGTCTTCACAATGGCCTTGTCCATGGGTCCAACGGTGTAATCATATGCACTGTTTCAATAAAAGTAATTTTAAAACATCATGATTCCACACAAGCAGATATAGATTTTTTTCATCTCAAGCATTATTTTGTTTCAGAAAACATTTTGTCACAACAAAACACCAGTGACTAACCTGTACAGATCATATCCTGCTGCCTTGGTTGAGCCTCGCGTGGGGGTCGTGGCATTCTCTGACAGTTTAGCAAACCTAAGAACAGTTCTTTGCACCTCTGCTTTGGGTTCTGTCCGAGATCTCTTTGATGGAGAAACTGCTGAAGCATCCGTGACTTCTAACGCAGGCATAGTGGCAAAGTTTCACAATAAAAAAAGCCAGAAGAAGCTTTAAAAAATATTACAAGTAAGACAAACTAAAAGCTATGTGCAATTTAGTGGATTTCTGCAGCCGTCTGCCTCAGCTTCTTGGAGGGAAAGCAACACTTGGCTTTGATGAGCCCGCGCTCAGGAATAGCTCCTCCCCGAAACACAGGACCCGGAAGCGGAAATCGAATAACGAGGTGCATTTAAATGCACACACAAATCGCGCTTTATTTTCTTTAAAATATGGTCTAACCCTGATGTTTGCTAGATTATAGTCACATGTCTTTTCACAAACGGTTCTGTGCATACACGTGTTCGCATTTACTCCTTATAAAACTCAGTTAGTGTCGATCACCCCTTTAGAAAACTACGTATACGCTAGAAAAACAAGCCATTCGAACCGAGGAGAAAACGGTTGAAAAGCTCCACAGGCTAATCATGTCAGTGAGAAATATCTTGCCTTTGTTATCAGTCACCCTTTGAGTGTGAAAGTTGTTTCCCAAGAGACGTGTAGCAGCAGAGAAAAATAAAAGGCGTCGCTGACAATATCGTAGTGTTTGCAATTTACGTAACATTCTTAGCTAATCGCTACTTCTCCGAGCTGCGCTTTCTTTTGCATCCAAAATATCGTGTTTGTTATGCTGCTCACTACCGCCACCGTGTGCTTCGGAGCATACTGCAGGCGTGCTTGGCAGGTCAAAAAAGTCTGTGACCTCTATCTTACAAATGTATACTAAATGCACCTGTCTTTCTTCTAATCCACTCTAATCCAGTATTAATCATTTATCAAATTTCTATTAAAACTTTTTCTGACTTATCAAAGTATTTTTTCTAGCTTGAATGAATCTAAGCAATCAATGAATCTTCACAGTTTTATTTTTTGAATTAAAGATCATGCTCATGTTTTGTTTATTTTATTACTTTCATAACTAAGCAAAATAATTATTTGTGAAAAAATGTTCCTAAATTAACTCAATAGATGATTGAAAGTCTTGGGCTTCCTTGGGTCAATGTCTTCCATTGGTTTTCTATTTTTAGTAGTGGGTCAGTGTTTTGAATGAGGGTCTTACACAAACAAAATACTTGTCTTTTACATAAAAGTTTAATATATTTATAACTGGGGGAAAGAAATTAAATGTACACTTAAAAAACAATCTTTTACTCAAACAAACATAATGTCCACATAGTTTGAATAATAAAATAACACATCACCGAACAACATTTCCAAGGAAAAACAAACAAACGTTATGGTGTGCTGTATCTCAGGTAATCACATCTGCTAATTAAATAAAATGGACAAGACAACAGGTGAAATACACAGCATAGTTGGTTTTCCAGTGCATGGCACCGTTTGATTAGGCTTAAAAATATGGATTATGATTGTAACTTGAAAACATCACAGAGACTAAAGTGGCTCAGGTAAACAATTGCATGATAGCAGTGGATGTTACACCCAGTGGACATCAAAATAAAGAAAGACTATTAACGTCTCATTATTACAGTGCTTTTAGAATTTGCATTACCTTAGCCACTTTATTAATCATTTATGAAAGTTTTCCTTGTTAAAAAAATATCAATTTCAGGGTTATATGTACATATATTTTACAGTGACAAATGCACAGTGTGTTTGCCTTTTACTCTACCTGTTCAGTCAGGTGAATTTGACTTGGATCGGTTGTGATCCTGACTGACAGCTGGGATAAAGAAATCCTGAAAAAAGCAGGACTGCTACTCTGAAGTCATACAGTGTGCTTGTGCTTGTTGACTGCAAGGTCTTATAATATAGTAATCTTGATTAATCTTTTTATAATAATTGCCACAAGCCTTAATGAAAAATGACTCCATACCATAAAATAAAACCAAGTGGTTACATTTTAACTTTTTTAACCTAGACTTTCTTTTTTTGCCTTATTTGCATCGTGTGCATTTGTTTTTATTTCAAAAGAGAATAGTGTGATTTTTATTGTTTTGTTTCAAACTGGAACATCCTCCACAATTCTGGCCACAGCCATCCTTTTAAGGTTCAAGCTTCTCATGAGTAGAAAGTAAGGACGCTCTTGTGGTTGCCTCTGATGAGTAGAGTGGGTGGAAGGTTCCTTGTCAAAGTGTCCAGCCAAGCCATATAGAGGTAATCAGAGACGGATCCCTTACGAGCAATGGGCATGCTCCTGTCAAAGTCAAAGGAATTGGCAAGCAGAGCATTAGTCACATCTTATTCCAACACCAGATTACTATGTGATATTTTTATTTTATATGTAATTCTACTACATGTACTCACACAATGATCAAATTGGCTGATTTGGAGTTTTCCTGGAGAACTTCATTGAGTCGCATCTGCAGGTTGGTCTGTAAGAAGCAGAAGTGGTTTAATAAGCAATAAAAAAAAAGACTGACACGGCAAGATAACTTGAGATGCAGAGAGTCTAACAGAGAGTCTTTGTGGCTTTACCTTCTCCTCAAAGTTGTTCATCTCTTGGTCTGTTATTTTCCAGGGGTGCTCTTTCTTCATGGCTTCGGCTTGAGCTGTGTCTTTTGACCCCTCATGCAGACGGAAGGGGTCGATCATCTCCTTGAACTTCCTTATGCTGTTGTAACATAGAAAAGAACACAAGAAGGAACATTTTCACCCTCAACATTAGTCCACTTGATTAATTGTGTTTGCTGCCCCCTCTGAGTAGTGATGGGAGTTTCAATACCAATGCATCAAAGTATCGATACCTGTACATCACCAATTTATTCACCAAAGTACTCGATTGAAGTATCAATAACTAATTAATAAGCTGGAAAATAAAAGTGCTTGTATCCTTTCTAGATATTTTTGGTTATTTGGTGAGTTACTTAAGTGTTTGTGTTGTGTTTGTGAATCTTAAAAGTGTAGTATTGCTTTATTGTGTTGTCTTTAATGCAGCTGTCACCTGTCGCCGCTGGGTTTGACGTGGATCTCGTCGATCACGTGGATGTCGCTGCATTTAATTCGAAATTTTTGCAGCAGAGACTTCATCCTGCAATGGAAAAGTGGCACACAGACAGTTGGCTCCTGAAGTGTCACATCTGCATTTCACCAGTTAAGAACCTCAGCGTCGTTATTAATAATAAAATATTGATGCGTCCACTCACTCCTCTTTATCTGCCTCACTCCGCCCAGGCTCCCCTGCAATGAAAATCCTCAGTTTGCAGTCTTTCCACTTCTTCCTGGTAGTGAGGATATAGGGGAGCAGGAGGGTAAGACCTGAACAAAGACAAACACATTGGACATGATTTTCTTTTATCCAGAGCTGGTTCACAATAACCCTGCAAAAGAATGAATCAAACATGTTTGACCTAAATGCCTTTTGATGTTCTTCTGCAGAATACGGAAAGGATTTCTGATTGTTAGGTGTTTTTAAGTCCTGAAACACCCCTGGATTCCTTTAGATTTTCTAATCCATCCTTGTCTTGCTTTCCTTGATTTCTCACAGCAGGGAAGCAAGACAAGAACGACGCATCAGAATGGAGGAACCGGAAATATAAACGAGTGTATTTGCAGCATAAGTAGATGTGTGCAAACCTACATGCATATGGGTAATAGAGTTCCCAGGATGGTAAAAAGGTTATTTGTTCAGTCAGCATTGTCTAAATTATTGTCATTGATGGGAAGATGTGTTTGTGCATGCAAATTCAACACTGTAAGGAATCTCAGGCTCACCTCCATCATCAAACAGCCACCACACATCAATGGTGCCTTTAGGCTGTTTCTTCTTAAACAGACTACTGGACTCCAACAGCTTCTCATTCATCTTTGCAATCTGCGGCGGTGGGGCGCCGTTCACTGAAACTGAGAGAGAGAGAGGAAAAGATACGGTCAATGAGGTGTTGGGGGGGGCAGCCGCAGGAGGAAATGGAGCTGAGTGGGGAGCCTTAGGTCTGATCTGAGAAGAAAACTGACATTAGAAGCTGACTCAACACAAACACACACAGCCATCTCTCTAGTGTAATGGGAAGGCTGACTGTATACAAATGAGCAGCTCGATTGTGAGTTACACCAAGACGCTGCCTTCTTCTTGAACAACTCCTCTTTTTAAAGTGGAAGGCAGGAGTTACATCCACAAGAAATGGCTCATTTGAATTAATATAAAAAGTCATTAAAAAGCATTTAAGTTATTGACAAAATTGTATAAATTTACTGTATTTTATTTTTTTGACTTGGTGTACCCATGCATGCATGGAAGATGAGAAAAAAAGAGCATTTAAAAAAAAAATACATATATATCCCTGAGTTTTAATGCGACTGAATGCTCCTGAGGGCATACCTCTGGTTGTGAGCACTTGCTGTGATGACTTTCTGGATTTCCTGAAAAGTCCTTTCTTTTTCTCTCCGTTTGCCATCATTTCATTTTCCTGCTGCTCCTTTGCTGCTTTCAGCATCTCATCTGAAAGAAATAACGAGACGTCATCACATGTTGTTACATGTTTTTGGAGCTGAACCATTTGAATTTAAAGCTTTTTGGACCCTATGTCACAGCAGCGAAAATCTTTTACAACATTCGTCCGCCTGTTTGATTTTATGCTTATAAAATGCTTTATATTAAATGCTTATATTTATATTTTTATATTATATTATATTATTATATTACATTTATATAATATATTATATTTATTTTTATGCTTTATATTAAACTTTTAGATCCCAAAATACTATTTAAAATAAATAATCTTTTTATGTCTGTGTAAAGTTGAGCAGGATTCTTCCTGACTTCTTAAACTCTTTTTCCATATTTTCTTTTTGACAAATTTCATAACCTCACAGTAAATAGCAAAATAACGAAATAAAATCCAAAAGCAGATATGTGAAACAGATTTATTATCTTTATCTTTGCACAATAGAAGGTCATCAAATTATTCACTAAGTGTTTTCTGTTGATCAATTCTGCCGGTTTGCAGACTGTTGACATTTTAAATTTTGATAAAGCATTTCATCAGAGGTTGAGTTATGCTCTGATGCTAAATGTAGGATTAGACATTTTAAAAAATGCCAGAAATCATGCTTTCTCTTCACAAAGGTATCTTTATAAAGGCAATTTCCCCTTTGTGGGATAAATAAAGTTTGATTTTATTCTATGCTAACAGCCTCTCAAGTAAAGTTTTCCATTTCAATTCGATTAAAGGCTTTTATTTAAAGGTTAGTCTTTTACAACAAAAGTGACAAGTTATGTAAAAGTTTGAAAGCGCAGAAGTAAATGTGGACAATCCATAACCTTTATTTTGTCTTATGAATAGGTGAAAATAACGTCTGTGCCTAAAGCATCACTGCTGAACCAAAAACTAAAAAAATATGTCATACAGAGAGATGCTTTCTAATTTATGGGGTACTATTTATAAAAAATTAGGATAGAGTAAAATGGCCCAGCATGTCTATCCGCCTTTCCTCCCAGCTTTACATTAGCATATATTTACTTTACTTTGAAAGTAGGTTGTGAAAAGTTGCGACAAGCTTAAAAACTGTTTTTTTTGTTATGATGTTTGTCTTTGAGAAAAAATGTCACACACATCTGATTAGGATCAACCAAAATCTTGCCATTAAATCCTTCCTTCTTTTTTTCTAATCTGCTATGACTTTTTCCGTTCTTTTTGTGGTTTAACAGCTGGAAAAACAGCATTACATATCAAAATCCCACATCCTACTAACCTTCTGCCTTGACGATATGCGACACATCCAGCCCTTCATCCATCCTCAGAATCACTGTTCCATACTCAAAGTCAAAGGCATCACTATTCATAAAGAGAATCAGAACACTCAGAATTCCCTTTTCTCTATTTGTGTCTCATATAGTCAGCACGTTTGTTTGGGACTTACTGAAGTACTCCTACATAACTCTGCACTTCATCATTTCCTGCTGTCTGCCAGCTTTTCTTGAAGCCAATCATCAATGTGTTTGGCTTCATGCGGCCAAGACCAGAAGCCTGTAGGGAAAGAAAAAAATACCCATAAAGAAGCTATAAAACCTGGTGTCTTCATTAACTGGTGAAAACTTTCCAACTGCCCCGTATACAGATGCCCTGAAGCAGTTTATAGCTGTAAATTATGACCAGATCACCTAGAAGAAACGTTGTTGTTCGGGACTCATCCCATTATGTGTTAATCAATTATAGCTTTTAATCTGCCAAAGCTATTTGAAGTGGGTAATTCAGGCAATAAATGTGGCATTATCTTGAAGATGCAATAGTCAGAGATACAAGACTGCTCTCCTGCTCCTTGTTCTGTCCTGTTCCAACTGGCTAATAGACTGACGACATCCTAAAAACAAGTCCAGGCCAAAGCTATAACAGAGCAATAGATGCTCATTGTCAGGAAACAGATATAGGTCAATAATGTTGTTTATGCCGTTTTGCGACAGTCCTGTCATAAAATGGTCACAGGTTGATAAACTGGATTCACCTGGGTCAGTGTTTTTGAGAGGTTGTGCAAAAGTGTGCGTGGACACTGACCTGCAGCAGGGCCTCGGTCCCTTCCCTGAAGTTCTCCGAGGCCACAGCAGCGTAAAAGGCCTTGCGTTTGCGCTTCACCAGCCAAAGTTGGTTTGACTCCATCCCAGCATTCATTTCTGGAAGAACTTCAGATTTTGGGCCCTGAAAATGTCAAAACAATACTTGAAAATTCAGCAGAACTCGTTGAAACACACATTAACATAAATGTGATTCTCTGATACCCGGAGAATTCACTAAATATTGCTGTTTTATGAGACTTACAATAAAAAAAAATGCTTCAATGTATAATTGGTGAGAGAGATTACTTGTAAACCTACCACAAAAACTTCACAAGTAATACAGAGTCCATAGTTCTTTGTGAAAGAGTGAGCAAGGTCCAGAAGAGGAGGCCTGTTCCGTGCAGATCCCGTCAGAGCTAAGATCTGAGGCCTTATAAACAAAACAGAAATGTGTCACTTTATAGCTCAGATTTTAAAGTTCTCTGAAAGGTGATTTCAAGCGGACTTTTACCTGAAGTTCTTCACATGATCCTCCACACCAGACAGAGACAGAGCATTGCTGACTGAGCTCACAAATGTCACCGCCTGAGTGGACGAACCCCAGTTCACATCTGGAGAAAAGGCAACAAGTTAGCTAGACATAGCGGCGTGGACGGAGCACTCTCAAGCTTGCAAAGGGTCACCTGGCTTCTTGACTGTGACATAGATGTAGAGGAGGATTTCTATCCCATATGTGAGCAGGGCAGCCCACCAGTTGATGACAAACATGACAACACAGCAGAGCAGAGCGCCGAACAGAGACAGCCACATGTTGTAGTATTTATATGCTGGTCTCCAGCCTAGCAGAGGCAGGATGAAGGAAAGGAACATACAAGAATAACGCTTAAAAGTGTGTACGCACAATATTTATATATGGAACTTTATTATTCTTTTACTTTAAAGATTATCTCCACGGAACTGCTGCTTAAAGTGCACACCAACTTTTTTTTCCTTTTTTTTTGGTAGAATTTATTTAAGGTGCTGTCACAGCTGTCTCAATGGAGTCTCACCTGGAGACCGAGCATAAGAAGCGTGGAAACAGGAGAAGTTGATGAGAGCGTAGGATGCTAGGAAGAAGTTTGAGATGATGGGAGCAATGGTGTTGAGATTGCCTGTGAAATGACACAAAAAGAAACCTCTGAATGGACGCAGATGAGCAAAAAGGCTACACGTGAGAGGCAAAATCCTAACTGCAATTTCTGTTTTTACAGTGACTTTCCATTGATGTTCTGCAGAAAAACCTTCTAGTGTTTTCTCCAGATATATTGCATGATGGAAATCCTCCCTCTCAAGAGTGTGAAGCAGCAGAAACTGTGTACACTGTTATGTTCAGGTACATTAGCTGATACTGAGCACAGTTGCTATAGAAACATGCTATTTATTATCTCCCTTTAAAAAATCTTTGTTTGCTATGTCATTTGAATGAATCTTTGTGCAAAGTCCATTAGTATCATGTATTTTAAGCTATTCTCCATGAATGAATTGTAGGGAATGTTGTTTTACTAAGTGTGCAATCTGTTTTTTTTACTATGCAACTGGATTATTTAGGTTATTAATCTGATTTGTTAATGAAAACAAATAATTTTGTCAGAAACTCAAATGTGGAGATGATGTAACAAAACACTGAACTGACCAATGAGAATGAAGGCCACAGAAATGATGAAGGTAAGGACATATCCACGGATGGGCTCATTGTTCTTGCCGTGTCCTTTGGCAAAGAAGTGCAGGGCTGTGTAGATATTGTCCTTACACAAAGCCTGAATAGGGACAGGGATGAAATGACAGAAGTTGTTGCAAAACAGTTTTTGTGCCAGTGAGGCTTGCGGTTATTGTGTTGCACTTCAACTCCACTTCAAATTTCAAAGCGACTTGCCTGGAAAACCTTCGGAGCGCTGACAAGGGAAGCCAGGGCGGATGAAAGTGTGGCTGAGAATGTTCCTGCAATGATGAGGGGACCAAACCCGGACACCATGGTCATGACCTGAAGAAGAGCACAAAAGAGGAGTTTTCAAGTGTAAAAAGAAGCCTTTCTCTTTGGAACTGTCTTCATATGAAAACATTGGGTACCTGGAAGTTGTTCATCAGCCCAAAGTTGCATGATTTCACTTCACAGGATGAGAAGTCATAGCCGAGGTTACAGGCAACTTCTGAAGAACCGTTACAGAACGTGCCCAGAGGAACACTGTCGTTCCTGTTCCCTGTGGCATCTCGAACAACAGTGGCAGCTGAAAAATAAAAATAGAAGTGACATTTTTTTATGGTAATTTCTATGCGAGGCAAAGACAGTTTTTCTCTGAATGTGATGTTACGTTACAAAAGCATCGCTGGATATTCTGACAAAGCTTTTGGGTACATTTAACACCTATTGAACTGGGGTTTATTAAACTGAAAATTAATGAAGAAATAAAACACAAAGCTTTGTTTTACTAACAATGGATAAGATGGAGTTTAATGTTAGAGGAAATATTTCCCTTACCCTTTGATTGGTGATGCACTGATTCAGTTTGGGTGTAAAAGTTTCAAATGTGACTTTAAATATTTTAGCGCAGAGAGTGAATGCACTGTAGTACAATTAAAGGTAGTCATTTCAATGCAGATTTTCTGATAGTGCCAGAAAAGTGTGTGGATCTTTTGCAATACTGAGAAGCATGTGACCTGGTGTTGACTAAGAGACTAAAGTTCCTGGTACAAAGACTTTTTTTAAAGATAGTTACTGAATTTACTTACCGACACAAAGGGCAATGCCAAGGTAGGTGACACCAGTGATCAAGATGGCCAACAAGGTACCTTTGGGAATGGCAGCTTGTGCATCCTGCAATTAATATGTGCGGAAATTACAAACTTATATGAGATTACAAAACAATCTCAGCTCCAAAATAGTATTAAAAAAATCAAATTTTGTCATCTAACTCAGTCTTTTTGTGCTTTATATAAGCTAGAAATTCTTATTTACAATAATCTCTGTATGTAAAAGTTACCCGCAGGTCTCCGGAGATGTTGGCTCCAGCCAGGATTCCCGTTGCCGCAGGGAAAAAGATGGCAAACACGGAAAAAAAAGTCTCGCTTCCCCTAAAATCCGGTGTAAAATTCTCCAAAAATATTTGCGCTGTGAAAAAGAAAACAAAAGAGGAAGGGAGACTTGAGAAGGCAGTGAGAAAATTACACTACAAATTTGAAATCTCGTGACTAAAGGTGCCTTACATTGGTAACCGAAAAAGCCTTTGGATTTCTTGTCTTCGGTGGCGGGAATGGCGGTTCCAACAAAGACATTTACTATGGCCACCAGCAAGATAACAAGGAGAACAATCTGGGCCTATGGGGACAGATGAGTGAAACAGGTTAAACGTTAAGGTGAAAAGCCCAACTTCAAGTAATCCAAAGCTAACACAAAACATTTAATTTCTTACTTTTGCCTCCCACTCCATTCCTGCTACAGAAATGCCCAAAAGCAACACCACTGTAATGCATCCGATGATTCTGATGTCATTTGTTGGATCTACCATGATGGCATCATGTTCCTGGTCACAGCAGCCGAGACAAGACAAAGTCAAAAACTGATTGACAAGTTTCTGCAGTGATTTCCTGCAGACGCCTGCTCATTAAGTTGCCACTCACAATCAGCAAGTCCACCACTGTCTCAGCAAACCCCACCACATACATGGCCACAGCCACAGCATTGGCAAAGGCAAAAATGAGACCAATCGACCCTCCAAACTCTGGACCCAGACTGCGAGATATCAAGTAGTAGGCTCCCCCTAAAATGAAAGTAAAAACATTTTCTTATCACTCGTTTATTGAATGGGGTTCATGTCGTTCACGCTGTCACACCCCAAATTCTTGTTCATCCAAGAAGAGATTGGATATTCTATAACAGGGGTATCCAAACATTTAGGAAACCAGATTTGGTGAAGTGAAAATGTTTCAGGGCCAACTATTCTGCCTGACATTTTTTGAACTATTTCACTAATATTAAATGAAAATGAATTATTTAACAAGCTGTTTACTGCAATAGCATACTTTTTTTCAACACAAAAAACAGATGTACATAAAATACGTTTTTACAAAAGTTAGGGTCCAATTGTCAACGTTTCCCAGGTTGCTTGTTGTAGTCATGTCTAGTCTGCCTCTTAAAATTGAACTTCTTTGAAAACAGCCACAGTCTCTTAGCATATTAGACAAACAACGTTGTTTTATATAAATGCAAAAGAACAGCATTTCATCTACCTGCCGGGCTTTGGACATGCTTGTTCTATAACTATTAAAAATCTAAAATTATAGAGAAATTGTTAGGTTTTGGGGTGCGTTAAGTATGAAAAGAAGAGCATATAACCAAAAAAGAGCAGACTGGTGTCCAAAAAACGTGAAAGTCTAAAAGTCGTATTTTTTCTTTGTTGTAGTCAGTGTGCATCAATGCTTAACTGTTGACAAGAGACACATCTCTAGGATGATAAGGTAAGCACCCGATTGCGTGTTCTATTAAAAATGTGTGGTGTAAAATGCAACGCACAAAAAGATAATTTTATTTGACAATTTTGTGTTGTAAAAATTCTTTCACTCCTCTGTTTCTTATAAAGATGATAACAATTATGAAAAATAATCACAACAACCGTAATTTCCATTATATGAGATTATACATTTACATTCCCAATGTGACGGTTTCTTTTCTTGCGTCTTTTAAAGCCTCGTTACACAGGAGCCATAAAAATTTACTAGTTCATTTCCAGAAATGTGGTCATATAAGATGAGAAAATATTCTGCAGCAGTTAGCTTTTTTAATTTAATAGTAAATGGAATCGCTTCGTTTTTCTCTGTATTTAATAAGGATGCGTCCAACAAGTGGGAGGCTTTGTTTTGTGCAACACTGTCACAAGGAGGAGCATGACATCATTATATATCTTAAGAACAATATCTGCAGTGGATGATTAATCACCACATTACTGATTGATTGATTTTATCTCTGGACACGCTGTAAAACAGAGAGCAAGCTACTAGAGGTGACATTGAGGATGAACTTTTTATCAGTACAGACGGTACTCGCTGACTTTTTTTGCCAAAACGAGACTGTGTTATCTCAGAGCATTGATCTTAAATAATGTTTTAACTTTACTTCAATGAATGAAACAATAGCACAAATGTTTCATCCGATTATGTGTTCCAGTGCCCATTTTGGGCATTTTGTGTTTGTAAATGTGTTGACCTACCTCCTCTGACCACACCGTTTGTGCAGATGGCCGACATGGAAAGGCCCGTGATGGAAGTCACCACACAACTGAGGGCAATGACCACAATTCCCAAACCTGAGGGTGCAAAAACATCAGATGTTCAACCTACATTTCACTGAGGTGCTGTTTTCAAGTACGGGGTTTCCTTCCAAATGTTCTCAAATTGAAAGCCTCGTGGGGCACGAAGGCATCGTTCCCTGGATAAAAGCTGCTGTGAAGTCCTTTAAAAAGACTTCTCGATCTCTCTCTCTCTCTTTCCGTCACAAATGCAAAAATGTTGCTCCTAGAAATAGAGCTGCAGCTTGTGCATGGTGGGCTTAGAAAGGCCAACTAAATTCAGTCTGCCCCAATTCAGTCATTCCTTGCCAAAGACTAGGTGCAGTTTAATTTCCCCATTCTCTCTGTTACCCATTATTGCTGGAACACCACCTGTGGAGAGATTTCCCTGTTGAAAATGGTTTACTCACCCCAGCCTGCCTGTCCAAAAACCCAAGAAAGGCGGATGAAGAGCATGACACCCCAGATGTTTAACATGCATCTCACCTGTAAATTAAAGGGAAAATATATTAAATAAAGCAACAGGAACTAAGACGACAATTTATTTAAAAAAAAAGGTGAACAAGTCCAAGGCCTCAGCCACCAGGCTTACCAGGACTCCCCTTATCCAGCCAAACTTTACACCTCCTGCGTTGGTGTCAAGGGCCACAGCAGACTCCAAATCATCAGAGGGGGTCCCGTCACTCTTCTCTTCATCTTCAATAGTCTCTGGCACAGAGATTGGTCCCTTAAAAAAAAAATCAAAAATAGCTGAGACAAATTAACAAAAAGATTTCTTCTGAATTTTACTTTATCACCAGTGCTGCTCGCATACAGTTACAAACAGTGCATTTTAGGTGCAAACAAGAAGCGTTTTAGAATTTCGACATTTCTCTGGATTTCTTTGTTTCATTCACAACTGTATCTTTTGCTGACTCAGTGAAAAAAAAAAGTTTTTCTGTTGACCAGCAGCTTGATAGAATAAAAAAAGGTAATAGACGGACATATTTTGCCAGTTTGGAGACTAATGGAGCCTTTTACCTTATTTACTTTTACAATAAAATGTTTTCAAAATTGGTATTGTAAGACACGAGCACTAAAACCTCTTAAAGTTGTCAAATGAATGAATCATTGCTATGGATAACTTATTTTAATTATGTTTTCTTTAGTTTTACACATTTGTAATAAAATGATTGTAGTTGTGGACACAGGGAGTTTGTTGGACTAACTGTGCAGTTGTAAATAATCAGTGTTTACCATCTTACAACTTTAAAATGGTGTTATCATTTACAGACAAGCAGTCGTGGCATAATTAAAACATAAAAGTGGCCAACATGCACTCACCTTCTGAAACACATCATGGAGCTCCTGCAGGGATGGTCTCACAGCCCTTTGGCCGCTCATGCTGCCGGCATTACGGTAGAAGTCTATGTTGGGAACCCGGTCCAAAGTGTCATGACCGAAGGCACTCATCACTGAGGGCCGGACAGCCCGGTGCTCGTCGTTCGAAAAGTTAGTCTCTTCGTAGACCGGAGGCTCATCCAGAGTGGCATCATAACCAGAGTTAACGTGCGCCCCTCTGTTAGACTTGAACCTCTCCATCATCAAAACTGGAGGCAAATCTCAGATTTTTTTTCAAGTCAAAAGAAACAAAACAGCAGAGAAGCTCCTCAATTTTCAGACATCCAAGAGTTTTTTTTTTTTTTAAAAGAGCAAAAACCTGCACCAGCTGCCACAGTTGTCCTTATTTATGCATGTATAAAGTAGGCTGACCACAGAAGAAAGATCACTGCTGCGCTGAGATTCTTGTTGCATGAACTTGGCTTGCCTCTGATGCCCTACCTTTATACTCAGGGTCATACACTGGCTGTCAGCTATTGGCTAACTTCCTGGATCAACCCTCAGAAATCTCAACAAGGGGTGTCAGAAATGTCCTTGCTCCATCCTAGGGGACACAAAGGCATTGCTTAACGATTAACCAAGTCATAAACCACAAAAGAGAGAGATAAAGGTGCTCATTGCCTGAGTTCTGGAGAATTGATTACTAATATTATTGTGTAGAGTGCAGGTTAACAGCACATGTAGTCCTGTGGATGCAGTTTATGGGAGTAGGAGCAATATTTCCTCACACCTTTCTGTCAGGTTGCATGAATCACAAAGAATCATTTGGGTTGGATTTCCCTCTGAAAGAGGAAGATACACGGAGGAAGGAAATTTTTCAAGGTTCCTGACATTTTACGGTGCATATGACCAAGCACAAAAAGCCATTTTACACTGACCAAGATATCAGACCCCTCTATATAACTGAATTAATGGATGTCTCTAAAAATTCTTTATGTCACAGTTTAATGGGAGAGAAAAGTAACTTGCACAGAGAAAATAGCCATATTTATAGAGAAAATGAGAGTTAATATAAGTCTATGAGTTACAGGAATACGCTAGAGGCACTTTTCTGGAGCCACATGACTTCTAAAGTGCCATTAAAAAACCTCTTAACAGGTAAACTTCCTTATTACTGATACGCCGCGGTGATTTATGTGTGCAGTGAAAAGGAAGCTAATGACTTGAAATCTGACCTTGGATGTATTGCCAGTTGACAAATTTTCCAACACATGTTTTGATACACCGATTTAAAAGAATAAGAAACAATACATCCTTCAAGCAAGACAACAACTGTTTATTTTCAGCCTTAACCATATGAGTAACCAACCTCCGTGGTCTGCTTAACTATTAGATTTGGAGTTTCTTTTGTTGTCAAGTGAAGCAAAAAGGTTTCTTGAAATGTCCTGAAAACTTTCCAAACTTGTTTGTTCCCCTTAGGCCACACTCACTTCACACCAACAAGCCTTGAGTCAAGGTTATTCGTTGTAATTCACAGGCTGTGGTCACTTCAGAGGATGCAGCTTTCCTCAAAGGGTTTGTGCCGAGATCCTGTGGGAGCCGGAGCGTAAAGGTCCAACATGTAAAGAAATTTGCACTAAAGTCCAAAAGGGCCTGAAATAGATAGAAATTCCTGTGCAGTACTTATCAAATCTTGATCTGTTCGTTGCAATAATATAGTCGCTAAATGCAACAATGACAGATATTAGGACAATGACTCCTGTAAATAAAGAGCACACCCTCATATCCCTGTCAGTAATGATCCATAAAATCTGTATTAGAATTAAACATGTTGCAAACAACAAAGTTTAACCTTACCGCATTGTTGCAGCAAGATGAATGGGGGTTTAAATTAAAAGGCGATGATTTCTGAGAATGGAATTTAGCATCATCATCATGCTCAACACCATACTGACGAGACACTTCAGCTGACAAGTTTTACATATACTGTTTTTGAAGCTTCAGCTGCCATGTCTGCTTATGTAAATTGTTTTTATTCTTTGTGCTGTTGTTTTACATGAACACTAACCTTCAAATAACCATGAACTGGATATCCAAGAACTAAATCTGATCGTTAGCCCAAAGAAAAGTACATTTCTGAATTATTAAAAGTAAATGATTAAATCTAACCTCTTTGTAATTATTAATTATCATTATAAAACATTCATTTGTGTTACACCCTGCCTTTTCTGTTTATGCACACAATATTCTGGTTATAGGTGGTTGTAGAGGGTTTCAGCCGGGCCTCTGATCAAACTAAGGGTGGACACACACAGGTCCATGGACACCATTGTTTACACTCGGCTGGCCTGCATTTATATTGCACTTAACATTCCATTTTGCTTGTTATTTATCCACAGATGTTTAGGTTTTGGTCAGCTTTCCTTTAGAAGATTCAAAAGTCTGGTTTTTATTTTGCTCATTCTCTTGTCCTGAATTCTGCCACTCTGTTCTTTTTAAATTTTTCTTACAGTTGATCTTGTTATGTTGTAGTAAGTTCATTAAATACATTTGAGTTTCTTTCACCAAGTTCACCTCCTGCAGCTAAGCTGTACCATAACCTTCTTACATCTGGTTTATAAATTATTTTAATCTATTTCCTTGGATTAAGAAACCATTGTAATTGCACTTGCAGTAAACACTTATTTCCCCTTGTCATTGCATTTATATGAATAAAATCATGTATTCATGATCTAAATGCCACACAAACAGGGATAGCATCTTTTGTTAAGCATTATTTGTAGAAAATTCTTATTTGGCATGTTGCAAAAATACACAGGCTCATAAGTTCATAGCTGCTTATTTTTTGATAAAGTTGAGGTTTGATTACATAGTAGAGATGAAAGATGCAACAGCTTTAGTGGTGAAAGACTGAGCATAAATGAGACTGATACAAATCAAATAAAAAAACATTATTCATGCTTTTTGTTTGGTGTAATTGGAGCTAACATTACCAGGATGTAACTTTTTCATTCTAAACAAGCAGTCTGTTAAGTGGAGGTGAACGAATCTTTAATTTTTGAATAAAACATTATTTGGTTTTGTTCTGTACATGTGGAGCTGTTTAGATTTATTGCACACGCCATGAAATCTGGCATAATTCATATCACACATTTTCAAAGACCCACTCTACTGAAAATTGTTTTTTTTTTGTGTTTTTAACATGTTCTTGTAATATCTTTGTCATGAAGACATTTATTTATAAAGACAGGTTGAACTTAAAATTTCATTTAGGAGTATTTTTTTATTCAAATCTTTGTGATTCAGGAGCAAAGGAAAAAATGCTGTTTGAAAAAGCTTAAAGCTGTGACAATTTGAGGCAGTGAGCCTGCAGGAGATCGTGTAAACAAAAGGATGATGGGAAATTAGGACAGACTTTCACAACTCAGAGTCAAATTTCGGATGAACTCCTGCCGCACTGCAGAGACTATGTCCTAACTATGCTCAAAAACAGCATAATCTTAATTAAAAGACCACGGGGAATGCTTTAAAAAATAAATCAAAAGATGATTAGACTTTAAAACTGCTCTTATGCAAATGAAGTCACCCCACCAGATGAGCGTCATGTCAGAGTCCAATGAAGCCATGTCTGGCCCAGTCTGACCTAAGTATAGAACAAGTCAATCACAATAATTAAACAAGCAGACTTTGACTTTGCTCAGTGACCTTTAAGTCCTTGGATATGACCATTTTTTAAAAAAGATTTCTTGAACATATCCGCCAGCCGAGGTTCTCTGATACACAAACAAACAAATAAGCTTCAATTGTGATTTCATAACTAAAGCCTCACAGTGAGTGATTGGCCAAAGAATGCGTTATAGATATTTTTAGATTTATCGTGGAACTGTGGAAAACTTATATCATAAAAGTCTAATATCTCCACTGTTCTTATCACAGCAAATCAGAGAGATAGCTTGTTAAGTACGAAGATCAAACGCAATCAAACTAATGATAGATAATCAGCAAAGTAAAGGTCTGTTTCTTGTGCTATCTCATCCACCCTACATAAATAAACCAGCATGGTGGACGCCCAGGTCAGAGGATCTTCGTGTTATAGTTTCTTCATTGTGTCAGAAAGAAAACAATGTTTTAACATTCAATTGTTTTATACCTTTTTGATTCTGAATGGACCAAAAACAAACATAATAATTCCCTCGCTTGAATATTAATGTCACAAACAAGCAGACAGCTGGTTGCACTTGCAACAGGACTATTTATTTAGACAAGAGTCAAGCACAGCTAAAAGTCCACAAAGCTAAAATCAGAGTCAGACAGGCAGAGGTCAATCACAGGCATGGGATAATCCGAGAAGCAATTAGAGTAGTCAGCATCCAGGCAAGGGTCAGGACAGGCAGTAGGTAATCAGAAAACAGTGTGTGCCCCCCCCGCCTTGGAACCCGGCTGATATGAGATCTGGAACTGGAAGAGAGAGAAAAACAGACTGTTGTGCCTGACGCGGGTTTAGTCATTGGCAGACCTGACTTACTCTAAGTTCTTGTGGTCCGTCAGAACCAGGAATGGCAAAGCTGCCCCCTTCAGCCAGTACCTCAACTCCATGAACACCTCCTTCATGGCCAGCACACGGGAACGTTGGCACTCTGAACACTCTGGAGACAGCTCCCACCGGTAACCAGAAGGGGAGACAGAGCTCTGACTCCTGACAGTTAACTAGTTAGCTGATGCAACCTTTAGAGTGAACATCTCTATTTTTCACAGAGATAGATAACAGAGGTAAAGTACCACTATTGTGCTTTGGGAAATCTGTACCACATAAGGTAAAGAAATTATAATTGATACAGTCTTGAACTATTAATTTAAAACATTTATCTGAAGGGAATTCTACTAAAGAAAGTAGAGTCAAAGACTCAAGTAGTTCAGCATGGAAAAAGTAGGTCTGCTGTCCTTGAGTAGGATTTAAAAAACTTTATTTATAATTTGTATTTTTGTCTATTCATAAAAAAAACATATTCAACATGTGGTAAATAAAAATCTAGTATTATTGATTATTTTTCTCAGCTTGAGGTCTGTTGCATAAATCAACAGCAGCAAAATTAAAATACAACACTGTCTGACCTTCACAGATGGAACAACATTTTGAATAAAATGATGAAACTTGGTGGTAAAAAAATGTTGATTAACACATCTATTTTCACATTCTTCAAGGTTTTCCTCCAAGCTTGCACTTTGTGTTATGCTTCATAGGAAAAGTGCTATACAAATAAAGTTTGATTTGATTTGATTTGAAGCTTTGAACTTTCATGACATACTGAATCATAAGGTCTCTGCATTTTTAATGAAATCCTGCAAGAATCATGATTTGCTATAACTTGTGAGAAGCCATAGACCTCTAAAAGTGACCTCATCAACACGCCCTTGTTCACAAAAACTGTCGGAAAATCACTAGTTTAATCATCAACACTGTTTTGTGTGTTAAGGGGTCTGTTATAATTCATACTCGCTTCCTTTTAAAAGTAACTAGTTACCCAAACTTTCAGATAAGATGTTCTTTTGCAATAGAATGGAAGTGTACAATATCATAAAATACAAGCGCTCAAACTTAAATGCAGTTGCAAACAAAATGATTCATTGTGAAAGTATTTACAATCCGTGTTTTATGGCTTCATGCTGATTTTTAAAAATACAAACATTAGAAAGAAATTTAACACAAATGGGGTAAAAGACACTTTTACTTGTGAGGATGCCCACAAAAAGAGGAAAAAAACTGGGTTAAAAATAGTTGTAGATAAGGATGGGACACTAGTGGCAAAGATAACGGTGCAACAGCTAGTGGTGCAATAACAATAACAACTGCATTCCAGACGAGTGATGTGTGTCAAGAAAGATGTGCATGGTGTCCTCAGGAAGGGGATTTGTCTTATCCTCCCCATGACAGACACTTCGGTAAATCATTTAGAGTTAATGCATTTGTCACTTTCCTTTTTTAGACCTAAATACGGTACATAAATATCATAAATGTTTATTAATGTAATATCTTTGCTTCCAGGAAACTCAACCAGGGCTTTATTTCAGTCGTGCTTCCTCCTCGTCTCGTGCTCCAGCAATGTCTACATATGTCTTGGCAAAAACTCTGCTGCAGCGCAGACTGAAGTGAAGACGCTTGAGATGCAAAGACTTAAACATTAATGCTTTGAAGTGAGGAAAAACCTTTTTTTTTATTTCACACATGAAATCAACATGAAATCTCTACCACAAGCAACAAGTCTATCCTTATGATACGACCTGCACACACACACACATGAACAGGTACTCTAATGTTTTTAGATGAAGGCACATAAACCCATTGAAGGTCACAGTAAGGCAGATTCACAGCACTAAGGAGACACTGTAGATAGTCAAAATTGGCAAAGGAACAGTCCAGGTGTTGAGCAGTCGGCTGTATCTTGAATCAGTGTTCAGGATGCTCCTGCTTCCTCATGTATGGAAGGAGAGGAGCAGGTGACAGAGGTCGAGGGTGGTTGAGGAAAAAGAAATCCACATAAATCCCACCTGTTTTTCTGGTGACCCTTTCTGCTTTGGAAGTGTTATAAGTTTCTCCTACGTCATTTGGAGAGTGCTGAGAATAAAATCTTTTTCTTTTCTAGATTCCGCTAAAACTCTTTTCCAGCCGTAAGACAGTATTTGTCAGAAGAGTCAGGATGCAAACCCTTTTTTAAACATGCTGTTAAAAAATAAAAGGATTGCTTGTCTCTTTTTTTTTTTTCAAACTTTCCGTTGTGTAGTTTTGGCAGCGTTACAGTGTACCATCGCTCAAAAACAGCAGCAGTAAAAACTCTGAGAGTTGATTTTGCATTGTTTAGAAAAAGTACCATCTCTATATAAATCACAGTATGTTCAGTTGCCTGTCTCTCTTTGCACGACTTCCGAACATGCGACACCACAAGAACGGATCGGTCTGCAGGAGCGGCAGCTGAGGTTTTCCTCTGGATCACCAACAAATCTGAAAGTGCACAAAGCTCTAGGTAGACTTATTACCCTGTATCCATTCGTATACATTCATGTGCTGATAGGTTCTGCTGTGCAGATGTGCCATCGCTCTGTCCACTATTCTGAGTTCATTGAGTCTTTACCCTGAGTCTTCAAAACTTCGCTGAAGAGACCCGCTGCTCCTTAGTGTTCGACTAAACTCTTTTACACTAGTAACACAAACTACCTTCTTTTATCATCTGAGGACATTAACCTTGTGGGTACAGGTTAAAGGGAACTTCTGCCAAGCACTGTGCCAATAGATGAGCTGAAGCACAGAGCTCCTGGCAGGAGAGCAGAGAACATGACACAGCATCTGCCTCACACACAGCCAATGTGTGATCACATACAGGTGAGAGACTCTGACCTTACAAAGCACACATGTGGAACACCTACAGCGTCGGTGCCTTGGCTCAGTGCATCACACAGATGTCATATAGGAGTGTCAGGTGCAGTGGATCTGCACAGCTTTGGACAAGGTCTCTACAAGTGTGTGAACACACATTTCTGTTGGGGAGGATGTGTCCAAACTGTGTCCCTGTGTTAGGTAAGGGCATATTCAAAGGTCCCTTTCTCCAGCCCTTCAATGCCATCAGCCCAGTTGGAGGAGGGCATGCTGCTGTAGGGGTCCAGCAGGATCCTGAAACACCTTACTATCAGCAGCCCCAAGAACACCATCAGCATCCCCACAAAGGCAAATGCTGTCTTCTGCTCCAGAGTCAGAGAATGCGCCATCATGTCGTTCCCGCTCATGGCAGCAAGGGAGTGGTTGAAGTGGACACTGCTCATGGTACGCCAACATCTAGATGCCTCATCTCTCCTCTGGTCGGGTTTGGTGTTTAGAAGCCTGCATGTTACCTGGACACAAGTCACATCATGGCTTCTTATTAGTTCTGCTTTCAGTCTGGCTGTAAACAGCTACTCTGTTCAGCTGTGCTGTCACAGTTTAACGCAAACACAGCACAGAATGAAAGGAGTCTTGATGAGGTAAAGAAAGTGAAGAATTCCTCTAGGAATTGTGCTCAATGCTGTAAAATGTCAGAAGGGGGATTAAAATCTTGCTGACAATGAGTGCAAGAATCAAATCAGTAGTGTGACTTTATTCCTTTAAATCATCTTAAACTAATGGCGCCGCAGTGCCCAGCCTTCTGTTAAGTGTAAACAAAGCTTTACTGTGCAAATGAAAACATCTCAAGGAGACATGGTGTTCTGTATGTCTGTTTTAAAAGAATGAGATCTCTACCTGTTGCGTGTGAGCCTGCCAGACAGTGTAATTCCATTAGCCGGTAAGAAAGCGACAGCAATTGACCGCACATAATCCCAAAATTGCCTCAGTCACACAAGTGGACGTCTGCTTCTGTCATCCTTTTCCTCTCGAGTATTTCATGTGAACGCACAGCAGGTGACTCGGTTTAGAAGAGCGGGTCAGATGACACTGGGAGCGTGGATGTGGATGGGGGAAACGAAGCCAGAATGGGGAAAGAAGTAAAACGATGGGGAGGACACTGCACAAGTATGCTGAGAGGGAGACAAGAGAGAGGGAGGGTGTGAGGTAGGGTGAAAGAGAAAGACTGCATTGACATATTCTCCACTGAGGGGGTTTAAAGAAGAAAAAGAAGGCATCTCACCATTATCATCATGCCATCCTATAGACCTGTTGCTGCTATTTCTTGGGAGCAGCTCTTCCTCCTTGGAGCACTCAGACGTGTATCCATCAATCGATGCATTGCTGGAATCACTGCTTGGGCTAGCCTAACAGCTCGTCACAGAAAGGAGACTAAAGGAGACACAGCCATGAAGGAGAAGCTGCAACAATGTCTGTTTTGAAAGATGCTGCTCCTTTTCTGATGCTGCTGCTGCTGCTGCTGCTGCTGCCTCCAGCTCATTATCATTCTGTTTCTCTATCTCCAGAAGCATGCACGCTTTCTCCTGCTGCATGGCAACCACTTGTTAGTCTCTCTCAGCTGCTCTGCTACCTCATTCATAACAGTGCCCCCCACTCCTCCACCTCTCCAGCAACACCAGGATAAATGCTGCAGGATAAATAAGCAATCCACCTCTTCTATTTTGTCTCTCCTCCCCAGCTCGTGTTTTTTTCTTCCCATAATTATATAAATATAACAAGTATATCTGGGTTTTCTCAGCATCCTGCTGCACTTCGTCACTAAATACAGCTACACAGGTATTTTTATTACAGTGCAGCACTGTCCTCCCAGCCTGGTTTGATTATGTGCCTGTGATTGTTTCTGTTGGACATATTAGGTTAGTCCACCTGCTTTTAAGGTTTGAGAAATTTTAAGCTGTCGGAACACGCTGAAGGAGAATGGTGCCATTTCCCACAAAGGGAAAAGGACAGAACAGGCGACTGCACATCAAAAAGAGGAATGCGGCCAAGAAATGTCCGGCATCGTGTAGTTCAAATGAATGCTCACTCCAAGGCATTGCATTAAAGGAGGTGGTCATAATTGGTACCTGGTGTGAAATAATTCATGGGATCATCTATTTTTTAGTAATGTAAACATCTGGACAGTCCCCTTAGAGAGTCTTCGTATTGAAAGTTTTGCATTTTCTCTGTAGGCTTTTTCATGGGTCAGCAACTTATCTAGTACTGCTGTGCTGTTGATTTTTGCTTGTACTTCAGTCAGATTCTTCTTTTACGTCTTATTTCATTGAAATTTCATACAAATTGCGAACACATAAAGCAGCGATAACAAACGCGGGAGACGTCATCCCTCCTTGCTACCATAACTTCAAAATTAAATGGAATATTTCTGCAGTAACACATGACCATTTGTGATTTGGCGTTATCTCCTTAATATATTACAGCAAAACTGCCATCATAGAAAATTACTATAAATAAATTACTGTAAACTGATTAGGATTTTAATAACTCATTAGCACGTGTGCCTCTGTATCTATATCAGTCAATGGACAGAACAAACGAATGCGCCTTTGCTTGTGACAAGGTGCAGCAAATAACTACTTCTTTGGCTGATAAATAGGGAGACATAAACCTGTAGCATAAAGCCTGCATGAATATTACGTAGTGTCCAGAGGACAGATTATTTAGATGTTTATCTCTCTTCAAACAGCGGGTCAGAAGCAAAACTGATACTGAAAACAATAAAACAATAATACTTTAACATGCTCTGACAAGATCCCTTTTAAAGTTAAAGAACAAAAAATGGGTCTTTGTGCGACAATACAAAGTGCAAAAAAAGGCATAGACATTACAACACTTTTTAAATGCCCATTTGGAAGCAAGCCTGGCCATGGATCTAAGTGGACCAAAATACTATTTTTGCTAAATACTGTTAAATGACTATGTTTAAAGGACGTCCAACAATCCAGGTATAGATTTTGCAAGTAATAAAGTGCTGTTGTTGTTTCATTTTTTAGGCAGAAAATGTTTTACCACTTTGTTGGCCTACTTTTTGCATTTCAAATCCATGCAATGTTATGTTAAAGATTAACTTCCCTGCCTCACTCAACATTAGTGGTATCACAGAGGTGTTGGAAAATGTCTGCAGCATTTTCTTTTAGAATCAGAAAGGCACACAGTGTGTGAAAACCTATTGATACATCTTGGAAAATGCAAATACACGGTTTAATCCCCAACACATTGGACTGCAATGATTGCTGTGTGGCTCAAAATAATTCAATGTAGACATATTTCACAAGAACAAGAACTTTTTGATACTTTCCAAGTAGATTTGCTGCAAGATTTAAAAGAAAATGTAAATAAATAAACACCAAATGAGTGTATCAGTGAAAACAGTTGAGAATAATAGAGAGCTGAGTGATGAGAATAGAGTGGAGCTCTTAGTTTGACACAGAGAGTGTAGGCTGGAAAATTTTGACTTTATTTACTTCTGCATTAAAGACATTATTGGTGATTAAAGACAATCAAACACTAGAATAGAATAGAATAGAATAGAATAGATTAGAATAGAATAGAATAGAATAGAATAGAATAGAATAGAATAGAATAGAATAGAATAGAATAGAATAGAATCTATCTGTTTTGTTTTCCACTTGATTCATAATCAAGTGGAAAACAAAACAGACTCCACTTCATTCATAATCCACCCCCCCCCCCCCCCCCCCCCCCCTTATGACAAATAGTAGTTAAAACATGTAAAAGTGCAGGGATGATTTATGTCTTACAAGATTAATAATAAATCATGCATTGATTTCCAGTTTTAAATGGTAGACATTTCAGAACTTATTTTTGCTGTTCTGATTTTTTTGTTTTGTTTTGTTTTCGTAACTCTGGAACAGGGATGACAAATACAGGCCTCGTGCCTGTGTCCTACATGTTTTCCAACCAACCTGCCATTGAAGCTGCTTATTAGCTAAACGTACCTTTCTGGAAAACCAACAGGAGGCCCTCCAGGGCTGGATTTAATCACCCCTGCTCTGGAACTTTTAATTCTTTTTATTTTTAATTAACCATATATTTTGTTAATTGAACTTTGTGAAAATCGAATCTCACTCACAAAAATATTTTCCCAATTTTTACTTTATTCTATTCTATTCTATTCTATTCTATTCTATTCTATTCTATTCTATTCTATTCTATTCTATTCTATTCTATTCTATTCTATTCTATTCTTTTGTGCCAGACTCCCTAGCAACGTGTCGTAAGTCTCGCGATAGCGGAACAAAGCCATTTTTCCAACTGCGTAGGGGCATCTTCTGTTGTGTGTCTGGCGGATAGACAAACCTTACTATGGCTGATGTTACAACTCACGAAGAAGAGATAAAGCAGGAGGAGACGGTTGAATCTATTAAATCTGAAACCGACGAAACATCACAAGAAACACCAAATGGCGTGAAAACGTAAGTAACAATAACATTTAGTATTTTCGGTCCCTCTGGGGGGCTACTAGCACGCTTAGCCAAAATGGAGTCCCGGGATGCTAACTATTGTTAGCCAATGGATAGCAAACTTCGCTATGCAAACTGCTCAAAAGCACTATTGGAAATGCGTTAAAGGCTGTTGGAGTTTAGATTATTTGTAATTTATAGGCAAGTCCTATGCGTTGAATATATCTCAGTCTTCTTAAAAAATCACAGAGTATTGTGCAGTTGGTGCAGCAATGCTAGCTGGAGTTAGCTGGGAACGAGACAGGAAATTTGAACAACAGACACATTAAATTTGAAAATTAATTCTTAATTATTTTTCGCACGACACACACTATTGGGCTTTTTCTTTACACTATTTAAGCACCAACTATATTGTGAGGCGTGTTGGTTGCTGTGTTGTTCATTGTGTGCCATTGGTAACTGCAGGGCTACTATCCTCTCTAGCATCTTAGCATCACGAACCATCATTAAAATTAACACGTATGTTAGGGTTCGATTAATTGTAAACTATTGAAACAAAATTTCTGCATTCGGTTAATTAAAATAAACACGTTACATCAATTACTAAGGTAATCTTCCCTAGTCTCCCACAAAAACTTTTGTTAAGAAGGAAACTATTTGATTTTGTATGCATTAATTGAAGCACCAATGTCATTCTGCTAAGCAATGTATTTGTAAATAAATAGCTACATGTTAAGTATTTTTTGACTATCGTTTATAGTCTTTTTAACATGGTCTTGTGGCATTTTTCTAATGATGGAGGACATAAATACAGAAAATTGAGCTTGAAATAACATTTTTCAGTCTTTCTATTTTAAAATCATTGTGAATCAGGAGCAGACTAAAAAAAATCTAATTTGAAAAGCTTATATCTGTGACAGAAGCTACATTCAGCAGGCCACACGTTTCCTGCTCAGCTCCATTCTGATGCATCAATTTGTCAATGACTAGATCCTTGTATGTCTTTGTTTTCCTCATCCGAACTGGCATCTGGCTTAAAACTGTATGCCTGGGTAGCTCCAATATTGCTCGCCATTTTTTTGAACTGTAATGTTAAGTTTAGGGTATGAGGGATTGTGAGGTAGCAGGAGAAAGAGTAACCAGATGGATAACTGGAAGTAGGGGCAGACTTGTTCCGCGCAGACAGTCCGGCCCATAACTCAAAGTCAAATTTTGTGTTTTGTGTTAAGGTGTTTTCTTTTAATTGCCCAAAAATGGCATAATCACATTTAAAAGACCAGTGGGAAGCCTTATAATAGCTCAAAAGGTTATTGTAGTGGGCTGAGTGTCATTTGTATTGATCAATAATCTGTAGTTTTGTGAACTTTTCAGAGATGGTGAAGAAAATAAGCTCAACACAGAAAAGCATGATGCTAAAGAGAAGTCTGGGAGCAGAAGAGGAGGAGCCCGATATCATCCGTACAAAGACAAGCATGGTGGAGAAAAGAAGAGTTCTCATAGAAACCGGGTGTTCATCAGTAACATCCCTTATGACATGAAGTGGCAGGCAATCAAAGATCTGATGCGAGAAAAAGGTAATATCCTCGTTGATGTGGTTTGTCTTTCTTTCTCGTTATCTTCTATCCCTTATTTTGTTGATATCCTTGTCCACCAGAGAGCGTTGTGCTTTTAGCACTTGTTTGCTAGTTTGTAGTCTTACTTGGATGTTCATTGTGCAGATTCTAAGAAATCAGCATTGTGATTTTTAGGTTATTTGTGTTTCACACCATTTCGGATGCAAACCAATCCAGTTTGGGCTGAAATCTATGCAAGAAAAGGAAAGAAACAGTCAAATTGTCATTCGTTCTTTGGACTTGCCAGCTTCAAATTGCAACCTCAAGTCATTCGAAGAATTGACTGTTGAATGTTTTTGTTGTATTTTGCTTCAAGGTCATCGAATAAAAATATGCTCATGTTTTACTTTCTCAATTAGTGAGGTCGCATTAAGCATTTTGTGCTCTATGGACAGTGTACGACTCTTAAATTGTGAATGGAATTGCTGTTCAAATCATCATGTTGAAGTCTTTTGAATTTCTCAGGTTTGATGTAGCTGTGTTTCTCTCTTGCCTTGGCCTGTTGGTGTCTCAGTCACTGCTCAGCAAGGCGTGGTGTTGTCTGGTGGGATGTTGGTCTGGGCTGACTGTTGATCATTAATGGGACATCTCCATCCGTAGATGCATTGCCAAGGCCAAAGGCGACTTGACGACTTGGTGACTTAAATTACTTTGTTCTTTTGGTATTTTTCCCTTGTATGTCTCATGTAGTTGGTGAGGTTACATACGTGGAGCTCTTTAAGGATGCTGAAGGAAAGTCAAGGGTAAGTGATGTGGCCAACTTGCTGCACGAGGTTTTAAATGCCCTCAGCAGGATCTCTATAATCAAGTGCTCTTCTAGAGTCTGATCCTTTGGGTCACCTGAACTGGAGTTACTTTATGTTGTGTCTAGATCCTTTTAGATGGATGATTGATACCTTTTATGAAAGGGAGATGTCCGGTTGATCTTGGAAAAGCAGCCTAATGAACTTCTCTAAGAGAACATTTTTGGCTTTGCTGTTGTTATTTTAATTGACCTAAAAGTTTGTTTGTTTGGGCATTTTCCAAAGGGAAATGTGGGGCGTGTGATTTATCTCATTGATTGACTCTCATGTTTCAAAAATACTTGAAACTGAGTTCTTTTCAACACCAAAAGATCTTCTAGTGTTTCTTTCATTATGTTGCACATTAAACTGCTTAAGTTTCTTGTATATATTTAAATGTGAACCACAGTTTTTCCTTTTCTTTTTGACTAAATTGGTTAAAACTGAACAATGTACACACGTGGACAAAATTGTTAGTAACCTTCAGTTAAAGAAGGAAAAACCCAGAATTCTCACTGAAATCACTTGAAACTTACAAAAGTAACAATAAATAAAAATTTATTGAAAATTAAATAATCAAAATCAGCCATCACTTTTGAATTGCTGATTAACAATTATTTAAAAAAAAAAAAAACTAATGAAACAGGCCTGGACAAAAATGATGGTACCTCTATAAAAGATTGAAAACTATTTGATCAGACTGACATGATTAACTCAGGTGTGTCCTTTAATTGACATCACAGGTTTTACCAAACTCATAATCAGTCAGTCTGCCTATTAAAAGGGAGACAAGTAGTCACTCTGCTGTTTGGTGAAAAGGTGTGTACCACACTGAACATGGACAACAGAAAGCGAAGGAGACAATTGTCCCAGGACATCCGTAAAAAAAATTAAAGATAAACCTCTTAAAGGTAAAGGCTATAAGACCATCTCTAAAGACAACAGTGGCTCATATTCAGAAGTTCAAGACCGACAGGACAGTAGCCAACCTCTCTGGACGTGGCCGCAAGAGGAAAATTGATGACAAATTGAAGAGACGGATCATTGGAATTGTATCCAAAGAGCCCAGAACAACCTCCAAAGAAATTAAAGGTGAACTCCAAGGCCAAGGTACATCAGTGTCAGATCGCACCATTCGTCGTTGTTTGAGCCAAAGTGGACTTCATGGGAGACGACCAAGGAGGACACCACTGCTGAAAAACAATCATAAAAAAGCCAGACTGGAATTTGCAAAAATGCATGTTGACAAGCCCCAAAGCTTCTGGGAGACTGTCCTTTGGACAGATGAGACCAAACTGGAGCTTTTTGGTAAGGCACATCAACTCTATGTTCATAGACTCAAAAACCAAGCATACGAAGAAAAGAACACTGTCCCTACGGTGAAACATGGAGGAGGCTCAGTCATGTTTTGGGGCTGCTTTGCTGCATCTGGCACAGGGTGTCTTGAATGTGTGCAAGGTACAATGAAATCTGTAGACTATCAAGGCATTCTGGAGAGAAATGTGCTGCCTTGTGTCAGAAAGCTTGGTCTCAGTCGCAGGTCATGGGTATTAAAAACAGGACAACAATCCAAAACACACAGCCAAAAACACCCAAGAATGGCTGAGAGAAAAGCATTGGCTGATTTTGATTATTTAATTTTCAATAAATTTTTATTTATTGTTACTTTTGTAAGTTTCAAGTGATTTCAGTGAGAATTGTGGGTTTTCCTTCTTTAACTGAGGGGTACCAACAATTTTGTCCACGTGTGTACTCAGTAAAATGGTGGCATGTTTTTCTTGCCTTAGAAATAAAGCAAAAGAAGTCAATTTTTAATAATGTGGTGTTTGTAAAAAAAAATGTATTCAGGTTAGATAAATGTTTGTTAAAATATTTTTGGAAAAGTAGTTAAATGTCACTATATTAGCCTTTTTATTTTATTGAAATTAATACATTTTAACTTTAACCACTTAATCCAAAGCTAGCTGGCCTAAGCTAGTTATAATGGCCAAAATGCACTCGAGAAATAGAAGCATGTTAACTCATTAGATTTCAAATGTTTTCATGGTGTCTTATGTCTTAATGTTAAACATATTTTTGTTTGTTCCTCGTGTGCTGCGTCAACTGTCATGTCGTGCGGTCAGGGTTGTGGGTAAGAAACTACACTATTTATTTTTTTATTTACAAACAAACTTTTTTTTTTGGCAGTTTTATTTTCTCATATTGTGTCTGTTGTCTAAATCAACAGTGTTGTGGAGTTCAAAGACGATGAGTTTGTGAAGAAAGCGGTTCTGACAATGAACAAGCATGACCTGAATGGAAGACCACTCAACATAAAAGAGGTGACACTACTATTCTAGCTAAATGTTGTGCTAAACTTTTTTTAAACTTATTTTACTTTGGCAGTTAATGCACTCTTATGTTTGTTTCCTTTGTGGCTTAATTATGCATGTACTTAAAATTTAAACCTCCCATCAAAGTCCAAACTTGTAAGATTTAGAGGGCATAGTATTCCCTCGCTGTATTGCCGTTGACATTTTTGCGGTCTTGCTGTTTCAAGAATTTTTGCGTGTTTTTTTTTTTTTTTTCAAACACACAGGGTTCTGCGCCCTGATTGGCTGTAGACCTTGTCCAGTAATCTCCTCTGTGCTGTGTCTCCTGTACATAATTCATTCATTCATTTTGTCAGAGTTACACAAAACGTCAATTGCGAGCCGATCTTTGTTTTCATTCTTTAATACAGAACTTATTAATGTTCATTTTTGTCTGAGCCCTAAACAGTCCTTTGAAACTGTTCAAACAATCATGTGAATTTGCGAAACCAATTGTGTCCAAACAGGTAAAGACTGATGTTATTCACGCACTAATTAATGCACTATTATTACTATATGTGTAAAATAAAAACTTTCAAATGTTTCTGAAAGTAATTTTACTGTTGTTATATTAAAGATGTAGTAATAGCGCACTATAACACAATTTCAATAGGGCATTATTACAATATAAATGGACAAGCTTTACTTTTACTTTGAAAACAATTCCCATTTGCTGCCACTGTAATGTGTGGATGAAAGTGGCACGCAGTATTTGAGAGAGAGCTCTCTTAACAGTTGTTCAAGATCGCGCTGGCTTGACACCAGTAGTCCTTTCTCCAGGTTCATGGAGCTAGGAAAAGTTCAGCACTGGCCACACGCATTTTGAAAATTGTGTTCGAATATTCACTTTCAAAAGTATTAATACAATTAATAGAAGCATGCTGAGATGGTCATCTCACTAAATGCTAACAGCAGCCATGTTTGTTTACAACAGAAATTTACTACTTTTCTTCTTCTGCCGTTTCTGGTATTTTAGATAGTTGTGTGCATATTAGAATCATTTATTCTGATCAAACTTGGCGGATGTAAACGTTATAATCAGATAAAGTTTCTCAGGGCCCATGTACACAGTTTGATTTGAATCTGATTTTGATCAGCTTAAAGACATGTAGATGATGCGATTGACCAATTAATTAAACACATGATGCCAGATGAGCAATTTTTAACAAAAGTTTAGAATAAAACTACCAGCAGAGTATTTATCAGTCAGGTTTTTATCTGTCAGAAGGCTTTCTCTTTGTGTGTCATTGAATGTAAAAACGTTTCTCTGAAAGTATTTTTTACTAGAATAGTCACATGTCCTTGGATCTGTTGTCAAAAGTTTTAATTTTAATGGACTAAAGAGTATTGGATATAATTTTGGGTTTGATCTTCGCTAATATTGTTTTCAATTGTCACTTGTTTTGTCTCAGGACCCTGACGGGGAGCATGCTCGACGTGCATTACAACGTATAGGAGGTGGACAGGGAGGTCGTGGACAGGATATGGGACCTGGAGGGATGAACCTCCCTCCTTCCATTGCAAACAACCCTAACATCCCACCTGAGGTCATCCATGCTCTGCAGGCTGGACGACTTGGCAACACAGTGTTTGTTGCTAATGTGAGAACAGTCCCATGTCCTTCTATGTTGTTTTTTTTAGTGGTCCATTCATTTTTTGTGAACATGTGTCTTGTTTTTGTTTTTTGTTTGCAGCTGGATTTCAAGGTGGGCTGGAAGAAGTTAAAGGAGGTGTTCGGCATGGCAGGTGTGGTGAAACGAGCTGATGTGAAGGAGGATAAAGATGGCAAGAGTCGTGGGATGGGAACTGTGACTTTTGATCAGCCCCTGGAAGCTGTGCAGGCTATTTGTATCCTTCAAAAGAACATATTTCTTACAAAAGAAAGCATTCCTTGATGTTTGCTTCTTTGACTCCACTCTCAGCTATGTTTAATGGACAGATGCTCTTCGACAGACAGATGCATGTCAAGATGGTTCGTTTTTTTATAAAACATTTTCATTTGTGCAGAGAAGTAAAACTAGCCAAAATTATATATATATTTTTTTCTCATTCTTGCAGGATGAAAAGTCTCTCCCTCTTGATGATTTCCCTCCCATTGAGAAAGCCCCGCAGTTACCACGTGGGTACACCTATTAAGCTGCATATACTTGTATTAACTTCCACGAATAAATACAGCAGTGTGTGTTTTATAGTTTTGTCCTTGAAGTATTTCTGTCATGTTTGTGGTAGAAGTTTCTAAATTCATAGTAATTTATTTTTTTTTAACAGCTGTTTTCTATACTGGGGAGATTTTGCTTTTTGTATAAAAACATGACCAAAAAAGTTTTTTTTTTGTTTGTTTTTTATTTATAGAAACTGTAATTTACTTTGACTTTGGAAAATAAATCTATCACTGTGGTCACTAAAAGTCATTGACTCTGTGCATTTTAGTTTAAAAGTGTTTGTCTTCTTGGCTCTGTAGGAGGTCTGGGTGGTATTGGCATGGGTCTCGGACCAGGAGGACAGCCCATAAATGCAAATCGTCTGAGTGGAGGTGGAGGGATGGGCTCAATGGGACCTGGAGGTCATTCTTTTATTTTACTTAATATATTAATGAAAAACTCCTCAAATGCATTACAACTGGGTTTCAAAAACATGCTGTGATGACAAATGCTCGTCTCTCTTTGTAAGCTAGGCCATGTGAAGAGCCGCCAGTACATAAGCTATTAGAAATGGGCTTAAGGTCCTAAAAGATGAGGAAAACCCAGTGTAATGCCATTCACAGCTGGCTTTGCTACATAGATGAGCATATACAGCAGAATATTAATTCTTTTATAATACAAATAAATGTTGCTGCTTTCTGTGATTCAGGTATGGACGCTTCTGGTTACAGTGGGATGAACAGACTTGGAGGAGGTGGGGTTTCCACTTTTTTTTTTTTAAATTTCCTGTTAGAGACAAATGTTTTGGAGACATTTGTAGTTCACCTTGGGGCTGGGTTTTACAGGAGGTGGAGGCGGTTTTGGAGGCATGGATAACATGAGCAACATGGGCGGCTTTGGAGGCAGAGACATTGCACCATCTGGTAGAATGGGAGGTAAGAGATACATATAGTTTTTTTACACATTCAATAACTTTATTGCAAATATGAAAATATGGCAATACTATTTATGTTTTCAGATAATTTGTTAATAATTTGTCTTTATTTTTACTCAGACATGTACCGACAGGGAATGGGTGGGATGGATCGAGACTTCGGCCATAACGACATGCCAATGAATCGAGGATTTTCTGATTCTTTTGGAGGAATGAGTAGGTTTTATATGCACTTAAGATACACCTACAAAAGTTTACAAATCTTAGTTTGCGTGTGTTTTTAAGAAGCCAAGGTACCAGTGTCAGAATGTGTTTCCCCACTCTCAACCATCGTTGATTTGTTTCGTAACACTCATATTTTGTCCCAAAAAGCATAAAAAGAAGGTAGATGTTTACGATATACGTTATTCCTGGGCTTTGGGGAGTTTATTGTTATATTTGCATACTTTTCCACATATTCTACATAAAACGATGACAGCTTTTTGTGTTAAAAAAGAACGTTTGCTTGGCTAATTTAGGAGAAGAAACACAATTTATGAAAGTTACTTTGTTATGGAAGCACTAAACACGGACAATTAATAAATAGTTGTTGCTTCAAATAATTGAGGGGCACAGATTGTGGCAGGCTGGATCAGCAGCAGCCTGACAGAATCTGTGCCCTCTCTCATTTTTTTTTTACGCAGAATATTTGGGGAAAATTCAAATATGACAACAAACTCCAATAAGCCCCAGAATAAAGTATATCGTAATCATCCACCTTCTTTTAACACTGTTTGGGACAAAATATGAGTGTTAGGAAACAAATCAACAATGCCTGAGAGTGGGGAAACATTCTGGCAGGGGGAACGTATCTTAGCACAACACCGGACCATTTCCAAAGCCACAACGTAAGCGGCTGTCACAGCTTCACTGGATTTAGCCTTTTTTGTAAACAACCTCGTTGTAGTTGTTGGAGCTTATTGTTGCGCTCCTTGCCGGTAAAT
This sequence comes from Oryzias celebensis, assembly GCA_014656515.1. Classification (NCBI taxonomy): domain Eukaryota; kingdom Metazoa; phylum Chordata; class Actinopteri; order Beloniformes; family Adrianichthyidae; genus Oryzias; species Oryzias celebensis. Next base: position 22,990,827 of record BNCR01000003.1, on the reverse strand, counting down.
TTGTCATCGTTTTTATGATTTCTAACATAATGACGATTTATATTAAATTTCCTCTAGCATTGTATTTACCTGCTTGCAAATCAGGCAGTAGATACAACAAAGTAAGCATTTGTCCACTTAGCGTGAAAGCGCCTTTTCTCCTCGTCAACACGTTTTTCCTCAAAGCACCCTTCTCTAGCTCTCTTTCTCCAAATCCCACTCATCCTCCCGCTGTGACTCCGTTTCTACTGCTGTCGTCACGGTTCTTCCTTTCTCCGCAGCGGCAGTAACAAAGAAAATGTTGTCTGCACTCTAGTGGTGAAATGTATACACTGTAACATTGACACCTTGGTGTAATTACCTTTTTTTCCTGTAGATGTCGCCAGAAACCACACATATTTTTTTCCAACATATATCTGGTTTAATAACCAAATAAATCAATAATAAATCAATTATAATTTATTGAGGGCCACAAAAGCTCCTTCCACGGGCCGCCATTGGCCTGCACGCAGCACTTTGAGAACTCCTGGTTTAGATGCTGTAAAACTGTTGTAAAATGGCCATATTATTTGTAGTAACCTCCTTTCTCTGCTTCAGGTGGAGGTTTCAGTGGAGGCATGGGTGGTGGTGGCGGCATGGGCCACATGGGAGCTGCATTAGGTAAGTGGAGACATTTCACAACTCCTATTTAGATGTGATTATATCAAAACACTACAAAGTATTTTAAATGTGGATTGCTTCAGTACTCCTAATGAAGATGTAAGCTCTCTTAAAACAGTTAATTGTCAAAAGAAGGCCTAAATGTTCTAGAAGCTGACTTGAATAAGATGATTCTGGATTCACAAAAAAACAGATCAATTTTTTGTTCTTTGCAGCATTATTTTATTCTTTTGTGACTCTCCTAAAGAACTCAGAAAAATACAAAAATATCTTCAACCAGATGTATTTTTTCCATTGCTGTGGCTGATGTAACTTGGTATTTAGTCAACTTAACAGCAATAGTCATGGCAGTTTTAAAGAATATAATATGATAGAGGCGGTATCATGGAGTAGTAGTTAGTCGTTGTGGTTCAAATCCCAGTTGGGACCTTTTTGTGTGGAGTTTGTATGTTCTATCCGTGCGTGGGTTTTCTTCAGCTTTCTCTCACAGTCTAAAGACATACTTCATCGGTTGATTGGTGTTTGTATCTGTGACCATGGAAACTGCATTCCACTTTACAGTTGTGTGTTTTCCAGGTGGGGGCATGGGTAACATGGGGATGGACAGAATGGGTTCTGGCTTTGACCGTCTTGGCATGTCAGGAATGGACATGAACCGTGGCTTTGGCGGCGGCTATGGGGCCGGAGTATCAGGACACATGGGTGGAGGCATGTCTGACAGAGGTTCTGGGCCCAAAGCAGGATGTCAAATTTTTGTCCGAAATGTAAGTTTAAAAGAATGACTGTTTATTGTTGGAAAGCTTTGTTAAGATGGCAATCAAAATTTGTTCTTTATTTTTTATTGTGCTACTATCATCTTGTTTAGGTTTTTCAGTGTCTCATATTGTTTAATTCTTGCTTAGGACATACTTTATGAATTGTTAACTAAAGTGGAGAGAATAAACGTGTAGTCACCACTTCTACATTTTTAGTTAGTTTATATTGACAGTAGAAAGTATTAATTCTGTTTTTTGGTTGTGCTGAATTTACACTTAAAAACCTTCTCATTATAATTACTTTGTCTTTTCTCAAATGTAAAGGATTTGATTCACTGATGGAGATTTTTTTTCCTGCAGCTGTCTTATGACCTGACATGGCAAAAACTGAAAGAGAAGTTCAGTCATTGTGGTAAGTTTAAATGATTGATTCATTCATTCATCCATCAAGATTCGGCTGTAAACCTGCAGGCTGAATCAACAATTTGTTCAGAGCTTCTGCTGGAATTCAGTCATTCTTTCCTTCTGCAGGTCAAGTAATGTTTGCAGAAATCAAGATGGAGAATGGGCGGTCAAAGGGATGTGGAACTGTCAGATTTGATTCTCCAGAGAGCGCTGAGAAGGCCTGTAGGTTGATGAACGGAACCAAGATCAATGGTCGTGAGGTGGATGTCCGCATCGACCGCAACGCCTAAAGATTTTGTAGAAGCTCAAAGAATCACACTAATCTATCCAGCTTCCCCGCCTTTCGTTTGTTTTGTTTTGTTTTAAAAACACAATGACTTGATATCTCCACATGTCCACATCTTCAATTTTTGTTAGCTATTTTATCTGTGTTTTGTAAACCCTTTAAATTTTGTCAGTTCATTTGAATAAACTTTTTAATTTTTAAACCTGTGGCCTGGAAATCTAAAATCAAAATTTCTAAATAATTTTCCATATTAACTAATTGTATGTTTTTATCAACTAAACAAATCTTAAAAGACCGCTTAAGTTCAATTGACATGTTTATTTCACTCAGCAGTAACAACAGCATGTTTGTTTTGGTCCATTTGTGGAGCTTCTTGAGGGAATGAAGAATGACTGGCCGTTTAAAGTGTATCAGAACAGGCAAAGGAACGCCTTTGGAAAAAAAATCTACTTAAATATGTCAACCTGTGTAATTTGTCAAGATTCTGTTCTTCAGGCCATCTGGACCTGAAAAGGTTGATCTTGAAAAACTGAAATAGTCTTCAGTTCAGTGAAACTTGCTTCTGTAAGGGAGGGTGTTCACTGTTGACTCAATATATGAAGGCTTAAAAAAATGGCTTCAGTCCTGAGAAGGTTATGTTTTCAGTCACTGCACAATCGTATAGGATTGTTTCCAATAACCCCCAGTTCATACAAAATGGATAAAGTGGCAAAGAGGATGTAGCAGATCAGAGAAACCAGCCCCAACTTCCAGTCCAGTTTCCATCCATTAATGTGGACGGCTGTAAAAAGGAAGACGATGGAAAGGAGGAGTGTGCATGAAACGAAGACCAGTCCAGTGCTGTTGACCTCCACGGGGTTGATGGTATCGACAAAAGCAGTCTTGATGAACCAAGGCAGGCCCAGGCAAAGCATATCAAACACGTTAGAGCCTACAATGTTGGACATGGCCATGTCGGCTTTACCTAATGACCAGAAAGCATTGTTAGACGCTTTTTTTTTAGTGTTTTTGTGTGCTTGTGCGTTAAAAACAAGTTACCTTCTCTGGCCACCATTACACTTGCCACTGTGTCTGGTATACTGGTTCCAGCAGCAAGCAAAGTGAGTCCCATGACAGTGTCAGGGATGCCGAGTGTCTCCCCTGAACAAACACAAAGTCAGACTCGTCTGCAAACATACTGTTGAGGAACAGCATAAAAGTCTGCTTATTGAGACTAAATTAGTACCGTTGTTAACATTTGTTCATATGACACATCCTGCTTCAGCATGTGCAATCTAATGACTGTGGTATAATCGCATCATTGTTCATCAGATGCAGATGCATCACATGATGGATGTAGAGCATAAGCCTAGGTCAGCTTTACAGTTCCTGTCATGGACAGGCACAGGCTGATGCTGTTCTCAGAACCCAGGTTATGTATATAAACCCAGCCTTCACATGACTGTATTACCTCAGGGGTGAAGCTGCGAGAATCCTGCTGTGACTGGTTGGGCACACCCCACCCTTCTCTCTTTCCGCAAGACAATGGCATCTCAGGAATTAGCCAGCAGACCAGCATGTGACTGTACTCTGTAAACTGAACTTTTTTTTTTTCATTTCGCACCACACTTCTTTTTTTTCTTTTTACAGGTTTCTGAATCCACTTGTTAAAGAAATACAATGAGTTTTTAAAAACTAAATGCTGAAACATCCTGTTTTATATCGTTTTTAGAACCAACACATAATAGCGAGAGTGTAAGATGTTACCCACAGTTAAAAGGCTGATGTTTATTTGCAAATGTTTACATGCGACAGGCACAAAAACAGAAGGAAATTCATGTTAGCTGCACGTGAGGCCAACATGCAGATTGCTGCATTGCCCACAAGTGTGTCCAAGGCTAAATATTGTTTTTGGTCACAGGTATTAACCTAATCATAACCATGACCATAACCTTTCCTCTGGGTCCATTTGGCCAAAGGAAAAGTTAAGAACTGTCCACAATTAACTTTCTAAATACGCCAGTCAGTTGTTTAAACTCATATAATTCCAAACCTGAGGATTTGATGGACACATTGCAATCAAAAGGCCTCACCCCTCTTTAATTTCATTATCACATGTACATTTTAAATAAAAGTACATGTTATGGTATTTTCTATGTACCCCTCAAGTTTAAACACTGCATTTTGTGCATGAACAGCCCATATTCTTGAGACTGGGGTAAATAAAATGAATATTTTAGTTGCAATTGAGTGTATGGCCGCCATCTTCACAAAAGGCCGCTATTTAGGATTTTTCTCGTGGCTAACATGCTTTTCTGAAAGGGGATTCTAAGTTACATCCATTCCAACTTTGGTTTTTGTACCACAAAATGCCCGATTTGTCTAAAATATCATGTTATCATATCCTTTTGCAAGAATGAGGTGACCTGGCAGAGGGAAGTCTGGGCATCCTAAAACCGCTGTTCTTGTGACCCCAACCCCAGCTAAGTGGTATCTAATGTAAGGATAAATGTTAAAAAAAATATATATATACATATATATATATATATATATGTATATATATATAAAAAAGATGGGGATTTTTTTTTTTTGTTAAATATGAATGCCGAAGCAAAAGAAGGTTTGGGAGGTACAGTATAAGTTCATTTATCGCTCTTGAGAAGTTGGAATACTTTATTTTGGAGTAAAAACTCTAAAATGCACAGGAGTGCCTTACCAACAACAGTGACCATCCAGACTAGTACATATGTGAAAGCAGAGATCCAAACAGCCGACATGAAGAACGTTATCATGAACCATTGCTTCCAGAACCGTCTTCTGCAGTCAGGAACAGTCATGAAAAGCAGAACGATCACAGGCAGAGACAGGACCCAGAGGATTCTCTTCAGGTCGCTCTCCGGCATGGAAAACACACTTTTCTGCTCTGCTGTAACGAAGGCAGACACATAGGTTTCCAGCAAATGACCCACTTAAAATGGACACATCAATGTGGGAAAAACAAATACCAAGCAAACAGTAACTTGTGAGGCTAAGAAGTGTTTTATACCGTCAGAAATCTCATTGAGGCCGTGCAGGCTGAGGGACAAGTGAGAGTATCCTGAGTCATCGTGGAAGATCCCACTGTCTGTTCTGGAACGGCCGCAGATTCTCAAGCTGGTGTCGTCATTCCAGCCAATTAGAGGCTGTGTTTCCATTTTGTCACCAGAACCAGAGCTCAAACAGGTACAGCAGGGGCTCAGCTTCCTTAGCACAAACTCACTGATGCGGAGGTCAAAGCACAGGACAACTATGTAGACACCGTAGACCAGAAGCAGACAGGCAGCCTCGTACCTGACAGGAAGACATCAATGGTTGTGTTACTTTATCTACCAGAACTGTTTCACATCAACATACTGTTTACTCTACATTTGTTGTTTTGTACAAGACTGGTGTTACACATTGTCTCAATTGTCAAAGTAATAAACATCCAATAAAATGTGGTTGTTTTATGGCCTATTTTAATGTTCCCATTGTTACAAAACTCAGTAAAGAACTGCTTTAAACTTTGTCTTTAATAAACAACTACCTTAACAGCAAGAGTTGCAAGATCTGAAGATCGTGCAACCATAAAACAATGAATTATTGTCCACAAATACAAAACTATATCCTCACCAGTACACTTTGTTATCGGAAATGATACCAATAACAGCAGCAACACTGATTCCGTATGCTAGGCAGTCCCTGAACAGAGGCCAACAAGTCAGACGCCTCGCCTGATGAAGGAAACACAATAAAAAAAAAAAAAAAGGTTTACAGCTCAAACTAGTCTACAATGTTATTATTTCACCCCTGACCTAGAAAAGGTGCTGCAGTTTGCACACAGAGACGAAAGCAACCATTTTCCTCAGAGTATTCAAGAACATACCACTGAGGCCAAAATTCCACAAGCAGCACAGATTCCAAGCAGGTTGTAGACAGCTGATCCCACAATTGTGCTGACCCCAATGTCCCCTTTCGTCACAAACACTCCTATTGCACAGAATGCACAAAAAATGACATTTTAGCTCTGAAAACTGGGCCAGCGTGAAAGACAGATGGAAGAGAAGACACGGAGAGGAGACAGGTAAGGTTTACGGTTGCAGCCAGAAAATCTGTAATCCAAAAAAACAAAACAAAACAATATTATCAGGAAGCAAATGTCATGAACAGTGTTGAGTTGTGTTGTTGAATGTTTACCTAAAAAGGCTGTAACAAGTTCAGGAGCCGAACTCCCTGCTGCCATAAATGTGGCTCCTGCTACATCCTGAGAAAGGCCCAGACCTGAAGGAGCCCCAAGAAGGAAAAAAAAAAGACCTTATGATCCATGAGCACGTTCCTTAAAGTCCCACTCCAACATATTTTTTATTCTTTTGTAAATCGATCTCAGTAGTCTTTTCATTGTGACTGTTCCGTTTTCAGCCTTTGTCGTTTTTTAAGAGATATTGATGCCCAGTGGCAGTAGATGATTAGAAATTCAATTCTGGCTTGTGGGCAGGACTCTTGGCCTAATTAAAACAAACCTAATTAAAAATCAACGCTAATTAAAACTAAACCTAATTAAAAATCAACCCTAATTAAAACTAAACCTAATTAAAATGCAGTTTGGAGGATGATTTTTCATTTTATTTAAGCGACAACTAATGCAGTTACATAGTGAAAATGAAAAGCATTTCTGTTAATCAATTTTTATCGTCCAATTTGATATTTATAATAGAATTTTGAAATTGAAATGTCAGATGTAATTTTCTGTATCCTTTTAATTAAGTTACAGAATGAGAGGTGCTGACAAAGAAAAAGCCGTTCAGGGGGTTGACTTTATTTTTTGAGTCAACCAATGCAGCTATATTCTGAAAATGAAATAGCATGTCCGGTATTGACTTTTATTTTGAAATATGAGTCACATTTGCTTCTATTGACACCCAGCTCGAACGAGGAAAATGAATGTGATAAAGGGGCAGAGGAGCGGAGTGGAGAGAGAAACTTTGGCATGCCCAGTGAGTAGTTGCATCACTAGTCCCAAGTTTTTCTAGCCTCCAGTTTTCTGATCCAACGATGTGAATTAAGACATACTCAGAAATGCAGTTTAATCATAAATTATATTATGTAGGATCTCTATTTTTTTTAGAAAAACGCGACAAGAACATGTTAAAAATACCAAAAAGACAGTTTTCACTAACATGTTAATAATGTTGCACACTCTTGAATGATGATAATTCAGGCGTACATGAGTTTTCAGAAACGTTGTTTTTTTCGGTCTTTCATTTACAACCTTTGCCCGCACCTCGCGACTTTCGCCATCACACGCGTTTCTTTTTCACTTACTCCCCCTAGCGCTCACACACAAAAATAACCATCATATTTCAGGACCCCTTAGCTGTCCAAAACTGCCTGAATATTAATATCCCTGCGCTTTACATTAAAAAAAAAAATCACATTTGGTCACATGTGGTCCTGTGTGGTCCCCCACATTAAACCACAGATAATATATGTCTTGAGTGAGAGCTAAGCTATTCTGTATTTTGATTGCAGAAAAATTTGCACATACTGTATGTTACAGAGTATGTTGATCAAATTCCGATATTCTTTTGATCTATTTCCGAAGTTTTCTTTTTGGTCTTTTAATTATGATTATGCAAAAGTCGTGAAAAATTATATTATTTTTAGCTTAAAAAACCTGGAACATAGTTTCTGCAGAGCGGCAGGAGTTCATCAGAAATTTGCTTCTGAGTTGTGGGTGGACAACTGTTAGCTCAAAGACCCTCACATCCCCAAACTAACATTATTAGTGCAAAAACAAACCAAAAAAAAGACGAGCAATATGTGAGCGATCCAGCTGTAGAGTTTTGAACCAAATTCCAGTTCAGACGAGGAACACAGAGACGTACATAGATCTACTAATCTGCAAGTGAATGCATCAGAAGGGACCGAAGCAGGGAGCTTTGTGGCTCCTCATTCACTACGATTTGAAAAAATAAATACTTAAAAATGCAATTTCACTCTTAAATTTTTTTTATATACGTCCTCTATCAAGAGGAAAATGTCACAAGAGCATGTTGAAAACACATTTTTTATTGAAGTGGGTCTTTACTGTTTTTTTTTATATTGACTCAAGAAGGAAATAAAAACATTTCATAATGTGTGACATAATCGTATTTAGCTGAATATATGCTGTTTGGAAAATCAATTAAAAACAAGCATAAAAAAACCCAGTTTTACAGCACAATATGTAACAGCTTTACTGGTCCATTGTACAAACTCTTTCAGTTGCATAATAAAGGTCAAAAGTTATATGACTTTATTTTTCTGACTCACTTTTAACTGCAAATGCAGAGTGAAGTTCAGTTCTGACATTAATGTTTTTGTTTTGGTATTAGTTGTACTTGTTTTGGTGTTTTTCTTCATTTCCTTGTAATGTATATTCAGCTTTTTTGGTGTCACAAGAGATGTCTTGCCTGTTCCATTTGCCAAAGCATTTTAAATTTCAGGAGGAGTGTTTTTAATATTCGGATTGGTTCCAGGTCAGCTAAAGATTTAGCTGCTTTTGCAGTAACCTATCACTGCTTCACCAATTTTCTTTAACCTAATTTAACCTAACCTAGTCCAGTTCTATTATAATATGGTTTTTACAAACTGTCAACCAATTAAAGGCAGTCAACACAACATTAACAAATCTTTGCAACTTACGTTCACTTATCACTTCCAAGGACGGTAAAAAGTAATCATCACAGACTAATGAAACAGCCAACAGCATGTAGAAAATGATCATGAAGTAAATGACCAGCCCTCCGTCCTTCCTCTCCTGCACGGTGAAGAAGCCTTCAGGAAACTCTGAGGCTTGGGGTGAAATGCATTCGGTCTCATTCTCTAAACCGGCATAAAACACACAATATTTAGTGACAAAATGCATTCCTCCGATGACTGACGGTAAACTCAGATTAATAGTATTCTTGTCGTTCACTGGTGGTCAGAACATTTTTACAGTAATAAAATGAACAGCAAACATCTTCATGACTGGTAAGCCACAATCAATGACAGGCTGGTTTGCTGGCTGATCCGCTCTTCCAGATTTGCTGAGAAGGTCAAAGCTGTCTGAGCTTATCGGTTCAAATTTGAAGTCCTAACATTTTTCTCAGTCTTACGTCTAAAACTCAGGAATCACAGTTTTTCTTTAAGGGTTTGCTAAATATCAGATCATACTGGATGAAAAAGTATTTTGGAAAACGGGTACAAACTAACCCGGCATGTGGTAATAATTATTTAATTTATTTCCCAGCACCCACACTGCCAAAAATGAAAAGGGTCCTATTTTAAACCATGACATTATGTTATAGTGAAAAAGCTAACCTTATTGTATTTTCTTTTGGACACATTGGGTAGAATAATAAAAATAGAGCAAGAAATGTGATGCTCTAGAATGTGGATTTCAGGCTTTAATAAAACATAAGAAAAAAACAAAAGGTTAAATCTGTTTCTTTTTCTGCCTATTTGATTATATCCCCTGAATAAAGAATTAAAAAAAAAAAATAAAACCAGTGTTTTTTTGTTGGCATTGGTCCATGGATGTTCACTTACCCAGGGCCCGGCGCACCCTCACAGTGGGAGCAAACTCAGCGGTTTTTGCTGCAGATGAAATAAAATGAACCGTCCCATACAAAAAAATGACAAACCCCAGGAAATAAGGTATAAAATCCTTCCTTGTCTTTTTCCTCAAGATTGCAGACTGACTCATATTAATTTGAAATGTTACAAATGTTCTGTATGCAAGAAGTTTTTGGAGAAATCATAGATCTATTTAGCCTAATTAGGTTGCAAAAGTGGCATGCACGTAGGCTGGATAAGCACTACACGCAGCACCACGCTATGACTAAAAGCTGCAAAGGGAGATTATTGGGGGGTGAAAGCATCTTTTAAGCTTTGGGGCTGCAAGGAAAGAAAGGATCACGAGTTGTGAGTCATTCCACTTGACTTGAACAAACTCCAGCCTGAGGCGCATCAGAGCTGTTCTTTATCATAATCACACTTTAACACAGCTCCACCACAACTTTAATGCAGGAAATGGGTTTTATTTCTACAACGGGGAAGGAATTGTACTGATTTAAAGCCTGAAGCCAAAGCTTTTCTAATAATGTTACGCCTGCTAATGTCAACAAGGGGGGTGGAAATGTAGCATACAGTTTGGTGGCTGCAGGCACATGAAAACATGATTGAATTGTGTGGGATGAGAAGAATAAGGACAGAATCAGAGTGACATCTTGATCCACCAAACACAAGCTAGTCTCTGGGGGGTGTTGGGCTTGTTGGGGCATGTTTCCAGGCTCCCCTCCTGTTTAAGTCCGATGCTCTCTGTCCTGTCCAGAGTACGTTCAGCAGGACATAAAGGCACAGAAACCTGCATTACTCTCTGGTGAGTGCTTGTTTCATTAAGAGGAACTGCTCCCAAAATTCTGTTAAGCTAACCAACATAAGTGTAAATTGTCTAAAAAGGGTTTTTTAACCCTTAAGACGTCGCTTAGAAGCAACTTTTGAGCGTGCGTCTTGTGCTCTTAGGGGTGATATCAGTCACTACAAGCAGTGCATTTGTTTATTTATTTGTTTGTAAAAATGTTTTTGTCAGAAGCTGCTAAAACCAAGGTGGGGTACTGGCGCCCTCTTGTGGTAGGAGTCAGTTATTGCAGGGCAATATGGTGTAATCACTCTTCTTTTGTTTGTATTTATTTATAACCTTAAAAACGGTCGAATTCCGTACAGTATACCAAACTTTTATGTGGATTACTGTGGTTTTGCTTATTTAATTATTCAATCCTAAAGTGTACCATGTAATTTTTACGGTTGAAACAATTAATAGATTAATCAATTAATCTATTTTTATCCCTATGATCCAACCAGACCGATCTGTCTGAGGCACAATTGAATTGAATCAAATTGACCTACACCATTAGAAAATAGTTTCCAAATGAGATACAGTTTTTACTATAATGTTAAAACGAGTAAGTACCATCACAACGGACAACAGATACGATGGCAACAAATAATAATCAGGCCATCTTTACAGTCCAATGTGTGGAAACACTTTGAAATTTGTAGTGATATGTAAATATGTGTGGTAGAATGTTCTCTTTGGATAACACTGTTCAATACCTGTCACACTGGTCACACTGGTCATTAAAATGAATCGTTACACCTCTATATTATACTATATTTTGTATAAATCTACTGCTATACTATCGGTGTCTTCAACTGGACACATTTTATTTGCTTAAAGTGAACCAAATAATCCTGGTAATCAATAACAAACTTTCAGTCTGAATACACCAGAACCTGGTTCGGGACCAGGAACTGAACCAGAACGGCCACCGTTGCCGGCCATTATGGGATGTAAACAGAGTAGGAAGGAAGCGACATTGAGACACATCAACTCAATGAAATGTGCCTTGTAGCATGTTTTCACTGTACCAAAATATCCGTAAAAAGTGTTGTACCTGACTTTGGCAGAAACGTTCAAAATTTAGCGGCGAAATATATATATAAGTTTGAATAAATGAACTATTCCGACAAAGATTACAAAGTTTAAAACTTCCACTAATTTTCATCTTGTTGGTTTGGCCCGCCCTCATAATTCCTGATCAGTGACACAAGAGATCATTAGTCACATGGCCTTGTTTACAGGCTTTGGTTCGAAATGGAAATGTCAGGTTGAAAGGTAGTTTGAATACAGACCAAGGTTCAGGACTCTACCCAGATTAAATTAGGTAGACTTAACGACGTATTTAGACTGGAAAAGTCTTAGGCAAGCCTGGAACAAACCAAAGCCGACCTTTCAACACTAATAAATGAGAACATTATTAGCTGAGCATGCATTAGAAGATTGATTTTAGGACTTTATTTGCTACTTTTTCAAAGTAATTAGAGGTAACAAATAATTGTCCTTTTGTAGAATATTGGCTTTTAAATGTTTGTTTTGTACTTGACTTTGTGCAGGATGTAATTTCAGGAATGTGAACTCATAGTAGCACCTTTGTTCCCTTGATCAAAAGATGGACAAGGAATCCACACTAGTGTCTTGTGTTTGCATATCTTTGTCAATGTTTGCAAATTAATGGACATGGCCAAACGGACATAAGAGTTTGCATAACCATCTGAAGCCAGCTTGTGTGCGTGCATGCCTGTGTGTGTGTGTGCTTTCACTTTTGTGTGTGATAAAGACACAGTGGAAACCTGACAATGCCCTCTTCCATTTCCTCTTCTCCTCTGTCACTGGGCCTCTGAATTGAATTTCTAAATCTTTTTTGTTGTGTCCTTTGCATAGCTTTTTAAAGGATAACTTGTCTATTTGAGGTTTTATTTATATTAAATACCAAAATTTAGGCAATATTTTTTTATTGTAGTTAACAGCTGGGAGGTGGAGCTGTTTGACTTGTCAGTTTGCTTTACACAACAATGATCGTCATCACAGAAAAAGGAGAACCAAACCAACCCAGCAAGAAAAACTGGCTGTCTCACCTCATCATTACAAAAGCATGTCAGGTGGTTTTTAGTAGTCACTCTGGAGTTGCTCTCCATTATTGATCTATAAAATCCACCTTGTCGTTTGCTTATCATGCCTTTCTTTCTAGAACGTTGCTCCTTGCCTCTTAAAACAGCAGGTGTGTGTGTTTTGTGCATTTCAACTTGTTGAATAGCAGCACCCAGCCCTCCGCCGAGTGCTCAGCGTTCAAGGTTCAGGAAGATAACGAGAGGTGAGAGGCTGACGCATAGCTCGTGTTGTGTTACCAAAGGATCATATTACAGCAGAGAGCAGGTTGGGTGAAACCAAAGCTGCCTTCAAATCGCCGTGAGTGGAAACAACACAGGAATTGGGACTGAGAAAAAGGAGTTTTAAGGAACCAAAAAAAGCTTCCTTTTGTTGTTTGAAGAAGAGCGTTGCCATGGGTAAGAAGACACCTCACCGTCAGCTGCTTTTGCTGTGTTTGTCGGTGCTCGTTTGCCGCTCTACTTCCTTAGTGTTTTGGACAGCAGTGGTGGAACTGAGCTATGCTAACAGCAACAACGAGACTGTAGACAAGTACTGCGAGTGTGGTGTTTACGGTCGCAACTCTGTGGTGGACAAAGCCTCCGGGATTGTGACGCTTCCACGGGGAGACCCTAAAGGCTGTGGCCCAGATCCCGTCTACAACCGCAACTTCAGCTCACCCCCGTGGATCGCCCTGGTGAAGCGGGGAAACTGCACCTTCAGTGAAAAGATCAATGCTGCCAAACGGCAAGGAGCAGCTGCTGTGATGGTGTATAACGTGGAAGGCAGTGGAAACAGCACCACTCACATGGCACATCCAGAAGCCGATGACATCGTTGCTGTCATGGTCGGCAACATTCAAGGCTTGGAAATTGTCCGTCTGATACAAAACGGAACAGAGGTTCAGCTGGTGATCGACGTGGGCAGCCCCCACGGGCCCTGGATGGACACATACTGGCTGTATTTCCTGTCCATCGCTTTCTTCATTGTCACTGCGGCCTCGATCGCCTACTTTGTGTTTATCTCGGCAAACCGCCTCTACAACATGAACCGGCAGAGGCGCACCGAGAGGAAAATGAAATCCGAGGCCAAGAAAGCCATCGGGCGCCTTCAGGTGCGCACGTTGAGACGAGGGGACGAGGAGATCACCTCCGACTCCCACCTGTGTGCTGTTTGCATCGAATCCTACAAGCAAGGCGACGTGGTGACCGTGCTCACATGTGACCACGTCTTCCACAAATCCTGCATCGAGCCGTGGCTGCTGGACAGGAGAACCTGCCCCATGTGCAAGAGCGACATCCTGAAGTCCCTGGGGGTTGAGGATGACGCCAAGGAGACCGAGTCTATAGTACCCCCACCAGATGTCGCTGTGATCACAGTGGCAGGAGCAGAGCCACTGTATGAAGTCCCTCTGAATGATACCGGGAGCCGCAACTCGGGACACCATCCACATCACTATGACAACGTTGCCTTTGAGCAAGACTCAGAAACTGCCAGGGCATGAATGACGGCTAGAAGAGTAACAACAGCATTCCAGGAACTCAGTTAAATTCTTTGTTTTTCTCAGAAATTTATTAAAACCATCAGATCTGCAATGTTTCTGTAAGATAATTAAATTGTCTTGTTGCTGGCATTGGTTTAAAACAAGATTAAAAATCTTTATTTGATGGATCTGATCTCAAAAGTTGGAAGTGTTTCTTGGTAAATAAGAAAGGGGTGTTCTAATGAAGCTCACTTCAGAAAGTTGGAATTCGATCTTAACACCAAAGAGTGTTGGAGTGACTCAGGTGTCACATTTCTGTTTTCCATTGTCAAAGCAACCAAAACTGGTTTGGATGCAGATTTTGCAGGATTTAAATATCAAATTGTGGCCAAATTTCTCTCTGAAGCTCAAACATCTTTTACAAAACTCATGATCATTTATGTAATTGTGTTTTTCTGCTTCAGACTAGAGTGAGTTTCTTTTTTCTTTTTTCCCTTTGCTTTCACCAGATGATTGTCTAGTTGTCAGACTGGATTTGTAAAAAAAAAAAAACACTTAAATGAACACACCCTTTACAGGAACTGCAAGAGAAAACATTCAAATGCCCCGGAGAACTCAGGGTATTTAATGGACATTTTCCAAAGAAACACATTAAAAGTATGACCCTTTCTGTGAACTGGGGTGATCATGCAGGGAAAAAACCGGAATATGAATGAAGCAAAACTTTTAACGGACTGTTTTTTCTTCTTTGTAAATTGAATATGCTCAGATCAGAACTATTTGCGATAATAAAAATTAGTAAATACTTTAAATGTATAGATCTGCCTTTCCATTCCATTCTTAAAAGAGCTGTAATTGTTTTGAAAGAACATGTCTTCCATGTTGTGGCTTCGCAATTATTTAAAATGTAGTTCATTTAGTGGTCTACCTCTGAACGATGTTGTGGATGAATAAAGGAGCACATTTAAAACTTTAGATTTAGGTTTCCCTCAGAAAATAATGCATAAAAAATATTTTTATTCTTTTTGTTTCTTTGTTTGCTGTTGGGGAAATGGTGATTATGGTACTTAATATATTTTGTAAATGTAAAATCATTCCACGTCACACAGATTCCAAGAGTCTTAAAATTGGACTGTAAAAAGGAATATACGAAACTCTCTGTATTAAATCACATTGATGTTTGTTAGAATAAAATAAATCCCTCAAAATGAGGCAAACTTTGGGACATATGTGCTGGTCAGAGTGGTGTCTCTGTGTTTTTGGGACAAAAGGGCTGTGGTTGTCAGTGCGCAGGTGGGTCAGTTGACATTTTCTCTTCTCATTCTCAGAAATATCCCCACAGTCTCCTGAGGGGAAGTGAAACTGTAGTTACATCCATCCAGGTGGAAGTCAATTCCATGAGTATGAATCATGCAGAATCATTATAAGTAGGGGAGCTTGACTAGACAAGCAGAGATATGCAGCCTTCTGCTACCAAAAAACCCAGTGCTTTTCAAGATAAAATGTTCATCAGATTTTTTGCAAATCATCATTTTAATGTCTTAATTTTTTTCAGCCTCGAAAAGAAAAGTTGATCATACAAACAGTTGCACAGGTTGCAAGAAGGCACCAGTTCAAGAACCGACTGGGACGTTCCTGTGCGGAGTTTGCATGTTTTCCCATGAATGTATGTTTTATTTTCTCCTGGGACGTTGTTTCTTCCCACATTCCAAAAACATGCTTCATAGGTAAATTGATGAAATTATCTCTAGATGTAAATGTGAGTGGGAGTGGCCCTGCAACACACTGGCGAGCTGTCCAGGGTGTACTCCACCCTCACCCAACAGTAGCAAGGTTAGGCTACACCCCATGACCCTAAAAAGGATAAGGGTTAAGAAAGTGGAAAGATGGACAAGCAGTATCACGGGTTGAAGTCAGATGGTCATCCAAACATGTGATGTATTTTTTTGTTTGTTGCTATATAAGAGTTAACGAATATCTTCTTCTGCACATCATCCCGTCACATGTGACGAGCACAAATGAGTCATTTCTTCTTTTTTTGTCATTTCCTCAAACTTTATATAGTCTTTCTTCAGGAATTGGCTTGGCCCTAGTCCACCAGCTTTGATCATCCTTGTTCCTGGAATCTATTAATGTGTTGATTAACATGAATATATCCCCGCAGAGACTTATCAGTTCACCTGGGATCGGCTGTCAAGGTTACAGTTTAATCCAGCGAGGTGTTCCAGGCTAAATTCCTATTTTCAGGATCACAGAGGGTGATCGGAGTCTTGTTTTAGAACATATACTAACATTCAGACCTGTGCTCCGAGCCCAACATTTATAGGTTACATAGTTACAGCGGCATAACAGTAAGACAGAGAATCAATATTGAACTAATTGGCTCGGCTGGGAACAGCTGGTTGGCCCTGCGTTCAAAGGCACGCTCTTCTCTGCGGTGGCGCTTCTCTGATTTATTGCAGTTGTTACAGAGAGAATTGAGTCAGAGGGTTTTCATTTAATGGATTGCTAGTCAGTGCTGTACTCTTATAGTGCCACACTTGACCTTCAGTTCAGGATAGGAACCAGAGAGTTGGAGTTAACAACAGTCGTCCAACTCCCGCAGCGTGTAAGTCAGAGGAAATGTGAAGTGTTATCTCTGTGCCAGCTTTTCTGCAAGCCCGCAAGTGAAAAGTAAAATCAAGTGCTGAGGCCCAGCCTGTGGTTCTGCAAACACATCGTTCAATGACCTTAAAAGTGCATGCTTCTTTAACATATTCAACATTTATGATGGCTCTGCAGCATCACCTAGTGGAGATGTTGGTGCATGAACCTGTTGAGTTTTTTGGACATTTAGCTCTTTTCTTTGAAGGAATTTCTTTCCTTATTGGATCTCATAGAGGAACTGATTCTTCCATGATAAAAGCAAGGATGTCGTTTGCTGTAAACTTTTATAGCACAGTTGGGGAAGTTCACTGGTCTTCTTGACTTCGATCTCTCATAAAACTTTATTGCAGCTGCTCTTTTACTGAGTTACACAAACTCAGTCTAATGGCTCCCTGTCCTTATTGCTGTGCAGCTGTAACACAGAGGAGGACGATGTCCCCAAATACAATCCCCAAGTGCGTCACACGCTCTATTGTCCCATCACTTCTAAGTTGTTTGCAGTGAAGTGGAGAAATTTAGTGTGTCTTAAACTTTCTGCCACCGTAGAATAATAGTGAAATACAACCGTCAATTGTTTGGTACAAAAGTGGTGTTTCATAAATACACACAGCGACCTTTGTGTTTTCGATTTGCTAAAAAAATGTGGATCATATAAACTCTTCCTTCCTATTCTTGTCTGTAGCAGAAACTGCTCAGAAAGTGCTGAGCACTCTGGTGTCACTGTCGTAACTTCCCACTCCTTTTCCTTTTTTTTTTGTCTTTTAACGTGTTTGCTATGCTCCCCCTCTACTGCTTTACTTTTGAGTTTACTTTACCAGAGAAGTTAGAAGACCTGGAAAGAAAACAGGATATCTTTGGAGAAAAAGCATTTTTCTGAAATATTTTACTTTTTGTTGACTTGCTGGATAGAAGTTCTGTTCCATTCTAATGCATCATTAGTTTAAAAAAGGACAAAAACTCTCATTCCTTTTCTCTGTTTCTTTTGTTCTTGTTGGAGTCACCTGGAGAATGTTACAAATACTGCCATCTGCTGGAGAAACTGTATAAAGCCATTGTGCTTTATAAATCAACTGACACCATCGGAGAAGCTGTGAATTGTCTTGGTTTTTACAGTTAAAAGCTCATCTAAATATTTAAATTTCATATCTAAAATAACTAAAATCTAAAATAACTCAGAAATGTTTAATTGTTGTGATTGAAGAGATTAAAAATGTCAAAAAGAAATTTACTGGGAAATGAAGAATCTGCTTGATTTCTCTTTGGTAATAATCATTCTGCCAACACATGATCGGATGGAGTCCAAACTCTCTGGTTTGTAATCCTTTATGGGATTTAGCACTTGGCCTGGGCAATATAGCTACAAGATAAAATGGGATTTCCAATTTTAGTCATTTTTTAAACCCTCCTTTACTTTTACTTAGCAAAGAATTACGAATGAAAGCATTTATTTACCATATATCATAACTTTCAATAGTAGCCCTGTCGGTTACTCAAAAAATGTGGGAGCCGGTGTTCTAATGATCTGTCCTATCTTGTAAGATTTTCCTACCCGTTGCACAGAATGATAGCTATAGCTGTCTAAATTGCCTACCTTATCAGATAATCCTACCTACTGTACTGTAACAAACAGTACAGCATGTACTATGGGATATCACGCATGATATCCCATAGTACATGTAGTACTTGATGGGTTTAAATGGATATGTAGTATGTTTTTGTGTGCAGGTGAAGACTATAAGAAACGTTTGCAGCTGTCATTAATGGGCTGTATGGCGATAATCCATCTGCGGCAGATCCGTGTTAACACAGAGCCTCTCTGTCTGCGCAGTGAACGTTCCGAAATCTGCAAAGGGTTTCGAAACCGAAGCAAGGGGCAGAAAATGAGTTTACGCTGCTGGAACTGAACTGCTCTGCGGTTTAATTCATATTCCGCACTGCGTCTTCGAACCAAACGATTTTGAAACATGCAGTTTGAAAGGCACAGATCTGCCGCAGAGTTATGGTGCGGTGTAAAAACAATTTACAAGTCCCAGAACTTAGGTAGTGAGCTAGCCGAAAAATCCAGAGCTAAAAAAAAACTGCAAAAAACAACATAGTAACCATAAGGTTACAGATGCTCTAAATGAGCCCGGCCACTATTGGAGACCAGCGTCTAAAGCAACAAAAACCTGTGTTTTTTAGAGGCTGGTGTCTATTAGAGACCGGCCACTTTTGGAAGATAAACTAACAAAAGCTATTTTATTTTAACATCTGTTTTAGAAGTTGGCCAGAACACCAAATACAAGCTGTAAAAACGTTTGTAAATGCTAACGCTACAGGTATTTGGTGAAAATCTCCCAAAGAGAAATCTCGCTCTCGATAGTGTTTATTCGAGGTTGAAACAAGTTGGTCGTACTCCCACTTTTAGTAGCAACAGCCTTCAAACAGGTTTTGCTGCTTGAAGTTTTAGGCTCCAAGTCTGAAGTCACAAAACCAAACCAGTTCCATAACAGAAGAAAGTGTTCCTTTTTTGGGTACGAGCTCCTCTTTGCTGGTTTCCATTTCCAAAAAGAAGAAAGCAGAAAGCTGGGAAGATAAAATTCGGATTTTTCCCCAAATAAATCTTCTGAGCCCTTTTTAGCACAAACGTTGTCAAACAAACACATCGTATCAAAACTGTGCTTTAGCAATCCAAAATGCTCTGAATGTTTGATATTTGATAAAAACAACATTCATTTACAGGATTTTTAACAGCCAGAACACAGTTTTCAATTATGCAGAGAGCAGGTGGTCTCACATAAAGCCAACACAAAGCCACTTTTTGAGATTGTGGTTGTTGTAGAATGTGTAGCCACATAAATTTGTCCTATTTCATCTTAAGACTGCTGCAATGCAGTGTCCCTAGACCTATAACAGAGAAATTCAGAAAGCAACTGTTTTCCTAACTTATCGTATTGGTATTTCTGAACAAATAATACATATTTTATGTGATAAAGAGCTTGTGCTTTTTTATATTTATTATTGTCCCAGCTCTTGCAAAATAAAGATTGGGGAGTCAATAACTGCGGCCGCATTTTACGTTTCTAAAAAGTAAATGTTTATCTGTGTGGTATGGGAAGATTCCGAACATTCCTTACATTTGTGTTATGATCTCTGTGCTCTTTAAACACATTTTGCGCAAATGGACACTTGAAGCAGGAAAGAGGGGAAAAAAATCCAAATAAAAGCTTGAGTGCCTTTGAAGAAACTAGATTGAAAAGTTGAAAAGCAAAGTTAAAGAAATCTGCTCTGCCAATGAACTCTTCCTATCTAAAAGTGATGTGTCAGCACAGACGGTGCATCTAATTGCCTGCAGAACTGTTCTCATCCTCCTAGTTTGTGCATCATTGATCCATTGTAGACCCCCCATCATTAGCCTTAATTGCTTCATAAAATTTACATTTTTAGCATAATTTGTTTTATGATTTAGCAATGGAATTTACCACATACTGGAAACTGCCACTCAGTCCAGTTTGTTACAATAGCTCCGTGATTGGGATAGCATCTCCTGCTATTGTAATCAGGCACATCTCTCTGCAAGTTTGCTTCTTAAAAATGTCGGTTGTTTGTACAACTGCGTGTTTGTGCCAGCTAATGTGTGTGCCACTGTCTTTCCCCCACAGTCCATCCATCCAGTCTGATTAACTTCTACTGTGTCCTGTAGCCTGCAGCGATTAATTAATGACCCATTTGCTTAATTGCAAAGAACCAGCAGGACGCAGAGGAAAGTACGGGGTTTGCTATGTGGGCAGTGGATGTTTGTCTTGGAGTTTGCATGTCATAGGAAAGAGCAGGAGACTGGGTTGAAGCAAAAGCTCAAACACACAAAAAAAAAAAAAAAAAGAAGAAAAAAAAAACAGAAAAAGTTGTAAGTCAGCAAACGCCTGCAGAGTTTTTCCTGATCACATGAAGAAATCTCAGTCCCTGCTTGTCTTCTCCATCCGTGCAGAGTGTGGCATTCTCTGTTGGAACACTGCAGAAGCTTCAGGTACTTGTCTGTCCTTTTGTGCAACATTGTGCTGAGTGTGTTCTTCCACGTTGTCAAAGGTCATCAGTTCCCTCTGACCATCTGTCAAAAGCCTTTTCCGGGCTTCCCCGCAGTTTATCCACAAGCTGTGGTTGCCATTTGGTTCAACAATAAAAAAGGCACTTCAAGGTTTTTTTTTCTCTTTTATTCATTGAGAGTCGCACTGAAACGTTGACTAAACTCTTTTCTTAGTCAAACAAATGTTTGACTAAGAAAGATTTACTGGTCTTGTCTCAATCAATACAATATTTGTTTATTCTAAATTCATAAATATATTTCAAATAAGAAAAATTATAATTTTAGGTACCAGATCACTTACAGTCATTTCCATCTATGTTTTAAATCCAGTAATTGTTTTATTATGAAAAAAAGCTTACATTTACCTATCACAATCTTCACTAAACCATACTTTCTTAACTTTCTTTTTCCTGTTTCATTTCAACAAACGCACAAATATGGAAAAGCCAACTGGGAGCTTTAGAGTCCCCGTCCAGCACAGGTTTTACCAAATGAGTTTCCCCGCTGCTTAAGTTCTGCAATCCAATTAAGATGATTTTAGACTCCAACTTTACTGATTTTAGGTTTTAGTGTAAAACATTTTTTGGCCAGAATGAAGTTTTTTACATTAAACTATAGGAAAAATAAAGTTAGTAATAATATATAAATATAGACAGACAGAGAGAGAGAGAGATTATTATATATATTGTAAGTATTTTTATTAATTATAGTTCATATGAATGGGAAAATATTCCGTTCTTGTTTGGATAAAGTGATAGGAGGAGCTTTTGATTCAAATTGAAAAATAAAACATATAAACTATGTCCTTTAGAAGTGTGAACAAAGTTAGTTTCTTTTTAATTCAGAAGGATTCAGAAATCATTAGAGGACGTTTTTGATAAGGCATTTACTTTTAAACTGTATGGATGAAGTGTATACCTTTACAAAAAACTGGGAAAGATGGCAAATTTCATGAAATCAATGCTGTTTTAGCAAAGTGCTGCTTCTTAAGCGATCACAGTTTGCTTTGTTCTGAAGAGCTGCAGTTCAGTCTAACTGATATATAAACTCTTTTTTTTCTCTTACAAATGAATTATTTCTAAAATGTGAAAAACAGACTAGCCCCCCAAATCAATATAAGATAACATAATTTTATTATTGTGTTTTCTTTTTTTTAAATGTCACTCAGCAAATATTTGGTTTACGGAATCTAAGAAAGAAGGTCTAACTGCACTGACAGTTCTGCTTTAAAGAACTGCAGAAGTTATCCTCGATCCACTTTAAGTCATGTTGACTAAGGCTTAATAAACATGTACAAATAGCATAGAATGCATATCAAGTTGACTGATCTTAGTGAGATGTTTCTGTCACTGGCAAAACAATAAACACAGTTTATTATTATAAGTTTTTTTTATTTGGTTATTCTTGACACGTTTAAGTTTGACATTAATGGTCATTTTGGTCATTACTTTTTCCAGGTGATTTGCAGTTTAATAGCCTATTTCTTTAATTTTTTTGTGAAATAGAACTTTCTCAAGCTTTTAGAAGTACCAATTTAAGCTAAATACTATTACAAATTTGTTTTTGACTAGATATCGGGAAGTGATAATGATCCAGTCAGAATGAAATTTGTCCAGTTTGGAGTGACGGTAAAAACATGCATGACTTGATGACAAAATATTTCTTGTTGGCAGTTGATTGAATTACAAATGCAGTATTTAAGGTAAAGCAGTAAGCAGGGACGGCAGTCAGCATGTAGAGTGCATCCGGAGTCACTCTGCAGTCCCGTATGGGTACTCTGCATGTGCCACGGCTTTCTATTAGCAATTTCAGGCATTGCATTGACATTCATGCCTGGTCACCATGTCAAGCTGGGTTATGTATATTTATATGTCCAGCAGATTGCAAGACAAAATGAAAATCTGGAGAATTATTTGCTGTGGAGAGTTGTCTTATTTAATGAAAAACAGCAGGATGTACCAGTGAGCTTAGTGTGTTGTTATGAGGTGTTGGTATATGTTTCTAGGTTTTAATGAATAAGTTCATATAACAGCAACGCCGCTTTTTGATCCTTAGATGTCGGCTCTTCCTATCATTGTGAAGCAGACTTCACCAAGCGTTTGGATGGTTCACCCACTAGTAGGGAATGATGAGCTGGGTTTAAACCATCGTGAGACAGGTTAGTTTGGGAAGCACACACAAAGTTTAAAACAACAAAAAAGAACCCTTTCTCTCGCAGTTATTCATTATTAAAAAGAGAGCTTGCAGATTTGCTTTTGTTAGGTCATTTTTGGAAAATTACTCACAGCTGCAGTCCTGGCTTTAATGCTTTTTACAGACTCAAATTATATTGAGGTTTTTGATCACATACTACCTAGATTTGTCCAAGACTAGACTTCTTGCTTTAGACTTCTATCCATGTGATCATTAAACACTGCTTGTCAGCTGAGCTGACACATATGGAGGGTCATTTTTTTTGCCACAGAGCTAAATCTCTGTTTGCATCCAAGCGTCCACACTGTATTTTTCATTGTAAAAAAAATGTTGTAGCTAGAAAAGAGTTTGAGCTACTTGTTGTGATTCTCCCATTTCCAAAGCATTCTGGGAAACCAGTTGTCCTGACACAAATTCTGGTCAAAGTCAAAGCAGAGGGAAGGGATAGGCAGGAAGATTTTGAAATAGTTTCAGGTCAGGTCATCTGGTACACAGTGTGATGTTACATTAAGAAAGGAGATCTTGGCCTCAAGCTAGAAGAGGATTGTTACAGCCGTTGAGACAAAAGGAGGGAGTCGCTTGTGCTCACTTTCTCTAAGACGCAGCCACAGCCCCTATTGAATAACATGTTGACTGAACTGAACTGGGATCCGCATTTTAGAAAAATGTTCAACATCAGTCTGTCAGAAATATGTTTTAAGGATGTCCCGTTTAGGTGATGTGATTCAGAGTCATTTGATTTTGAAAATATGTTGAAAAGGAGTCCCAATCTGTTACTTTTGTAACACATTTAAAAAACAAACACATTTACTAAATAGATCCAGGTTGTTCCACATTTATTTTTACTAACCTTATTTATCATTTAACGTTAAAGCATACCTAATAAATGTATTGTAATCTTACATTTTGTGGGTTAGGAATTTTCCTGTCCCTGTAAGAAAGTTTCTGAAAATAAAATTCAGACGATTTGCTACGGTCACCACTACAACTGCCACTATGCGATGTGAAGGCATCGGCAGATTCCTTAAGGTTTCATGCAGCAGTCCAATATGAATTTTTTTTTTTAATCTTTAGCGTGATCATTAATGTAGACGGTGACAGTCAGGCGTGCAGAAAAGCGGCATTTGATATGGATGGCTGCCGTCCAGAGACATTTAAACATCGTTCAGTCGGAGCTGTTGCCAGCCAGCGGCCACTGACTGATGTCAACTTTTAGATAAAAATCGTTTGGTAAAATTGTAACTTTTTTTTCAAACATCCCCGGCCACTGCGCAGGTGTGTAAAAATGCGACTGTCCTCTTTGGATTACAAATGCTGTTGCGCGGCCACCTACCGAATTTGCTGATGGCGGTGGCATTTTGGGATATGTGACCGTAGTGGAATCTGGGTGACATTACAGCTTTCTGCTCAAGTTCGTATTTGTTTAATTACTGTAAGGCTCTTTAACTAAACTTATTAAATGATTTATGTTTATTTGAGAAAAAGCAGTTCCACCAACTATGTGACTATAGTCACAATTGCCCTTATGGGTGGATCTGCAGGTGAAAAAACAGTCCATAACCCACCTCAGACCCAAAAACCGGCAGTGACTATG
The DNA here is from genome assembly GCA_014656515.1 of Oryzias celebensis. NCBI lineage: Eukaryota > Metazoa > Chordata > Actinopteri > Beloniformes > Adrianichthyidae > Oryzias > Oryzias celebensis. The sequence continues at coordinate 22,966,256 of BNCR01000003.1, read as the reverse complement.
CGACAAAGACAAAATACCTGAACTATTTACTATTAACAACATCCACAAACCTGGTTTAAGTGACTTTTTACACAAAGCCACAGCAGAATTGAGAGCACCTTATCTGTGGCTGTAAATCTGTGATAACTGCTGGTAAGAAACCAACAGTTACAGCAGGCTTACCCTGCTCCTAACATTTAGAGTTAAAGGGCAAAGTTGCCGCTGCGCATTTTTACATTTTTGGTTTATAAAAAGCTCTTAAAGAGCATATATCGATCACTTTTAATCACGCCTGTCTGTGTGTTTTAGAGAGGGGAGCACCCCACATTAAACGGGCTTTGTCGCTGGCATTGTGAACTGATGTGTGACAATAATAGCTGCAGGCTATGATGGGACATTTTCCTTCTCCCATGCTGAGCTGCCCCCTTAGAGCCTGACTGTCTGTGTGTGGGACGTGTGGTGTGTGCACGTGTCTTCTGTTGTGTGCGCTCTTGTTGGTGCGCCTGCAGCCTGTAGAGTCTTAAGAAATAGGGCCTGTCAGAAGTGACTGATCAGACTAATCAGGTGGAACACGGCAGACAGCAGGATTAAAATACACTGGAGAGGGAAAGCCCAAACATAGCTCGGAGCAGGACACGCCTAGAATGCTGTTTTTCTTTGTGTGAGTCGAGGATTTACTTTGTTTTTTTATTTATTTATTCAAATGTGACAATTTTTGCACAACCAAAGCTGCAGTAACCCTAATCAGCAGTTATTTCAGAGACGTGCTTCACCAGCTGGCTGTGCTTGCATTAAGTGTTCAGCAGAGCGAACTGCGCCGAAGTATAATTGTTTACCGTGACAGTCGAGCTGTCGAACATAAATGAACTTTACACGTCTAAAGGGATGGATCATCCAGAATGGAGATAACAGGCCGTGTTTATCTTCCCCGTTAATCCATTTAGTCATCCAGTCATTCCTAAATCTACATCCTTGTTCTGGTTTGCTCTAACAATTATTGATGTTGCTTTGTTTTTTTGTTTTTTTTTGTGTTTTAATGCACTGGAATAAAAGCACTCATCGATATTAATGGCTACTCTATTTTGAGATAATGCTCACATTCATTACCATCCATTAATGTTTGTTTGCCTAATCTGATTGGACTATAACCTCTATATGCAAATTCAGGACTTTTCTAGTGTTTATTTGAGTAATCCTGAATGACCCACTCTGATGAAAATTGTAGGGTCTTTTTGGGTTTTTTAAGTGTTCTTGTGGCATTTTTCTCATGATGGAGGACATATATTAAGAAATTTCTAAATATTTCTTAAATGTAATTGTTGTGAATCAGGAGCAGACAAAAAAATGCAGTTTGAGAAAGATTGTATTTGTGAAGCTGGGCCACAAGCTCTCTTCTCCGCTCTATTCTTGCAGACAAATAGATCCATGTACGTCTTTGTTTTCCTCATCTGAGCTGGTATCTGGCTAAAAACTGGACGGCTAGATAGCCCCTACCATTTTTGTCGTACCACTAATGTTAGGTTGGCGGTTTTGAATTGAGCGAAGCAAGCGGAAGAACGTGTAAACAGATTGCTATTAGGGGAAGGGGAGGTGGGTTGCTCTGTGCTAATGGTCCCACCCACAACTCAGAGGTTGTCTGTTAATGAACTCCAGCCGCTTTGCAGAAAACACATCCCAGAAAACAACACAGGTTTTTTTTTTTGTCTAAAAACAGCACAATCATAATTAAAAGACCACTGGAAACTGTTTGAAAATAGATCAAATGATGATTGAAGTGGGACTTTAAACTCACACTTGCATTTCTGATTATTTCTTTATTCAAATCATTGTGAATAAGGAGCAAACAAAAGAATGCCATTTGAAAAGGACCGTTTTGGGCGGGCCACAAGCTTCCTGCTCCGAAGCCTCTTGGCAATAGGAAGCAGAGGCAGGATTCCTCAAGGTAAGTGATGCCACCCACAACTCAGAGGCAAATTTCTAATGAACTACTGCCGCTCCGCAGAAACTCTGTTCTAGAAAACAACATGTTTTTATTTTGATATTTTACTTAAAGTTGCATAATCAAAATTAAAAGAACCCTGGTAATACTTTTAAAATAGATAAAAAAAATGATCTCAGTGGATATTGAAAGACAGGAAAGTAATCTAATTTAAAAGTTATTCATCAAATGTTCTTTATTTCCTGCTTCTTCATTTACTTGTTACAACAAAACTATTAAATTTAATGGTATCCTTCATGTGGACTCACCAAAAGACGTCAGTTACCTTATTGTTTCCAAAACACATTCCCATTTTTTGACTCTCTTCATTTCATTGCTCCTCCCCGTCTTCCTCCTCCTCAGTCATCTGTCCCTGGAGCTACTCTAATTAAATATTGGGTCGGTGATGGTACACAGTCATCCAGCTGAGCAGCGGAGAAAGGCTCTAATTCCAGATCTCAGGATGGAACTGTGGCACACAATGGCCCTGCCATCCTCTCTGCCCCCCCCCCCCCCCCCCCCCCGATTCACAACTGAAACTCCTCTCCTCAGGCAGCTTTTTAATAGCCCCCGCCCCCCACCACCAACACACACACACAGTCACATGCATTCTCATCCATGTGCAAACCTACATACACCTGTGTAGTAGTGGCGCACACGTGTGTGACCCACTGTGACTGTCTGTCACTTGTGCTGCTGCTCACACTGCTTTGGGCCTTTTTGAAGTGTTCTTAAGGCTGGGCGACAGCCTTTTTATTTTCCACATCATACAGAGCTCACACTGCTCAGCTAAATCTACTACTCAACTCGCCTGGATTGTATGAGCAGCACTCAAGGGCAGCCTGTCAGGGACTGAGGCTTCCTGATCATTTTCCCCACATTATGGAGCTCTTAAAAGCACTCAAAGCAGGACGATTTAGCATGTAGGGGACTTTAAAATCAAGTAGCTCGAGCTGGATGTAGTTTTCTTGCATGGACATTTAGGTTATAGGGAAAAATCAAATGTGGCTTTTGGATCTCTGATTACTGAGAAATAGATTTTAAATACATTTAAAATTCACCTCTAAGTTTTGGGCGAGACCGTTTGCACGGAGTAAGCCCACCCCTACTTCCTAGCATCCATCTGATCAAGTGTTCTCCCACTAGCTTACAGCCCCCCACACCCCCAACCTAACATTAGCGGTACAACAGAAATGACGAGCAGGATTGTAGCTATTCAGCCGTACTGCAAGTGGATGCATCAGAAGGGAGTGGAGCAGGGAGCATGCGGCTGGCCAACGTAGCTAATATTTTGCAGCGAAATCTTTTGCAAACTGCATTTTTTTACTGCTCCTGATTCACAATTTGAATAAAGAAAAATTTAGAAATGCCATTTTAAGCATAATCTTCTTTATACATTTCTATAATCAGAAGAAAATGCAAGAAGAACATGTTAAAAACACCATTAAAAAAACACAATTATCATCTGAACTGGTCTTTAAGGACTTGAGTCTTTATTAATTTACACTGATAAAAGACTTGACTTCACTTTGATTTTTTTATAAGACATGAGACTTGACTAAGACTGGAGACAGATTATCTGAAGGAGCTTGACCTGTTTTTAAATATATTTGCTGTTTTGTATTTTTAAAGGTAGATCACATTAGATTTCATATTATGAAACACCTTCCATGCACAAACACCTCCATCAGCTCAGGAGCAGCACTGATACAGCAGCAGTCAAGCAGACAGCTACATAAAGAATACAGACCCTTTACAAAAAATTTGAATTTCACAGAAAGGTGTATTCATTTCCATCATTTCATTCAAAGAAATAAGCAATCATAGACTATAGATTCAGGGAACACAGCTTAATGGATTTCATGGGTTCCAGCTCATAAAACCCAGGATTTAAAAAAAAATGAGAAAACTGCAGATATCTGCTCAATTTTTGCCGGATTTGAATTTTTAAACAGAGTTTAAACAGAGTTTCACCAACTACAGTAAACTCAAAGCACCTGGACAGGATCTCCAGATGTCATTCAATTGGTTCAATGTGGTTCAATTGCCTCAGTTTGATTCATTAGGGGAAGACTTCAGACTTGACAACTACTCAGACCATCATTGATCCTCTCTATAGTCTGGGTAAGCCACAAAGGTTCTGCAAAAGTTAGCTACATGAATGTTTTTTTCATCTAATTATGGCTTTAGAGACGCATCTGTAAAAGAAAAAAATCTGACCAGGATGGTTTCATAGCAGAAAAAGGTTTATAAAAAGTCACCTGGAGAAGCTTTCTTATATCTAAATTAAACTGGAATAAAAACTGGCTTTCATACGCTCCTTATGTAAATGAGCTGAACAACGTATTGACCAAAAAATAATAAGAAAAACTTTTTTAAACTTTATATAGCCGTAGAACGCCAACAATTACTGAAAAAGCAAAAATTATATTTGAGCTTGTCAGAAAGTGAAGTAATATCTGGAATGTGAATAAATAAACTTTACTAAACTTAAAGGCAGGGATTTGATTGTGATTGGCTGTGAAGAAATAAGCACTTTAGCCATTGGCTCAGAGTGGAGACCAATAGGTGACGTAAGGAGCTGAATGTGATGAGGTAGATCCTCCATTTTGAAATTGCGCTAAAGCTTCACTTGAGCTCGCCAGAAAGTAAAGTAACAATTATGCTTAGGCTCCCTAATAATGAGCACAATCAAACATCGGCCCAAAGAGAAGTGTTTAAATGTGAATTCAGAATGCACAATAGAGGAAGAAGAAAGGATTTGGGGTGCTGTTGTAACAAAGCTGTGAATAATGGTCCCAAATTACCCACCTACTCAGCGCTGCATTTTCAGGGTATTTGGGCCATTGTACCACACACTCTGCTGCTGGTCGGCCAAGGCTGCTGACTTGGGGATTGAGACTTGAGACTTACCTAATAAATCCTAATATTTGAAGCATTTTTGGTTTCCGTTAAATAAGAAAAAAAATTGTTCAGGAAAACAAAAGTAATTTCCCAAAATCTAAATGAAGCTGATTGGATGATGACGTTTGTCCATCATTTAAACTGGAAGGTATTCAACATGAAGCGATACTGGAAATGCTTCGTACTAATCAGAAGTTTTATTAGTGTGCAGACAACGCATTTGAAAAAACACAAAAGTCATCGTCCAATCAGATATGTCCTGTAGTTTTGACCTTATCTGGTTTCAAATTGTGTTTCGTTTTTTTAACATTTCATTTTGATTTCTGAAAATTCTTTTTGTTTTTTAAAATGTTTCATTTTTATTTTGTTTCAATTTTTGGAATTTTGTTTCTGGAATTTTCTTTGGATTTTTTAATTAAAAGTTTTTTTTTTTTTTTTTTTTTTTTTTAATGAATTTGTCTTTAATGGTTTTGGTTGAGTGATTTGCACTCCAGGGCCACCGTAGTACTGCGTAGATTCTGACAGTGGTTAGCACTGTTGCCTCACAGAAAGAAAACTTGTTTGAGTTCTGGTTGAGTCCTTTCTGTGTGGAGTTTGCATGTTATCCCTGCAACATGTGGGTTTTTCTGGGCTCTCCAGTTCTACCCAACAGTCCAAAAGCATGCTATTATAAGTTGATTGTTAAGAGAATTGTGTGAATGTATATTTGTGCGTATAGCAGAGTAAATTTGTGTCTTCGACTCTGTGACTGGGGAGTAGCTGGGACAGCCCTGGGTGGTATATGTATGAACATACATGTCAATATAATGTAAATAACTGTTTATTTCCTTTTAATTTCTCTATTATCATTTAGGTATGAATCACAGTGTCTTTAAGTGATTTGATGTTGGAATTATTGTCACAAATAAACAAATTAGTTGTACTAATCGATTATTTGAAAGCTAAATTAATTTACAAAATTCTAATTTACATTTTTTTCTGTTTGATACACTGTGAACTCAGTAGACTGAATAACAGGCAGGAAGATACTCTTACTTAGCAAGACAATGATTAGGTAGGGTTTCCAGTAATGTTACACATTCATCATATGATAAATATTAAGTTTACTTTTTACTGTCACGACATTGTTGATCTTTTTGAAAAACATTTTGGAAATGCATTAAATCTAAATGAGTAATTGAGTCCTGTCAGGAAGCTGAGCCGAGTTAATAAATCTGGGAAAAACAAATCATTGATCATTTGCAAAAAGTGTTTTAAGCTGCTGTTTGCTTTGTTGGAAAACTATGAACTTTTATTAGTGAGGAAATGTATTATTAATATGATTCTAGTCTTGTTTAGCACACCTGCCTAACTTTAGTAGTGTTAAATCATTTAAGAATATATAAATTTGATGCAAAAATACTGTACAAGGGAAAATCCATCCATTCTTTGTCTTAACAACTGCATCCTTTACGGGGTTAGCCTATCCCAGGCGGGCTACACCCCTAATAAGTCGGACATTTTTTCCATGAATAGTTTAATTGGTGAATATAGTTCAATTTTAAAAACGTAGCTGATTGATGATGGAAAAAGGTAATGTGGAAATGAAAAAAGAATCCTTCCAGAAAGTATTCCTTTTTTTTTTAATTAAGTTTCCTTAGCTTTATAAATGAGGGCTGGATTTTTTTTTGGACAGCAATGGAAATGGAAGCTCAATTATATTTTTGCTTTAATGCAGATGCTAAATTAAGATAATTTTGGAGCCGAAGTGGTTTGATGGATATTAACATCAATAGCCAACAGGGGAAAGTTGCATTTGATATGAAAAACAAAGCAGTGAAGTAAATAGAAAAAAAAAAGATTTACATTTTTATTGAATTGCAATTTGATGAAAATGTTAATATTACAAAAGCAATTCTGTATGTCCTACATCAAGTCCAAGTAATAAAAATGTGTTTTAGTCTATTGGGGCAATGTAATGTATTAAATTTTGTAACATGTCTTCAGTTTTGCTTTGTCATTATTTTTGCCATATTTTTTTTTTACAATGATCAGGAAAGAAAACTCACAGCTTGATGCTGCGATCTTGATTTGATAAAATTGGCTATTAAAAAAAGCGTGGCCCAATGACCTGTTGAAAATGTGTTTGTATTTAGTTTTTTCCAATCTTCTGCTGTGCTTTGCAGTCCATTTTGTGTTAGCTTCATATTGAATCAACAATCATTTAAATGTTCTCTATGTGGCATTTTGTAAACTGTATCCCTTTCAAAACTCTTTCCTAGCTCTTTCCTGTTGAATTTGAGTATTTTCCAGAGTATACGTCGCACCAGAGTACAAGCAGAAGGAGCCAAAGAAATGCAGTATAAAGAAGTAAAAACCTTGTATGTCACTCTGGAAAATAAGTCTCACTTTAGGGAGAAAAGCGCAACGGTTCTGAACTAAATCTGCCAAGCCCAGCGTAATGCTGCGTTCACACCAAACGCAATTCACACGTCAAGTTTGTATTTGCTGTCTCTTCTGATGCGCATCAAATTCAATGCTCAGTGCTTGTCCAATGTTTTTTCAGAAGCTAGATTCTCCTGTGACATGAAGGAGAAGCTACTATAAATTTTTAGCCTCATTTGTATTTGAAAGCAGTCACAGTATACCTCATTTACAAAACATGGAAGACGGATGATGTTGATAGATGAGGTTTATTCATTTTGAAGAGCTCTACAAGGCATCGGTAAATGAGGAGAATATCTTAAGGTACTGAGGAGAATAATCAGATTCTCCTCCATCTTTGTTTGCACATATGCTCATGGTAAAATTATTGGTTCCCTACAAAATATACAGCATAAGAATGTATTTCAATAACTGGACTGTTTCTCTCCTTTCGTAATACTTTGATTTATGTAACTGTGAACCAAAATGAGACTTTTTTCCAAAAGGATGAATTTCCTTTTCTGTCTCCGCCACACAAGGATGCTGAAAAGTGTAGAGAAATTCCCTTTTCCTATCTACAATGGTCGAGGTAAAGCTTCTTTTAGGTTTTGTGTGGGTATTTGCTGCTGGGGATGGGGGTGTTGTTAATCTGTATCCTGTGTGCTCAGGGTTTTGGATCCTTGTCGATGTGTTTTTGCCCTGAATGATAATTCTGCCTGTTGGAAAGACTAGGGGTTGTTGTGCAACATCTTGGCACTCAGCTTTTCCCTCCTTTTCGAGCCACACTCTTTCCTCCGTCACTCTGTTTTTCCTTCTCCCTCTCCTTCCAGCTACCCTTCTTCAGTCCTTTGCACTCTCCGAGGCAGTGGAAGTGCCTTGACAGCACAAAGAGACAGTGTTTCATTGGGGTGGGAACAGCAAGAGAGAGCTCATCTGCTCAGCATGACGCCCATTACGTATTGATCTGGCTCGTAGGCTCTGGTAGCGCAAGTTAATGTTTGCAGCTAAACCAATTCTAAAAAGGCCTTCTTCTGCCTTTATGTGATGATCAGATTCCTTCTCTGTGCTACCCATGATTTTCTGGGAGACGGATGTGGTAGAAAATGTTGACAACAGGCACATGTTTGTGAAATCTCTGCCCTGGTGTGCTTAGACTATAAGCCCATTGATCTGAAGGGAGAATTAATTTGTTCTGGCACTAATGTGGGAGGGATCTAACTTCATAGTATTAGCCAATGTCAGATCCAGGCTGTTCAATTAGACCTGGCAACAAAGGCAAAGGGGATCATTTACAACTCCCCCACATGATCTCATCAATTATATCTTTGTGTTTATTCTGTTTTAATTTAAACTGCATGTTTACATTTAAAGTCCATCTCCAATCATCTTTTGATCTATTTTAAAAGCATCCCCACCGGCCTTTTACTTAGAATTATGCCAATTTTAGGTAAGAAAATACATCTGTTATTTTTTTAAGACATAGTTCCTGCAGAGTGGCAGTAGAGCATTAGAAATTCACGTCTGAGTTGTGGGCAATAGCACTGGTGGGTTGGCCTGCTTCAACTTCCCGGTATTCATCTGCTCACACGCTCACCTACAAGCTTACAACACCTCACAACCCTAACCTAACATAACCGGTGCAACATTGGAGCTATCCAACCATACAGTTTTGAGTCAGATTCCAGCTCAGGAGGGAAAAAAAAGACGTACACAGATGTATTTGTCTGCAAGCGGATACATCAGAATAGAACTGAGCAGTGGCCTTGTTGCCAGATGGTTGCAGCTTCACGTCACAGTTACACGCTTTTTCCAATAACCTTTTTTTTTGTCTGCTCCTGATTCGCAACTTGAATAGAAAAATACTCAGAAATGCAATTTTAAGCTTAATGTCCTTACATGTACTCCATCATGAGAAAAATGCCACAAAAACGTATTAAAAACGTCAAATTCATCGGAGTGTCATTTTAAGGCCAAATGGGAACACTTTCTGCTATGTGTGAAAAAAAAAAAAAGGTGCTGCGTTTTTAGTGAAGGTCTTTGTCAGAATCCGGGTTTCTCAATCAAATTCAGGCTAAGATGACGTCCATATTGAAAGACCTTTTTATGTGTCTGAACATTGGAAGCTTTCACATGTTTGTGAATTCATAACATATGAATGTCCTGTTGCCTGCATGTGTATATTCATACGTAGCGAGGGTGTGTGTGGAGGTGTGTTCAGGATGCGTATCTGAGAATATGCGATTTCCCAATGACAAAGCACCGTAATAGTAGGGTAGGATTTAGCCATAAAGCAATTGGGATAATCCACTGGTTTACCAGGAAAGCTCCCAGAACACCCACACTTTAAAGGATGTGAGTCAGGCTTCAAAGGGGGCCAGGGAAAGACACCAGAGAGACCCAAAAACCGAGCAGAGGATTAGAAATATAATTTCTTCCTAAACACAGCAGATTGATACTTTTGTTGGTATCAGATGGACACTGCTGGGATAATCCCAAATCAGCGAACACTCCAAACCTTTTTGATGACAGTCTTAATAAGAATAGAATCTTGGTCTGAGTGTGTGGATGTGGGCCTCATAGGCTTGCTGCAGCTTGTACTCCTCACCCAACTCTTCACCAAAACACCTCCTTTCATCTCTCTCTAACACACACACACACACAGAGTATAGTGATCAGATTAAATCTGACAGATAAGCACCTTTAGTTGCAGGTGCTGGAGCATGTTCTGTGAATCCTAAAGAACCACATTGGACAGATATTAATCTTCTCACCTGAACCTTACTCTACTGCTTTCTTCTCTTGCAGTGACTGATAACAGCGGTTTGATGCCTTGCTTGATAACCTTTTTTGTCATAAATCTGGCACTCTAAGCTTCACGTTCATTTTTGAGCTAAATCGCTGTATATGTGACTGGTTGCCATCTTCTATTTTTTTTACTTTACTTTTATAATATAGGCATGGTAGTCCTCTGGCTGTTAGAATCGCTGCTTCGCTTTATGTATCTCTTGTTTTCCTTCTTTTGTACTTGATTAAGGTTGTTCTGTGTCTCAGAATAACAGTTTACTGCAACTTTTCATTAAACGTGTTGTGCTCTTGCATGCTAGCTGTTACAGTGAAGCATAGATGTAAATGCAATGACATTTGTGTGAACCAAATCTATTCATCTAAAAACTACCAACCAGGTTAGAAACTTGAGTTGTGCTCATAAGTTTACGTACCCTTTAAAAAATATTCACTCTAGGCTATTTGTCAAATGATATAAATGATAACACAATCTTTTTTTTCCATATTATGATTAGCAATTGAATTAAGCTATTTTTTTAAACAACAGAGTTAACTCTTTTTAATCATAAGGACATCAGAAACTTAACCCAGACCAGACACCCATATTATACAAATCAAAAGTTGAAAAACCCCATCTCTTAGTACCTTGTATTGTCTCCTTTTGCATCAATAATAGCCTGAAGTCTCTTGTGGTCGTTGTGGACGAGGTTCTTTATTGTCCCTTAATGGCAAAGCAGGGGAAAACTAGATTCAGTTTTCTAGAGTCAAAACCTTGCATGGAGAAGCTGCATTCAGCTTCTGTTCTCCACATATCTAGAACAGACTTCCAAAAAACCTTAGATCAGCTAAAACATTCAGTTTACCGGTCTTTGAATCCAGGTGAAAGACCCACTCATTTGAATAGTTATTCAGAAGTTTACTTGCTTCAAATTCAGTTCTTTTTAACTTTCTTCACATTTTTATTTTAATGATCACTCCTTTAAACTTTATTTTAAGTGTCTTTTTGAATGATTTATGTAAATCTCTTTGAATTTTCTTTGTACATAGAAGGTGCTTTCAAATAAATGGTAGCTGGGGTATACTTGTAAAGCTCTTTTTTACATTCCTTGAAGGCCCAAACTGCTTTACAGTCACAGTCCCACTTGCCTTGCCTTGTTCCGTTTATCTCCGGAAGTACAATGTTTCACGACTCAGATGAGACATCTAAGCAAGAACATCTTGTCTTTGCCGTTTGTAGCAATGCCACCAACAATGAGGGTAAAAATAATGTGTCTACCTGTCCACTAAGGTTGCTTTCACTATATTTCAACGTGTATGTCTGTATGAAAATCCTGCTGTGCATATATTTACAATATCCACAAACAAAAGGGGAATTCCTTATGGTCAAATCATGCAAGATGTGTGGCAGAAAAACAAAGAAGGCTAATAAACAGTACTTTTTTTTTGTTTCGTTTACTGTTAAAGGACTAAAGTTTGAAGGTAAATTATATTCTGAGTCAGTTTCTCCCCTATCCACCTGGATTTAAAAGGGTTTTTGATAGTTCCAAGAAACAGAACACACACACAGTTGGGTGTGTGCGCGCTTCAAAGACTTGTGATTTTTCTGAAGGTCCTGCCAACAAATAAAGGCTTACTTCTGTCAACATTATGATGGCAGTGATGAGTCACAAAGCCCTCCTGACCAAACATTCAAAGACTGTAACACCACTCTGCAAAACACTGGGTTTTTCTGTGCTCTAACACTCAAAGGAGTTTCTATCTTGTAAGACTAATTATCTTTTTGTTACAGTCTGTAAATGCTATGCTTTTTGTCTGAAATGTAAATTACATGGCGGTAATAAACTAAACTAGGATCATAAAATAGAACTTTTATTAAAATACTTTTTGTCTTCCATTATGTTTGGACTTAAAAAAAATAGAAAACAAATTTCAATTTTTTAATTGTGTATTTTGTTTAGCTGTTGTATGAACTTTCATGTGCTACTTTGATAAAAATATCACTCATGGAGAACAGACAGTCCAGTGTGAACACCACATACTAAAAACACGAATGTGCTTTTTGCGCTTCTCGCATTTGTGTAAAATGTCTGGTGTGAACGTAGCATTATTTTCACCCTGTTTGTTGTGTTTTCTGTCTTACTGTTGTGTGCCGCCTTCCTGTTTTTTTGTTGTTGGATTTTTGTAAAACTCATCTTTGCTCAGGCATCCGTTCACAATGACTGTCTCAAGGTCTCTGCCCAAAAAAATGTAAACTTGTTTGATCTGATGTGTGAACCAATTTTTTTCCCATACTGACTGATTTCAGGCAGACTGGTTCAGAATTTGCTGTAGTGCATCCCAAGCTTAAACGACATACAACACCCTGAACCTTATAAGCATAAATACAAGTTTGAAACAGTTCTATGTTTAATCTTTACAACATATCGAAATGTTAAATGCAGACCATCAGAGCTGTTCTGGTTGATCACTAGGAAAGTAAGAAATCAGGATTAGATTAAAGTCACCTTTATAATATTACATCAAAGCTTAGTGTGTTTTTTGTCTTTGACTTTTTGGAGCAAACTATGGTGTAAACTGTTTGAGTTAATGTCATTTCCGTGAAAAGGCCTCGTCTGATTTTATAAAGTGGGTCCGATTATCTTGACCCCAAGTGTGCCAAGTTCTGTTGCACATGTTGCACATATAATTTTGTGGGTGTTTTTGAGGGGCAAATAACTGGGAATTACTTTGTAGATGATTATTTACTATACCGTCAATTTGTGTAGATGAAAAGCAATTATCCCTTATCCCTTCATCAGTCCTTTGTTGTTTGCAACTGATCTCATCAGACATCTAACTGTTCATAACATCACGCACTAGAAGTCGGTGCTGCACGCATCTAAAGCCACGCTAATACCACTCTGTGTGCACATTCCTTTACAGCTCATTTGAGGCCTAGATTTTCTGCCTTAAGCAGTAGTTAGTCCAGATGTTTAGTGCGCAGAGAAACAGAAATATTCTCGAAACTTTCCCATGAGCTGTCTGGTGTTGTGGTCTCAAACATTAGAACAGCTCAAAGAAAGTCTTATCAATTTAGTAATCAGTGTCTGATACAGTCAACACAGCAGAATTTGGAAACAGTTTAACCTCTGAACTGATGCCTCAACAACCTATTACATCCATTGATTGTATATAAGAACTGGACTGAGAGACCCCACCCCCCTTCCAAATAGGATGTACTTGCTGCCTCCAAGAAGCCAAAATCCCATAGACTTCTATTAAGAAATAATTAATGTTATTCTAGTTATCAGAATAGTAATTCTTGCTCAGCTACCACTGTTAACATGTTTTGCTAATCCTAATTTTTTTCATGATGTTTTTCTTTGTCACAAGTTATAAACTAACCAATCAGATGCCTCAGTAAAAGCATGTGGTGCCCGCTAGCCCTCACCTCGACTAATTCTTCCAAGTCCACTTTCAGTGGAAGTGGTGTGGACTTCCAACAAGCTTACTCCTGACTGGCAGCAGTTGACTCAAACTGACACGGACCTACTCGGATTACTGTTGTCTGGCTCCAACATAGCGATGTCCATATTGAAAAAAGATGGTGCCTGAACTGGCTTCATACGTAAAGCATTTTCTATGGGTGACGTCACACTCAGTCCAATTTTACAGTGTAGAAAAGGTCGCCTTGATCCGACAAAACAAGAGTCACCTGTTCTATCAAACATTAACTGAAAATAAGTATACAAAGACCACTCTGTGCAGTAATGTTTTATTTTAACTATACATGCCGTGTTAAAAAAAATTCAAAAGTATGAAAAAGAAAGGAAACACTATTTACACATTCACAGTACAACTTTACAACATATCTACACGCTCAAATACTCCGGAGATCAAATATACAGCTGGCAGCGCATTACCATGTTGCACAGTTTTCAAATCAACGTTACATGACAAAAATGGTTCATTTGCACATACATTGAGGTCTTACTGAAATAAAGGCTTTAGATTGCAACAGAAAAACCCAGGTCATATTGCATTGTACAAGGCAGTTGAGCAGAGTGTGTGGAGTGTATGTTTGTGATGTCGGTGTGCATGAGTTTAAAAAAAAGGAAAAGAAAGAAAGCCCGGGTACAGATTAGATGATTAGATTAGAAAGTCTTTACATACAATCACTGCTTGTAAACAAAATGTGGCTTTGGGCTAAACAGGCAACGGACGATGAAGTAAAACTACAGAAGTAACCCAAACCATCTACCCACTGCTACTAAACTAATCCCTCTTGTCCCTTCTGACCAATAGGTTTGATTCCTTTGCTTCAATTCCAGGAACACTGGGATTCTGCACCTCTCTCAGCCATGCTGACAGCCAGCTTTTCATGTGAAATATTATGTTAATACATTTGCTGTGTAGGATATGCTGCATTGAGCCAACTGATCCACAGTGCAAGGTCTGACCACCCTACATCCTATGGTCATAAAAATACATTCACTGCATTGCACCACTAAGCTGTGGAGACTTCCTTTCAAAACAGGCATTTGAAAGAGAAATATTTACCTAAATTCCAAACTTTTAAACCGTTTTTTTTCTGAAGATAAAAAGGGAATGACTCTTCAAACACATTTCTGCTAAATTTCATGAACAAGTTTTTGTAGCGTACATTAAAACCAACATACAGAGGACCAGTTGACATTGCCAAAATCATCTACTGTAATACTTAATTTTGTAAGGCACACAAAGCACAGATTTAGGTTCATTTGCCTAAAAATATTTATACTCCGTATTTATAGTATTTAAGTATATACAGGATGTCGTCATTTCCAGCATGACTCATTTGGACACATTGATAAATGTTGTGCTGATTGTACGCAGGTCATTTGTTGTGACGCTGGAAAGGGAACACAGGCTGCAGAACCAGTGGAGCAAATGACAATGATGTTATACATACATTATGTAACCTTGGGTCAGATTGGTATGCTGAGTGACAAAAGATCCACGGACCAGAAATGTGGAGGGGGGGTTAACTTGACATAAAAATGCCCGTTCACCTACTGCAGCACTTCAGTGATGGTTTACAAGAGATTTGCACAAAAAAACTGTTGTTCTGATACCACTGCTGCTTGAAATTCTTGGATATAACATGAGAAATTTCAGTCTTGGGGGGAAAAAAAATCAGCATTTAGTTTTTTTTTTTGTCTATATATATATATAAATCAGCACTTATCATCTGTTTGAAATACCACACAAGCTCCCACATTGAAGATGTACGCAGCCTTATCAGGTGTACAAGCCCTGTTGAGGGGAAAAAACGAACTAAAGACAAGTGTCTGAAATTATTAGCAGCAAATGTAAAGTTAAATTTTCTTGTGAGTTTTCTTGTCCCTGTCTAATGCACAGTTTACAAATCCAACCTAATTACAGCCCAACCTAAAAGGTAAACCCTAACTCTTGTTAGAGTGACAGCAAAATAAGACTTATGCTTGTTTCAGATTAGTTTCAGTGAAAACACAGACAATTATTGAAATGAAAGACAGTGCCTTAGGTCTTCAACAGTTCTTAAGGTGTTTCATCTGACATGTGGCACCATTCTTGAAGGCCTAACATGTGAACTGCTCTTACAAAAATCTGGATTCCAGTTAGCCAGCACACATTTAAACACTTTTATTTGCATTCTTTTCAATTTTGCTTACTGCGTGGTTGCGCAGTTTCTGGTCATATAAAAACAACACACACGATTGATTTTTGTTGTTGTTGTTGTTCCTCTGCCGCCTCACTACCAAAAGGTATTGCCTACCTTTATTATCTGTTGAATTCACATTAGTGGGAAGACAGTGCTGAAGGGCAGCAATACCTCAGACCCATTTTTCAAGTATTCCATGTTGTCTAAAAGTGGTACCAAACTGTCATAGCAGCTTGCTGGTATCCTAAACGTTGTACCCTTTGGGGAGATGGGTATAACCCAAATTCAGATACAGTAATTGGCAGTAGATCCAACTCTACTGACTGTTTGTACACCAATGCTTGCAAGCCCAAAGAGGCAGATGAGTTTGAGGCGACAACCCCAGTGAGAATCTTTGGCCACACATGGTTTTCCCTTTTTCTGTGTTAGTGAAGGTGCATATAATTTAAAGGGTTAACACACCTCAAGTTGATACACAAACACACAATGGGCCATGTCTCCTCCATACCCCTCAAGCACTCATGGTGCAAGGCTCTACCAAAAACCCAACTCTCTCCTTTAAAAATGTTCACAGTCCTTTAATAACTGTACTTGTTGACCACTCGCATTTGTGGAGTCTGTGGAGAAAATCCATTTGGTTTTGGGGGTACGTCTGGCTTTATCGAAGGGGTCCGTTTAACCCCCGTGCGGGGGAGTGAGCCATGACCACTGTAGCTGCTCTGCCGTGACAACGAAGGGTGGGGTGAGTGCATCCCTGATGCTACTACTGCACCATGGGAATCAAGTCTTGATGGGGGCGTTGGGGGCATGTAACCTCCTCTGTTCATACTTTGTTGGCGAGATACAGATACCCCCATGGTCACATTTGGTGAGGTGGATAAGGAATGCCTGTGAGAGGCACTCCTATGGAGTTGATAACCCCCTCTTTGTCTCTCCAATGTGCCCCCCATGCTAAGACTTCCTGTTGACGTGGTGGGAGTCGTGGGCATGGGCACATCAACCCTCTTCGTAGGGCTGTGCCTTGGCAAGGAGGAGGAGGGAGAGTACAAGGAAGCCTCACGACTGGGCACCTTGGGAGGCATTTCAGTCAACTCCTCCATGGGCTCCAATGTGAGCTGTTGCCTTGGGTGGGGCCCTGACCCCTCCTGGAAAATGGCCTTGGGATTGGCCACAGAGTCATTGAGGTGTTTTAAAAGGTCATTTAAAGTGTTCCTGGCATCCACAGACCTCTTCTGATCTCTTCTACCCCCTTTAGAATCTATATTTTTCAACTTCTTTTCAGAAGAATGCGGCAGAGGTTCATCCTCGTTGTCAGTGTTCTGATGGTCATGGGTGGCATTCGGCAAGACAACTGCACTGGGAATGTGGGAATGTCCCAAGCCAAGGTGAGAGTGGTGGGAATTGGCAGGGGAGGGAGAAGAGAGAAGGAACTGTGGACTCTTTGCTGATGAATTTGACTCCATGTGGGACCCGCTGACCTTCCCATGAGCCCTCTCCCATTGGTTCTTTATAGGCTGTAGGCCTTTCTGCTGAAGCACAGGTGTGGACTCTGGTGTGGGTAGAGCAGAAAGTTCTGGCGGCTGACATCCATCCCGTAGGATCATAGTCTTTGTATCACCATTGGATGTATTCAAGTCTTTGCCATTACTCAGCAAGTTGGTGTACAGTTTAGGAGAATCTATGTTTGTTTGGTACTCCTGAAGCAAAAAAAAAAAAAACACAAATAATTAGACATCAGCTATAGTTTTAAATATCACTTGATCACACCTCAATGTAAGAGCCGTACCTTTACAGGACTGTCAAAAAGGCCATTGAGCTTGACAAAACTCCCTGCAGAATCAGAGCAAGATGGTGCCTCGGACTCTGCGTCCTTGTGCACACGTCTTGGTTTGCGTAGAAATGAGTCCCGGTAGCAGAACACAATCAGACCAGCCAGCAGAGCTCCCATAAGAAAAGCGGCAAAGACGCAGGTGATGAGGATGTTCATGTGAACCATCTGGTTGGTATCACCCAATTGGTTAGTCGCCACGCCTATGAAACATCGACACATTTGTTAATCCCCAGATAAAACTGTGACTAGCTGTAGAATGTCTACTTTACTACTATTTCCTGCAGTAGCAGAAAGTCGTGCAGTCTTTCTGCTTTTACAGGCTTTTACAGGTACCCCATACAAGTAAGTAGTCAGCAACACATTCTCTAATCTGCACATTTAAATATGTATGAAGGAGAAACATGGAGAATATTGATGCTGTTGTGAACCAAAGTAACATTTCACAATCTACTGTAAGCACTGTTTAATTAGTTCAGCAAGGGAAACTTAAGTACATTGCCCTGATCCACATTCCAATAGAGACAGTGTCATGCATCCAGTACCAAAGGGAAAGAAGCGAACTCTTATCTAAGACAAAGAGCCAAAGCAATATTTTTGCACAATGTAATAACCAGCAGAAATTTGGTCGAAGGGACATAGAAGCAGTGTTTGCTTTATTAGAGCCCAGACAGCTGCTGATCTAGATTAGTTAGTAACCACAGACATTGAAAGAGTTAGTCATCTAACTGTGTGGCCACAACAATGAAGTGACACACAGCAAGCCCAGTCAATGATCTACCAGCCAGGGTAAAATGTCACCAAAGATAGTTAAAAATCTAACTGTATCTGAGGCAGAATCAAAACAAATACAAAACATAAAAAAATGTGATAAGAACAATGAATACAGGTAGAGTGATTAAATAAGAAGAAATAAATCATTTGGGGAAAAAGAAAGCAAGGAACAGCAGACAAAAATTACAGTGAATTAAAAAACGCAAGAAAGATCATCAACAACAAAAATGATAAATGAAAATACTAGTAGACTATGTTAGAAGGTCACGCTATCTAATGAAAACTGCTAAACTATTTGATCGTATAGATTGATTATACATGAATTTACACCCTAATGGGATTTTCTGGTAGCTATCAGGTTAGGCTCAGCACATCATGCTGGTTGCCTCCCTGTGGGCCTTACCCTCTGGTACCCTTGGGAAAAATTTTAAAGAATAGGAGCTGGTTGGGTCATCCTGCAGCACAAAGCCTGAGCCGTAGAGCTCTGGACCAGGCTCAGCACCTGGGCTGTGAGTGGATATGAGTACTGGTGAGTGTATGGGCCCACTGGGCTGGGCAGTGACTGGCGCTGATGACAACTCCATGTCTGTGGTGACAAACAAACGATTAATAATGTGCAGATGAGTGTGAAGCAAACTGTTTTCTTCCCTCTTGGTATTAGCAGAGTTAGCCGAAACATAAGGCTGAAACCTTTTTATAGTTGAGATTTGCGCCCCAACAGACCAATGATTGCACTTTATTTTTCCGTAAACAGAGAAAATGAATACAAAGAGGATATCAATTTTTGGAGAGGAGCTGGATCACGATAGTGAGGATGCCAAGGGATGTTGTGTGGGCATGCATTAAGACCAAAGAGTCTGGAAAGGAAATGATGAGTGGAAAGGAGGAAGTGAATCTGCGCTGAAACACAGCACCAACGTCCCATAGTGGTTATGCTTTGTGAGGATGAAAATGAAGCTTTAGCATTCAGGAAGAGTTTGGCACAGGAGATGAGGGGTAAGGCTGGAAATGTTCAACCCAAGGAAAATAAAACCATTTGAGTAAAAGATCAAACTAACCAGAGGTAGGGTCGCCAAATGGTTTGAAATCTGGCACTGAAGTACTGCCCAAAAAAGCTAAAAGAATTAAAAGGACAAGAAATCATTATAGGGGTATTCAGAGATAAAGAAAAACAATAAAAAAAATGAAAAGATAAACCTCTAAGAGATACTAAGAGTGCAGTTGGTTTATCATTATAAATATTTAGCACTCGCTGACTGTATCTTTTCCTCACTGGAGGCCCTCTGGGTCTGATCAATACTGAGGTTCAGCCTGGGTCACGTTTAGCTGATACATGTAAAAGGAAAGCTGCATTTCAAATAATTTAGTCACCATTTTGTCCATTAAATATGGCTGAACTTTCATAATCATGTACCAGCTGAACATGTCTTTAATTGCAAATGTCCAGGTTTGCATCTCACAGGCAGCATTAGTTACGAGTGAGCATGTACTGTATGTGATGTGTGTGTGTTATTACTGACTCATGTAGGGACAAGTTACTGGAGTGGTTACTGGTGTGAGTGTGCAGGCTCATGGCGTGTGTGTGAAGATGAGGCTTTTGCTTCATTTGCTTAAAATGTGTGTTAGCCCAACTGTGCAAGCTAGCACTTGTTTTAAGATAGATGGCATGGCACAGAGATGAGACTCATACCATGGCAGTCTCCAAGATGGGCTGTATTTCCTAATTCAACGTCTTGCTCATATCCGGTTCTGAAAACCAGAAAATTATGGGAGAGGAGATTATTAGATAATAAACAGGCAGCAAAAAAAGTTTTTCCATCCATTTCAAATCAGTGTTTGAACTCACAAAACTCCCGGCTGTATCCTCTCACAAGCACCGTGAGACCTCCAGCCACAGTAAGGATCCCTTGATGCAATACAAGACCTGGCAAGAACATAAAGATCTGGTTTAAGCACTTTAGAAGTGCCTTTATCAAGAGTGAATGACTAAACATTAACCAACCAAAAGACATTTATCATTTCCTTTATGACATCTGCAAGAAAAACAAAACGGTAAAACTACTGTGACCAACTCCCTGACCCGCTGCCTGTGCTACAGCGCCACACTTACTTGTGGCAAGAAGAATGCCTTTCGCAGCGACTCAGTGGAATGCGGATTACACAACTCGAAAAGGCGACATAAAGGCTGTGCGCGTCTTTGTCCACGTGCAGCGAGAGGACACGCTTGTCATCCTCATGGTTAGAAAGACACCTGAAAAAGAGAAACCCAATCAGGGATCTGTCAGGTAAGTCCATCAGTGTCAGTCTCAGTAGATGTAATCTCTTGCTGGGTGAAAAAGTCACATAAAGCTTTCTCTGGCTGTATTAAAGGATTTGAACTTGTGAAGCACAGGGGTTTCCACTCTGACTTATGCAAATAATCACCAGTTTAGAAAGAAGAACCATGCACTGAGAGCAGACAGACATCTGAGCCAAGATTTTTTGAGAGGTGCTGACTCAAGCCAGAACAGAAAGACAAAGCCAGACAGAAATAAGCTAATGGGTAAGTGTCCTTACTTGGCCTTATTGAAGACATCTATCTCCTCCAAGAGCAGGCTGTCATTCAAGAGCATGGGGGAAGTCTTAGCCAAAACCTTGAGGATGACCCCTGACTCAGCACCGATAAACACCACTGTGTAGTTCTTGTGAGGTCCAGCTTCATTGTCCACAGCCAGTGCTGTTAGCCTGTACCTTCATAAACATCAGATATACCAGATCATTTCATTGTAAACAGAAAATCATGTTTTGGAGAAATTAGCATAAAGCCTTATTCCTCACTTTAATTTTGTAAATGTAGAAGTAAATACACAATACTTGACAAATCAGTTGCTACTTTTAAAGGTTCAGCTGAAAAAATCTTAGGTAATTTAGTGCAGCAGTTGCTTGAGGAATTCTTCTTATGTGGCAGTAAAAATATTTGGCTAACGGCTTTATTATCAAACAGAAAAATACATTTGCTGAGACAATGATGGATGGAAAAGTGGAACAGAAGTCGAAAAGGGTGTGTTTGTTATTGGCTTCCTCATTTCAAACATGGGGGACAAAGGCCTGTTTTGCACTGTCATTCCCTTTTTATCAACCAGTGACAACCAAGTAATGAATATAGGTTAAAATTGTGACCTTTGTAATGTTTTATAGCGGAAATCTGAACTTGTAAACGTGGAATTTGATAAGCTCCTGTTAAGTAAGAAGACATTGCAGAACAGGTGTCTCCAATAGAGTAATTATAATGCAATGTCTTCTTAACTCAGAATTCAATCAAATTTATAAAATTGAATCAAGCTCTTAAATGTGTTCAACTTTGAGATTTTGGTTCAAATCCAGTTTGTAGGGTTCGCCTGTTAGCTTACATTTTCTGCATCTACAGTACAGAGCCCACCGGATTACAAGGTTCCCCGTGTATATTCTAACATATTTCATATTAAAGGGCACTAAAATATAAGGTTGATTAAGCAAAACAAGAAGTCAGTCGGTCAGTTTATTAATTCACAGTGATTCTAGAACATGCTTGTGACATGCTACACGTTAGCATTAGCGTATTCAAAATACGTGTTACTCCCAGGCATGTTTACGGCTTGTTCCAAAAAACAGACTTCTATTTTATACTGAGCGCCATCTAGCTCTCAAAATCACTTTGATATCACTAAGCACAACCAAAATGTATTTATACTGTACATAAGGCCATTCATTAAGGTCCTTTTCTGAAAAAAATCAAGCTTTTAAAGTGGGCCTTATAGTAAACAAAATGTTGTTTAAAAAAGAAATAAAAAAATGTTTGCTTTTTAATTGAAAAATGCAAAAACCGCATTTGCATTAACATGGAAAATGTTGTTGTCCTGACATTTACCGAACACGTGTCTTGGTGAACCAAGGTTCATCCCCGGTAGAAGGCACTGCTGTGTCCATGAGGGGGTGGGACTTGATAAACTGCAGGGTTTCATCCGGGAACTCGATGGAGCTTTTAAAAGACGCAGCTGGACCGTGACCTGCACAGCTCCCCGGTCTAAGGTAGAGTTCACACACACACACACAGAGGGCAACAGGTCAAAGATTAGCCTATAAGATCACACATCAGGGAGTCATAATAATGGGCAATGAAATGGGTAAGCAGCAGAGATGGGGGAGGAGGGGTAGCAGGTGTTTACCAGGATGACAAAAAAAGGGCTAAGCTGGAAACATAAAATATACATAAGCATAATTACTTTCCATCAATGATTTACTGGTGTAATTAGGTGCTTTGTGGACTTTGTGTTTTGGACACTGGGCAGGGCTACACATATATGTGCTGACTGTAAACAGGTTAAATATTCAACACTTTTAATTATGCCAAATTAATTATTTAATCATGAGCAGATGGTGAATGTGTGTGCTGGGTCAAAGCTACTAACCTGGGCTCTCACTAGTAAAAAAGATTTGATTTCACTGAATTTTTTTTCTTTTTTTTTCTGGGAAAAGAAGATTAACAACGGCGAGAAAATGACAGAAGGCCAAGAGCTGCTCCATTGAACACCTGCTGCTTTAAAGACCCACTCCAATGAAAATTGTTTTTGGTGTTTTTAACATGTTTGTGTGGCATCCACTTGCACACGACTAGACCCATGTACATCTTGATTTTCCTCGTCTGAGCTGGCATTTGGATCACAACTATATGGCCGGAAATTGTTTTCCGTTTTTGTTCCACCGCTAATTAGAGTTAGTTAGACTTGGGGTGTGAGGGGCTGTAAGCTAGTTGGAGAGGATGTAAACAGAGAGGTCCCAGGGGAGGTGGGGTGGGGTTGCTGCACCACAATCGTCCCCCCCACAACTCAGATGCAAATTTCTAATAAACTTAAGCAGATATTTTGATTTTGCCCAAAAACTGCATAATCATAATTAAAAGACCACTGGGAACGCTTTTGCAATATATATTAAAAGATGATAGGAGTAGGAGTTTAAGGAAATTAGGCTTTGCTGCTGAAATGTGCTCTAATATGTTCCTCTTTTGTCTAATTTTGGAATGTGGATCCATTTCAAAGGCTTAAAATGTGTAGCTATTATTCAGACAGAGAATGGGAGACTCTCACCTAGGTTTAGGTAGTTTTTCCTCAGGAAATGGAGTCCACACAGAATCTGCAGTCTTCTGCTCTTTGAAGCGACCCCAGAACACTTTCTCTATGTCCGCCATGGAGAAGGCACACACAGCTGACCCTGGGATGCTATGGGGAGGCAGACGCATTGGTTTGAAGTCCAAAAAGCCATCCTCGCCAATGGCACACATCCACTCTAGCTCACCTGTTCATCTGTGTAGTGAAAACCCCGACTACCGAGGGAACCCCGTTAATGTTGATGATGTCAGTGATGGACTGGAGGACATCAAAGTAGAAGAAGGACTCCCCTGGCACTGAACAGTTCAGCCTCGCCTTCACAAAGGATGTCCAGTGCTTCTCCAACACCCGCTGTGACCCTCCCACGTCATTTTTACAGATTCGAGCCACTCTGGAATACACAACCTGCGAGGAGCAGAGGTTTTGAGGGGAGCTCAGTCAGGCAAAAAAGGAGAGGATCTCGGTGAACATCACTAAAAACTCTCCAACATGCTAAATAATAAATAACTCCATCCAGCAGCGACTCTGCACAAATGACTTATCACACACTCTCGTCTTTAACTTAGTGTGAAGAGATTGTTCATCCGAACTGAAACAAGCAGAAAAATGGAAAGCATGAAATGTGCATAACTTAAAGCACATGCAAGAATGTTTGTTTTAATGTATTGCCAAGGCACAGAACATAAATGAAACTCTAAGCGGTTGGTTTATATGTTTTAATAATTGAATACTGCAAACCTCCATCAGAAGCCAGGTGCCACACCAGAATTAGTCTGGTTGAAATATTTAGCAGTTGCTTTTCTGGTGCAGGATGCTGGCTTTCTGGGACCAGCCCAGGATGAAATGTGGTCAAATGTAAAGTTGACTTCAAGCTTAGAATGTTCTAATTTCCTCTACACACAGTTTGCTTGTCTTGGCTGGAAACCCCTGCACCCACACTTCCTGAACATTTCTTTTAATGTTTTTACAGTCGACATTTACAGGAACTACTGGTTATTACCATATTTTTTGTATTCTGGATGTGATTAACCATCAGTGCATGAATGAACTCAGAACTAGGATGACTTGTGGCAGAAGTTTTACACTCGTTTCTATGTGACACCCATCAGGTACACTTTCTTACCTTCCCCAAATTGCTGTGCTCCACTGCAATCTCTCGGTAGAAAAAATACACATAGTTCCCATACTCGGCTGCATGCAGGAAATGAGGTTCTGAGGGAGAAAGAGGCACAGAGCTGAAGGGTATTTCTGCACTGTCACCACCACAGTGCATGTTCAATATTTCAGAGATTTGTACAAGGCAATATATGACAGGGGTGACCTAGATTGCCTGGGAGAGAACGGGCCATATTCCCCGTGAAGTCTCACAAGACAGGAAAGCTCTCTATCATTCCAAAAAGAGCCCGACAGCTGAGTATATACAAGCTTAGGCACTGCTGGCATTTTGCCTTTTTGCAGGTAGACACATGTCTCTCCAAGAAGGAGCAAAGATTTAGGTCACGAGGCTTTGGTTACCTTTTAACCATTTGGAGTCGTATTTGATGGTCCTCAATGCTGATCCATCACCCATACTGCGATAGATTACAGAATCACTGGCTTGGAAGTCGGCCACAGTGGCAGAATACAGCTTTCCCTCTAAAAAAATCATTTTTACATAAGAACAAAGTTAGAAAAAACATAGATTTTCTCTGTTTTGTTTATATTCTTTTATGAGATGTAATTGGTTTGGTTGTTATCACTGCTTGGTTTTTATTTTTTCTGTTGCAAAACAGAAGTGATAATAAGAGAATGAGCTTTTTTTTTTTCAGGGAGATCAACTAGGCGAGTGGGCGTATATATGTGTGTCCCGCACCAGCAAACAGGGCAACGTTGGTTTGCTTGGAGTCAAATGGGCACCGTGCCAGACCATTGATCTCTTCGCCGTCAAACTCGAGGTTATCCAGCTGCAGGGAACATGGAAAATCACCCACACATTAGAGCAGGTTCGTCAGGAAAACACCCCCACAGCGAATGGTACAAATCAGTTTAATTTAAAAAAGAAATAAAGGAAATGCACAAATGTACTACAAAAATGCCATTTTACATTTTTTGAAAGCGTTTAAGGTTTGGGACATGCAGGTACTGACCCTGTAGTATCTGCACATGGGGTTAAAGCCGTTTGTACCACAGATAAAGACCAGGTCATCATTTCTGGGGACCAACACCTTGATGAAGTTGTGGCACTCGTCCTAGAAACAACAATGCATCAAATAAGTTCATTGTTTCACTGGGATTCTCTGCTGATAGTGACATGTTATCCAAAAGGGATCACTTTAAGAATACATACTCTGTGTTTTCCTTTAACGGCGCACATGTCTCTGTCATCTTGGCCTGACCGCCACGTTAACTTCTGAAAGAGAAAAAAAAAACAAGTTTGTGTCAAACAAAAATGCACAAAGTCACACAAGCTTTCGCACTTCTCTGGTTTTACACTCTTGTCACTTGACAGCCTGTACAGTTTTGTGACAAATAGCTTTCCATCTTCTGCAGTCTCTACAGTTGGAGAGTGAAAGGAGGAGAGAGAAGTGTGTGATGGGAATCTTACCCGGTAAGGAATGATCTCGTTTCTGTAGGATTCTCTCAGACTGACTAGGTACACCTGATCTCTGTGGACAGAAAATTACAAACACACAACTCAGCAACAAAGTCAACAAGGAACACACACTTATGGGCCTTTATAGTGTTTTTTTTTCCTTTTTACTGTCATTTGAAGCGATTGTACATTTTTTTCCAAAATAAAATGCTTCACATCCATTTATTTTAGAGAAGTTTATAAATGCTATTCTAATTATTTTATTAACAGTACTTCCTGTTTCCATTTCTTTTCTAAAATATATTTAGCGTATAAATATTTACGTAGCCTTCATTTATATGACATCATCTTCAATCTCTATCAAATGTTATTGTTATGAATTAGCTTTAATTGATCAGCAAACACTCCAGACGTCAGCATTGATACATTTAAGTGTGACTGCAAGAAGCCAGAGGAGCGACTTTTATACCCACCATGTCCAAGTGATTTGCCGCAACAATATTAGTGCTAGCACTGAGATTAATCCCACTGTCCATTAAAACCAAAAAGATGCCGAGAAATCCCTGACAGCATGTCAGGCCGGCATGATAGACGCCCTTGCTGGATCAATTCTGGTCGTATACATCAGATGCAAGCCTGGGAGCCACAGATCCAATAACACTAAGAGCTTTTTGTCCTGGCATTGGCGGATGTGTCAAAGAGAAAAGCAGCAGACGGGGTTGAAGCAGTGTGTCTGTGTGTAACATTCACCTGCCAGCAATGAACAAAGTGTCCTGTATCTTGGTCATCAGCTGAAAGTCAAGGCGATGCTGGGACTCGTTCGCAGAGGGCCTGCCTCTGAACACGGGGTACCTCCGGGAAACTGCAAACACACGATTTCACACTCACTCACCTGTTGTGTCATTTAAGCCAGCTGTGTACTAAACAGTATAAATGCAAACAGAACAGCATATTCTCTCCAGTCAGACTGATGTGTCATTGTTTCGTGCTTGTGCCATAAATATGGCTGCTTATGTCAGCACATCTCTGTTGTAGCAGTACATCAAAGAAATGGAAATGAAATCCACTTAGAAGTACAGTTGGCCAAACAGCTGACTGACTCTGGGAGTTCAGATGTGACGTGCGCAACTGATCTGCTGACACCACAAGACAACAACCAGACTGCAGGCGTTTTATCTTAATTCTAGGAGTAACAATAAAGTAAATATGGAAAGTGTGGTTTTGGGGTGCATGGTTATGCTGTTGTGATTTCAAGCCTTCTGTCCGCTTGACTCATTTGTACTCACAATGTGCGTCAACGACATCGAGGGGCGCCACATCCTCTGGGAAGCTGACTGCGAGGAGAGTGCGCGAGGATGACAGCAACAGTAGCAGGAGCTCACTGAGCAGTAGCGCAGCTCTCTGGCCCATGGCTGCTCACAGACAACACTTCCTGTTTCACACTGGTGGAGGTGTTACCTGGAGACACACGTGAAAAGCAGGCTTTTGATCGGAATCAAAGACACTTCAGGTCATATCATGCACCGCAGGGTTTCACTCAAATCCCATGAGGCGAACAGTAACAAAATAAATCAAGAGGAGTTAACAGTAAGGTGATGATGCACACACAGCATCCTCTGATTTATTGATGACTGCGCTTTCAGTGGCAGCGTTTCTCCCTCCGCCCCTCCCTGCATCTGCTGTCTTAGGGAAGGTCAGCCAAGTGACCGGTGGGGCATCTCGGTGTGGGTTGGATGCGGCGGAAGTCTTCCGTTAGGAGCATGGCAGGCCTGCTGTCCCAGTACATCTGTGCCCTGACTGCTTTTTCCTCAGCCAAACTCAACACTAATCAGTGTACTGCAGCTTCATCACCATCGGTAGATTTCTGTCAGCGCTGGTAAAACTCCAGGCTTTCCAAAGAGCCTGTGCTGTTCACTGCAGCACACCTATTCATTTGCATTTGGACATCATTTTTATTCAAGCAATTCACCAAAAAAAAGCCCTAGATTTAAACATCACACGACTTGATAACACGTCAGCTTTGTTTGGGTTACACGCAATATCAGCGTGACAGAGGTTTAGAGAGTTCAAAAGTGGGTGAAGGACAACTTTATAGAGACAGACAGCATCTGTATTAATGACCAGTGTACATTCAAATATTTATAAGGCCAACAAATTATTCATGTGAGCAAAGCTTGAACGGATATAAACAATTTACTGGGAGACGTCACACAGTCAGAGAGATGGATTAGCTGGGAGATGCACAAACACACACGCATAATAGCACTTTCAAATGACATAACGCAAAGACTGGTGTATTTGTGGAAACACACACACACACACCCACACACCCACACACAGTATTGACTCACTGTTCAATTAGCCCCAAAGCACACCTGCTCCAAAGCTGTCTGTGAGCCCCGCCTGCCAAGCCATTAGAGCTTTGATTGATCCACACAGGAAACGTGGGCAATCAGCAGCCAGAAAAGACCGTCTATGAACTTATATCTGTGCCAGAACACAACATTAGCAACTTCCATCAGAGCATTTCATTTGGCCATAAGTTCCGTTTAAAAAAAGCACTCTTAAAGGGAGATTTATTGGCCCAACATAAACTTCTATACTGCTTGTCAAATAAATCAATTAACTATAACAATAAACTGTATCATTCTTTTTGTCGAACAGCAAAGACTGTGAAGTTTCTTACCAGACAGCAACAATTTGTTGGAACGACAGTACTCAGATTACTGAAAAACAACATTTGTGCCAAGAATTTGAAATAAAACACGTCGGATTTTTCTTTTCCCCCCAAAAAACCCTTATCACCCAGAACAGAAAGAAACAATCGCTGCGTGATGATGAAAGAGAGGGGCTGTAATGCGGAATGTGAGTTAATGCCAGTGTTTTGCTTATCAACAGTGTGTAATCGGGGCTGTTCAGCCCTTTGTGGGAAAGTGAGCCCTTTGAAAGAACAGTGTCATTAGGACTGAATAATGCGGGGCCAAGATGAGAAAAAGTCCCAGCTTCGTCACATAATGGTTACTGCTAAAAATGCAGATGATGGGTAAAGGTTGGCCCCCCTCCTTCACTATGCCATCACTTCTTACACTATAGATACAATTGGGCGTGAGGGATCTATGGATCGAACGCATGCAGGAACCTCAATCTATAGACAGGAGAAAATAATTCTAATGAGGAATAAAAATCCTGAATTCCTTAAAAACTTTTATTTACTCCTCTAGGCTTAGATGCCCAGGAAAAGTGCTATTTTAAAACTTAAGCAATAAATCGCTTTGCTTTAGGGAGAAGTAGAGGACAGGAATAGATACTAAATGCTCAATAACTGAGATACAAAAAAGGAAGCCCAAATGATCCATGAAAAGTAAATAATCAGAACTCTGCTGCACTGTGCATCATGCAAGCTGCAAACTTTGCTTATTGCCCTAACTCTCCTCCCAGGTAACCCTTACTTATCTACAGTCTTTGTCACGCCTCTTCAAAAAAAAAAAAAATAAATCACACTCTTTTCCTCCCATTCTCCTTTCATAAACAATTCAGAAGGCAAAACGCTCCAAGCTGAAGCAGAGACTCGGCTCCCATAATTCCTTGCATGCCAGTAGCTTCACGGTTCGGGCATAAGTTTTCCACCTGAACTTTCATATAAAGGAGAAACAACACGAGTAGAGGTCAGCGATCTAAAATTACACCTCAATCTCGTGCGAGCCTCTTTTCTTTTCTAATGACTATTCGTTCCCACTCTGGTTCCTGACTCTCCCCTAGTGTGTGAGTGTATGGCTGGTTGCGCATGCCTGTATAGGCCTTAACAAGTCTAGAGATCCTGGGCTTGTCACGCAACTCAGTGGCATTCAGCCTAGCTTCACTTTATCTCTGTTATTACAGGCTTTTTTCAGCGTCCTCCAACCACGCACTTTCACTGTTAATGTTGTTGGCTCACGCCCATGGTGCTGAACACAGGGAGGGGAAGGGGGATGTGGTGGATTTCTCATTTTCACTGAGGGTGGGTGTAGGGGTCCAAAGCCAAATTCTAGTAGTTACAGCTCAAGCTTTAATGTCCTGAGCTCGAAATGACAGATTAGCATTTACTCCCCTCTCAGCTGTGCTTAACTTGGCACATAGAGGCTATGACCTCTCTTCCACTGTAAGCTTTGGGTGTTTTTTTGCATTTTACAGGGCGATCATAATGGGAAGAATTGTGCTACGTTCACACCGAGCTCAGCAACATGCGTCCAAGTGACCACTTTCAATGAAAAGTTGATGTAAGCATGCCTAAATGTGTGGGCTTTACACGTTGCTACACAAGTTTTTACAAACATTTTCGGGCTCTGCTTACAAAACACACGGTCATTGAACAATCATTCAAAGTTTAACTCTGACCAGCCAGGAGCTCGGATTTGGTAATGACGGATGAGTAGCGTCCTTTTCAATTCATGGAAGTGCCAACTGATTGAAAATTGATCATTGAGGAAAAATCAATAGTTGGGATTTGTGCCCAACCGGAATTATAAGACACCAAGTCTTTCATATATCGGAATAGAGCTGTGAGATTTGTACCGCTTCCACATTTACCCCAGCATCTTCCATCTGTGAGTACACGCACAAATACCTGGTGGCGATAGTCCAGTGTGAAAACCATATGCTAAAAGCGTGTTCAACATACTCAGTGTGTATGTAGCATTAAGGATGAAAGAAAGAGTAGTAACCCCGCAGAACAATGACCGTTGCTGCCAGAGGACACTCCAGTTGTTATCTTGCGCCATGCTGAGTTGTAACGCTGACAACACAGGAAACTGCAGGAGTTCAGCCGCAGACATGATATTCCTCACGTTCACAAGACCATCTAACTGGGACTGTTTCCCAAAAAACAAATATTAGTTCGGTCTGAAAAATGAGTCAAAATCCAGTCATATGTACGACTGAGTCAACCAAGCTATGCGAACCTTTCCTTTTCCCGAAATGAGTAATGAACAGCCCCCCTCCCCAGTTCCTCGCTATAGAGGGAAAGATCATATCTGACAGGGTTGGTTGGACTTGTTGCTTCACAGATTTCTCAGAAGAGTGAAGTCTCTGCCATCCCGAACAGCGGTTGCCTCATTTTCCCCTCTACCTTGACAAACAGAGGAGTGAAACAGGAGAATGGCGGTTCTCTACAAGAAGCCTTGAGCTGCAGGTGTGACCAAGAAACAAAAGGAGCTTTGGGCAACTCAACACAATAGAGCCCCACCCCCGATCTGTGGACCCACATGTAGCAAAGCGGTTCCGGGGCTCTAAAAAGGGATTTTTTTGGGGGGGTAATAAAGCGAACTAAACAAACACGGTGCCTGCAAATTGTGCACGCTTTAATCACACTGCCAATTAAACACTTAGTAGTCTGAACGGTGATGTGCAGCTCAAAGATGCCAGTGGGGTTAATGCTGATCAGTGTGGTTTAATGATAGCTGTTCCTGGGTTACAGATGGCTGGAGTGGAGGTTAACGGTGGTCGTTCTGGTCAGCGAGCCCCAACCATGTAGTCAGTGAGGCGAGCGGAGACACACAGCCCAGCTGTGCCATCAAAAACTAGAGGAACTTGAGGTTTTCTTCTGATGCTTGAGAGAAACCATTTAGTGGTGTTCCTGCAGATATCCAGTTTGTAATTACAGTATGAAGTTGGTTCTCTGATCTCTACGGTAACTTTATGCACATTTCCTGTGAGATGTGCACTTTATTTTTTAGATTTATTTAGCAAACGCAACTAGTTTAAAACGACAGAAGAAACCATTAAAGCACAATTTTTGAAATCCTTAAAACTAAGCTTAGTAGCAAAGTAAATAAAAAACATATACGAGTTTTTTTCCAATATTCCATCGAATGTTTTTTAAGTTGTGCATTTATCTGTTCCACTTATTTTGCACAAAAAAAGCGCATGACACTAATGCTGGCATTGTGTGAACCGGCCCATAAAGCCATTCAAGTTTCATCCATGGCAAATCTTTTCAGAGCGCTTTAGTCAACACGCAGGACACATAGAAAAGACAACAAAGACGCGGGGGACAGTGGTGGAGTTGGAGGACAGGGGGATGAGGATGCCTTTAACTGCCCAAACCCCAGCAGAGGGATGAGCTTCACTGCTGATCTGCCTCCAAAAAGGTTAAGAGAACATCTGCACGTTCTTCTCCTCTCTGTTTGCCAAAAATAACAATTTTTAAAAGAAATTCTTCCATTAGAGAGATCAAACCCTCTCTAAGAGGAAGACAGAGAAGTGCAACCTCCATGTTAACTGTCTGCTCCACACCTCTCATTGTTTTACAGCATCCTGTCTAATTTTACCAGATCACATTTTCTAGGATCCCTCTTTTTATTTTAACATATCTATTTAGTTCAAACAAAAGACAGTTAGGTACCTTAGATAAATGATAGACCAAAAAAAAAAAAAAAACCTATCCATCACAGATACAGATTTGTGATTCAAACTGATTGAATATTTTAAGGTATTTTTCTGCAACAATCCGACCAATTATAAACCCAATTATGGGTTTCCGCATTAAAAAAAAATTAATTTCGAAATGTAAACGCTTTACTTTGAAATGCTTTTATTTCTTTACTAAAATGAAACACAAAGGGGGAAAAAATATGTACATAGTCGTGTATTTTTTGGCATCCACACTTACCTTAATCGCGCGTGAATGGGACAATCCAACTGAAAGTCATATTCCTTTGATAATCCATTTGGGAGAAAGAATATTCCTGTCACTTTACGCTCCATTCGGACGCCACTTTTTTTTTTTTTCTCGTCCAGTTGCGCACGGATTGGAGCTGCGCGCTGTGACTGCGTCTCCGCGCCCGGACCCCGCTTTTTGCGCTCTGATGAGAGCTGTGCCACGACCACACGGGGCCCCCTCCCTCACTCACCAGCGCCCCCTCCCTCCACTACCATTAACTTTGGAAAGCAGGGGTGAAAGACATAAACATTAACCACGCACTGTTTTTACTACGAGGCTCCGCGACTTGCCCAATCAGTGATTTATGCGGAGAGAGCGTGCGCGCAGGAGTTTCATTTGTCTCCATAAACCATCCGATTTGCGTAAAAAAACCCTCCTCTTTGCGCGTGTTTATCAAGCTACTTTCACTAGGTTCCGCTCACCAATTGAGTAAAAACGAGATCAGAAATCCAATCATAGTCAAGCTTTGATAGTTTTACCTTTAAACCTCTTAGATTTCCCCTCTAAGCGATTGAAAGACGCGTCCGAACCGTGGAGACATCATGTGGAACCCCCACTCCAAAGAATAACGCCTGAATTTGAGTCTGGAGTGAAGATCAGCCCGAGTAAAAATAGAGCAAACTATTTCTGTCCTGCAAGCATCAGTTTTGCAGAGCGGCATAGCGACGTGGTCAGAAATATTTCTGCTTTCCCAGCACAGACTTTGGTTTAGTTTTCCATTCGACTTTCTCTGCGTAATGCGGCTCTAAAGAAACGGACAGAACACATCCAGGCTGCAGCAAAGAACTCACCTCATCGGAAATGATTTTTTTTTGTATCCTTATCCTTTGCTGTAATCCAAAAGAAATAGTGCCGCGCGTCGCCGTGAATCAACTTCTCCTGGCAGGGAGAAAAACAAACTAATGCACGGCAAATGGTGTAATTCGACCCATGCTAAGTCAATCCATCCACTGAGAGGACTGCAGCCTACCAATGAGCAGCGCTCTTGCTCCAGTCCCTCCCCCAGCCATCCATCCCTCCTCAGTTGGGCTTCTCTGCTTGGCTCTGGCTTCCTTCCTTTCTCTCCCAAAGCCTGGAGAGGAGAAAAAAAATAATAAAACAACCCCCAATACACACACGCGCACACACACTTCTATGTTGAACCCCTTCCCCCACCGCCAAGTCAGTCAGAGATGAGTGCCTAGTTAAAATAATTTCAGTTGTGGCATGTTTACTGTTTAGTTACAGCTTTCGGCATGTTCAATGTTAAGGAGCAGCTTTCAGCCCAAACCTGTTTTCTTTCCCACTAAATTCCCATATAAACAGTTGAAAGAAGCATAACTTCATTATACAGTGAGAATCAAAACAACTTTTCATTAAATCAATAAATAAAAAAACTTAAATACCCACTCCAATAAATTTTTGGCTTTTTTTTGTGTGTTTTTAGTATGTTCTTGTAACCTTTTCCTCACGATAAATAAATAAAACTAGTAATTCTATATTCCAATCATTGTGAAAAAGGAGCAGACAAAAAAAAACAATTTAAAAAAGCTTGTAGTTATTATGTACAAACTTTAATTGCCAGGTCATTAGCTCCCAGCTCCACTCTATTCCGATACATTCACTTGTAGACAACTAAATCCATTTACGTCTTTTTTTCTGGCCCAATCAGACATCTGGTTTAAAACTTTACAGCTGGATATCTCTAATATTGCTCGCCATTTTTTGTTGCATCTGTAATGTTAGGTTAGGTTGAGGTTGTGAGGGGCTGTAAGCTTGTGGGAGAGAGCATAAGCAAAGGGATCATAGGAAATAAAGGCAGGCTCACTCCTTGCCAATAATGCTGCCTACAACTTAGGGGCAAATGTTTTATAAACTGCTGCTGACACTGTGTCATGGAAAACAACACCGTTTTTTTTTTTTTTTTGGCTAAAAAAACGACTGGAGTGGGATTTCCATTTTTTTTAGGAATTCCTATCACTGTCTGTTTACTTTATCTGGTTGCATACTTTGACAAAATACGTTTAGCGTGAACTTCTAACGTCCTTCTGCTGAAATCACCTTTGAACACACAAAAGAGGCTCATTTGCACTCTGTTGAAGAGGCGGGTTAGCAGATGTGTGAGAATTTCCCCCCATATGAACATCCTAACCCACTATCGCACATGCTCCTGACAGCCCCCATTATGGGCTGTGAAAGTACTATCTGCATCTCAATAGTGGTAGAGGAAACATTGTCGATCTCCCTGATCCTGGTGTGGTACCCTCTTGCATGTCTTTGTCCAAGTGTATCCCACTCTTCCTCTTTATCTGAACTTCTTTACCTCCAATCTTCCCACTTGCAAAACCCTGTTCTCATGCCACCATTCTCATTTCTGTCCAATTTCACTGAAGTTATCACTGTCGTTTTCTATCTCATATGACTTTCAGTCAGGGTCTTCTTTTCTGTCATTGTTCGCTCTTATCTCAGATTCTCTGTCAATCACGGTTACCTCTGTGTGCTGTCCAGGTTCCATAAAGTGACTAAATCAGTTTTAGATTGAACATAGAAGGAGAGATAGGTAGAAAAATTGATGTTTCTAAAGTTTGAAGGTGGCAGGTAGTGACTGAGAGTTGATAAATAAATGCATACACCTACAGGGGTGTAGTTATTAGCTGACCTTTTGATTGGTTTGTACATTCTGTTAAAATTACTAATAAATCGGCCATTCAGCGACTAAGAAAAAACAGTAGAAAAAACCAAACAAAAAGCAGAATTTTTTCATTTTTTTTAAAAATAAGCTTCTCGAGAAACTGTTCTGTACAGTAAACAAGCTCTATACATGAATTTCTGCACTGTGTTGAAGATATAAATGTTGGCATGATTCCCATTCACTAATCCTTAAATCATGTTATCCTGTAAACATACTAAATGCGGGACCGTTCCGATTGAATGCAGTTCTGCAGTTGATGCTCCAATGCCTTAAACCCAGTTTCATCACTAACCACATGTTAGAACACAGCACAGGCAGGGGTGCTGGGGAAAGGCAGCAGCCAGCAGGTCAACCCAGTCATAGTTAACTCATGATTCCATTATGACTTTTAGATCTGATTCTTATCATATACAGATGTTCTGATTTTTTAAAGGTATTTGTTAATGAATTTCTTACATCTATTCCATCTATTCTACTTCAGAGTCAGAACCCTATTCTGAAGCAACCCTGTGACCCAACACAGCTCCTGTTGGGTGAAGGCGGAGCACACCTTAAACAGGTCACCACCAGTCTATTGGTGAGCCACACATACACACCGATCACATACACACCGATGGACGATTTAGAGACACCAATTAACCTACGAAGCATGTTTTTGGACTGTGGTAGGAAACCAGCAAGCAAACTCCACACTGAAAAGTCCCAGCCGGTATTTGAACCTGGGCATTCTCGCTATGAGGCAAAAAAGTTGTTGATTACAAAAAAACCCAACATGAATAAGTCAGGACAGTAAAGACTTGCAGACATTTAATTTAGTTCAGACTTTTGAAAAACATATACCAGGGAAAGATTTTGAGTTTGTACTTTCTTCAGACACCCAAATTCATCCTATCAAAGTCTTAAGTGTTTTTGAGTGTTCATGTTGAGATGGAGGGAAACTGGAGAGCAAAGTTATGTGTGTGAGGGTGGAGGGGGAGGACAGGAGACAGAAGGTCTGTGATATTCCCAAAGCCTGATAAGCTCCCATAGGGACCCTATGGTGTGTAGGTTGACCCCAGGGGGTGTGGACGGGCGGGTCCAAGGGTGCAGCGGAGAATATGTGGGCTTGGCTTTAGGATAGGCGTACAAGAGATGTGGACTATGCTGTAGTCCGTTATTTACTGCCTGGAACTGCTGGTACAGATGGGTGCGTGTCAAGGGTGGGGGCTGCAGGCTTAAGGCTGGAACAGAGGGAGGCCTGTGAAAGGGTTGATATTTTACTTCAGATAGCTAATTTAAAGATAAAAGAAACTGCAGATTGTCTCAAAGGAGCAGGTTGTGAAATCATCAGAAAGCTGAAGAAGCTGATAAAAAAAGGAGCAGAAGAAGAAGCCAGCAATAGCAATAAACTGACAGAAGAAAAGCCTGCATGCTTCTTGGCTAGATGTTAAGTGTTCTATCAGATGGCCAGCTCTCACTGTGGAGGCAGTCTGGACTAAGTCTGCATGGCGACCTCTGATTGATTAGGAGGCCATTTCTGGCACTTGGCTGGCCTGGACACCATTTGTCACCTGACTGTGCAGCCCCATTGAGAAGCTCTCAGGTCTACCAATCTACATGCAGACCTTTTCTCTAATCCCCAACTCTGTCTGATCCATCAGGGCCACCCATGTCATAAATCTGTTCCGTTATTTCAGCGCTCAACCCTTTGGGTCAGAGTAAGAGCAGCCTGTCGGAGAACGACAGGGGAATATACAATCTTCCAAAGACATTCTTTTCAAGCGGTGCCTCGTTTAACATGTTTGTGGTGACTGATGTTCTCAGAGCTGCTTTAAACCTAAGATTAGGTAATTTTTGTTTACCAGAAAAGACATTGGGCTACTTCATACCAATGTTTGTTTTGTAAATGAAAATTTGTACTTCTCAAATGCGTAAAAATAGAGTGTAGGTGCTTGATGATTTTTACATGATCCAAAATGTCACATG
Source organism: Oryzias celebensis (assembly GCA_014656515.1). Taxonomy (NCBI): domain Eukaryota; kingdom Metazoa; phylum Chordata; class Actinopteri; order Beloniformes; family Adrianichthyidae; genus Oryzias; species Oryzias celebensis. The sequence continues at coordinate 22,928,916 of BNCR01000003.1, read as the reverse complement.
CTTATCAACTTGGAGCATTTCAAAGTGATTTGATTTTAACAGCTCATTTTTCCATATTTAAATAACCATTTTTACTAGCAAAGCATTAACTGTCCACATTAGGTTGGTTTAAAAGCAAGAGATCACTTGAAGATTATGAGCATCACAAAAAGTAAAGATTATTTGGATGAAAACAAATCTTGTAATGTTAATGGTTTGTTGTCTGTCTCATACTTTAAATTGCATTAAAACCCCACTAACTGTTTGAACCTTGATTGAGGTGTTCAAGACTAAGAATTTGGCAAGAACCTACCCCATTTGTCCCACATTTTGATGAAAACAAGGCTTGTACAAGCTTTGTCGTTTTTTTTTTTTTCTTTTGCAAGCCCACGGTACAAAAAGATGCTATTGGATGATTTTTTTCACGATGGAGGACATATATATAAAGAAAATTAAGATTAAAATGGGGCTTTCTGAGTTTGTCTTTGGTGAAATTGTTGTGAATCAGGACTAGCCAAAAAAATGCCATTTGAAAAAGCTTGTAGCAGTGACATAGATGCTACAGTCGATTGGCCACAAGCTCCCTGCTCTGTTTCATTCATTATAATTACAAGATGTGCTGAAAGGTGAACAACAACAACTTTACATTACACAAAGCATTCGGTTCTAGGCCCTATTTTGTTCTCCATTTATATTGACAACTTGTGTCAAAAACTTGCCAAGTGCATTATATCCTTTTTTACGCTCATAACACTGTTATTTATTGTTTCTGTCGATCAATCTTACAAACTTTTGAATTTTACAGTCTCCTTTTAATGTCCTTCGGTCTCATCTTCGGTTACTAAAAATGGGCCTAAATGCAGAAAAAAAAAACATTTTTGCAAAAACGTGAATTACCGGAGAACACTCAGGTTCTAAAAATTGACAAAGATAAATCAACAGAGGTAATAGATAGCTACAAGTACCTTGGTTTTGTGCTTGATACAGAGCTTTCTTTTACATTGCATTTTGCCTCTTTGCTACGCAAACTAAAAGTGAAGCTTGGGTTTATTTCAGAAAGAAATTCTGCTTTTCACTCAGAGGTCACAAAATTCCTGTAGCAGCTACATTTTTACCTCTGAATATGGAGACGTTCTGGACATGAATGCCTTGTACACCTGTCTTCAAACATTGAATACTGTGTATCACTGTGCACTGAGGTTTGTAACTGGTTGTAGTCGCCTCACTCATCTTTGTGAACTGTATACCAGAGTTCAATGGCCTTTTTTGAGCACGCAAAGTTATGCGTACTGGATGACTCTGGTCTATAAGGCGCTGCTTGGTTTTGGTTCTCTGGTTCAAACCAAAAACATTTTGTAAAGAAACTTAGATGTTTTAAAAGTTGGCCGTCTACCACTCTGCTATCACTTTCCAATGATTTACATCAACGTTTTGTGGGCTTGCTGTGTAGAAGAACAGATCAAAGTAAATCATCAGAGGTCTTACAATATAATAAAACACTAAGCAGTATTCTGCTTTAATAATAAGCAGTTGGCAGTATTTTGGGTCAATATTGGCAACCTTTCCCAGAGCAACTCTAAATTCCAAGCAAACAATTTCAAAAGAAAAAAAATCAGCTTGTATCTTGTATCTTGTAACATCCTCTATGACTGCACACAACACCTGTGCAGACGTGGACCGGTTTCAAAAGCTGTTGCGGCACTTCAGAAGATCTGTGTTTTAAAGATTGGTGAGTTGATAACAATGCTATCAAGTTAACTTTATTACCTGCTTTTATAGATTCAAGAACTAAACCAAAGGTTAGCAAAGTTTATAATTTATGGTTTCATGGTTTGACTGGAAGTGGGCTTGAAACATATCTTTAATTTGCAATGCTTTTCTGTAATTTGGAGCCAAAAAAAAAAAAAAAAACCTGTGCTCCCCTATTCCATATTGCTCCTTTCACGAGAATATTTTGTAAAACAGGAAATGGCTAATCTATTTTCGTCCAAAACCTGTTTTCCGCTTCATTTCCCTTTCCTGATGACTGCAGCAGTTAGTCACAAAAAATGCACAGAAAGGTATGAAATTCAGTGCAGATTTCAGATGATTTTGTTTATCAGAATTTGTTGGGAGAAAATAAGAATGCAAATGATATTCATAGGTGTGGGTAATTTGCAGTCTGTGATAAGCTGGAAGTATGTCGGTGAAATGTTTATGACTGAGTGGCACAAATTACATTTTTTGTGACTCATTATTTATTGATCTAAATGTTAAAAACCTTGTTGGGCCGTCAAAGCACCTTCATGGGATATATTTATAAATTGTTCCTGGACTTGAGGAGTGGATGACACATTTTGCTGTCATGTTATGTATAAAGTGAATGATATGGTGCGATAATGCATCTTCACCTTGACTCCATTAGGACAATGTTTCTGCTAATTAGCGAGGCCTACACCTCACACTAACGCTGGTTATGTGTGGGAGGAAACCCAGTGTTCGGGGGCAAAAGTTTTATTACTTCTGGTAATGATAATAAATGCCTCCACCTACACACCATGCCTTTTATTATAGCAGTGATCTCCTAACATCTCAGTTAAAATCCATCACTGTAGCTCGGAAAACGATTGCTCAAGCACAGCAGTGAACCATTGTAGTGATCCGAGACCCCCTTGGTAATGAAGTTAATGGGAAGCTAACATTTCCAGGAAGGGCTTTATTTATGTGACTGGGGGGGAAGGACAGAAGCCGGATTTGACAGGGTGAGCCTGAAGTAGGAAGGAAGAGCCTCAGAGGCCACTCCATTCACACGCTTTGAAGCGAGGATCTGTTGCCGTACCCGAGCTGGCTGGGCGGCTGCTGGTCTCCACACAGACACGCATGCAGACAGGTGGGGTGTGTCCCACCGACTGTACATTGAACAGCTGTGTGTGGCAGCCTGTGCTGGGAGATAACTGTTGTATTCTCTGACTGCCACATGCACACAGAGAGCAGCTGCTGGGCGCCATACTTAGGCCCCCAAAAGTTAACTGTGCCCACCTGCAAAACAACACCAGACTTCTTGAACAGTCAGTCAAATTCTAGTGCGGTACCAACCAGTAACTCCTCTGTGTGCCAAAAGAGCCCTTAACTACAACTACTGCTTACATTTTATATAACCACAAATAAATCCCAGACCATGTCCCCCTCCCCATTCTTGCTATCATTCGCCTGCTAAGTCCGCTTTAGCCCTCTGAGACTATTTGGGATTTAAGGAAAAAAGCTTTTTATCCAAGACTTTCTCCGCAGCCTGGTTGGAGCAAACGTATCATGTCAGCAAACTCTCCCAAAAGCTCCAAATGGCATATTTTCTACCTTCTCGAGGAGGCAAACACAAGTCATCTTTTGTTATTTCAGTTTCTAAATTATCCTGTGTAGGAACCGTAGAGCTAGCTGTTTGTGTTACGGTGATGGGAATGCCCTAAAAGTGTTTTCCATGAAACATTCAAATCCCTGCAGGTATCTCTCCTTTTTTGGGTGTTCACAGAAAGTGCACTCACTGGTGGGATGTGATTCTACATGCTGATTAACCCTTAGGTGGATTGGAAAGGATAATCTGGGGAATTAGGTTCCCAGATTTGAGGAATGCCGTGGGCTTTTAGATCCACACCAGGTGTCCATATGGGTGCAGCAGAAGGTGGTTTGTGTTTATAAGTGTCTTTAAAGGGGTTGTTTGTGAAGGCAGATGATTAAAAACTGCCCCGCCTGCATTCACTGAATTCACTGGACCCTCCATGGGTCTTATCATGTTTACATCAACTCTCTAAGTGAATGTTCTCACTTTATAGTCAATGTTTATGTGCACGCCCACATTCATTTACCTTTGCTTTTCACACAATTTGTGCGATCGTCCTATTTCATTGATTGGCTTACCTTTTGAACATTTCCACAGCTCTTCTTTGCTGATCGTACATGTACATGCAGATTCTGTCAACTTTATGAAACAGAAAAAATGACAAGCTTCAGCTATTTGTTATGAAAAAACACTTTATGGTAGGTATTGCCAAATGCCCAGTTAATTGAGTCAAACTCTTTAGTTCAAATGTGACACATCTGAGACAGTATCAGCTGTTCCTTTAACAAAGCTGGCATTGGAAGACACACAAGGAAGGGGAGCAGCTGGAAGAGGTAATCTCTTCAGGTCAGCTATAGACAAGCCGAAGCAGGTCTCACTAACTCTAACCTAATTAACACACACCAACAGGGAAATCTTCCCCACTCAGACCTACATTGCAAAATGCTCCTAGTTCTCTCACCAGCTATTTCAGGGTTAATACTTTCCGCTCTCGCACTCGGGAGTTTGACCAGCTCCAACATGCTTCAGCTCCCTGCTTTTCTGTCATTCCCCCTCGGGGAATTACACAGATGGATTTGATAGCATGCAAAACCAGGCATGATTGATTTACTTGGAAATGTGCTGCTACCTTATGTTAGTGCCAAGCTTGATTCTTGCTCATTTCTGAGTCAGCAACATGGAATAAAATGGTCAGTTTACTCAATTAATAACAACTGTAGGTATGTTTCTAATGACGCTCTGTCCATCATTTAGCAAATATATCAATTTCTTTGTAAGTTTTTCTGGTGACTTATTTAATGAGTAAACTGCCACACTTCGTGGAACTTTAAAAAACAGCAGTTTTTTCTACATATAAGATAATTAAAATTGATGTCAAGTTTGAGATGCTGTGTTTAAGTAAGAAGAATCCAATACTCCAATTGCTGTAAAAAAAAAATATTATTTTGACTGTATAGTCCTAATTATATCAAACAAACTTTAGTTAAAAAACTTTATATATATATATATATTAATAATATATATTAAACAATCATCAAGGTATCAAAATGCTAAAAACAACATTGTTCTATTTTACCGGATAACATTGATATCTTAAGATATTAATTCAAAAGGAGAATTTGGTACATGAGAATTTTATGCAATAATATAATTTTTTTTTAATAGATATAACAGATATTTCAGTTTTTATAAATCTTACACAGAAGAACAAGGAGCTGTATCTTTTGTTTGTTCCATGTAATTTAAACAACTGATCATTATAGTTCTAGAAGGGCTTTTTAAAACAATGTATCTACAGTTCGTAAAGGTATGCTCTCATTTTAAAGTTGGTTGGGTAAATAAGTTAAAGTAAACAAGTAAATAAGTAAATTGTAGGATTACATTTTACAAGTTGTAAAATTATAATCCACAAGTTAAATGATCTGTATTGTGCTTTTCAAATGAAAAAAAAAGTCTACATTTGATGAATTGTTGTCAAGACTAAAAAAACGTTTAATAGAAAATATAAAGGCGGGTTTTTTTACGTGTAAATATCCACAAAGGTTTTAACCCAAACTGGAACATCAGAAAGAATTGAATGGTCAGTGAACTGTTGAGCTACGTTTATACCGGGCCTGTGACGGGAGAACGGATAAGAACATGCTAAAGGCATAATCTTGAACACGTTTAGCTCGTGTAATTCACACTGAACAATCAGGGAGCAGCATCTTCTTCTTTTTTTCTACTGTTTACTAGTGTATGTCCGTCACTTTGGAAGAAGTTGGATGTCGCTTAGTGCAAATTGTCAAGGCGGTGCAAATATCGTAAATCTTGTACCAGACGTTTTTATTCACATCTCTATTCCGATACATGGAAGACTTGGTATGATGTCGTTCTGGTCAGGCACAAACCACAATTATTAATTTCCTCTCAACCATCTATTTTCAAACGATTAGCCCTTCCGTTAAATTGTCACAAGCAAATCTCAGTCCCTGATTGGTCAGAGTTCAAGTGGTCTTGACGCGCATTCAGCAGACACGAGTTTTGTACGTAGATGGTAAACAGTCGCAGAAAATTGAATATCTATGAGGGGGATATGAATTTTTTTTAGAAGTATGACTTATTGTAAATTACATGGTAAATAGATTCATTATTATTGATAGAAGTCTTAAACTCAGTCTTGTCCAATTTCCAACCTTGATCAAGCCTCTCGCAGACTCAGTGCCACATCTCTTTGAGACTTTCAGTCACTGTCACCCAACAGGTGAAACATGAAACAAACTAACGTTCAACTCTGAGACAGTCCTGTGAGTTGTGCCACATTCGAAGACGCTGCAGTCCCAATGTCTGACCCACTCACACACTCCTCCAGAGCAGCACTCAACAATTTCTTGACCCCCCTCCCACACATGCCCTTCCTCTAGTATGACTCCTGCCCAATGACGGTGGGAGAGCGTTGGAGGCCCAACGGTATCAGGTGTCATTTAAAAAAGCATTTGTCAGGGGTGGCTGAAAATGGAGCATGACTTTATTCAGCCTAAATTGTATCCATGGTGAAAAGAGTGTGTCCTCTTGGTGCCCTCCCCGCAGTCGAGTGGCCATTTCTGTGGAGCTCTATGAGTCAGTTTAATGGAACTCTATTAAGTGCTCTGTTTTTATGGGATTGATTTCTTCTTCCACTTGAGCCAAATGAATACCTCCATAGATTTCTTTGCTCCTTCTGGATGCCTGCTGCTACTGAATAAAAATACGGTCTTACATCTTCCACAGGTAGATTGCACTTAGTTGAAGGAAACCTAGCTCATTTTTCCATTAAGTCATTTGCTTAAAAAGCAACACTCACACCATCCACTTTGACTGGAGCTATTCTTTTCTTTTCAATCAGCCTCACACTCAGAGGTGTGTGTAAATGCATTCTTTCAGCTGGCTGGGATTAAAAGAAGGGAAGCAGGGGTTTGGAGTCAAAACAACAGAGCTGGACTTGACGTTTGACCTGCACGGCCATTCATCTCTGGATAGCATCAGTCAATGTCAAAGGACAGCTCCAGAGTGTGTTCAGGACATAGTATTCACCATGGACGGTCAGACAGAGAGATGAGCTCTTTACAGTCTAGATATTTTCTTTTGACAAAACCCAGTCCCTTGGAGAGGATTGAAAATCTGGATAGTGATGACTGGAAAGTATACGGGTGTATGATAATTAATGGCTGCCATTAGGGGGAAAAGCCTTCCTCTGCACTTTTCCTGGTAGATGGAGTGCTGATGAAGCTTACTTCTGTGTTACTGTTCTACTTGCGGCTAAAGGCAAGTGGTCTCCTGCATGCAAAATAGATACACCCCCCACCACAACCCATCGCCACCTCTGTTACACCTCAGTTTGAACATCTTCCTAGTCCCTTCATGCCTCCATCATTCTTCACTTTGCAGTTGTTCTTTGTTCTCGTTACAAGATGCCTCCCAACCACAAACACCCAAAGTTATTATCACTAATGTCGCATTTGCATTTTGTGTTTGATGTGTTTTTATGTTTTTTTCTTAACTCTTTAAAGCCGAACGTAATGTTTGATTCACAAGTCTGTCAGCTCTCCACAAGAGCAATCAAATAGAAATACAAATTTCTGGAATTTCTTTTGTGCCTTTAAATGTTTTTGATAGCTCAGGAAAAAAAAGATACCTTTGAGCTGTGTGACCTGATGTATCAGATATGATACAAAATTAAATTTATATGTAAAAAAATACATATTTTGCTAGTTTGTTCAGAGGGACCTATAAAGACTCCAAATCCAAAAAATTGGGATTTTCTGTCAATTATTTAATGGTTCAGGCTTTACAGGGTTAAGAGAAGCTAGATGGAGTGTTGCACCTCTGCCAAAGGAGGATACATTTTGCCCCCCATCGGGCTGTTGGCTGTGCCATGGACCAAGTAAAGTCATTAAAGGTTAAAGCTGCATTCATGGTTACGAGCAGCAGGATATCAGTCACACCAATGAGCCTTGTCTTCAGCAGAGATGCTTTACATTCAACCACCCTATCCTTATGGTGTAGTTTTCCTTTTAAATTTCCAGTTTGTGTGTTTGCGTTTTTGCTTTGCTCCTCTAGGGCAAACAGTGAAGAGTTTGCTTTGAGTGTAACTGTCTCCAAGATGCTATGCGCTGCAATTTTTTAGTGGATCAAGGTATCAGCTATACTATATCACGCAGTGGAAAAAGAAATGGGACAGCAACTCTCAACCGGACCTCTCAAAACAATTATCTGTTTGTCATAGGCATCGACAGTACTGGCCGGTGCCCGGGGCTTTCTCATTTCTCGAAGAGATAAATGTTGCTGACCAACCTCTTTCTCACAACAACAGTATTGTCCTTGTTATGAGCGTAGCTGAAAGGAAGGCTTTTTTGTCATAGCCTGTCCTTGTGTTTGGAGCCTAATAGCTACAACAACAGGTATTGTGCGACTGAGGTTAGAGCATTTGGTTTTGCAAAGCAGCACAGCTGATGGATTACCTGGAAGCAGAACTGAAGATTGTGGTTAAGGAAGACAAAGAAGAAAAACATTTTTCTAAAGTAAAAAATAAGTTGTTTTTTGTGGGTTTAACAGAGCAAGCGAAATAGCTTTGTATTTTCTTTTTTCTGTAGGGATTCACAAAATATTGTTTATGAAAGATCAATAAATTACATTGCATTTAAAGGTAAGCATAAAAACATGTGAAAATGACAACAGTTTATTGAAAGGCATCCAATGCAAATCATATAAATAATTGGGTGTAATTTTATGATGATGACTGTCACCTTTCATTGGATTGTATTGGCCTGCAGCCTTAGCTTGCAGCTAGTTAGAGTTGTGAGAATCTGCAAAAAATGTAAGACAGCTACAGTTTTCACCTTTACAAATGATACCTGGTGCACGTTGAGCAACAGCTGGGCTAAAATTCACACGCAGATACACATTTTTTTTTCTAGATTTTTGAAACATTACCAATACAAACAAAAATCCTCTTAGACACAAGGAAAAAAAACCTTGACAATTGTTTTTAAATGCTTAGAAATACCATCCTGAATACTAATTATCTCCAACAGTAACAAAGTATGATTTGTATATTTAAAAGTGTTCGTGCCATTCATGCTGCCAATTGTTTTGGACCATGAGGCACACCTAAAATCTTATATCTTTTCCCAAAATTGATCTTTTAATCCAGTACGCCTTACGGATGAATTCTAGTTGTGCTTAATGACCCCAAACTGATTTGCTGTGGTACACGGCTCTTGATGGATTGTTTTTTTTTTTTTTGGGTACTGTTCTCAGAAACCCCGCAGAGCAATACAAACTGTGCTTCAACATCATGACCTGAAAGCGTGAGTGTATTGTTTTGTATTTAATATATTACAACGGAACAATGTTGAATTATTGTGAATGAGTTAAATCAAGTTTGATGCATCTGTCATACTTTCTTCTGGAAAGGCTGCTTAGTGCAGATAAATGAGGCGCACATGAATAACAACACAGTTTGCAAGAAAAACTTCTCGTCAGCTCCTCTGACCAATCGCCTGGCCCCTCTGGGCATTCAGGGGAGTGTAGTCAGAACATAGTACATAACTGTTTTGTTTTGGTTAGTGCTCCCCATAATCTGACCCTACTAGTTTGACAACTGTGGTACTTCATATTACAATATTTTTTTTTAGTTTAGGTTATGTTTTGTGTTATGGTTGGTCTGTTCATACTCCTGATGTTGGTATCCATAAAAACCCAAGCCAGTATATAAGTATTTATGTACTATTCTGAATGTGAAACAGTTTGGAATAAACTCTATATAATTCAAAATAGTGAGAATAAAGAAATGGTTTATATTTATTTTTTGGAAATTTTAAAACATTTGAGTAATTACAGGTACAGGTTGATGGGGGCCTGTGGTTCATGATCGCTTTTGTAATTTTATTTTTATTAAAAAAATTAATAAGCAGGTAAAATAGTAAAAGAAACTTGTAGATTTTTATTCTTCGTCATCTGTGTTTGAGTTGCAGTTAAATCTAGAAGTCTTCCAGGACAAATATTTGTCTGAAACTTTTGTGAACAGGGAGATGTTTTCAAAGTATGCTCTTCAATCCAACACACGAAAGATGTCATTATCCTAAAGCCACGAGCCATTCTGTTAGCTTTATCACTAGTGGCTCTTTGATCTGAGTTAGAGTTTTCTAAAACGTTTTACAATTTCCATGTGAATTATGTGTTTGCATTAAGAATCCCCGGCTAATATTTCCCTCTATTGCTTTTCTAAGAACTTAGGTGTGCCGCTAAAAGACCTGAAGGGTCCTGATAAATGAATCCATCCAGTGCGTGTTGCTTAGCTTTTGTTAACCCAGCGTTAGCAGTAATTCCGTAATGAGCAGTTTGTAATGAGAATGTTTTTGTGTTTGTTCATTTGTTTGCCTGTCAACTTGCTTGAGTGTACATGTACGGGCAGGACAAAATCCACTGATTTAAACAAAGATATATGAGGGTGAAAAGTCAGCTCTCAGCGTGTAAATGAAAAACGTCCTGACGATGTGCTTTCGAATGGGCCTCCTGCCTGAAGGGGTCTGGGCTGCGGTTTCGGGCTTTTGAACAGAAGGGGTGATTAGGCAGACTGAGCTGTGTGTCAGAACGGGCTGAGTATGAGTGTGGGGTGAGTGTTGTGCGGTAGCTGGAGTTCCCCCTCGATCAGATGACTGCTTTTAGCAACAGCTGTCAGCTCGCACTCTGGAAATGAAAGACACTGAGAGGGGGACAAGATCTCTAAAAACAGCAACTAAACAGAAAATCGGCAGGCATCAGCGATTCACTCCGTTTAGTTGTGCGGCGAGTGTTTTGCTGCAGCATGCCTATGTTTCAGGCTGCGCCAGTGACACACCTGCTCCAGTCAGCTGAGTCAGGACATGTGTGACTGCAGAAATCTGGGTGTGTATATCATCACTTATGGGACTTTAAAATAAATCTGGGATTAGGAGGGTTTTCTCCTCCCTGCCTGGGTGCTCTTTTATTGTCTTCCTCGTCTTGCGATGTTCTAAATCTCCTCCAGCTTGTGTTGTAATATCGTTTGTGTTTTGAAAAAGGCTTCGTGGGAGGAAAGGAGTCTTCTGCTTGTGTCCAAACAGCCTCGCAACTTGTTGGCCACGGAAAGTCAGGGCAGTGCTAGTCACCCTGTGGATCTGTTGTCCTTTCCCTGCCTCCACCTCCCTTCCTTTGATGCGGTGCACTCTCTTCTCCTCACTTGGTTACAGTACAGTGATGCATGGCATCACATTTTACATGGCTAAGAGAAACAAATAGGGCACTCTGCTGCTTTAAAGTAGCGACTTAAAATGCATTACTGCCATAGAAATCGCTTTTCTTCCACACCATTGAGGTTAATCGTTCAGGGAATCCTTGAAACATCCCACGTTTTCCAGCACAGCCTGTGCTCGTCTAAAATCATTTAGGCCTTGTTTGGTTTTCTCTTTCTTTTGCCTGCTGTGTGTGGTGTAGGAAATGTAGGAGATGTTTGTCTTTTCAGATGGGTTCCGTTGTCTTTTGTGTTCCTTGCCTGAAACAGCGTGTCAAGCGAGGCGGGGCAACTCGGGGAGGATGTGTGTGTGAGAAAAAGAGTGTGTGTGTTGAATGAAATGTAAAAAGCACTACGCCTGCCTGCACACACACACACACAACAGCCTTTGGCCTAATGGGAGCTGACACTCTGACAGGCTCTCTGAGCTCTTTATCTGGGCCTCTTGCCTCAGAGTTCGTGTGGATGTGTGCGTGTTGTGTGTCTTTTTGCCTGCGTGTTTGTGTGCATATGTGACCCCAGCGGTGGTAGTCGCCAGGCCCCTAGAGAGTTCTTTAACCTCCTAACAGAGTCAGACTCATTTACATTGAAATGGGAGAGTGGCAGGGCCTCTTTACGGACTGTTTGCTTTTGCTCTATTGAAAAGCCTCAACTCCACCTCTCGCACACAAGAACATGCACATGGGCACACACATGCATGCACAGATTCACGCGCTCACATTTACACTAGATGCATGGGAATTTTTGCTGGTTCTGCTCACACAGTTGGAATTCCAGTTGCAGGGCTGTTATGGCCTGCTTAAAGACTGAAATTGTGTGTGAATGCACGAGTTATGAGGGGTCAGATAGGGCTGCTGGACTGACTCTGTCTGACTGAGACCATGTGGTTCTTAACTGGGTGTTTTTTCACGTCATGTTACATTACTGTTATGTTTCCACTGGCTAAGACTAGTCTTCAGTTCACGAGGTTCCCATCACTTCACCAAATCTTTGGATTTGATGGGGAAGAAAGTCTCATCAGTAAACTAGTCAGGAGGTGAAAGTGTTTTAACATAAACAAATAGGGGTGTAATAATTCATTTTAACAACATTCAATCCAGATTATCATTTGTGGTTGCCGATACGATTCATAGTTGATCTTGGTTTGTTTTGATCGATCTGTTTCACTGACCTAAGATCGATCCAGGATATCTTTAGCCAAAACTTCAACCAGTGTGACTCAGAGATAAATACCTGGTACTGAACAGTGCAGGTGAAGTTTTCCAGATTCCTTGTATTTCTTGCATGATAATTACATGTAAATTAAACATGTACAAACAAACAAGTAATTTAATGAAAATTTTTTTTTTTAGTTTCCTTAAGTTCACTGTTGTTTTTCCACATCAAAATAATCCAAAGGGAACATTATTAGAACATTCTACCACACTGTATGGTCACATGACTTTGCTCATTCAAAGTGTTTCCACACATTGGACTATAATAATGGCTTGATCATTTTGGCCGCCATTTCATGTGTGTTGTCTGTTGTGATGACACTTGGTCGTTTTTACTTTATAGTAAAATAAACCTAACGTACCTCTATCCAAATGGTATTTTTCAAGATTGATTTTTGGTTTATTTCATTTTGAGACAATTTTATAATAGTATAAGTCTATACGATCAACATTTTGACTCAGACAAATTAATCTGAATGGATTTTAGGAATATAAATCAATTCATCAATTCATTTTTACATTCCTATTTACACTTATATATATATATATATATATATATATATATTAGAAAATTGTATTCCACAGATTCCACAGAAAGTAAAAGATGAAAAGGATGATGCTGCAACTAATAATGATAATAATATTTATAATAATAAAAAAAATGATAGAAAATGCCATGTCTGACTTTAATTAATTCAATATGAATTCAATTAAATGTGCTGGAGCAGAAGGATCTTTTTAACACCTTTTATTTTGAAAGGAACTTGCTGCTGGCAAAAGTAAATTGAGTTAAATTTTTAATATAGAGATGTAGCACAGTTATATTTCACTTTTTGTAAATATTTAAAAACTACATTTTATAAATGAATGGCCTAATAGCTACAAAAACATAAATAAGGTGTATTTTTAATCAACAAAAGGGGACTTTCAGCTCTCTCTGGGTTTCAGTCAGTAAGAAACTGGACCTAATGGCTTATCTAGCTTAAAAGGTTGCAGACCTCTGTGCTATACCTTTCCCAAATGAGCAGCTGTTGTGACTGCACTGTTTCTCTTGGAAGTTTGGTTTCCTTTAGCCTTTGGTTTGCTTTTGAGAGTGCAATGTGTGAAAGCAAACCAAAATAACGTGTAAAATCTTTTTAACATTACCGGCCAAATTGAGCTGAGTAGAGTGGGCCATCCTAGTATGACAGCCCTCTTCCTTTGAAGGGGAAACCAGAAATCGGACTTGTATCTGTGGTGGCTTAAGGAAGAGGGCTCCTACAGTAGATGGGCAGCAAGCAGCAAATCATGCGGAAGGCAACCTATCATGATGCATGCTTTTGTTTCTTGTAGGGAGGTAGAGTTTTAACTTGTGTTCTCCTTAAGTCTGTTTCTTACATGCAGCAAAGATCCTGCACTCTTTCAAGCTTCATTCAGTTTTTATCTCCCTTTCTTATCTCTCTGTAGGGCTTTCCATAAAAAAATAAGAGCAGAGCGCAGTGTTTGAAGTCAAGTGGCTGGGTAAAGTGCAAACACGGCTGATGTTTTCCACCTGTCTGGTTCTCTGTTCTTTAATTTCTGCCTGATAAATGTTCACTTATACCCTCTCTGAGACTGTAGCCCCTGGCTTTTTCATGGGGATAGACGTCTCTGTTAAAGATTACAGAGGAATGAACTGAGAGATCTAAATACAGCGACTAGCTATATGTAATCTACGTGTTTATATGCAAATATCCAGACTGTTTTGCGTTTCACTTACAAAGACCACACTCATGGTGTGAATTAATTAATGGATGACAGAATCTGAGATGTGGGTGGCTGAGGAGACGGGATTAGAGGGTCGAACTAAGGGTTGAGGGAGTTTCAAGCAACATGATGGATTTGTATTGAGGAGAAACTCAAGGAGTTGGAGTAAGAGTGGGGGTTCCTTTCTGGAGGCTTGATTCCTTGACCCCATTGGCTCCAGTCATGAAGGCAAAAAAAAAGTGGAAAAATATGGGTGTGAAGAAAGGGTTCTCTGGTTTAAAGTAAACTGCTTTCAGTGAGCTTTTGGACCCAAAAAAACCCAACTTGCCTCAAGATGTAAATGCGAGGCCCTGCGCCAGACTGGCGACCTGTCCAGGGTGTACCCTGCCTTCACCCACGAGTGGCCGGGTTGTGGCTCCAGCAGCCCTTCCATGCTTAACATTTTACCTAATCTATAACCAGAATCCAGTGATTCTTAGCATATCCAGAAAGTAGACTAGTTCACAAAAGTTGTCTATTGTCAAAACTTACATGTGGCATAAAAACTCAATGGGTCCATTCCCCTCATTGGAATTTCCATATATGGTTTTGTTGAAATTTTCAACTGTAGTTATAGGATGCAAAAAAGTAATTTTAGGGACTGTTATGCATGTAGTTCTGCATGTTTGAGCTACACACCACTTCCTTTTCCTCCTGGGAATGAGTCATTCTGTGTGTTGGAAGTCCAGTCACAGCAGCTAAAGGCAGTCCACTTTATGTGTCCCTGTTATGGGATCCAGATGGAAATTTTCACAGAATTACTCGTTCTGCTAACAATTATAGTCAATGAAATGTTCCTGAACACCCCCCCCCCCCCCCCCCCCCCACACACACACACACACACACACACACACTCCCCAAGTCTGTATTCAGGCTGAAATCTCTATGCAGTTTTGACTATCTGCAAATTTGTTGATGTACTAAAAAAGTGCATTTACAAATTTTATGTCACTTTGTGCCTCTGTTTGGTTGTGCCTGGATTTCCAAAACAGCTCCAAGTATTACCTTTACTCACTGACTTCAAGGGGAATTAAAAAAAAAAAAAGGGTTATTTTCAGGCTGCCTCTTTGAATGTCTTATTTGTGGCGCCACAAACCAGATCAAAAGAACTTCTTTATAGCTGCAGTCTCTGTGTTCAAGAAATGTATTCCTGAAATTTTTGCATGCACTCAAGTGCTCGCACACCCGTTCTTTCCTGGCAAGAAAATGGAAAACAGCATAGTATGTACTGTGATACAGGCCCACCAGGGTCTAAACAACAATGCTTTAAAGATTACCCAGTAGGTCTGACACTCTTCCTATCCATTACCTCATGAGTAACTAAAACAGATCCAGGGTCAACTTGCTTTTGGAAAACACAGAAACAATAGATGCTGTTTGAATGATGTGATGACAGATTTCTTCCTTATATTTGTCCAGATTTCCTAAACTGGATTTTAAGGGGCTTAACTTCCCTGACACAAGCAATGGAAGAGTCCAAACCAAATTAACATAGAAGCCTGATCATCCATTCAATTTCTGTAATCGCTTATTTCCATATGGAGTCACAGACGACCAAAATAAACACATTTCAAAGGTTGCATTTTTGCACCATCATAAGGGAAATGATTTGATTTGTAAATGGTTGAGTTCATGGGTAAACTCTTGTTCAGAATCCAGTCGTTGACTTAGAGATTTTTGGTTTATTTTTGATGAAACCACAAAAGCACGCAAGAATGGATTCACCTGTAAAACACTCAGTATCACCAACTACTGTTTGTCTCTGTTCTTATGAATTATGCACAGGTTGACATTCAGCAAGTTGACTTTACCTCTCTGTCTTCCTATAGTCACTCAAAAATGTAATTGCTTACTTTCTTTTGTGTTTTTTTGTTTGTTCTTTGTGCTCATGAACAACGCTGTACAGTGTGGCATGGTGGCCTCATGTTTGCATAAAAGAAAGCTCATGCTGAGAAAATGCCAAGTGAGATGAATTGTTTCTTGGCAAAACAAGGTCATGTATTTACTTTGAGAGCACACATGCCTTGTTGTTGTACATTTTATTAGAGGAAAACACTAAATCTCCATTCAACTTTCTGAAATCTAAAAAGTTTTTTAAAAGCAAACATTTTAGACAAAATATAAATAAAACATCATGTGATTAAATAAAAAAGTGTAGAAAAAAAATATAGGGCTGATACGTAAATGCTGCCAATGTAAAAAGAACAATGAAGTCATATAAAAATAATAAACTAAAGATTTACTTTTATTTTTCAGAATTGGTTATCCATATCTAGATTGGTTTCAGGAGCCAGGAATTCTAGCTCCAATTATAGACCTGGATTTAGACACCATGAGAAGCTGGAAGCCTTTTGAAGGTAAAACATTTTACAAAGTGATAAACTACAATCTCTCATTGAAGGGTTCAAATAGGGGGGAAAAAACAGCATTAGATCGATTCTGGAATTTAAATCAACCCAAACATTTCAATGGAATTTCATAAACCCGTAGTCAGTGTCGCAAACTGCAAGGTGATGTCAGTGTTTGATCAAGGATATCAATCCGTGTTTGTTATCTGAAAATGATCAGACCAAAGGAGTTTTGCAGAAGGAAAACAGGATTTTTATTTAAGTTTAGGTGTGTTTTAAATGTGACATTTGATAATTTGTTTTGTAATCTGCGGGATTGGCCAGGAACTCATACAGTAGTTCCTGGACGACGACTGAAGAGATCTTTAGTCAAGTGGTTTTGTTTACAAAACGCCAGTCTGAGGTACAATGTTTAAGACTCGTTCCGGACAAAACCATGGACATTCCCAGCCTGAACACAACTTAATTTTTATCAGTAATAATGCTAGTCTTGACTCAATAATAGGGGTGAAAGTGGGGTGTCACAGCTTTTTCCTGGGGGACACTGTCCCCCTTTAGCTCCGCCCCTGAATAAAATGTAAGTACAAAAGTTACTTGAAATATGAGGGCTTGTGCACTATAAAATAACCTACAAAATCAAACAATAGAAATAACCATACAAAACACAAAAAAATATTCACATACTTTTTTTCAGTCAACAATTAGTTGAGTTCAGAGAATAATCAAAATCACTCAAGTGAACAACCCTAACCACAAAGGAAATGAAAGTAAAACACAAATATGTCTTTAGTCTGTTTTTACTGTCAGACTTTGCTTTGTTTCACATATCCCTGCCTTTTTACAGCCAACTAAAAGCTCCTGCTGCAAACTTTATTCAAACCACTTAACAGTGGTGCCCTGAAATCACAGCAGGGAGTCAGGCAGGCAGTGTACTTGAGTTGTTGCGTAAATTTGCTTGTTTTTTTTTCTATCTATCTTTTTTTTTGTCAGACTTCACTTGGTATTGAATAATTCACTGGCAGCCCTATATATGAGGATACCACTGCCGGGTTTTCATATTTTTAGCTCACTCTAGGGTTTATGTAAGGCTCTTTATATAATCACAATGTTAAATGGCATCTCTTTGCTGGTGGTTGTGGTAGGCTGATATAGACTCATTATCAAGCTGCATGCATGCAAACAGACAACCTTTCCTTCTTTACTGCACATTATGTGTAGTCATATATTTACAGGGACACAGTTATGTTTTTCCTCTTCTTTTTTGACTTAGTTTGTGCAGTTGTTGCCTTTTTTTGTCTTTATCAGATACATTTAGATTGCTTTTGTCCCACCTAAGCCTTTTCTGTGATAATAGCAAATGAACCGCCAGCATTCGACAAACAACCTGAGCAGAAGCTGTTTAATAATTATTAGTAAACACATTTATCTTCCTGATGCTCTCTGTGTGAACAGGGTCTAATGTCTGCATGTTCCAGCTTCCAGCAGGTTCTTATCTGTTTCTAAATAGACTCATGGTGACAACCACAATTAAGCAGGATGGTCGGGATGGGATGGGGTCACACAAGTTGTAGTTATTCTGTTTTTGTACAACAGAACCCCAAAAATAGGCTGTAACTCATTGACATGCACTGCTAACACAATGACTCTGCAAACTTGTTTCTGATCATCTGAAGGGGTTTGCGCCACAGTTCTAAAGCCAACGTTTCATAGGAATCTGCAACACATTAAGTTTAAATGCAGTCAAGTCTATCAACTCCGGCAGCAAGGAGGAGCTTTCTCCATCATCTGCGGATATAGTATCATAAATGGCTTGAATTTAATTTAAATGCCGTGTGAACTCTTGACTCCCATTGAGAGCATCCTGCTCGGTGTGATGCCTCATGCTCATCTGCCTCTGCTGTTTCCTGCTCAGTGGTGAAGGTGAAAACACTGAAAGTTATCTCAGGAGTGACGTATTATTGCAGCAGACGCCAAGAACCACAACAACAGCCCCTTCTTGAATGTCCTTTGAAAACAAACTTGAACTCTCGCTGGCACGGGGTGTCTGTTTATCCCACATATATTGGCTGTGATGCTCTGGGCTGCCTGTCACAACTTTGCTCCGTGGTTCATATTTTCACTGAGGATATGACAGTCCTGTTCGGGCTGAAGTGTTTGTAGATGTTTCTGTGTATATGTGATAAATCTGTGACTGAACAGCTCAGCCTCGGACAGTCACAGAGAAGCTGGTACTTTACTCAGACAGAACTGCACATTTATTTCATATTGCGTCCATTGTAACCACCTTTGCTGTACATTTCACTCTTGTTACTCACTCTTACTTTAACTGAAACCTGTTGTGGGCATCTGGATGGTAATAAGAAGTACTGAGTGCTTTCTCAGACATATTGATTGCAGACATACATCATTCAGAGGGCAGAAATAGATCTTAACCAGCAGTGGCAAAAGCGCTGGATGTGTTTCACAGAGTTACGCCCATGTGTGTGTTTGGGATGTGTGCACTGCACCAAATACATACTGCTGGATATTTACGCCCATGGTTGACTGATAACGTAATTAAGGTCGAGCGTTGATCTGTGTGCTCCCACTGCACACTGAACCGTGCCCTTAAATAAAGTTCTGGCCCAGGAGGCCAGGACACGACATGTATTTAAGTAAGCCACGCAAAGATTCAAATGAGGAACTCTATAGTCATGTCACCATCCGTTAGCTGTTCATGTGCCAGCTGATAACGAATATGTTTATTTCACAATGTGGCTGCGTTTTATAGCCAGGGAGGGAATTTTTGTGAGGACAAAGAAGGACTCTATCTTATGGCCAATAATTTATTATGCTGCTGGACATTTAACCTTGTTTTCCATCACTCAAATCCACTCATTGACAAAAGTTACAAGGCTCTTCAATGACATTATGCTGAAAAAATAAAACTTTGTTAATGATAAAGTGAGCTTTATGCATCTGTTGCTCCAAAGACAAAAGCAGCCTTTAAGAGAGCTCTAGTCAACAAAGCCAAGGTCTCATAACAGCATCTATAAACACAATGACACCTACAGGGATATGTCTTGATCTGCTAACCAAATGTTGATATGAGTGGGTAGGAAATACATTTCACATTTTACCTGAGTAAAAAAGCCTCTGACTCCTTTTCACTTCATCTACCTGCTTGTCCACTGTGGGATTTGGAGCTTTCAGCTGCTCAGCTTTTTTGCACCCTTGACTCATTATTATTTCATAACTCACCTTCTTTGGACTAGCTTACCACATTCAAACACAGTATTTTATCTAATGTACCTATTGCAAAACACATTCCCAATTGTTGTCCTACTTTAACTAAATACATAAATGTTGTTGTCTGTGAAGATTCTCATTCATTTAGGTCATGTTATGACAGGATTCTGTTTTTAGAGCAACTTTAAAGGTTGATCTTGAAGACTTGTGGGTGCTCATCCGAGTAGCTTCTGTAGCTCAAACTGTTGATGGAGAATTCTGGTTATTTATGTTTTGACGACTTCAGAGGTGTGGCAAAAAAGTCAAAGAACTAGTTATGTGAGAAGATGTAAATATCACTGATCCAGGGCTTATCAGAATGATTGGTCACTCGTCAATGCCGAAAGGAGGGGAGCAACATTGTTCTCCCTTAGGTGTAACATCAAGTTATTAAACGTTGGCGTTTGTTTATGTTGTTTCTTTTAAGACAGAAGTTCTAACAAGCTGAAACATTGAAAGCACATGCAGCTCCAAAAGCTTTTGTTAAAATATTTAAACCTGATCAACTACTCAACTAAAGTTCTGCAGGACTCTGCCTTCCTTTGTCTTCACACCAACAGATCAAAACACAGTTACGTAAACTAAACTGTTTATCTACTGAAGCGAATTCATTGTTCAATCTTATCGCTTTATGTGAATTTCAACTGTCAACTGTCTTGTGGCAGTTTCTGATTTTAGTTACTAGAAATAGAAATCTTACTTTTTATTGTAAAACAAAACAAAAAAAAGACTAAAAGAAGGAACTGAACTGGGAGACTTACAGACACTATCAAGCTAAAGACAAAACCTCCACAGGCAATAAGATGGACAAGTAGGATGGAAGCGTGGGCAGAGCTGTGTGAACTGTGACTTTGAAGGAAGAGGAAGCCATACCACAAAAGCCAGAGTGAGAGTCACTGAGAAGTCTCTTTGTCATTTAAAGGCATAATGCAGCGTTACGGTGCATAATGAGGGTTAGTCTCACAAAGGAGATTTTTGAGCAGCTATTAAACAAAAAGAGAAGCAATGAAACCATAAGCATATTTTTTGCATTCATATAAGCTGCCAGCCATACAGACAACTGAGCTTTGATATCTTGGAAAGCTACAGCAGTTTGTATACACAGACAATCCCCACCACACCTGAAAGCAACAAGGGAGTTTCCAAAAGTACCCTTGTCCCAGCACTTCATGATGATGTTGAACCAGCCTCAAAATAATGCTCAAACAACAAAAAAAAAAAAAACACAGAGAAGAGATTTCAAGGTGGTTTCTTCTCCCAGGTAGCAAAAGATCAAGAACACGTTAGCTCAATCTGTGGCTAGCTTTGTCAGACAAGCATGTGATCTCTGTTGATTTTTGATCTTTTCTGCAGTTTGTGCCTGCCAAAATTAAAAAAAGTCAAAGGACTTCACACGATGGTCTAAAGCACCCTGCCTGAAAACCTATGCCTTTGTCAATTGGAAGTCAACTAGTGACTTTCTAAACAAAAACAATACTCGTAACAACTAAAAACAGCTGTAGTTTTGTAGCTATAGCTGTGAGTTATCACATGACATTGCAAAACAGCTGACTAGAGCTGAGTTCAGCGAGTCTGGTTGCTGAAAGCTGGGAAAGAGAAGCTAAGGGACCCTCCACTTATTGAGGCCCAGCCTGGCTCCTCCTGCTTGTTGCTGTCCCACTCTCAAAGAAGTCTTTCAGTATTGTATTGACGCCCTGTCCCAGGTCAACAAGAGCCCAGAGAACTAGAGCTGCAGTCTGACAGAGAACAAATGGTTTGTTTGGTGATTACTCCGCAGTAGCTTTAAAGCTTTCAACACTCTAAAGGCAGTGCTTTTTGAAAGTTTTTGATATTACTGCAGTAGGACAAATGTAAATGTGATCGCTTTGATTTCTCCTTCAGTTCTTTCATTTCGTTGAGATCAAAGGTCAGATTTGAAGCCCGTAACAAAAGTTTAACAATTTCCCATTGATACTTGTCATCCGGCACAGCACGTCTCAACAAAATGCCACAAAATGTCTGAGATAAATTAAAGTTGGTTGCACCTTCCGTGGCATTTTCAAAAACACAATTATACTGACCTCGGCAGGACTGACATTTAAAAGAAATACATTTGTACCCATCAGTGGGATTATTGCAACAAATCCAGTTTAATAGATGTTACAACATAACCAGCCATAGATAAAGAAACAGTTTCTAAAGAGGCTGAATGGGTTTGTGTTGATCAGTCACCGATGCTCTCAAGACTGCTGCTACACCATGTTTTGCTTCATTTAGGTGATGTAACCCCTTTAGCTGTCTTTGCTTGGGCCTTGTGAGAGTCCCAGCTGCTGATTGGGCTGCATAATGTGACTGATGTCCTTTGTTCCTCTGGGCAATCTGCTGTTGGGACAAGTATGTGCTTAGGTGATCCAGGAGCTGACCTGCGCCTGACTAATCAAGAGGATACGATGACCTCTGAGGCTTCCAGGTGCCAAGAACCAGCCTGGTAATTATGCATCCAGATACTTGTCTGCTTCTGAAACCAGTCTGCCATTGCCTGCGTGTTGTCTAGACGTGCACACACCCAAAATCTCATCCGCACAAGGATACAAGTCCTGGGTATGGATGGGATTTCACACAGAGGCATGTTAGAATTTTGACCGTATGTCATTGGGTGGAGCTGTTCCTCTTAACATTAGATGATGGAATATTTACATTCAGTGCATAGGTGTGTCAATGATAAGTCCATAGTTTTCCAATCCAGCACGTTATTTCAGGCAGCTGTTTGTTTTTTTTTGGTCATTCTTTATTTTCTTTGTTTATGTCTTGCCAGTCTTATGGAGGAAAGTAAACAACTATCGATTTTGCATTATCTGTGCTCCTCCTCCCCTTCCTCCTCTCCTTATCATCACTCACCTTGTCCTCATAACCTTATGTCATCTCTCCTTAATTGGTCCTCTCGGTTCCCTCCCTCAAGTCTCCTCTACATAGCATTATTTTTTGTTAGCATAAGACAGGATATGATAATTCCTGACTATTTTATCTCCTGCTAAAATCAGACAGGCATATAGTAGCAAGGATGTGCTGTGTTCCATGTACTGCTTTGTTTGTGCATGTGTTTGTTGGTGGGTGCTGTCTGCTTAGCACATTGTTTGAGGCACTGCCTGCCAACACTGTTTCTTTTTTGTCAGACAAAAAGCCTTGTTTGGGATGTTTATTGTTCATGTTAACATCACTTTTATGACAGAATGACTAAAAGGGAACAGTGTGTGTGTGTGTGTGTGTGTGTCTGCAAACTGTAAATACTACCAAAAATAACAGGAACCGGCAGCGAGAAATACAGTGTGATTTGGTGCGGTATGCCTGTGAATGGAGAGTGAGCAAAAGGCATTTGCTCATTGCATCATCCCACCTTTACTGAGCTTTAGTGTTTCATTCTAGCAATTATAAAGCTTAGAAAAGCAATTATTTATTGGCTAAAAAACATAGTTTAACAACAAAAACAAAACCTCGCCATTGACCTGTCATAGTTCAAGTCAAGCTGTGCTGTAGATGCTTGAACTGACAATGTTTGTAGCCACTACTCAGTTTTAAACTATTTTTTAAAGCATTAAGGAATCACTGAAAATACAGTAAATGTGTCTTCTTGCACTGTAGTTTGTGCTGTGACTAAAAGCATGAAATTGTACTTGTTCCTTTTAATCGTATGTCATCTGAAAAATGTGATAATCTAATTAAAACATGCATTTAAATATGAGGTCTTTTTTTAATTTAATTTTTTTACTTCTGTGCTGTGTTCTTTCGTGCTGCCTGCACACATAATTATCCATCTCTCTGCTTGTCTAACATAAAGAATAAACACAACTCTGTTAAGATTACAGTGAAAAAAAATGTTGGCTCTCTTTGCTCCTTTTTGGGCTCTGAAGCAATAATTTTAGAAGAGGAAAGTTATGCCTCTGCTGTATTGAGTTTTGCAAAATGAGGATGTGCAGAGAATTGCAACTACAATGCAATTAACTGAGGAATAAAAAGCATAATGGCAAAGTCATCTATCAATATGAAAAGAAACCAGAGATCATCAAAAGTTTGCAGGTGTAACACGTCATTGATGAATATTGCACACTGTTTCATACCCAGGATAACACAGTTACCTTATAAATCACAACATCCAGTCATAACGTTTTTGTTGGCAAAGGAGCCAATAAAAACATCTTCAACTGTCAAAGATGTTCTTATTTTTAATAGCTCATTCATTTATGTCAGCTGAAGCTCTGAGAGCCATGCAATAATGCTGCTTTCCACTCACTTGAATATTTTCCATTTAGAAGAAAAAAAAAACCATGAAAGCCTGCATGAGCCTTTGTACTTATCTGATGCCACTCACAGCAATATTAACAACTAATTCACAACAACGCTTTGAGCTTGTGTTTCATTGAGAAAGATTGGTTCCAGCAGCTTTACACTGGCTTGATTCTGTTACTGAAGGAGAGACACCTTCATCTGCAGTTATTCTATTTTACCATTTTCCCTTTACTTTGATACAAAGTACTTTTATAGGATCTTTTGTTTGTGTTGGTAAAACCCTCCTCTCCAAATAATAATACTAGCTTTTAATTAAATGTTGGAAAGGTAGCTGCTTGTTAAAGCACCTTTTTATATCTAGTTATAATAGTAACTCTATGTACTATGTTTTCCACACTTAGGCGTGCACTGGATTAAAAGGCGCAATATCAAGGAAATGTCTGTTTATGAACTTATGTCATAACTAAGGTACATTGAGCAAGGCAAAAAAGTCAGAAAGAAGTCCATCCGCCAGTCAGACGTCATTAACTACATTCACAGTAATTCCAGAACGTGTTTGTGACACTTTACTTTAGCCACATTATAGGTTTTGCCACATTAGCTTATTCACAATACCTGTAACTCCCCATCTTGTTTGCAACACGTAAAAAAAAAGACTGATACTGTAAGCACACTAACTCCCTACCTTATTGGTAAGCTATAAAAAACAAAAAAAAGTCAGACATCGCCACACATTAGCTGCATAAGCGTATTTGCAGTAACACCAAACCTTATTTGCGACATATAAAAAAACAGACTGATATCGCTAAAGCTAATGTTACTGTGACTACGCTAACTCTGAACTGTATTAGTAACATGTAAAAAAACACAGTCAGACATTGCTACACACTATTCGCATTAGCATATTTACAATAATCCACAACCTTGTTTGCAAAATGTAAAAATACAGACTTATACCTCTAAATATAACATTACTATGACGAAGCTTATTGCCTTCCTGTTGTTAATAACGTGTTGATTTCTTGAATTATTTTGGCAGTGTTACTCTGCCTTTCTGAGCTGAATATCTCAATTCAGGAGGAGTTTCTGAGAACATTGGCAACTTGTAGTTCTAAAGTTCCTGCCTCCAAGAACAAATGGAAGACAACAATGCTTGTCTGGAAGCAACAGTGCTCATCAGCTGTTGTGTCTGAGCTATATAAGGAATTTTGAAAATGTAAATCTTGTTTGTGTTTTTATTTGGTTAGTTACAGTTTTGATATTTGTAATTAAAGAACTATATTTTGCAATTCCACAAGTGAGGTCTTTTTTATTTAAGTCACACTTCATATCTTGAGTTTTATTATTATTATTATAAGTCCTACTGATCCTCATATGTGGCTAAACAACTTCCTGTAGCTAGAGACTCGACTAGTTTGTCAACAGACAGACAAACGGATAGTTGTGTACTCTCTAAAATACTACTGAGTATTTTAACAAACAGCACAGCATTCCTGTGCACTGTTGAAAGTAAAGCTTATCTTACTAAGGGTTTTTTTTGCAACTTTCCAGCTCCCACATATACAACTTACTCATGACTTTCAACACATCTGTGAAGGTTACATGGATTGATTTTTCTTTGCCTCTCTTCCCTTTGAATTCTCTTTTTGTAGCAGCTGTGTCTGCAGCAGGAGAAATGCAAAAAGACAAATTAAATGGAAAGCTTTTTTCATTTTCTTGGAAAAAAAGACATGTAGCTGTAGCTCTTTTATTTTGGAAACATGAAAACTGTAGATAACAGGACATTTTCAATACAAATATGTATCATTGTTGAAATTTTAGAGCGGATATAAGAAACATTTGACGCACAAAAATAAAAACTTTATTAAATAACTCAATAGATAACGATAACCATTTTTGTGTCAACTGCAGACCCTTAAAAAGCTTAAATCCTTCATAAAATGGAAACATAAAAGTTGTTTTTATATTTAATTAAGATCATCAATCACAAAGGCTGATCCTGAATGAACATTTATTGCCAACAAGTTCATGACCTTCAATGTTTCTATACTGGAAATTATAAAAATACGAGACTCGGCAACATAGTGTCTTTTCATCTGGTTTCTATTCAGACTTATTGCAGAGATTTGACCTCTCTGATAGAACTCGCCATCAATTAAGAGAAACATAAAATTACAGAGAAAAACACACTCCTAAACTTTGTGAACAGCTTAATAAGGCACATGTGGTTTATTTAACCATAGGAAATGCAGTTTGACTTTTCTTTTATAAAGCTGATGGACTGATCACACATTGAATTAGCGTCTACAGCCTTGCCTTTTCTGCTTTTACTCTGGGGTTGTGCTCTTCATCCTCCATGGCTTGGTCACACAGGAACACAGTAAGACAGATGCATACTGAGCAGTGAAAGTATGTAATTACACTTGAAAAAAATGGGTTTAAAGCATTATTTTAAAATACTGGTTCCAACTGAATTGTCTACAAAGGCTTTTTGCAGTTAGTTGAAGACTCTCCATCACTTTCATGTAGTTGTTGGTTGAGCACTTCACATTGCACCAAAGCTAAAACAATTATACTGTTGCGGCAGCTTAAAATATCTAGATCCCAGCAGTAATGAGCCGCAACGCAGCTTTGTATAAAACCACTGGAAGTCATGCCCAGACTTGAGACAAGGCTCCAACAACATGCTTTCAGTTGTGTTTTTTCAAATCTCTATGTCTCCATCTAAGTGCTCCTTTTTGTCTCAATATTGACAGATTGCTAATGGTCCATTCAGCCTTTTCAAAATTCAAATGCGATGGGATTACTGATGTCATTATTCTGGAAAGTCAAAAGACGTCACACACAAAAAAGAAAACAAAGGTTGCGTTCCTTTTTAGGGCTCTATTTCCTTTTTTTGTACATTTCTGTGGAATAGTGGAAAATAGCATTAGTTGCATCTCTTGCATCGGAACTTGTCATTCATTTAAACATTTTAATTGTTTTCGAGGTTATCAAAATATTTTTTAAAAAATGTAAGGAGAAGTCCATGAGTTTTGTGAGGTTTTGGAGTCTGTACAAGCTTTTCAGCAAAAATATAAAATAAACATATTAGGACCAGATACACGAGCAACCTGCAACCTAAGCTGAAACACAGCTCAATCCCAGGAGGTTTAAAAAGGACGTACCTGTCAACAAGGTAAGCTGCAGTGAGAGATCAAGGACTTATCAACATATGACAGTCAGAAGACAAACTGGAGTATCTGGTTTCTCTGTTTTATTTCATTTTTATCTGGTAGATGCTTGTTCTGGGGAGAAAAAAAACATGCTGGGAAACGTTGCCTACCCGTGTGAAAGCCAGCCACACCAACGAAGGTGAGACTTTTTTTTTTTTTGCATTTTCTGTTCATTCATACTAAGTTTACAGTCCTTTAGGTGGTAGCTGGCCAAAGAAGAATTGCACTGGTGCTTATTTTTGTAGTCCCACTTCGATCATCTTTTGATCTATTGTGAAATAGATCCCAGATGTCTTTTAATTATGATGATACTGTTTTTAGGCACAATCAAAATGTGATGCTTTTCTAGGACATAGTTTCTGAACAGCAACAAAAGTTCATTTAAAATTCACCTCTGAATTGTGGGTGGGACCATTACCGTTGGACCGTTTCTTCCCATTATCCCTTTGTTTACACTCTCCTGCTAGCTTACAGCCCCTCACATCCCCAACCCAACATTATCACAGTTTTGAGCCAGATGTCAGCTCAAACGAGGATAACAAGTAGATTTAGTTCTACTACAAGTGGATGTATCAGAATAGAGCGGAGCAGGAAGCTTGTGGCCCGCTGATTGTAGCTTCTTTGTCACATCTATGAGCTTTTTCTAACAGCAGATTTTTCTAACAGATTCACAACAATTTAAATACAAAACTACTCAGAAATTAAATTTTTGTCTCAAGTTTCTTTATATATGTCGTCTATAATTAGAAAAATGATACAAGAACATGGTCAAAAAAAACTTTAAGTAGGGAGACAAGCACTGGTAGCTACAGGAAATAAAACTGATGATTCACACAAGGATGTTATGGGAAAGATGAATGGAGGCAAGGCTTAGTCAGAAGTGAGGATTTGTGAACAGCAGTATGTTGTTGTGCCAAGGAAGAAAAGCACAGATGAAATAGTTTGCTTTGATGCTTGTAGAGATGAGGTCAGAAGGAGCTGCACTGTGTCTTGTAGATGTAGAAAAATTCAGAGAGAGGAGCTGTGGTTTTGTCTAGAGGGGCAGAAAAGTGTGTTGGATTTGTGCAGGACTTTTATGAGAGCTGTAAGACAGTGGTGAGTTGCAGGTGTGACATTTTCTGACAGGTTTGCTTTTGAGTCTACTGCATTTGGATCCTTCACAAGCCACAATTCCTCATAGTTGTGTTCTATAGTTTCATTTTGTCTCTACTTGATTTGCTTCTACAAAGTTATAGTGTGTTTATCTGTTGTTTCATAGACAATCTTACCTTTCTAAAACAAATATTAGATTATGTAGTGTTGGAGACATGGGAAGACTATTTTTTTTATTGTTCAGTGAAATGTCTTCATCAGAGTGCCCCCCAGCAATGAACAAATGTGACAGAAAAGAATGTCTAAAGATACTGGAGAGATACTGGAAAGATACCCTACTGGAGAGCCCTTTTAGACCACATTTAGTGTTGAGACAAAGCATATGCTCTCTGAATCCGCCATGGTTGGCACATTTGTCAAGAGAGAATAGAAATATTATTGCATATTTTGAGAATGATGTTTCTAACGACATTATGTACTGTGTAACCATGTGTGCTCCGGATGAAAATCTCCTCCTGCGCAATAGCATTTCCTCTGAAGCTGAGAGCCAACGTCACTGACAGAGACAAAAATAACATGCACACTATCTGAATCAGATATAAATCTTCAGGGTGGGCAGGAGGAGATGCTGCTGTGCGTATTGGCTTCACTGGACTCATATATTCGGCTTTCCTGCCAGAGTTTAGATAAAGAATTCAACATAGGGTGATAAAGTGGCCTCTAAATCTACTAGATAAATAATGAATCTTGGATAAACTGATGCAAACAAAGAAAGTTTAATTCTTGCACAAGTCAGTTCCAAGGATATTGTTTGTATTTTACAGGTGTAAGTATCTCTTTTTCCTGTTCCTGCTTGCTTGCTCCTCTCTCCCCGATACAAGTAATTATCTCCACTCTGGAGCTCTTTTCCTAAAATCAGGCCAATCTTTTCAGCTCCGCTTGAGCTGCTCATCAGAGCCCGTTAATTACATTGTTCTCTAAAGGGATGACAACTTAAGCCACTTTTTTTTTCCTGGTTAAGTTCTAGGCATGGAGGCGGTACGGGAAGCTAATCCCAATTACCTATTGGGTCGAGTCACACATCGCAACCATCATCACTTTTCAATGACAATGGGCCCAGCTATAATTAGCCACCTCAAACTTCTGCCAGCAAACAAAAAAGACATGGGGAGGCACAATGGTGTACCCTACATACCCCTGTTTCTGCTCGATTCCTATAAGTTACTCTGTTTCAGAAGGAAACAATGATTATAATTTCTCACTAGTTAACAATAAAGAAAGCACTTTAGCATCTTATCTTACTGTGTCTTTCTTTGAAGCCTTTCCCTTGACAAGTACAAAAAAGCCTAGTGACACCACTTTCACTATGACATCAGATTTTGTTAATTGTCTTTTGTGTAATGTGCTTTGTTAGTGCTTAAGCTGCACAAAGGTACACTTAGTAGGCTGTATATTGTCAGCAGTGCCCCACTTAATCTGCGTTAGATTCATAAATCATGCTGTCTGTTTACTCAAACACAGTTCTGTTATCCTGCTATGATGATGTTTGAAAAAGGTCAAGTGATGCATCTACTTGCTCCAACCTTTCACCAAGAAATTTTAATTTGTGCTATCAACACGCAGCATGTGGCTTGGCTTGTGTGATCAAGTGTTTGTGTTGGGGGGGGCAGCTAATGCTGATTTTATTGGTCTGTGAAACTCATTTGAGGCAAAGAACAACCTTTTTCATAACGCTTAGCGACATTACCATTTCTTGGAGTTTGGAGCGATGATTACAGAGAGAAGTCATACATTTCCTGGGATCTTTAGGTTATCTTGTGGGTTCAGATCTTATCCTTGTGAAGGCCACAACCCATAATTTACAAGACTGCTGTAGCTGTTTTATTGGAATCTCACATAAATTAAAGTAATTTACATATTTGAACTATATAATTGTTAAATTGTGGCTCACTCAGTTTTACTGCTGGAGAATGGAATAGATAAGAACGGAGGTAAGAATTTAGAAGAACATTGGACTCTGAAATGTTTGTGGACTTTCAACATTTCCCATTGCACTAAGCTAAAAAACAAAAATGTATTAAAAACTCTTGGACTGAATAAAAAGTATAAATTCCACACCTGGTTTACAGTTTAAAAATGTTGTAATTTGACAGATAGAAAAGGAAAATGAATGTTCACATTTTAGCATTTATAGCTTTGGCTCGAGTGTTTACATTTCTTTGAGGGCCGTAGCTCCTCAACCATTTAGACATTTTTTCCTACATTATTTAATGCAGCTTCACACTTCACTAACAAAAACATTAAAAGTTGCAAAGCGGCTTTTACTCTACGTCAGAATCAGCTAATTTATATTGATCATGTGAACGGTCAGAGTTATAGCATGTCAAAGACAGTGTGTCATATAGGCGTCACCAGTTACATTTCTGGTGGCAAAGGGTTAAACCGTAGTCTGGCTTTATTGACATGTTAACAAAGTCAAGGTGTTATGACAGACGATCTGTAAAGAAACCTCTAGTGAATGAAGAGAAGAGTAGAAAGAGGTAAGGTGGTGTTCTCCTGTTTCTGCAGCTTTTTATTTTGTTAGTGTTTGCACATATAGACTTTGCTTCAGCATTTTAGTGGCTTCTTAACTGTATTTTCACAGTTGTATTGTGAACTGACTTGTATCACACAGCTGTTGAGCAATAAAGTTAAAGCAAGGTAAGTCTGCATTCTGCCTCCATTCCCCTGATGTCACTTCACACAGCGCCCTCAGCATCACAGAGCCAAAAGTGGTATAATCACCGAGACTCCCACAAGGTCAAACTGTGCTGCGCAAGACATTCCACAACAATGATAACACACAACAAGGATGTGCGCATGCTTATGTTTGTGGTGCACATCTACTAAACACTCCAGGCATAGGTCGAGTTACAAATTGTGTGTCGTCATCATGTGAGGACTTTAAATGGGGACATTTTGCAATCAGGTGTTCCTCTGAGGAGAAAGGTCAAGATGGCAGCAGCATTTTTTTTTGTTTGTTTGTATGCCACATTTCATTGGAACTGCTAAATAAAGACTTTAATGTCAGTAGCTGGCATATTGCATGGGCCACCATAGATATACAAACACTGGACAGATAATCTCTGACATCTCCCTGAGAATTCAGAACTGTAAAAATGACATTTAAAGTAGGTTTACTGGAGTTTACTCCCCCGACCTCAACAATGGGCAAACAAATGAAAATAATTGATAAATGGCGTATACAGTGTGTTCCCTAATTATGATGCAAATTGTCTTTAAGTGTTAAAAAGATCAAATTCTTTTTTTAATGAAACTCATGGTGTATCTTTGGATCACTGAAATCAATCTCAAACACCTGTGATAGTTTACCAGGTGAGTTCAATTAATGGAAAAATGACTAAAGAAGGACATTTCACGTTATTTAACAGACCAAAGTTTTCTTACAATACGGGAAAGAAAAAGGTTCTCTGCTGCTGAAAATCAGGACACAGTTGAATGTCTTGGACAATGTATGAAAACCTTGACTATCTCAAGAAAACTTAAGCGTGATCATCATACTTTTAAGAGATTTGTGGCCGATTCAGAGCACACACAGGTTTGTGCAGATAAAGACAGAATGAGGAAGGAAGGTTTCTGCCAGACAAATACATCAGAGAGCAGCTAATAAAATACCATTACAAAGCAGCAAGCACACATTTGAAGCTGGTGGTGTCTCTGCAGTCCCACAAACATGAAGGTGTTCGATCCTCCAGAGGCTTGCAGTTCTACGTAAAGCTTCTGTTCGGCCCCTCAACAACACTCTCAAGCAGAAATGGCTGCAGTGGGCCCAGACATACATGAAGACATGCTCCAAATAAGGCCAAAATCTGAGCCCCATAAAGTTCTGACAGTAGATTTGACACCCTCGCCTAACCCTCCCACAAAATTGTCTTGAAAACAAAACAAGCAAAACACATCAAAGAAAGTTTTTGGACACCAGACGGTGCACAAGTATAATTTTGGTGTAAAATCAGATTTTTATGATAAGAGTGGATGGGAAAATTCTTCTTTTTGACACCAGACTCCAGTGGTCTTTTTAGAGATGGCACTTTGTACTTTAGTGTTTGCATGAAATTCAGGAATGGAAAGCGTGAGCTTGGGGTCAGTTCATTTAACAATTTTTAAAATTACCTGCAATAGTGATTAGTGCAGTACTATTAATGGGATTGTGGTGTGATTTCAGTGTTACTTTTTTATTCTTGTGCTGTTTAAACAGTTTTCGTCACATTTTACTTTTCCACTGTGTTTCTGAGTGTGGTTGCATTTCTGATGGGGTGCATGTCAGTACACAGCATGGGCCTGGCTGTGGCATCCCATGGGAACATAAATCACACTTTAATGACAGTCAGTCAAATATTCCATGAATTACATTACTTTTTCTCATCATAAAAAATGAAATACAAAATCCCTTTGTTTCAGCTTTTCCTCAGTTCTTGTTCCTATATCCCATAGGAATCTACTCCCTATTAGAGTAAATGTCATCATTAGAGACTTTTCATCTAAGGCTTTGTACAGAATTGATTTCTTTCATGCATTTGTTGAAGAAATCTTTAGGATAGATGCCAGTTGATGCACGTTTTTGTTTCCAACCAGATACACTAAAGTTAGTATGGGCCCCAACAAGCAGCTACAATCAGGCTGGAACTTGTTTCCCTTTTTTTAAAAGTTTGTTGAGCAATCACCAGAGGTGGCCCTGGATGACAATATTGTCAATATCCACTTTTATACTGTTATTTCACCATAAGAGGATCATGAGTTGGACGACTGTTGTAGAACGGTCAACCTCTGATTGAAAGTTTGCAGGTTCGGTTCCCATCTTGCCCGCACATGTGTCAAAGTGTCTTTGGGCAAGACACTGAACCCCACATTGCTCCTGGCGGTTGTAGGTTGACGCCAGTGTTGGGCAGTGCAGCCACCATCAGTGTGTGAATGTGTGTGCGTGGGTTAATGGGACTGTGACTATAAAGCCCTTTGGGCTTTCTAAGAAGATAGTAAAGCACAATTTATAGTAAGTAGTGTGCATGCTATTTGCCATGAGTTATTTTTGCTTTACTAAGTTTCCATTGTTTACCAGTCCATTATAATAACTAGTCTGGGTGCCAACCAGATCCATGTCAAGTTAGACTCTTCCAAACAAAGACACATGTTGACCGTTTTGATTGTCTTTCAAACTTCAATCTTGAATCTTTGCACTAAAGTGCACCTTGACTACCAGCCTCAATCCCTTCCTTCTTCCAATGTGGCCTTACACAATGAATTCTATCCATTCCAACCCCTTTCTTGAAAGGACTAGTAAATATCAAATCATTTTTATGATATTTACTAGTGTGGGGAAGATGAATGGCCTTCTCCAAATACTTCAACCTCATTGCCTCTCACAGTATTAGTCATGTAAACTACGTCTGCTTATTAATGGTAAAAGCTTTCCCTAATGATCCACACCTCACATGAGCCTGAAATATCAAGTCAGGGCATAAAGAGCAGCCATAGATCATCATAATGAATGATGGGATGCTGGCAGAAAGCTGGGGGAGGAGACCTGTCGCAATGCTAATTCACTCTATTTCCCTGCCTGATTCATATGCCATTTGGCCATAATACATCAAGGCTATATGATTCTTCCATTAAGGTAGCAAGCCCTGTTTTGACTCCACTGTGTAGTTTTTTTTTAAATGTCTGGAGGGAATGTACAAGTTTTTGCAAGTCAATATCATGGCAATGTAGTGGTGACATAGAGAAAAGAAATCTGAATTTTCACAACATCCTTAGTCCTTAAGGTGACTCCACTACTATTTGTTATTTACAAACCAGATGAACTGTGTTCCAAAAGAAGTGCGCATGTGTCTCTTAAATGAATGCTCTGATAGTTGTCTGACATGACGGTTCCTCCTGGGAGAATCCATTTGAGCCCTCTTGTCTTCATCATGCTGCATGATTTGGTAGAAAATTGGCATGACTGTAAATTTGTTCTTGTTAGCGTTGAGTAATCAAAAGGCAGCCATCCACAAATAAACTAATGTAATTCACAACACTGGAGCACACTAACAAGCTCCACCACAATAATGCTCATAATTGGGCCAGATTCTTTTCTAAAGAACTGCTCTATTGTCAATGATAATGACAGTTCAGTAACGATTCAGAAATGTACCCGTCAATTTGCCGTGCATGCCTCTGTCCTTTATGAACAGGTTGGCTTTAATGCATTCAATCTGTGTAAAACATCAGCTTGATCATATCACATCAGTGGGAGTATTGAAAGGGCTCTAGAGAACAATGGTGGGGGTCAGGTGTATGCAGTGATGCATTAATGTTGCAGTAGGAGTGCAAAGGAGGTGTGTTCAGTGGCATAAAACTAGAGTAGAGTAGAGTAGAAACGCTTTTTTTGCAGAGTTTAGTGGTGGGGTGTGTTTAGGACAGATGAAACAGCCCATGGAGTGCTTGCTTCAAAGGTTCAAACAAGCCATTTAAGCTAAACAGGCTGTGTGTGGGTAAAAAAATAGGGCAAATCTATGCGGCAGGAAGTTTTAAGATCGTAGACCACCCGATGAGCCAGAAACACGAAAATGTTCATACACATTTTTTTTAGAATGTAGCCATGATGGGGATCAAGCCAGGGTCTCATTGTGCCAGTCCCAAGCCCGGATTAATACAGAGGACTATGCCATGAAGGGCATCTGGTGTAAAATCTTTGCCAAACCAAATAGACGAATCAGACCTATGATAGCCATAGAGGATTGGTCGAGGTTAACAATGACCGCCATCAGTGCTGCACCCCACCGGGGTGCCGGTGGAAATTGCACTACTGTTGGTTG
This sequence comes from Oryzias celebensis, assembly GCA_014656515.1. Taxonomy (NCBI): domain Eukaryota; kingdom Metazoa; phylum Chordata; class Actinopteri; order Beloniformes; family Adrianichthyidae; genus Oryzias; species Oryzias celebensis. The sequence goes on along the minus strand of BNCR01000003.1, from coordinate 22,893,836 downwards.
AAGAAGAAGAGGAGGAAGGTGTGTTCGTATACAGAAAGAGAAAAGGAAAGTGATGAGTGTTGGACTGAGAGTAGGGACTTCGAATGTTTGAAGTATGACAGAAAAAGAGACCAGGAGACCAGGTGGAATAATAGCAAGGCTAGAAGTTTAGGAGAAGGGTTTAAGTTGTGCTATCATGGTGGAGATGGGAAGAGAAAAGGAGTAGAAATTATCTTAAAGGAGAAGTTTGAAAGGAGTGTTGTGGAGATAAAAAGAGTGTCAGAATGATGAGTCTGAATCTAGCAATAGAAGGTGTGATGTTTAATGTTGTTAGTGGGTACTGTATGCCCCAGGTGGGATGTGAGCTGGAGAAGAAGGAGACATTCTGGTTGGACCTTGTTGAGGTGGTCATGAGCATCCCTAGAAGTGAGAGAGTTATCATTGGCACAGATTTCAATGAACATGTTGGTGCAGGAAACAGAGGTGATGAGGAGGTAATTGGCAGGTTTGGTATTCAGGAGAGGAATGCAGAAAGTCAAATGGTTGTTGATTTTGCAAAAAAGATGGAAATGGCTATAGTGAAAACATTCTTTGAGAAGTGGCAGGAACATAGGGTGACCTATAAGAGTAGAGGTAGAAACACACAGACTACATCTTGTGTAGACAGTGTAATCTAAAAGAGATAAGTGACTGCAAAGTAGTGATTGGTGAGAATGTTTCCTGACAACATAGGATGGTGTTGTGTAGGATGACTCTGGTGATGAAGACGATGAAGAAAGAAAGGGCAAAGGCAGAGAAGAGGACAAACTAGGGGAAGCTAAAAAAGGAAGAATGTTGCATGACTGCGAAGAAACAGTTGAAACAGGCTTTTGGTGGTCAGGAGGTACTCCCAAATGATTGGATAATTAAAGCTAACGTGATCATGGAGATGGGTAGGAGTGTTCTTGGTGTGTCATCAGGAAAAAAGTTCATAAGGAGACTTGGTGGTGGAATGGGGGTGCAGGATTGTAAACAGAGTACGAGGTTAGCTACTAAGAAGTGGGACAAGGAGGGGAGAGAGGAGAGTACACAAGAGTACGTGGAGATGCAGTGTATGGTGAAAGTAGAGATGTCAAAAGCAACCAAGGGGCTTATGATGGCTAGGTTTGGTAGTAAAGAGGGAGAGACTGATACAGATTAGCAAGGTGGAGAAACTGAGATGGGAAGGACATGCAGCAGGTTAGGGTGATTAAGGATAGGGATGATAAGCAATCAGGAGATGTCCTCAGTGCCCTGCTCGCCAATTTTAACTGCACCCTTTATTACACACACCCTTCAACCACAAGAAACACACCTCAACACACACACAAATACATTACACAAGGAAGGTGGACTACTGATCTTCTGTCCCCTACCCCATCCCTGGTGGAGGGAACAGGGCCTTCAGCGGCGGCGGCCTTGTCTCTTGGGTGTCGGTCTCCTGGGCCCGGCGGCCCTCTCCCCGCGCAGAGAGAGGGATCCCTTAGTCCTCTGGCAAGTCCATGAGCGGGGGATCATATTCCATCTTAACCTGGAGGGTGTCTGTGTCCTTGTGGTGCGGGTTCTGGTCCTTACCCTCGGGTGCCGGGCCCCTTCTGGGTCACAACTTTAGGAGAGCCTGGTCAGGCAATGTACACCTTCGGGGACCCCCACTTTTCTTGATCATCCCTCCTCTAGATGGGGGTAGCTGACCCCCATCGTCCTCTCTTCTGGATCTGCGCAGCTGCCTGGGGCTTTGAGCGGGTCTCCCCTGGGGGCCCCGGCTCATATCCGGGGATGGGGTGGGGGGATGCTCGGAGCTCCTGAGTGGTGGTGGGCGGCTTGTCTGGGGTGGGGGGGATCTTGGGGGTGGGACCCCACTCTGGGCCACCTGGTGCGGTGGGAGGGCTGCTCTCCTGACTGGGCTGGGCCTTGCGCTCTGCGCTTCCGTATCTCACTGCGCTAGGGTGTTAGGGGCCCGTGTGGCTGTCCTGCGGGCCCTGGTCTGGGTGCTTGGCTGGGCTGCCTGGCAGGTGGTTCTCCTCCGTTGACCCCACAGTATGGGTGCGGGTGTGGGCCCTGGTCGCCGCTGCTGCCTCGGCGGGGGTCTTGGTGTGGGGATGGCTGGGGGTTCTCCCTCCTTTTTTGTGCATTACATTATCCACTTCATCTTAACATAACATTCACCTGAGCACAGGCGTCGGCTCACCTTTGCACCCTCAAATAAGGTGCGTGATAGAATGTAATGCTTTACATGTGTTGGTTGGTATGCACAAGTGTGCGTCTGAACTGGATGTGGACAAGTTTGTGAACACTCTTGGAGCCGGCAGGTATGTAACAGCTGAGTGTGTGGACAGGCCCCGCGCATTTTAGACCAACACTCACTATTGCAATGGGTATAATATCCAGCATTTTGTTGCCTGTAGATTAACAACTCTACCTTCCCTTCCCAGTAGTCCTTCTCTAACTTCTATAATCCATCATCCCCACCCCCCAACTCTTCTTTTCCCCCTTTCCTTTTCCGTCCGGTCCAACAAAAAGAACACAAAAAAGTAAATAAATAAATAAATTAATCAATATTAATAAAGTTTCGTTTAGATTACAAAAGGGGCTTATACCAACATGCATTTTGTGTTCGCTATGATTTATAACCCCCGATTGTAAGAGTAAAATCTGTCAAACACAAGAGGCTCTCAGCTCATTTCTGTTTGCTCAGCTGTTGGGCAGGACATGTTTAAAAAAAAAAAAAAAGGATAGGGATGATAATGTGTTGACATATGACAGTAATGCAGTGGAAAGATGGAAAAAATACTTTGAAGAGTTGATGAATGAAGAAAATGAGACAGAACAAAGAATAAAAGAGGTGACTGTTGTGCAGCAGGAGGAAGTAACAAAGATTAGTAAGGGTGAATCGAGGAGGGTGTTGAAGAGAACGATGAGTGGAAAGGCACTTGGTCCTGATGATATATCTGTGGAGGTATGGACATGTCAAGAGTTCTAGAGAAAGACCAAAGAGGAGGTTTAAGTATGCAGTGAGCAAAGACATGAAGGCAGCTGGTGTTAGAGCATTTTTGTTTTTTTTTAACCTCCTCATACCCTGCGCCTGCATCGGGCAGGTGAGCCTTTTTAGTGCTGTTTAAGTGAAAAATGAGTAGTCCTTGTATGCTCTTTGGGCATTCCACAGTCAGACTGTTAAAAAAAGACAAACAGAGGTTAGTTTGCCCCATCATCCTAGGGGCATCTTATGGGCACCTATGTGTCACCTGTAAATCTCGTATAGGCATTGCACATGGTCAGTAAGGGGTCAGCATCCTCACCTCACTAATGGTTAGAGTGCGGCGTAAGGGCACCATAGAACTGCCTCATCCATACATAACAAGTGCCTGTAACTTGCATATCATTACGAATATTTCACAATACATTTACCACACGCATGACAATCATGCATTTCATTTTTATAATGCACCCTAAGGTGACCACGCAAGCCACAAGGGAACTGCAAGACACACCTGCACTCGCCTTAAGACGCAGCCGCATCTGTCTATGTCTCTCTATGAATGTCTATGACTCCGGACAACCCAAAAACCAGGAACACCCATACAGGTCAACCTCCAAATGGGTACATGGAACTAAGGCTTAAAGCTCAGAACATCACAAGTTTTTCAGCTACAAAGAAGTGCAGCAGCAAGTCACTGTAGAAAGTGCATGTTTGAAAATGTCTAATGCATGACAGTAAAGAATTACAGAGATAACCACTGTGTTGAAAGGGTGGTAGTGATATTGACATGGATTCATGTTTCAGATCCATTACTATTCAGTTCACTAAGCCTGAATCTCTCAGCTCGTGTAATCATCATCAGCTCTGTGGGTTGAGAAGCAAAACTGAGCAGAGGATATTAACGGATGTCTGCTCAGAAAATGACTGTATATGTTGCTGGGGTCATTTCTCAAATGAGGCTAGTCACAAAATTGATATATTGGGAGTAATGTGGCCTAGAGTACGGGGTGTGCATAAACTTTGGTGCACAGTATTGAAATTAGAGTTCGATTGAATTTAAGGGCAAAGCGTGATGCTTGCAATTCGTTTGAGTTTTTATAAGCATCATTTGACCATAAGTGCATTCAGAGGGCTTTATTTAAACAAGTCTAATCCAGTCAACACTAGTATTTCCACAAGAAATGTCATAAAAAGGAGTTGACTGACTTTCCTTCTTACAAGGCTACAGATCATTGATCAGCTGCCTGGAAAGTACTACCACTTATGATTACCTGAGTGTCATTAATCATTACAACTCCTATAAAACATATAATCACATTCAAAAGGAGCAATCACTCCCAAGAGCTCTCATCAAATCGACTAGGCTCACACATAAAGCATTACTTATAACCAGAGAGCCACTTGACACAAGATTTGTCCAGATTATTGCTTTATTGGTGGCAAAAGGATGTCATTTGAGATGCAGCACAAGTTGTAGGGCTTCGAAAGCACAGTGGCTCTCGGATTCCCACTTGTAAAAGTGCTATCAGACTTAACCAGCCTGCTCCGGCGCCTGCGCTAGCTTTGGCACGGGCAGAAGGCTGGAACTGGTCTGTGGCTGGAGCCAAATGCACATAAAAACACAGGGATCATATCCTGTGGAAATGCAATACTTTGAGCCCCATCCCCCTCTGTCTGCCTCACTGGTCGAGGCCTGGATCTCCTCAGGTTGAAATCCGGGATTGACTTTAAGTGCTGGTGTGCATTCAACTGTTTATCCTATATAAAAGCAACAGGCTCTAAGAGTCAGTGTGGAAGTGCTGTTGAAAATGGGTGTCAATGCTAGCATGCCTTCCAGTGGCCTTTAAAATACATTGAACTGCGATCCTTTGTATGGGGATTTTCTGAAAATATGACTTGTCTAAAGGGATTTTGCATTGCACTTGATGTGAAATTGTCTCTGCTGAAGCCTTACAGTATGCTGGGGCACGAAAAAGCTGTGCTGAAAGTGATGACACAGGATCACTTTGTTTCACCCTGGAGCCCCAGCCTGACCCTGGGCTGTATGGTAATAATAGCTCTGTGTGACAGCCATACTGGTACACTCACAACAAATGCTAGCTCGCAGTTGTTGCTGCATGAGAGCTCACAGACTCTAGCTGTTAGCTTATCTACAGCTCTGTTGTAATGCAGGTTATAATGGTGCTGGATGTCATTGTAGCTGGTGATGCTAAAAGCCAGAACCGCTTTTGCACAAGAGAGCCAGAAGAGTGTATTTCATAAATAACGTAGACGGGTCATAACATTGGGGGAAAGGATGCAGTTAAGAGTGGTACTTTCAAATCCTGACGTCATGTATGCAGCATTGAAAGCTCCAAAATGGCAAAATCCATATTTCGGATTGTTTTTTTGTTTTACTCCCATTCTGTCGAGGATAATTGTGTTTTAAAATGTGATGGCATATGGAGCCAGGTGTGTGGGTCCACCATTGATCCCGTTTTCAACATTCCCCCTTTAGGCTAGGGGAATCCCCAGCTTCAAATGAAAGATCTGGTTTACTACAGACTGGCCAGGTCTGCTGGCTTTGACAGGATCTTTGTTTGTAGTTGCCGTTTTGCGGTTGCAGGGGGACAGGGAAGGGTCGGGTATCTGACCAAACAGTCACCCCACTGTTCTCCCCACACAGTGCAGCCTCAATTAGTTCCCTCAGTAATCTCCCCTCCATGTCACATGATCTGGTCTGTTTGTAATAACACACAGGGGGCCTGCGCTGCTTTGGAAGGAAATGAGATGATCCATCTCTGACAGTTTAGACATATCTGTCACTTACCTGGCATTGTTATGCTGCACAAGGACTTTCATGTCTGCTTGCTTTTTCATTAGTCTGCAAAAAGTTTTGTATGTCATATCAGGATCAATTTAAAATTATTTACAGACCAATTCCAATGGAAATCCTGTTTTAGGTGTTTTAATATGTTCTTTGAAATTTTCAGAGGATGTAGGACATATATAAAGAAAATTAAGCTCGAACAGCTCTAACATTTCTTTTTATTTCCATTTGTAAGAGCCTATAGCAGTAACGTAGGTGCTGGAGTTGGCGGGGCACAACCCCCCTGCTCTGCTCCATTCTAATGCATCCACTTATGGACAAATAGATTCATGCACATCTTTGTTTTTTTCATCCAAGCTGGCAAAACTGTATGACTGGATAGCTGCGATATTGCTTGCCATTTTTGTTGCACCAGTAATTTTTAATTGGGGATGTGAGGGGCTGTAAGATAGCAGAAAAACATGTATTATGAGGGGTGATGGGAAGTCAAGACTGATTTTCCGTCATCTCCCTCGCCCTCAAATCAAAAGCAAATTTCTAAGGAGCTTCTGCCACTTTGCAGAAACTACCTTCAAAAAATGACAGACTTGAAAAAAATACATAAAAACTGCACAATCACAATCAAAAGACCACTGCAAACCCTTTTAAAACAGAACAAAAGTCTAAGTAGTCGGATTCCCCTGGTCAGCACCAGTTCTAAGTCAGCTGCTGGGCGCCAGCCAAGGCAGCCGGGGGTCCCGGTCTCGGCGGAGGCTTCCCTCCCTGGAGGGAGCTGCAGCTGGAGAGATCCTTGAGACGCACGGCACACATACAGGGTCGCATCAGCACCCACCATACCCTGAACCCTCCTGCAATCCGCCTTCTGCACTTCCCTAGACACGCCCCACGAGAGACCCGAGTGGGAGACCCCCACTGCTGGATGGGTGATTTATATACGTGAATCGTGCATGAACCGGGCATTATTATTGCACTGTTTAGATGCAATTCATTTGTGATCAGTGTTTCAATTATGTAATTTTAACGTGATATGTGTGCCGTATACTTGATATAAAAGTTATACATCAGTGGTACTTGCTTTAAAAGTCAGATAGACATATGTGGAATGGTCGTGGAAAGCCACAAATTTGCAAAAATGTAACCTGCAAAAATCATGCACAATTGTGTAAGGTTTACATAAAAATTGCACAAAAACGACATAATTCTCAACTGACCAACAATTTTGAACAGCTCAAAACCAATACACGTAACCCTCGACGGACATCTGGGCATATCAAGAAATGATGAACACAAGAGAACATCTATGATATATGTACGTCACACATTTATCATGAAAGACCAAGATTTCATACATGGAAAATGTATATAGTGGTTGTGTGACTAGGGTTGGGCTCTGATTGGGTTTTATTCGGTTCAGGTGCCAAAGCGGTTCTTTTGTTTTGGTTTTCGGTTTCTATTCAGTGCCGATTTTGGTAATTCAGTAATAAAAATAATGCCTGCTTCTTCCCAAATCCAAAGCAAGACAGCGACAAATGGGTGCAGTTTGTCGCCTCCGTGCCTGAAGCTTTTTCTTCAGGTACTCTTAATGCTCAAAGCAGTTCTGGCTTTAAGCATCACCGCCTACTAAAACATCCAGGACCATTATAAACTGCATTACAATTTCTTTCGGTTCTGGTAGAACTGCGTAAGTCGTAACAGTTTATACTTAGAATTGGATTTCGGTGCCGAACCCTATGTGTGACATGGCCTTTATAAACAGTGTCTTGCAAAAGGATTCATACCCGTTGAACTTCTCCACATTTTCTCACATTATGAACACAAACATAAATATATTTCATTGGAATTTTATGTGAAAGACCAATACAAAGTGGCACACACTTGTGAAGAAGAAAGAAAATTATACAAGAGTTCAATGTTTTTTTACAAATAAAAAAATGAAAAGTGCAGTGTGCAAAAGTATTCAACCCCCTTTTCTCTGAGTTCATCCAATCGGCTAAAGAAGTTGCTTGATGATTGGTGACTGATCAAATGTTGATTTCATGACTTAATAGAGTCCACCTGTGTGTAATTTAATCTCAGCATACAAATCCAGCTGTTTTGTGACAATCTCTGTGGTTTGTCAAGAGAATATTGGGGAGAAAACAGCATCATAGAGTGTAAGGAACACACCAGACAGGTCAGGGATCAAGTTGTGGAGAATTTTAAAACAGGGTTTGGCTAGAAAAAGATTTTCCAAGCTTTGAACATTCCACCAACCACTGTTCAGTCCATCATCTGCAAATAAAAAGAGTACGGCACAACTGCAAACCTACCTAGACATGGTTGTCCAGCTCAACTATCAGGCCGCACAAGGAGATGCAGCCAGGAGGCCCATGTTGACTCTGGATGAACTGCAGAGATCTACAGCTCAGGTGGGGGAATTTGTCCATAGGACAATCATCAGTCATCCACTGCACAAATCTGGACTTTATGGAAGAGTGGCAAGAAGAAAGCAATTGTTAGAAGAAAACTAGGAGAAGTCCTGTTTGCAGTTTGATATAAGCCATGTGATTGACCCAGCAAATGTGTGGAAGAAGTCTCAACATATGCAGGACAGGACGTTCTTGTCCACAAATCTCCTCTTGATAAACAGCTTTTATAAGAACGTTCCCGTTAAATCTCCAACAGTCCTGTCGCCGTTTTAAATCTCTGTTGGTGAAACAGAAGCTCAGATAATCAGCATCCGCAGTTGTGTCATGTTATGTGTCAAGTTTAAACATTCTGCTCCACCCCTGCTTGTATACATCTTCACACTGTCTTGTTGAAGGAGTAATTACTGCGTGTCATGAACCAAGAGTGAGCATGATGACTCATTGATATTGATGATAGATTTTAATAAAGGAGCACAGAAATACCTCTGCTGAAAAAAGCTACAGTTCAAAGACTGAGCCCTGCTTCTCTTTGGCCCTTTGCAGTCAGAGATCAAAGCTAAATACTGAGCAACAAATGTGTGTTTCTGTCACTGGTGATTTGTATGTGTGTTTGATCAGCAGCCTCACTTCTCCTCTGGCCTTACTCTGCTGCTAATATGCAGCATTAGGCTGCGATTCACGAGACATGAGATGAGTGGTTGACGTAAAGGATTTGATTGAGGTGAATGAAAAACATGGGGAGAAACACAAATGTTGGAAGACTCCTTAGGAAATGTGGGTGGATTAAGAATAACCTATGTGGATTCATTCTAGAATACCGGTAACTAAAGATGTCATTTTAAAACTGAAAATTTATTGCTAAGTTCAGAAAAGACATCCGTTCGTTCTTCGTTTCTCCTTCTTCTCTTTCATTTTTTCATTTTAAACTTTGCATATGTTGAGACATCAAGCAAACACATAGCTGATTTATTTATTTATTCTTCAAAAAAGAAAATCCTGGCTTACTTTGACCCTTTAATGCTGAGATGTCTGTGGTGGTTCGCACAGAAAAACAATTCCCAGAGGCCAGGCTGAACAGCCTTGTTTTTTCTGGCTGCTTTTAGTCTGTCAAAGGAGGAAGTGGCTTGGCTTTTCCAGTTCCTATGTAAATACCAGAAGTGTGCCACTGTGCTTAAGCAAAAGAAAATAAAGAGCTTGCTGTTTTTACAGGTCTTTTTTAACTTCCAGAGCGGGCGCGGTTAATCCTCGCAGCGGTTTTTGGGATCACAGGCACTCTGTTCTGGGCGACAAGTTAGAAAACAGTAGTTTTGTTGGGTTCTGTGTTTTCTACCTCTGAGTACAGAAATATTTTTTTTTTATTTTTTTGAAAGTGGGATTTCTAAAACCATGCTGCATATCTACTTGGTGGAAATGAGCAGCCTCTTCACTGGATTATAGACCCTCTTAGATGAAAATTGTGTTTTTGGTGTTTTTTTAACATGTGCTTCTGGCATGTTTCTGATGATGGATGACATATATTGGGGAAATTAAACTTAAAATAGCACTTCTGAGTATTTCTTCATTCAAATTGTTGTAAATCAGGAGCACAAACAATAAAAGCTGTAAAAGGCCATTTTTGTTTTTACCGGTGATGTTAGATTGGATGTGTGAGGGGCTGTAAGCTAGCATGACATGGTGTAAACAAAGGGAAGATTGGAAGTCAGAGCAGACTCAACCACAACTTTGTAAAAATTATGTCCTAGATGCCTTTTTATTTTCTCATTTCGGCTAAAAACAACATTATCATAATCAAAGGACCACTGATGTTTTTAAAATGGACCAAAAGATCATTAGAGTAGAACTTTAAAGAACTATGTCATCAGCATAATGTCTAGGTTAGATGTAACCTATTTTTTAATGCAAAACATTACCATAACAATTTGCCTGCAGACCGCTTAAGAAGTGCCTTCCTATTAAAACGACCCCAGTTGAAAACTGTGCTTAAGATGATAAACCCACAGCCCTTTGAGGTAAATAACCTTTACGGAGTTTAAATGGCAGCAGCTGACTGCCAAAGAGCAGACCAGAGGGTGTTGGGACCAGAGGTTGCGACTGTCTATATCCCTTTTATTCCTGCCAGCTCAGCCTCCTGCTGTGCACAGCTGGAAAAGAACAAGAAGAAGGTTGTTTATGTTGTCAAATAGAGGTCGCTGATGATGTGGTGGAGGATGGGTTTGCTGTAACTCATTTTAAAATGACAGTGAAATGCCACAGCTGAGTGGTTTCCAGAGAAATGTTCTTTACCAGACAACCCCTGATATCCCTACAAAGAGTTTACAGTTCATCCACTTTTGTTGCTACATATAATCTGTGTCATAGTTTGAGTTGGTGTGGAATAATGTCACCAATTTGTACCTCATCTCTTAGATGATGCAAAAAAAGGAAACAGGAAAACAACAGGTTTGGCTTTCCATGCAGTTCTTTTGCTTGAATAGTAGGTTTACAGAAAACTAGAATGGTTATTTTTTTTCTAGATGTCTCACTTGTTAATCTTAAAATGACTTTGAATCGATACAATCACTAATGGACCTCAGATGTGATCCAGCTGGTCCAGCTAGCTTACTTCAAACCGCTAGAGCAAAGAGGAGGTCTTTGATGGCCAGATCTTGCTGTGTGTCTCTTTGTCAGATTTTTTTTTCTGAGCTGAGTGTCTGGTTCCAGGAGCCAAAGAAACTCAGTTAGTGATAGTCTCATGGGGGATAGGGTAACAAGTGGACCGAGTGCAATTCACATGGGTGAGACATAACAATGCTAGCATCCTCCTTTGATGCTGATAGCATCTTCTGAGTGTGCTCAGTCCTGCTCCCTATTTCACTGCTCAGCAACTTTACATCCAGCAGCCTCTGACTGGCTCGGCAGAACTGCTCCCAGATCCAATAAAAAAAACAGCTCAACAACTCAACAATTACCCACTTTAATAACTGCATCATTTCACGCCCATGGATAGAATATGAAATAGAAATTCAGGATGCAAGTGTTGGTTGCATTTGGGACAGCGAGAACAATCAAATCCCATCTGCGCTCATGCTGACCAATACAGGATGTATTTATGAGGTTGGTTCATTTAGAGCCCTTTAACTCCCCCTTGATGATGATATTTCAGACAAAGTGAATAATTAGTTTTAATATCATGCAAGAGGAAAACATTAGCTAGTAATTCAACGTTCAGCTTTGGATGATAGAGGCCATAGCAATTCAAGCAAAAAGCGTTATACCACATTCAGGAAAAAGAAGCCTTGAGTATTAAGTTGAGAGTGTGGAACTACAAAATAAGTCATGTGTCTAGCTTCTTTATAGTGTGCAAAAAGCCAAAACATATGTGAGGAAAAGGGACTAAGAGATGGAGAAGCTGTTTAGTCATTTATGAGGCATAAATTATTGATAAGCATCCTGATGACAGAGCAGAGGCTCATAACACACAAAGCCTTCTGGACTACAGGAAGGTTTGGCTAAAATAATGTCATAAAAAATATTAATAGTTTTTAGATATTGACAGTTAATTATAAATTAATTTGGCAACATTTGTTTTTACTCAAAATACAGCCACATTTTTCTGTTTGTCAGTCCTATTTTAAACTCTAGAAGTTAAAAGAAAACAGAAACTAGATAAGCAATAATTTGACCTCCTACAGCAAAGCCATTTTTGGACTTAAAGATGCTCTTGGTTTGATTCCGGTTATTCCCAACAATTGTCAAAACCCCCCAAAAAGATCATTTTTTTCACAGTTGACCTCCATTGAAGTTGTTTTTAAAGAAAATTCTTGTTGTAGCGACACTATACAACACACAATAAAACATAATGGAAAAAACTTTTAGATCATGTCCATTGTCTTCGCTGGCTCAATAAAAATAATGCAGGGTTATAAATAATGCTGCTTCTTTGCTGCATCTTCAAATAAACTTGGCTTGGTTCGGTTTAAATTGATTTTACTAGACGGCGATGTTACCCTGTGATTTTTTTTAACTCCTTCCTTGCTATTCCGACTGCAGAGAGTTGTCTGATACAATGGGAAGACCGGTGGACTGGTTTCTTGTCCCGTTGTCAGAAAACTACGGAAGACTGGGTTAGGTGCTTGTTTTTCCCACCTTGCTACAACAAGCCATGTTGAAGTGGCACTCAACTATGACTGAAAGCCAAATAATGGTGAGTAAAAACAGCTATGCTTAAAACGGACATGCAACATTGGACCTTAAGCGAACCCTAAGCTTTGCTTGTTTGATCCGTGATTGAATTCAGGTCAGCTCTAAAAATTGTCTGACGAAACGGACTGTTCGAGGAAACAAACTCTGGTGTGAATCAAACCTTCCCAACCTTAACATGCCCTAAGTCAGTAGAAGTCAGAGGAGTTGACGCACTGCTGGTGCGCATGGAGCATGTGATGATCGATTCAAGTTTTTGGAAGCAGGTACAGATTGGGCAGAAGAGAAGTTTCTGAAACACAGCCCGCAGGCAGATACCGGGATCAGTGAAATTTAAAGGAGATTATTGCTGATTGACTAGGTGAAACTGAGATAAGATCGGACTGGCCCAGAACAGCAAGGCTATTATTAAATTAGGTGAATTGACAGAATAGCAGGAATGAAGAAGCAAATGCACAGCTGTAAGGATTTCAGCTTGCTTGCTTGAACATGTTTTTATTTCTCTATTTAGTTTACATCTGAGGCTTATGACAGACTTCTTATACAGTACATCTCAACAGAACCTTTAGAATCCTGGTCTACTTTCCACTTATGATTTCAGTTTGTTTTAGTCCCATCTCCTGTTACATTATATTTGACTAACTTTACAATCAGGTTAGTGTTTTTCCTAAAACAAATGATTATGTCTGTTCTCTTTGGACTTTATAATTCCGTGGTTGATTGTCATTTAAAGCTATGTTGTTTTAAGTTCCACTTTTTTCCTTCTGCAGTACACCTGGCTTAAAGACCCACTCCATGTATCTTTATATCTATTGTAAAAGCTCTCCCAGTGGTCTTTTATTTATTTAATTAAAGCAAGACAGCAAAAGGTGAACTGCAATATAGCAAGAGACCGTTGTAATGACAAAAACAGTGGACAGAAGGTAAATGTAGGGAAGTAGTGATCATTGTTGTGCTTTGGAACAGAGAAACTTTATGAGGTTTGCCTGCTACTGTTAGGCAAAGGTTTGGTTCACCCTGAACAAGTTGCCAGTGTGTCACATCACAGCACACACATGCACTTTAACATGAATCATCAACTAACCTATGAAGCATGTTTGGGGATTTTGGGAGGAAGCCAGAGTGCCAGGGGAAAACCAACGCATGCATGAGGATACCATCCAAACTCCACACAGCTGGGATTTGAACCAGGGCCTTCTTGCTGTGAGTCAAAACAAATAAGCAGTTCTATCATGGAAGTTTGTTCTTTGATTAAAGTTTTAGCTTTCCCTGATTACAGAATATCATATTTTAGTTATTTCTGCGGCAGCACAGAAGCTCAGGTCCAGAGTTGTTTTGTAAAAAAGTTGGCACTAAAAATAAAAAGGAGTGAAGTGAGACTCTGTCATGCATGGAGGTCAGTCATGCCTGACTATAGTCATCTGTGATGGTATAATCATATCTCGGTCATTCTTTACTCCAGGCCCCTAAGACTCCCCCTTCTCCTGCTGCTCTCCCTCTGATATGTGAAACTGGAAATCGGACTTCAGAGAGCCAAGTCTCAACTTCCTCAGAAGAGTCTTTATCACTTCGAGTTTCTTTTTATGAAGCTAATCTACGAGCACATTTCCCACTTTAATCTGCGTCAGTATGTGAAGAGTGTCCCAACGGGGCTGCCATACACCAGAAGATTAATGAACCCAATTTGCAGAAATGACCTTTTGGCTGCTGAAGCACAGCCACTACTAAGCCTCTTAACGCATGCCTTTAAAAATGTTGTTATAGAGAACAAATCTTTGGATAAAAGCAGGGAAAATAACTGTATTACAAATGAGGAAGGGGCTGGATTAATGCAAAAATGGCGTGGTCACTGTGTGAGTTCCCAGAGGACAGGCTTCAGTTGAGAAATGATCTGTCTTTTGATAGTTAAATCACAAGTAAATATGACACTGGAAAAGCAAAAGGAACATAAAAGTCTACAAATCCACAACACGTATATTCTGATGATGTGCAGGAAAAAAGGATTTATGGAGAAGATTAACTAGTTAGAATTATAAACATTTTTAATCATTTTTAAAAGAAATTGCCATGATCCTTATTATAAATGAAGTATATCGAACTTTTAATGTTCAACATAATAGTTAAATTCTTTATTATCACCTATTTCAGATGATTCATGGACATGGTGAACATTATTTTAATGCTGCATATTTAATAAGCCACATTTATGATCAATTACTATCACTAAATTCTGTTGCTGCGAAACACAAATATAAATATGCAACTGCAAAGCTGCTCTGAGTAGCACATTGGTGAATTTCAATGATTCTTAACAGATTTAAATACATTTTACTGTCACCTATTGATGTTATTTACAAACTGTTAACATCTCTTACTTTCATTTAAAACATAATCATCAAAAATGTTCTAGATCATGAAAAAAGAAACATCCGCTTGTTTATTTTGAACCCCAGTTTGATCAAAATCTTTATTATTTTCTTACATCATGGCTACATACTTTTATTTTTTAAAGCTGTTTATTTGACAGGATAAGCTCTTAATGTCATCGACACAGACCCATAAACTTTACTGTGATTTCAAAAGAGCTCCAGCTAAGAGAGCTAGTGTTGGGTTTCAATTGGAACTAAAGGTGTGGATGTTTGTGGAGCTTCTCTCTGTGTTCATTAAATATCAACAATTACAAGGGTGTATTGATTTGGGAAACGGTTTGGGAAAACTGCATTCCCAAACCAAGTTAGCTTTTTATGGATTTGTCAGCATGGTGCTAAATACTGACATGTTGAGTTATCTCCTGACAGTAAATCAAAATGTGTTGTTCTCTGCATTTGACCTGTCACACAAAGAGTTGAAATTTACTGTTAAATTATTTATTTCTCAGCATCTGTTGTCAGACTGAGCCCTGACCTCTGTCACAGCTGCTCAGATGTTCTTTTAGTAAAAGGTGCTCTTGCTATTAAGGCAGAGGCAAATAAATGGAAGACAAATTTAATCTCACTAATCTGAATGAAACGTAAAAGAGGCACTGAGGACAAAACCTGGGTGAGTGGTGGAATCCACAAACAACAACTGACGAAGACTTGAAACATTGAATACATAAAAGGGACAAAATTACAAAAATAAAAGAACAAGTCTCAGTAATAGAATAACTACAAACTGTAAGCTCATCGACAGAACACAAAAAGCCACCTCACAATAAAAAGAAAAAAGCAAACCTTGATAAAACTAAAGTTGAACAATAAAGAACCAAAACCATCCAAGTCAGCATGTTAAATCAGCAGTTCCTAAATTCTTCAGAGATGCACGAAACAATACAAAAGAAAAAAAGAAGGCCCTTAATGATTTAAAACAAACAATGCCTCGCCGTTTTTCAGCCAATTCTAATGCTGCGCACTCATAAACGAGGCTTTTGTTGAGATGATAAAAATAATTGTTTAGCCATATGGAAACACGGGGCCTGCTTCTTGTTTACTTTGACAAGACAATTCAAAGCCATTTGGGAAGAAATCGAGAAGTTGGGTGGCTGACCATACTTTGCAATGTGACTTCAGGAGCTTATTCTCTATAGAAAGCCTCAAAGTGAGACATATTGGTTTGCCAATGACTCTAAAGATTGATCTTTGAGTCATTTATTTGGTATACATGTGATTTCATGCAAATGAGCGAACCATCCAAGCTGTTTTTATTCATCTCTCTGAGATCCACTTGTGTTTTTCACAGCATGGACTTATCTGCAGAGGGTGTGTAGGCACGCTGCATCTCCACATGTGTCTGTGTTTGCATGAGTAGGATGCTGGAATAACCTAATGTTGTCATTGAGAAAAGACACCTGGGCTGCACAAAACAGAATTTATATTCCTAGACTTTCTCCAGTCTAAGCATAATGAGGCTTGTGCTCCTCTTCTATTTTTTCTCTTTTCCATTCAGCTAAACATTTTTTAATTATTGTCTAAATTGTCATCCATCAGTATCTTTTGCTATAAACAGCTGATCTTGAAGAAGCAGGAGATGTTACTTGACTGGTCACTGATCCTTTGGACACAAAATGCCACAAATTCTTTGAAAGTTTTATTTGAAAATAACATTTATTTTACAAAAAAGCTATTAATTGTTCAATCGGTTGATCCTGCAAAGGCGGAGGAAGGAATGATTATGTTGCTCCATTAACACACGGTATCAGGAAAATTTGAAGCAAACATTAAAGAAAGCCTTCTTTATTGGTAAATACAGTAAATCTTGACATTTTTAACTACTTTTGGGTCTCAATATACTGAACAACTGTTCAATAGATCATTTCAATCAATGTGAAGCCGTATTATTCCAGCGTTAGCGCCGTCGGAGGTATAGTTGCAGAGGTCCAAATGCATTTTGGCTCATGGATTTCTATGATAAACTAAAGTCTCATGGCATCTCCATAAATAGGTAGATTTATTAGTCAGCTTAAATGTAGATGGAGTAGGATGGAGGCTTATACAAGCAATTAAATTTTCGAAAAAGCATGCCTTTATTCCTTGTGAAATTACAACTTCTTTCTCAAAATGTTATGACTTTCTTTTCCTAATATTAAGACTTTTTTCTTATAAATTTACACTTTATTCATATAAAACTACAAGCTTTTTCTCATAATTTCACAACTTTATTATATTTTTTGGTGTCCTAAATATACTCTGTCGTGTTAGAGAAAACACAACTGCGAGGTTGTGTCAAAAATAATTGTATTGCGTTCCTTGTGAGGCAATAATATCACATAGTGTTTGTTTCCCTTTGAGTGATATTTTGTCGTTTAAGTCACAATTTTATGTGTAGTTCTTTCACTTTGGAGAACATGAGAATGCACACGTTGAGCATTAGTGCTTTTCAGCGTGTCCGTTGCTGTGTGGTTGATTCTATTGAAGAGGTAGTATAATGTTGTTGTTTTTATTTTTAACTGGACAAGAGCAGTCTGTTAAAAGCATGGTGATTGGGTGAAGACATTAGTTACAGCATGCTCACAAGAGCTGAGGCTATCACCTAGCAACCGGCAGAAAGTTTTCGTTAAATTCCTCTGTGTGGTCATGTTCACTCAATGCAGTAGGTGATTCAGACTTAAACACTCTCACGCTTTTGGTGACTGTCCCACTTGATGTTAGATACAAGACAAGACACAGCTTCCATAGACAGCTTTGTTTCTTTATTTTCTCCTCCTGCTACCCTTGATGTGTATTCATGTTCTGCTTTGAGAGATAAACAGTATGAACCCACTTTTTTTTGGTATTTTCTGCATTTCAAAACTAATTATTAGCATCTAAGAGGAGTGTGCTAATGTGCTCCCATGTCTTCACAGTATGGGACTTGTTCACGGTGGGGAGGAGGACAGTCAGACAGACAGAAAATTAATTTGAGACAGGAGCACGCAGGGAAAATGAGAGGCAGGTCAGAAAGAGTGTCGAAGGAGTCCAGCAAAGCAAAGCAGTCTGGTCCAGGCGGGGTCCCTCGGTTCAGGCCTCTGTTTACACATAGAGAAAATTTTGGACAATTTCACAGCTCCTCTTTCAAACAGCCATTGAAAAGAGGACAGATTCCTTCCTGGTTACTCACCCTCTATCCAGCGAGAGTGGTTGCTATCATGGGAAAATCCAAACCTTTGGCATCCTCAGTGGGTTACCTCTCTGCGTCGCGCTATAGCCTCAGTGCAAACAGCGGCCCCACGTAATGCCTGTGAAATCTGTGTGTGCGTGAGGTTCAGGGCACATTGCTGGGATTAAATCAAATAAGACCCCTCATTCAGGGGGTCCACTCTGCACCACTGAGGTTTGTTTGCATTCATGTGGGGTTTTTTTTCAGAAAGGTCCACAGGGAGCAATTCTGTCTCTTTGCTGTGTGCTGTAGAATGTATACAGAATTGTTTCTTATACGAGGGCTGACCCTGCCAGCTGTCATGTCCACAAAAACCTCTTCTTCTAAATCAGACAAGGGTGCCCCAGGGGCAAAGAGGCACACTGCCATCCAAAACCCACTGCAAGGAGAGCCTGAAGACTCTAAACAAGTGGAGATAACTATGAATAGATGTGGCAGAGAAGGAGACTTATGAGGAGATAGATGCTGCAGCTGGGAAAACAAGACTTAGCATGGGCCATATTTCAAGTAGGTGGAAGTAGCCCTGCTCTCTTTATGATGTTCTTAAATATGCATAAACTAGCTGTGGTCTCTTTGCTCTCCTTTACTCAGGCAGGAGCAGTGAGCCTCTTTATGCCTCTTCCCAGGTGCCTCATTACACAGTCACCTTAACACATTCGCAAAGAGCGTGCTCGTACAGTTATGGCCATCTGAGCCTGTGTAAGCTGAGCCATTAGAATAACATTAAGCCTGAGCACAAAGCTAACCACAGACTTTCCTCTAGTTTTCTCTGCTTTATATACAGCGGGGATTGAAAGTTTGAGGACCCCAGGTAAAATTTTATAGTACTGTGCATAAAGAATCCAAGGCAAGATTGAAAAATCTTCAACAGATGAGACATTGTTTTAATATGTCAAAAAATGAGGCTTTATTTCCATCATTTACCCTTTCAAAATAACAGAAAACAAAATAATGGTGTGTGCAAAAGTCGGGCACCTTCAGAATTTATAGTATTCATGGCCCCCTTTGGAAAAGAAACCTGGCAGTGTCATGGATTGTTCACAATCATCGTTTGCAAAGACCAGGAGATTTCAATCTCAAAGATTTGAAATAATCTGAGTCATCTGGCCTTGCCCCAGTCAGGATCAAGGGTTCTTCCAAGCAGTTGTCCAGAACAGTGAAATTGAAAATAGTTGATGCTCACAAAGCAGGAGAAGGTTAGAAGAAGATAGCAAAGTGTTTTCAGATGCAAATTTGCTCTGTTTGGAATGACATTAAAAAATGGAATAGGAACAGTGGAAGTTAAAGCAAGATCATATCTCATACAGAGCAGCTCGCAGGATTGTGAGAAAAACAAATCAAAACCAATGTTTGACTGAACCATCCCTCCAGAAAGACCTGCAGACTCTGGAGTTGTGCTGCACTGTTCTACTGTTAAGAGATACTTACACAAATATGGTCTTCATGGAAAAGTCATCAGCACAAAACCTCTTCTACGTCCTCAACACAAAATTCAACGTTTGAAGTTCACAAATGAACATATAAACAAGCCTGATGCATTTTGGAAACAAGTTCTGTGGACCGACCAGGTTCAAATGGAACTTTTTGGCAGCAATGAACAAAAGGTATGTTTGGAGAAGAAAGGGTCCAGAGTTTAATGAAAAGAACCTCTGTCCAACTGTTAAGAATAGTGGTAGATCAATCATGCTATGGGCTTGTATTGCAGCCAGCGGCACAGGAAACATTTCAAGAGTAGAAGGAAGAATGGATTTCACAAATTCCCGCAAATGTTGAACACTAACTTGATGACATCTGTGAAAAAGTTGAAGTTGAAGAGAGGATGGCTTCTCTAAATGGATAATGATCCTAAACACACCTCAAAATCCTCGCTGTCTTACATTAAGAGGCAGGGACCGAAGCAGAGGCCTTCCCAATCAACTGACCTCAACATCATTGAAAATCAATGGATTGACCTGGAAAGAGCCGTGTGTAACAGACATCCCAGAAATCTCAAAGAACTGGAAGACCTTTGTATAGAAGAATGGATGAAAATACCTTAAACAAGAATTGAGAGATTGATGGTTGGCTACAAAAACCGTTTACTTGCCAAGGGGGTCAGTACAAGATACTAACTCTGCAGAGTGCCCCAACTTTTGAACTCACAATTATTTTGTTTTCTGTTATTTTGAAAGGGTAAATGATGGAAATAAGGCCTATTTTTTGACATATTAAAAGAATGGCTCATATACAAACTGATGCCTTTAGATTTGTCAATCTTTTCTTGGGTTCTTCATGCACAATAATATAACATTGATCCCCACTGTACAGTAGATGCTGCATGTGTGTAAGTTTTTGTGAATTCCAGAAATTTACTTATAAGTGAAAGGGGTGTCCTACAACTTTGAGAGAGCCTGCACACTGAACAACTACATATGACTCATTTATCTGAACAGGTGCAAATCAAAAAGTGGAGTATGTTCAAAACATTTATTTATTTCATTAATTTAAAGGAATAAAGAGGTAAAATTGTATTTTCAATTAGAATTATAACAGAGTAATATGAATATTCAGAGTTGAGGATTGCACCTCACAACCAAAGTTGACCAAAGCAATAATGTTGCAAACAATTTCTTTGTGAATAGTATTGGTGTCACAAACTAATCAGATCATGTAAAACACCTGCAGATTTTTCTTTAAAATGATTTTTTAGAATGGATTATTATGGAAGACTGCAGACTTGATGCTTATATGATTGATATGGTGGTTAAGTAAGAAGCTGGCTGTCCACAGAGTCACGTATTCGCGTACACACCATTACTACTACTAATGATAACAACAATATATTTCACTATAGGGGATCTTTATGATACTGAATACTGCCAATTATTGGAAAGTTTATGGAAGAAATTCAATAAGTAGTAAAATGGAACAAGAGCAACACACATGGCTGCAGGACGGAAAGTATTTAAAATGAAAGTATTTTAAAAGTATTTATTTTAAAAGTATTTTAAAAATCAGCTTCACAGATTTCTTTCAGCGTGACTTTTCATTCTTCTCCCCCGTGGAATGTGTTCTGCGTCCTGATTGGCTGTTGACCTTGTCGATCAATCTTCTCCATGCAGTGTTTCGTGTTTCAGATGCGTTCAGCTTTCCACATTTACACACATCTCTGTCTGCTTTCAGATCTTTCTTTTTGTTCAATAATGCTGGACTCATTTTCTATGAAGGTTTGAACTTTAAGAGTTCAAACAGGAGAGACAAGAGAGAAAATATTCACGTCTGTCTGAGAAAAGTGTACTAAGTGTGCAGTAAGGGGTTTTAAAACCTTGAAGACATCTGTAATCCTACCTTCCATTTTTCTCCTATTGATAACTGAGCGGCCACTGTACAGTAGTAGTTATTTTAAAAATCAAGATTTAGAGGACTCAGAAATACAGGAAGATACTGTTTGCTGTTTAAGATCCAGTGAAAATGTCCCCAGACAACAGTACTTTAAAGGGATCAGGTGGTAGTGGAAATATTAGTACCTTTATTTATACAGATAGAGATGTTTAAGAACAAGTTCTTGTTCCTAAGTCACATCAAGCTGGTATAGTTAATTGTGTTCTAACAAGTCTGTGTTCACTTTGCCGATCAGCATCATTGAGGTAGCCTACTGATTTTGTTTTGCAACAGGACTTGCCACCAGTCCGAACTGGCAAAAGCACCAAATCCTCTGTACCATATCCTCTATAATTGGTTCGCTTCCAACCTCAATGGAACACTCAATGGTCCATTGAGAATGTATTGGGTATTGGGAAAGGAAGATGCACAACAACAGACCTACACTACAGAGGCAGAACATGATGGGTTTCCAAAATATCTCAGTAACCCCCCTTTTTAAAGAAGATGCCTAAAACCCACATCGTCCTCAATTTTAAGAAACTTCCAAATGGCTTTAGATAGAGATGCCTGCTTATTGCAGACTTTTTAATTCAACTTTACTAAGTTTGCTGGGCCTTTCTGCCGGATTGTTTTATCATTGTTGCGGCTTGATGTGGTTGGGCTGAACAGTATGAGATGATGTGAGCCGCTGTTCTTCGTTTGGTTTATTGATTGCTCACAGCATCAAACAGTGAAAGCAGCTGGCAGACAGCAGGAGCGCTCAGCGTTGTCAAAGCCCACTGGTGTACTTCCTCTCATATTCTGCTTTTGTATCTGTACTCCTTTTTCTGCTGCACCCCAACCTGTCCCCCAGCAACACCGTCCTCTTCGTTTTCAGCAACGACCAGTCAGAAAGCAAGCGGGACTAGGAGAGGATAGCAGGCATGGAGGAGAGAGCTAAAGAGAGCACTTAGTCTGCAGGGCATTAATAAGCATAGCTCTTGGCCAGTAAGTGCTTCCTACATTCCCCTCACAAAACTCAAACACAAAGATACACGAGCACATATTCAGCCTCTTACTCGTTCAGTGATGGTTGGCCTCCTGCCAGCACCTCCTTGGGGTTGAAAAGAGGGGATGTGTAGACCAGACTACAGCAGGAGTGTCTGCGCAGAGCACTGTGCCACTGCGGGACTGTCCATTATCCATACCTCTCTGTCTGCATTTCAATGCTTCCTCCAGAAAATGGAGAACAGAAGCGTAAAGCAACAAGCAAGCGCTTCCTCTCCTGAGAATCTTCTGTGTTGCACATTCACGAGTTGGCTGCATGATTCACATTCAGCCTGAGCGAGAGCAGTTGTGTTGTTCCCATTTTAATGACCTTCATTGCCATGCTTCTTATCTCTTTGGTGCTGTAGCTGCAGGGGTTTCACTGAGCTGGGATGTTTGACCAATGTGAACAATAAGCTAGGCCATGACTGCGTGCCAAACACCACTGTAAAATATTTGGCAAACAGATGAGAAACCCCCATTTCCTGTCCCCTACGCAGAAGTGCTAGTTTCTACTTGCATGTTGGACCACCTGGCTGCATTCACCTGACCCTGTAAAGCCTTTGTCATCCTTGGGGAGTGACATGACCTGGGATAAGGCTCAGCTGAGTAACACATAAACACTTCAGTAAATACGCTCTGTCACAGCAGAGAGCAGGGAGGCAGAGCAGGAAACACGCTGAAGCCCAATGTGGGTGGCAGTTGTTCAGTGGGTTGAGTGGTTGCCCTTTAATTAGTAGGTCAGTGGGCGATCCCCAGCCCATCTGACGGGAATAACGAGGGAAATCGGAAAAGCAAAGTGTTTGGAAAACCTTAACAAGGTTAAAAGGCGGCATCTAAATGCAAAATATAGGAAAGGATTAACAGAGAAAGTGGAAACAAACAGAAAAGTGAGTCATGACATTTATTTTGACTCTGACGGAATAAAAATTAAGCTGCCCAGTTAGCCATGTCCTCCCCCATTTTCCCTTTATTGATGCAATATTATGTACTTTCTGCAAATGGTTGTTTTGTTCAGTTAAAAAAACAGCGGAAGCCATCAGCTCATATACGGAAATTATCTTCTGTTTAACCAAGAATTTACTTTAAAAGTA
The DNA here is from genome assembly GCA_014656515.1 of Oryzias celebensis. NCBI lineage: Eukaryota > Metazoa > Chordata > Actinopteri > Beloniformes > Adrianichthyidae > Oryzias > Oryzias celebensis. The sequence goes on along the minus strand of BNCR01000003.1, from coordinate 22,870,370 downwards.
TTGTAAGTGGAGCTAACTGACTCAGCCCACATGAATATTTGAATTCATTGGGGATCTTAAGAGCTTGATCAGAGCAAAAGCACCTGTTTGAAATAACCAGCGCTCAGTTAAAAGCAGAGACACTCATGAGTCACTTTATGGACCAAATTAAGTCTAAGTTTTAGCTGCTTTCACATCTATGTTATATATTTCTTTAGGTTATACTTTTCCAAACAAACTTTTTCCAAGTGCATTTTAAAATCCTTGTTTTAACTAGAGCTCTTAATAATCAAGCACCAGTACATAATAGATAACATAAGACTAAAGGTGACATAGGCTTTGCAGCAGTGGCAACATCATCTAACTCCCTTCTTCTCATCCTCAGATCCGTGGACTCAGTGTTTTCTTTTAAAAATCTGCTAAAAACTTTTTTTTTAAATAATTGCCTTTTCTTAATTGTCTTTTTATATTCTGTTTTACTTTGGGTTTTACTTTGAGTTTTACTGTGAAGGACTTTGGGATTTTTATCTTGAAAAGATGCTATGTAAATCCAGTTTATTATCATTATTTTTATTTTTCACTTTCTGTATTCAAATTGCAGGATGGATAACTGTTGGGGTTTTGGGTGAGTCTATCTGCCATGTATGTTGTCAATATGACGATTTGGTTTTTTCTTTTTTAGCTGAAGATGCTTTGTGTCTCCATTTTTATTTAATAGTTTCTAGCACATTAAGCTTTCTCAGTCGCTGTAGTATTTATATGTATATGTATATATTTGTACTTCTGTCCAGCAGCTGAGCAAATACATAGAAATGAAGAGTCTTTTGGGTTGCCCTGATTTCAAAGTGGTGTTATATATATATAATCTTGTATTTTTGATTTATTATAATGTGCAGTTCTGCTGTAAGAAGTCAGCTGCATGCTCAGATCAAATGAGGCTATTACAGCTGCAGTGATAGTGGACTCTACAGAAACAAGCCTAAAGATCTTAAATCTGAATTAGCTGTGTTGTGGAAGCAGAAAAAGTAGTGAATGGTAAATGGCATGTACTTGCAGTGCTTTTCTACCTCCCTTTAGGGCCCAAAGTGCTTTGCTGTCACAGTTCCATTCACTCACACACACACACACATTCACACACTGATGGCAGCTCTACTGCCAAACACTGGCAAAAACCTACAACCACCAGGAGCAATGTGGGGTTCAATGTCTCGCCCAACTATGGACTGGACCTGCAATCTTCCAATCAGAGGTCAGCCACTCTACCTCTGCACTAGTCGAGATCCATCTGTAGATCTTTAGGATCTCCAAGATGTGTTCATTTATTCACACTTCAGGGCTAATACTAGCTTCCTGTTTTACAAGAGAGGCCACCTGTAAAAGTTTAAACAAATCCTGCTAATAAATGTTAATAGTGACAAAATTACTTTGTTGTTTAATACTGGCAGAAGTAAAACCACTTTTCCTATATAAATCATGTGCTTGTTCATTTTTTTTGCTTGTAAATTCCATCCCATTTTCACATTTTCGTTCTAAGAAAAAGCTTTCGACACTTTTTCCCGACACTGAAGTCTTTAACTGTGTCATGTTAACTCTATTTACCTATTTGCCAATATTTTCTGCCATCATTTTATCCCAATATATCCAGCTCAGGATCCACAGGCTGTTCTGTATAATAGCAGTGATTGCATGTTTAATGTCCTAACCCCCCTTCTCCGAATGCGGTTACTTGTCTTGGATTATAACATACACTTTTGATGAGTGGCTTGATGTTGCCTGTGCTGACTGATATATTCTACATTGCTCTGGACTTGAATTAAGGTGTTTCAAATCCTTCATCTTGTAAGTTTTAAGTCATTTTTTGCAGATTTGCTTCTATGCAGCATCTCATTTTAACGGGCCTCATCTGTTTGGAACATGTCCTCACATCTATCTATCTCAATAACTCCGCTACACACAGGATCCCTGCCTTACTCATTAACTGCCGGGTATAAAATGAGCTCAAACCATTATATTCCCACTGCCGTGTTTAAAAATGATTTTTTTTCTGTAGGCAGACAACAGAGAAGAATGGATATAAAAAATAACAATTTCTTCAGAAGTTGCAATTCCTTCTGATGATGCTTTTTGGACAAGCACAGCGCTTTAACGTATGCTTTTGCTTCAGGTCAACCACTGATGTGTTTAACTTGCCCACAAAATCACTGATTCAGATGATATTGTTTCTCAATAAAACCATGACTTCAGGCAAACTGAGATACTTAATCAAGATTTATACTTCAGCTCTAAATCTTTGCCCCAGGCAAATACACAATTTAGCTCACATACGTATGATATATGGCCCTGGGAGCAGATCTGGCCTGTGAAGCACTTAAATCTAAACTGACATGATCCGCCACCCCCAAAAAATTCAATAAAAGTCAGTCATATTGAGGAGAATTGAGACAAATGAACACAAATCTACATTATAAATTAACTTGATTTAAACAGCGAACTATATTAGAACACTTAAACAGAGCAAAAATCAGTCCAAAGCTGTTTTGGTTTGATCCCCATTTTAGTCAATTTCAAAAAGTAGAATTCTTTCTGTGCTACAGAGGTTGGATCAGGAATTGTTAATTCAAATCAGCAATTATGCTTTAAATGTGTCACCTTGAAACTCTGACGAAGAAAACCTTTTTAAAGTTAATTTTCGGATCAAGTGCAAAAACAAAGCAGTCATTTCTCCAGCAATTAGCAATCAGAGATAACCTTGTGATGTCATATAAGATTGCAAACAAATCAGCATCCCCGCCTGCTGCACGCAGCAGGTCAAAATCCCCATTTGTTATTTAATACAACAGCAGCACATCATCAGAGGCTGCAGACATACTTGAGGAAATGTTCCGTATGTAAGCAGAAGATTTTCATGTTAGCTTTGAAAAATGGGATTACAACAGAGATGTGGGTTTTGCAGTTTTTAAGAGACTTTGTTTTGTTTTTTGCTTTTTTTTTCTCCAAAACCAAGCATGACTTCCGATGTTTTTTTACTTGAAACACACATCAAAACTAAGCGCCTATTTTTGTAGTTTAGATTTGAGAAGTGAAATGATCCAAATAAAAACAAACAAGGATCATTAAAAAGCATTAAAAAAAGAAATAGGGTGAGCAAATGTATCAAAAGTGATACTATAGAGAAATTAATTATCAACTAGCAAAAGGTCAGTGATTTGATAAAACATAGACAGCTGTAAAAGCTCTATATGTAAAAGCTTAGTTTAGACACAGATGAACAACAATCTGGCAGTTTGTGAAAAAGAACAGTTTTCTGCTACGTAAACGGATCTCAATGTAATTGTGTGAAGGCTTGGATCCAATATGTAGCAGAACCAAAGGTTTGGAAAATTGTTACTAAATCTTTGTCTTCAAGAGACCGGTGCAGGAATCTATGTTTGATGCTCATGAATTTCCAATCTGCAGTTGGCAGGACTTTAACAAACCAGCATGATTTTATAATCAAATCTCTGCCTATAATTTCTGGAGCACCTCCAGAAACGACACCCTAAGAGAGCAGTTGAAACTGTAGTAATGTAGTAATGCAGCTTTGAGCACCATCGTGCAAAGATGATGAAACAATAGTCTGGATTCAGCCAGGGCACATTAAAAATAGAATGTCATTTAGAAATAGACAATTGTACAACTTTCTAAGATGAGGGGGAAAGAGAAAACAGCAATGCTACGTTCACACCAGGGATGTGATGAACGTGGATTCTTGAATGTGCTTTTAGCCCACTGGACTCTGCTTTCTGATACTCCCTGTATTTAGAAGTGGTTTGGTGTGAAATGTCGAAGTTGCAAATCTTGCTGCAGGCTTTTTTTCACAGCTCTATTTGGAAATATGAAAGATTTGGTGTCATATCCTTCCAGCCGGGCACAAATTGTTAATCTCTCCTTCAATTTTATCCATATTTAAACGGTTGGCAGTCCTTCATTTAAAAAGTACACCATCCAAACGTCACTACCAATCAGTCTCTGATTTAAAGTTCAACTTTCACACCTAACTTGTGTTCCATAGCTGTGTGTTTTAACATATACAATGAAAACGTACTTAAAACCTTGCGTTGCGATGTGTGAAAGAGTTTTGAACACGGAAACCTGAAACCTGTGTTCGACTTTTCGTTGGAAGTGGTTGCTTGAACGCGCTTTGCTGAGGCCGGTGTGATTGAAGCGTAACAGATAAAAAACTAATTCGAACAGCGCTTAATGTTAGCCGTCTTAGAGTATTTACAGTAACACCCAACCTTGGTAGGAACTCATAAAAAAGCAAACGAACATTTGGACAGAGCGCTCTGTACCTCTCAAAATCACTTCAACAAAGGTAAACACAACCAGAATTAATCCATATATATTCACACTGTTTTTTTTTTTTTTTAATAAGGCTTTTAAGTGCTCCTCATAGTGCAGAAAATGTTCCAATTATAGAAAAACATACGAGAATAAAAAAACCCCAGTAAAAAATGAAACAAAGATATATATATTTTTATAAATCACCAGAATATTTTAGAAGTTCAACTGAAATGTTTTTCGTTCATTTCAATTTACAACATTTGATCCAGGGCTAGATTTTAAATCTATGGCAGTCATTATCCTAGCGAGTCTTAACAGCTGGACTTGTCTTAAACTTCTTTCCTGGTAGAAACTTGTGGCAGTTGTGGGTAATTTGCGTAATGTGATAAGAAAGTTAGCATCACAGGAGAAGCGGTGAAGCAGTTTTGCACTGCATTTCATCTTCATTTCTCCTGTCAAAGAGACACATTCAAAATAAAGGAGACAAACTACTAGAGCTGTGAAAAAAAGGCAGACTTCTCTCAGGGGCCTGCATCAACATGAATTTCCAAAAATGTGAACATAACGGGCAGGTGGAAGGAAGTAAAGTGCAACAGCACGAATGAAGGAGGGTAAGAAGGAGAGGTAGAATAGACAATTTTGTTGTAGTTCATTCATAGACTGTTTAATGGACAGCGAGGGTGTGATGTCACCCACAGAAAATGACTTATTTCTGGCTCCAACAAAATCAAATCAATTCAGTCGCCCTTTTTGTCACGATTCAGACCCCGCCATGTTGGACCCAGATGAAGTCAGTAAAAAGCCTTCTGTTTGAAAAAGTAGGAGTCATTGTTTCTATGACAACCACTCTTACCAATCAGAAGTGAGCATGTTGGAAGTCCACACCTCTACCACTTGAAACTGGGCTTTGGATCATCTGTTAATATGAAGTTTTGAACATTCAGCTGGTGTTGCGTACTGTTATAGAAGCATCTGATTGGTCAGTTTACAACATGAATAACTTGGACTACAGAAAAAAATATGGCGGAAAACATTTGGATTAGCAGGATCATGCTAAAAAAAGGTAGCAGAGTACGGTTATTCATACAAATAGACTGAGGAAAATCAGTTATTTCTCAATAGAAGTCTATGGGATTTTGGCTTCTTGAGTTCCATTTTGTTTTGCCATTGCATCATCTGAGATAGTCAGCTCTGACCATGGGTCGAAAAGGTGAAATCAGGTGAGCAAGATTACCCAAAAGTCACTCTTAATATTCTAAAATGAAAAATATAAGGTGATGAAAGGTAAACTGTTAAAAAGGTTATCTCAGTTGAGGCTGCTTTTGTCATGTGACACATCTCTATAAGGTTATAAAAACAGATGAGACATCTTTCTGGTGCTGGCTGCAGTGCAGGCAGTGAAGCCAATGTTATGATGGTCAGTGAAAAGTTGCACAGCTTCAATCAAAGCTTGTTTTGTGCATTATGTAAAAACCCCACTGCACAGTGAATGTGCACGCAGACTGGCGTAGCAAACATCAAAGTCATGTCATTTTTTTCTTCAGTTGTTTCCTTTCTGGTGCTGCTTCATCAAACCTCTTTCTCTTAATACAAAAACAGAAGATGGTCTGTTTGATTCAAATTTAAACATTTTTTAAATTTAATTTCCATGGAACTAGTCAAGCGAGGCACTGAATTTATATTTATTCTTGAATATTAGATTTCTCACTAAACGAGTGAGCTACAGATTAGAAATACAGAAAAAAATATATAAGAGAAAAAGTAAAAAAACAAAATAAAATCTGTTTTCTTTTTTTCTTCATCTGGATTGAGCTGAACAGATAGATGTAAAACTTGTTTTCATGTACACAAAAAATGTCAGACTAGTAACTTGGAAGAGCAGTAAAATATTTTCTGACAGAAGAGTTAAATCGAGATGATTCAGCTTCAAGACAAGTTGCCGGGAAGAACATAAACCTTAATCGACAATAAGAAATGTTAATTTCTTGATTTGTTTTTGGTTAAATCGTTATTGGTGAGGAGCTCTCAATGAACTCATCAGGTGTGACACATGAAGACACTGGTTGGACAGCATCTTGTTGCACAGATGGGTCTTAGGACAGCCACGATTAAGGGTTTCTGTCAGCTCATTAAAGATGGAACTTAAGACAAGTGATGTGCTTGTAGTTTAGCTAGATTAGTAAGATTTACTCCAACCATGATCATTTTCCCCCCACAGGGGTTTGCCAGATCCTAGTTTGCCTACGACTGCTTAGTCCTTTAAAACGTGATTACACATAATGTTTAAATGTCTCCTTCAGTATTTGACATTTCAGAAATAAGAGCTCACGATGCAGAAATGTAATGGTAACTAAACGTTTTTTACTATTTTTAAAAATTGTTGTGCTGCTCTCCATGTTTTCTACCAAGATTTTTGGATTGAATGTTTAGACATTTCTTTATGTTCTATTTCTAATCTCTATTTTATGTTCAGTCCTTGAGCCTGAGCATCTGTAGTTCACCTTATGTGCAAAAATGCACTTTCATGACGGCCAGACTGCATCAACAGAACTTGATGCTCAACTAAAAACCCTAAAACAGCCAATGTGTAAAGAAAAACGTAAAAAAAACCCCGCAGAAGCAACACTAAAAGTACTCCAAGAGGATTAACAAAGTCTGGATGCTTAAAAGGAAAAAAATCCCATAAACATGATGAGTGGATCGTGGCTCTTTAGTGCATCTGCTGTACTGTACAAACATCACTCACACATGCATTTGAAGGTTAACGAGCTGCATTTCTTGCACTTCATTAGCACATTTTCCCAGAATATCTGACATGCAGTAAACATGTTGGTTAATGAATCTCACCATGTTTTTTGCAGCTTTTCTTTGATCTGCTTGGTCTCTGATCATAACTTAAAGTCTTTCCTGGGAGCGCCTGAATGTGAGTAAGTTGGATGACGGGTTTACCACACAGTGCTCTGAGTTTGGATGGATTAGCCGTCTCTCTCCTTTCTGCTATCCTCACTCTTTCACGTAAAGTTGTGTTCACACCGCTCACGACAACATACATTCAAACGGCCATTTGCATTGAAAAATGGATGTAAACATGTGTAAATGCACATTTCAGGCTTCTGCATTCAAAACGCTAACATTCTGGCGGCCTGTGCTGGTAAATAGTAGAAAAAGAGAGAAGAAAAATCCCCTCCTTGCTTGTGTTGGTTTCAAGGACGTGCCTTTAGTGCGTCACATGCCCGGTGTGTTCATAGCAGCTGGACACAACATCGAAAACTTCAGTTTAACTATGCAGAGGACTTCATCTGAAGTGGACAAGGTCAGGACTGTGAAACCACTGCTGTTTTGTGAATAGAGAAAATAAAGAAAAGCACAGAAACAAAAATCCAGATTACAATGATGTGATTTTATGCAGGATCAAACCATGTTTGCATGAAAATTAGAGAACGACAAGGAAAAGTGAAGCCAGCTGATAAAAAGGTGTGAGTGCTACGAAGGCCAGAAACCTCCCTGTGGGTCTGATGAATCCTTTACAGTACTGAGAGGCTTATAAAACATTTACGATGGACGTCATGGCTTTCTGTTTCTGTGTCATTGTTTTCTTCTCTCTGTTCGCTTGACTTACCTGTTCATTTCATTTGCCTGTGTGTATTTTGTTTGTCTTTGGACTTTTCTCCCTTTTTGTTTCAGACCCCCCGCAGATTGAATGCCCTCCATTGGAGTTAATAATTCACTCATATATTAACCTTACTAGTTCCTCCAGAATCTGTTTTCATCTCTGCTTTTATTTATTTATTTTTTTTTGTCACGTGTGACTAAGCGTATATAAAGAAGAGAAGACCTGACTGTTGTGAGATTTAGTGTACTGTTTATGATTTATTTACTGCTCACTAAAGACAGTTGATGATTTGACGTTTCTCACACAAACATCTACACTTAACTGCACTGTCAACAAACAGGGGATCAGGCTCACTCCCATCTGCTGAGTTTGCCAGTTTGCCCCAGGCATTAAAACACCTTCAGATGCGTTAAACACAACACACATGAAGCAGATGTATAGTCACACCACAAAAACACATTCAGTTCAAAACTGGAGCAGACAGCCCAGAAAAGTTGAATCATTTAAACTTGGACACCACAACGAGTTAATATTTAAACTTGAACCTTATTAATTGACTAAGAAAAACAAAATCTGTCAAAGTATTTCCACCTGTTTAAAAAAGATAGATTGGTTTTCCTTGAGAACGCAAATTTCCAATAAAAAGATATTTGTAGCTGCCACACCCGAAAGCATGACCTCATGAAATGAGTGGTTTTAGGATTTAGGCTGCAGCATCATCATGTTGACTGATGCCAGCTCAGGCTGTGGTGGGAATTATAGCAGCTCCTTTGGTTTGAAGACCCACTCCGATGAATGCTTTTGGCATTTTTAGCATGTTCTTGTGGTATTTCTCAGTTGATGGGGGACATATTTAAAGACAGCTAAGCTCAACATTGCATTCCTTTGCATTTCTTTATTCACGTTGTTTTAAATCAGGAGCAGACACAAAAATGCAGTTGGATAAAGATTGTAGATGTGTCGTTGAAGTTACAACAGAAAACTCCCTATTCTGCTCCATTTTGATGCATCAACTTGTAGGCATCTTTGTTTTCCCTAAAAACAGCACAATCATTAAACGAGCCCTCGGAACGCTTTGAAAATAAATCAAAAGATGATCGGAGTTGGACTTTAATAACTTTTCCACCTTTAGTGAGGTAAATCAATTTCTTGCCTCAATTCAGGTTCTCTAAATTCGGTGTTAGTTTAGTAATTCTTCAAATTTGTATAAAAGTGGCTTCAATAACGGCAAATAAGCTTCTGTTATCTTACAAGTTGTATTTTTCTGATTTTAGATGATTTTTCTTTAAATGTGGATGGCTTTCTGTTTCTGATATCCAACCGCAACCCCGCCTTCCTCCATCAAAACTCCCTTCCTGTTGTATTAGTTAAATCACTGAAAGATCAACCATTTTTACCTTGGGCTGTCTCCGGGCTGACCAACAAAAAGTCTGTTTCTTAATCTGCTGGTTTCAGCCATCCACATTAAGAGCAGTGAAAGGTTTGGCAGGAAAAGTAAACAATTCTGATCCGATGGAGGTCTGACTTTGTAAATGATTAAAAAAAAATAACTCATTAAAGTATTTTGCACTAAGCTGTCAACCAACATTAGGAGTGTTATCACCTTTTGAACAGGCATCAGTTCTGTCCGAACTTCTTATAAATTAGGCCTGACAATAATTCATCAGGAAAGTCATTTATCTGGGTTTTAGCAGGCATTACATTTTGTGTAAAGGATTTAATCGCTGGTATGTTTTTGTGTTGTTTTACTTTGAATGTGTTGTGAAGGTGAAATGGTAATCATGTAAATGTGTTTTGGACATGACGGATTATGAGAATATGTTGATTTTGTTGGATTCAGAGTCTCAGGTTAAGCTGGATATGACAATAATTTAGAAATGTCAGATTTAACAAAAAATTAGGTGATAATTTAGCACAAGTTTTTATCAGTTTTCAGGCATGGTTCAGGCTAAAAGAATTACAAGAACTTTGGTTATAACTAGCTACCAAAATGAAAGAAAAGCTAAGGAAAGACACTGTCTCTTTTATTGAGTCTGTTAAACCAGTCATATCAATATCACTAAGTGGAAAAACCCAAAGAAATAGACTCACAACACAAGATTAAGGCTGTTTGTCACTGTCATAAAACACATTTAATTGATTCTCAATTTGATTCTATTTAAAGTAAAGATTTGATGAATTGTCTTTTTTTTAATCTAAATTTGTATTTTTGTTGTTCACATAATTAGGGATTTAAGATAAACAAAAGCCAACAGATTTAACCTGAAAAAACATGAGGAAACTACTTTTTTTCTGGAAGAAATCCATTCATAGAGCTGATGAATTGTATTCTTTTGCATTTTCTCAGTGAAGATTACTAGAATTTTAAACTTTTTTATAATTCAAACCCCAATCAGAAAAAAGACAGTTGTTATTTAGGATCCTCCATAGCTGACAGTTTTTTCCAACTTGTGAATCATCTCTTTAAAGTTTATAAAGCTGCACAGGTGTGCTTAAACGGCTTATCAGCTCCTAAACAGGTCGCATGGGGCCAGCTGGCTAAGCCCTTTAGCTGGTGACCAGAAGCACCAGACGTGATGTGAATCTTGATTCTGGGGGAGATAAAGCTTTCGAGACGCACACCTCACAGTACCTGCTTACTGCCAGGCTCCTGCAGCACACATGTGCACAGGTTTGATAACAAGCGTGCAGATTTGCTTCAGCATTTTCCATCTGCAGTATATCTGCATGGTTGCCTGCTTTGTGTTCTCATGTGTTCATATGTAAACTATACAGAATAGAAAATAAAAACATTACCAAATAAGCAAAAAGCTGTGAATAATGTATCTGCTGCTGACTTTGAGTTTACACTGAAACTTTGAAGACTAATCCACAGAAGTCAGCAAGAGTCTGCAGGTGTGTCGCGACTTCAGCCGCATCCTTCCAAAAAGGCTCTAACCATTTTAATTTAATTTACACCCTGTACTGATGCAGTTATTACCCTCCAACACCTAGAAAAGCTTTGACTGCACAAATAATTAACAAGTAAGGAGCTGCTGCTCTTCTAGGGAGACGACGAAAAGCTCGACTTTTGTGAAAATCCAAGTTAGAAAAACTGTACTGCCGTGTTTGCATGAGTTAGTGATCATGCGCACCTACATGTTCTGGAAAAGTATATCTATCCTGACTTGTGTTTGCACACACCACCATCTGTCTGTGACAGTGCACTTCAAATCCCTCACAGCCTCTTGTTTCTGCTAAAAAAAAACAGCTGATCAGTCTTCCAAAAAGAAAGCTGGCAGCTACATCACACACAAAGCTGTCTCTGGAGAGCACTAATATATCATTTTATAGAGAAAATTGCTCATATTACATAGTTAGACTGAGCAAAATGTCTGTGTATGGTGTTTTATTTTAGAATATTTTCAAATAATTGAGAAAGCAAAGTAGAAAACTGATTTAATTTGATGTATTTTTTGATATTTAAACATGAAAATGTATGTAAAAAGTTGGTTGCAAATTTATGCTAAAAATTCAAAAATACTTCCTGACTAACTTCTTTGGTAGATTTTGCTTGTTTTTCTCGTTGCCGTGGTTAGGGTTTTCCTCTTGATATTTTATTAAAGCACTGCACTGGGTTACAACTGGAATGTGACATCCAAATTAGGAAGTTTGGTCACTGTGTCACCGGTTCTCTCAATTTTAACTGAACGTGGCCTAACTCCAGTCAGAGAGAAATGATTAGAACCCCGCTCAAACCTGCAGAGGAGACCCACTTCAGCCAGGCCACGCTAATTAAACCTCCCAGACATCCAGACTCTTAATAAAGCTTGACTTGACAGCTTGGCCTGCAAATGTCAGAGTGACCAAATACACCGGAAGCCGCCGCGTGTGTTTCTGCTCATGAATGTGTATGTTGTGTGCATAAGTGCATGAGAAAGAGACGCGGTGGCTGGGGGTCTTGCAACAGAGGAAAGGGGCGGGCACCTGTCTTCAACCCAAAGAGAGGTCATTTTCCAGGGTTATGGGAACAACTGTGATTCAGCAGCTTTGTTGCATAAAAACCCCACATATGCATCACAAATATGAGAAAACTAACACCTGATAACATTTTGGATATTCTATTTACCTAAATTCCCTCTCCAATCATATTTGATTTATTTTAAAAGTGTCTTCAGTGGTCTTTTAATTTTTCAGTTTTTAGCCTGAACCAAAAAACATGTAATTTTCTAGGACATAGTTTCTGCATAGTAGTTTATTAGATAGTCCTTTTTTGACACTCTCCCACAGCCCCCTTAAGCACCAACATAACATTACCATGTTACAAAAATGGCAAGCAAAATCAAAGCTATCCAACCGTGCAGTTTTGCGGCAGATGTCAACTTGGACGAGGAAAACAAAGACTCATGTGGTTCTATTTGTCTACGAGTGGATGCCTCGGAACAGAGAGGAACAGGAAGCATTTGGACCATTGGCTGTATTGATCAATGCAATTTTGATCTTTATTGTATTTATATATATCCTCTATCATGAAAAAATGCTGCAAGAACATGTTAGAAACACCAAAAAACACACATTTATACCAGTTATAATTAAAACTCATATGAAATCATTTTTAGCTGAAAGATTAAGCTGGTGAGTGAGTGATGGGATGAACAAAATGTGGTTTATGAAGAACAGACAGATAGAGAAGCGCTGGCATTAGGTGAGACTGCAGCCTTGGTTCATCACCAGTATAAACAGTTAGCCGCGTACAAGCTAAGCAGATTCACCAATAAGTGCATGTGTGTGTGCTTGTCTGTGTATTAGTGCCCTAGTGCTAAAATTGGCACAGTTAACCAGAAGGGCTATCGTCTGGTTTGGCTGCACAAACACAGCAGCTAAAGCATGTGTCAAAAAGGCGCCAACTTCACTTTGATAATTACCTCATTTCCATTTTTGCTTGCTGTGCTACCTTTGTGGGTGTTCCTCATTCATATTTTGTAAAAATTAGATCAAAAGGTAACAAAGTGATTACCGTCGTTGTTTTGGAGCAGCTGCAGTTCTGACATACTGACTCGGATTGCACAAATTCTATATTTACAGCCAGCACAAAAAAACAAACCTCCCATGTCAAGGGCAACAAGCAGTTAATCATGGGTGCATCCTTTAGGATCAAATTAACTTAATTAGAAGCACATCCCTGTTCTGCGTTTGATCTTCTTGGCCTGCATATGGAGTCTACAGAAGTTTTTTTTTTCCTTTTTAAACAAGCAATAATTAGTAAAGATCATTTTAGGATTGTAGCAACGGGGAAATGAATAAAAATAAGATAAAATTAGTAAATTAAGTCATGAAGACTTTGACCCATATTCTGCAGGACTGAGCTTTTCTTTCCTGAAATTGTGAAATATTTATTATTCCACTGGTGTAAGACAGTCTCTCTTCCTCAGTGCAGGAGGATTTAGTTTTGTCATTTTGATTCTCACATCCAAAGTGCCCCAGAAAGCTGATATTGATTTTTTTTTTTTTTGAATGAGAGTCTGTGCTTGCAGTGCCCATTCTTATTCAGCCTGCTCGCCTGCCTGCCACACCCATATCTGCAGCCTGAAGCCAGGGCAGGAGCAGCAGGACAGAGCTGAGCAGTGGTGAACTGCAGCCGTGTGAGGCCAGACTAAGAATATAGGCCATTTAGCGGGGTAGATGAAAGATGCATAGCTAAGTCTGCCAGGGTGGAAGCAGGGTGGGGATGGAGTAAATATAGAGATGCTTCCAAATGCAAAGGCAGTTTAGATGACCACAGGGAGGGATGGAAGAGGGCATGTGGAGGGTATGTGCCGAAGGGAGGATGGAGGACAGGAATGCAGGAGAACTCGTGCAAGGAGAGTTCTGGGTGGAGTATGTGCTGTGTGTTAGAAGACTCAAAGAAGCTCGAGTGTGTTCAGTGTCTGTGGGGACCAGTATTGGATTCAGTATTTTTCTTTTTTCATATTGACGAAGAGGAAATACAAAAAGCAGACTGCTTTTCTTGAAGCAGCTGCAGCTGGCACAACATATCTTCCTCTGTTTGCCTGTAGCTAGTGAGGATGAGGGGATGAGTATAGATCACACTCAAAAAAACATTTATTTTTCTGTTTTTTTAACAGTTCAGAGCAGTTTTCACCACTAGTTGCATTCACAAGCTACTTTTTTGTCTAGTGTCACCTTGAAGCAATGTAAAACAATCACAAGCTCAATAATCGTATTATTACTTACCTAAAATGACTTCTTATCTTTTTTTTATTGTCATGGCTTCAGAAAACAGTCTTCTGTTTTTTAATTGCAAAGGAATAACTGCCTTCCAAATATTTTTCCGATTACCTTGTCTTTCCCATTGTTTCTTGATAATCATTTAAACAAAGTGAAGGAACTCTGGTAGCATAAATGTTGAATAAAATAGTGTTGTGACAGCAGCAGCCTGTCAGTCTTTGAGAAGCACAAAAAATACTCACAACCTCTTTAATGTTGCATTATATTAGAGAGAGAGCATCCTCTTCATTACATCACCCTGTGCACAAAGCAATAGAATGATGAAACATTGTTGTTTCTGTGAAAATGCAGGTTTTGGTAAAAGAAAATATTTATTTATGTTTAGTCGCCAAAATGAACGGGTTAGGGTTAAAGAAAATAGTTGGTTCTGGAAACCAAAAGCCACAATAAAAACGACTTTCCACTCTAATTGAAAGGATCGGTTGGACCTCTGTGTTGTTTGTGCTTTAACCAGTAGCTTCATTGCACATCAGCACCCTGCAAAATCTTTGGTTATGTTGAATTTAGATCAAACTCAATTTCTACTCACATTAACTCTGTTTGAACAAGAAAATGTTACAATAATTCAGTTAGAAGTTCTACAAAGAAATGCTGAAGGCATTAAAAACAAGGAATTTAATAAAATTCACATAGGAATAATTATTTTTTTCTCCCCCTGTCTGAATTTGCAAGGCACAAACACACAAAACAATGCAAAACAAAAATTACTTCACATTTTTATCAGAGTGACTTTAAAAAACAGTTTTGATTGACCTATTACACTTCTAGACATGAAACGTGTTAAGATTTCTTTTATGAATTGTCATCTTTTTATTTTTTAAGGGTTAAAAATCAAATTAAACGTCATATAAAAAAGCAAAATAAACAAATAACTAATTCAATTTACTTTCTGCATTTCTGAGACTGTCACTAAATGCAGATAACTATCCCAGGTTTTCTAAAACAAATCATGCTGTCATTTTATGCAAAAGTTAACTTTAAAAGTAAAGGGAAATAATAAAACTACGCTTTAATTGTTCCTTCTAAAAAGACAAAAGCTTGGCTATAAATTTATTGAGACAATTTAAGCTGCAGCTTGGATTCAATCCCACATTTAGTCAACCAGACTTAGTCAAGCACTAATGGGTGACAGTTTCTTTAAAGATTGCTGTCAAACTGTCTTGTTTCAGAAGACAAAAAAGTTAAGAGTGCTGCCATAAAATCCAGCTACTTTGAGCTCTTTCTCCTCATTTAAAACCAATGAACTCATTAGACGCTGAAACAGTATCCCTCATTGCCTTTTGTCAATTAGTACCATCAAATAAAACTTCTAATGACTTGTAGAGTAGAAATTATTTTCTTTATGATTCTCATTCATTCTATTACCAGCTGCCCCCACTTTTGAAGCAACAATGGGACTAGACAATGAGGCTGGACCCACAGACGTAAGCGATCTGTGTGCTCTCTGCACTCTGATGGCCCAAACACTTTCTGCAATTACACACAGCCCTTCTTTTCTCTGAGAGGAAATTCTACCAACAGAGAACAAGCATGAGCTGGCAGCACCAAGGTAAAAAGGTGGATTGAAGAAAGGTACTGGAAACATCAACAAAAATCAGTTTTAAGCTAGAATTCGTGCCATGCATCAAAGATCTAGTTACGTCGCCCGGATTGGCGTTACCGGGGCCTCACCCTGGAGCCAGGCCTGGGGTTGGGGCTCGCAGGCGAGCGCCTGGTGGCCGGGGCTCCTCCCACGGGCCCCGGTCGGGTAAAACCCGAACGGTTGACGTGGGATCACTCCCCAGTGGGCCCACCACCTGCAGGAGAGCTCAGAAGGGGCCGGTGCAATGTGGTTTGGGTGGCAGTCGAGGGCGAGTGCCTTGGCGGCCTAAACCCCGGTCATGGAATTTGGCTTTTGGGACATGGAACGTCACCTCTCTGGGAGGGAAGGAGCCTGAGCTTGTGCGAGAGGTTGAGAGGTACCAACTAGACATAGTTGGGCTCACCTCTACGCACAGCCTGGGCTCTGAAACTCAGTCACTCGAGAGGGGTTGGACTCTCTACCATTCTGGAGTTGCACATGGTGAGAGGCGGCGGGCTGGTGTGGGCTTACTCGTGAGCCCCAAGCTTAGCCGCCAAGTGTTGGAGTTCACCCCGGTGGACGAGAGAGTTGCTTCCCTCCGCCTTCGGGTGGGGGGCAGGTCTCTGACTGTGGTTTCAGCTTACGGGCCGAACAACAGTTCGGAGTACCCAGCTTTCTTGGTGTCTCTCGGAGGGGTGCTGGAAAGCGCCCCGACGGGGGACTCCATTGTCCTCCTGGGTGACTTCAATGCCCACGTGGGCAATGACAGTATCACCTGGAGGGGCGTGATTGGTAGGAACGGCTTGCCTGATCTGAACCCGAGCGGTGTTTTGTTGTTGGACTTCTGTGCTAGTCATAGTTTATCCATAACAAACACCATGTTCCAGCACAAGGGTGTCCATCAATACACGTGGCATCAGGACACCCTCGGCAGGAGATCAATGATCGACTTTGTAGTCGTTTCAGGCGACCTCCGGCCGTGTGTTTTGGACACTCGGGTAAAGAGAGGGGCAGAGCTGTCCACTGATCACTACCTGGTGGTGAGTTGGATTCGTTGGCAGGGAAGGAGGCCGGAAAGACTTGGTAGACCCAAACGTACCGTGAGGGTCTGCTGGGAACGTTTGGCTGAGCCCTCCGTCAGGGAAGTCTTTAACTCCCACATCCGGGAGAGCTTCAAACAGGTACCGAGGGAGGCTGGTAACATTGAGTCTGAATGGACCATGTTTTCCACCTCCATTGTCTCTGCTGCTGTTCGGAGCTGTGGTCGCAAGGTCTCTGGTGCCTGTCGTGGCGGCAACCCCCGAACCCGTTGGTGGACACCGGAAGTAAGGGATGCCGTCAAGCTGAAGAAGGAGTCGTATCAGGTCTGGCTGGCTTGTGGGACTCCAGAGGCAGCTGACAGGTATCGGCAGTCTAAGCGAGCTGCGGCTCAGGCTGTAGTAGAGGCAAAAACTCGGTCCTGGGAGGAGTTCGGTGAGGCCATGGAGAAGGACTATCGGTTGGCCTCGAAGAGGTTCTGGCAAACCGTCCGGCGCCTCAGGAGGGGTAAGCAGTTCTCTGCAGGCACCGTTTTCAGTGCAGGTGGGGAGCTGCTGACTTCAACTGGGGACATTGTCGGGCGGTGGAAGGAATACTTCGAGGATCTCCTCAATCCTGCTGACACGCCTTCTGTTGAGGAAGCAGAGGCTGAGAACTTTGGGGTGGGGCTGTCCATTACCCAAGCTGAAGTCACCGAGGTAGTTAACAAGCTCCTCGGTGGCAAGGCACCGGGGGTGGACGAGGTCCGCCCTGAGTACCTCAAGTCTCTGGATGCTGTGGGAGTGTCTTGGCTGACACGTCTCTGCAGCACTGCGTGGCAGTCGGGAACAGTACCACTGGACTGGCAGACAGGGGTGGTGGCCCCCCTCTTCAAGAAGGGGGACCGGAGGGTGTGTTCCAATTACCGGGGAATCACACTCCTCAGCCTCCCTGGGAAAGTCTATGCCAGGGTACTGGAGAGGAGAGTCCAGCCAATAGTCGAACCTCAGATTCAAGAACAGCAATGCGGTTTCCGTCCTGGCCGTGGAACTGTGGATCAGCTCTACACCCTGTCTAGGGTACTGGAGGGTTCGTGGGAGTTCGCTCATCCTGTCCATATGTGTTTTGTGGATTTGGAGAAGGCGTTCGACCGTGTGCCCCGAGGTGTCCTGTGGAGGGTTCTTTGGGAGTATGGGATCCGGGGAGCCTTACTCAAGGCTGTCCGGTCTCTGTATGACCAGAGCAGGAGCTTGGTCCGCATAGCTGGCACTAAGTCAGACCTGTTCCCGGTGCATGTTGGACTCCGGCAGGGCTGCCCTTTGTCACCGGTTCTGTTCATAGTCTTTATGGACAGAATTTCTAGGTGCAGCCAGGGTCCAGAGGGGGTCTGGTTTGGGAACCACAGGATTTCCTCTCTGCTCTTTGCAGATGATGTTGTCCTGTTGGCTTCATCAAGCCAGGACCTCCAGCATGCATTGGAACGGTTTGCAGCCAAGTGTGAAGCGGCTGGGATGAGGGTCAGCACCGCTAAGTCTGAGGCCATGGTTCTCGACCGGAGAAAGGTGGTTTGCCCTCTTTGGGTGGGTGGAGTGCTCCTTCCCCAGGTGGAGGAGTTTAAGTATCTTGGGGTCTTGTTCACGAGTGAGGGAAAATCGGAGCGTGAGATCGACAGACGGATTGGTGCTGCGTCCACCGTCATGCGGTCGCTGTACCGGTCCGTCGTGGTGAAGAGAGAGCTAAGCCAGAAAGCAAGGCTCTCAATTTACCGGTCGATCTACGCCCCAATACTCACCTATGGTCATGAGCTCTGGGTTATGACCGAAAGAACAAGGTCCCGGATCCAAGCGGCTGAAATGAGCTTCCTCCGTGGGGTGGCTGGGCGCTCACTCAGAGATAGGGTGAGAAGCTCGGTCACCCGGGAGGAGCTCGGAGTAGAGCCGCTTCTCCTCCACATCGAGAGGAGCCAGTTGAGGTGGCTTGGGCATCTGGTTCGGATGCCCCCTGGACGCCTCCCTAGGGAGGTGTTCCAGGCATGTCCCACTGGGAAGAGGCCCCGGGGAAGACCCAGGACACGCTGGAGAGACTACGTCTCTCGGCTGGCCTGGGAACGACTCGGGGTCCCCCCAGAGGAGCTGGAGGAAGTGGCCGGGGAGCGGGAAGTCTGGGCATCTCTGCTTAGACTGCTGCCCCCGCGACCCGGTCCCGGATAAGCGGAAGAAGATGGATGGATGGATGGATGGAATTCGTGCCATGGCCTGAAACCCCAGTTTGATGGGGAAATCAGAACAGCTGTTACTCTGCAACAATGTTAACCATTAAAGCTTTGTTAAGCTGCAAAAATCTGCTGTTGATTTCTACAACACAACTTTTATGCTGCAATGTGCTCCTTAATAACTGTTTATGCCAAAGTAAAAATCGCACCAGCTGTGTTACATTGAAGTATAAACTATGAGAGCCTTTTATGGTGCGTTATTAATAACAGTTAAGTTATGCTGCAATGTGAATCATAATGCCTGTGTTATATATGAACCATGGTAGCTGTGTCATGCTGAAGCATGTATCATAGCAGTTGTGTCACACGAAATATTACTTTTGACAACAATGTTATGCTTATAATTTTGCCCAGCTGTGTAAGGCTACGGTATGATGCAAAGCAGGTGTGTTACACTGCAGTATGAATCACAGCGGCTGTGTTACACTGAATTTTAATGATAACTGCTGTGTTACAGTAGGATGCATAACAGCTGTGCTACACTGCAGTACGAAGTATAGCAGCTGTTTTATTTTTTATGATTTCTAATTTATATATGCTCCTGCTAGTAAAAGATGCAATTTGATAATTTTTTCACAAAAAACCCTCCCATTTTGAGTCCAGTTTTTTTTAATAAACAGTAGCTAAAATATTAATACAGCTCACCTCAGGCCTACTCAACTTTAAGCTTTGTTGTTCCCAGCTTTCCCACCCTCCTCCAAAGAATTCCTGACAGCAGACAGCCTCTACTTCTAGTAATTGAAATATATTTACATCATTGTCTTCTAGAGGACTCAATACACATGTTCTTTTGTTTTGAGTTTAAATGTCTACGTAAAGCATAAGCAGATGAATAATATTGTTCTTGTCATAAATGAAGTGTTTTTTTAACCTCACTCTTATCACAATTTTGGATAAAAGATAATATTTTGATATAATTTGATAATGCCAGAATGCTTTGTACAGTTGTACACATAAGCAGGAACATGGTAATCCTACAATTACAGAAGAGTGAAAGTAGAAGGAATGAGGGGTCTTAGTTGTGTCTTTATTGCTCAACAACTTTGTACAATAGTCAGAAACTGACGAAACAATCGTCTGAGCTACTGTGATCCCAGAATATGTTGTCAATTCAACTTTTCAGCCTTGCAATTTCAGTGAGTTACTTAGAATAAAATATTTAAAAGACAAAGTAAATGGTCTCATTATCTAAAAGGTGCCACAATTTCTCCCTGCAGTCAGACACATTACCTATTTACGTGGTGTTTTATTCTATTTAGCTTGGAAAACCTGACAAAGGAAAAGACATTTCACTTTCATTTTGGTCAAATTACTCCTAATTATGTTGTTAAGGCTACCTGAAGAAAGCAGAGGAGTCAGGGGCCAAGTTAGTGAGTGCGGGGAGACACCAGGGAGCAGAAGGCTGACTTTGTGACTCCAAAGGATAGAGCAAAATAGTGTGGACAGACTTGCAGCTTGACATGTTTGTGGTATGCAGAGGTGAGAAGGGCATATAAGTAAGAGCCCGTGGAGAGGGGTTAGGGAAGGGTCTGTCTAGAAATGATTAAATGTGAAGGGTCAATGCTGAGTGTGGAGCAGTGCCTGCTGACAGAGACAGCCTGTCTGTCTCTTCTGCACCAGGGTCTTTGGGAGGACAAGGAGACTTAACTGCTGGTCTCGACGACAGACAGTGAGAAAAGACACAGTCAATGGGAAGTCAATCCAAATTCATTTATCCATGATCTTGTTTAAACAAAGAAAAGCCCCACTTTGCTAGATAACAAAGGTTAGAATCAATGTGTGATAATTATATTCTTCAAACTCTTTACAGAAGAAGACTAGCAAAAAATAAATAAATAGAAAAACTCCAAAAGGATCCCAGTTTCTAATGCATGTTCCAGCAATGGGAGATGATGCAGCACTGATGTTTAGGTCATGATGGATGTGTTGCATTTTCTAATCTGGTTAGTCTAAAATTAAGTTACACAACATGTGGTATGCCGACACGGCAGCATTTCTGCACCCAGATCAGCACCTGCTTTTTAAAATATGCGTCATCCCCGTCTGTATAATGCTAACTCACTATATTCCAGTTGTCAAAAACAGCCTGATTACCTGCAGTTGTCTGTACCAATAATCCTAGCGATCTACCAACCTACTTGTTTTCCAGCTTTCCCCACCCTTTTTGCTGCTGATTAGCAACATGACAACATTTGTTTCTAAAGATTTGTAATGTTTGAAGTTGATTTGTTTGAGTGCGTCACTGGATGCATTTTGATGCTCTTAAGTAACATGGCTCCTGTGGGAAAGTTGATTACTTGAGAAATCAGCTTGTAGGTTTACATGCAGGTTTTGCTTCTCCCTTTTAACCTCTGGGTACAGCATCCTTTCCTAAAGTTGGTTCATGATCTGCAAATCACATGACGCTTGTTTGTGCCAGTTGTCTCCAGAGTGAGGAAAGCACCCTTTTCATCTGAACATTTCACAATTTTTCGAGTTGTGAAGCAGAGAAATCCTCTCACTGCTGCAAATGTGAACAGACATATTTCTTTCTTTCTCCACAAAATATTGTATATTGGAATGCCCTTTTACCCTTTGCAAAAATGTATTATAGAGTATGTATAGCTCCTTGCGGTAATCACCAGCAGTTCTTTAAAAATACGTTTCTTTGAAACTGTGAAAAAAGCAGTATATGGATGGAGTTAATTGGAAACACTGTCTCTTATGCCATGTTCACACCGGGCATATGATGTGCGTTCAAGTACATGCTAAAAGTGCGTTCTTGAATGTGTGTTTAGCTTATGTAGTGTTCATCCTGGACTCTTGTAATACAGCACATGTCCATCACATACAGATGGTGTAAAATGTCGAGGTGGTGCAAATCTAGCAAATCTTGCTCCAGGCTTTTCTTCTCACAGCTCTATTCCAATACATGAAAGACTTGGTGTTATATATGGTTCCATTTGTTCGAGTACAAGCTGCAAATTTGGATTTCTCCTCCATGATCAGTTTTAGAACGGTTGTCTTTTCCGTGAATTAAAAGGGACACCATTCATTTGCATTACCAAAGTTGAGTTCCTGATTGGTCAAAGGTCAACTTTCAACACACGTTTAATGGCTTTGAACGTAGAGCCTGTAAACAGTAGTAGAAACTTGGGTAGCTAGATCGCAAGAGTTTTAAACTTGGAACCCTAAAACATGTATATATAAATGTACTTACATACCTGTGTGCATTTACATAGACTTTTCATTGGAAGACGTCTCTTGAGCATGTGTTGCCAATGGTGGTGTTAAATATGTCAGAGATAGATTCAAGCAAAAATGTAAATGGGGCTGTAAGACTAAAAAAACGATATTAATTGTTGTCTAGCAGCTATGTATGAAATAATAAATCTCACTTTTTGCAAAGCATGAATCAGCCTTGAGAGAAAAGATATATCCCTGGCAGAAAATTACCTCTGGAATTTAGATTGCTCTAATCCCCCACTCTGTGTATGAACACCCGGTTATTGTTTGAGAAACCATGTTATTTACATAACATTTGAGAAACCAGGTTAATTAAGAAAGCTAATCATAACCCGGCTTTCAGTGCATGCATACCGATTGACAAATACTTTGTCTCCAAAGATCGAATGTCCTGTTGCTGGTTGAAATAGCAGAACAAGTGGAAGTAAAAAACTAAAATAAATGACAATAATAATCAGCTCCACCACCACCTGATTCAGGATTGTGTCAGGAAGAGCATCCGATGTAAAACTGTCTGCCAAACTAAACGTGCGGATAAGTGAAAGCTGATTCACTGTGGCGACCACTGAAGGAATATGCCGAAAGTAGAGCAACAGTTTTATCATACGATGTGAAATCAAGAAAGCCTAGAAGCATTAATATATATTTTGTTTCGTTTAAAACAAATTTTCTTACATTTGTTTATAATAATCTTAATATATGAGAATAAAAATCAGAAGGAGCATGCACAGCTGTATGCCTGTTCCTGTAAGCTATATATATTTAATTTTTTATTTTACAACGTCAGTTAAACACTGCATAATTTGTAGTAACGGCAGTTTTATGAGCACAAGCAAAAATACATAAATGACAAAGACAGTAACCACTACCTTATCTGCCCTCCACGATGACGGGCTGGGACAGAAGCCAAACTGTAAAAGACCCAGATTCTGACAACTGCTCTAAATAATTGATGGCAATCATAATGATTTTTCCACATATTACTTTAATGATTGCAGGAAGAAATTATGGTTTGTTATGTATTCTACATTTGTATGACTTGGATGGGGAAAAAACATTATAAAAAAAGTAGTTTGGGGAGTTTTTATTTAAAACATTCTGCAAGGTAAAGCAAGTAAATAAAAAGGACTTTCTTGTGTTCCAGCTCTTACACTACACCTGCCACACTGCCGGTGGGGTCAATGTCAATTGAATCAGTGTTATTATTATGCTTCTTTGTGCAGCCTTCTAAGAATAGATAAATAGATTATGAACAGAGCCTATGGGTGTGTCCACCTCCCTTTCTGACTCGACATCACCTTGTTTTTGTCTGTTTCCTGTTCATTCTCATAAACACCATCTAAATGCAGAGGAGACTAAGCAGATTAGCCATTGCAGTGAGCGATCAGTTCCTGCTATGTGCCGATAGGTTTCAGTGTTCTGTTCAAACAAGGCTCTGATCTGAACTCTCAAAAAACAACAACAAACACAGATTTTGTCTGTGCGTGCGAGTTAAGGAGCAGCATAATCACTGTTGATCACATTGGGAGCAGCAATCAGTTTTATTCATGTTTCATGTTGTTTTTTAAATACAGTGGCTTTTTTCATACTAAGAACTAACGCAAACTAAATGTAAATTATGATTTAGTTCTGTTTTTGTCATAGCTACACATCATCTGATGAATTAGCTTTGAAGCATGGGATGGTTCATGGAGACAACAGAGATTTCTGGGTAGGTTAGACTGACATTTGAACCTGGGGCGCTTAAAAGTTTAAGGGGCCTGAGTTCAGAATCATCACTCTCTCACACCACTCTCTCACACTACACTCAGACAAGGATCATTCCTCTGTGTGCTAATCCCTCATTGCTTGGTGGTTCAATTCCAGTGAGGTTAATTAGAGCTAATCAGGGAGAACTGCTGTTTTGCCACAGAGCAAACTCTAATTTGTTTCTGCTGAACTTTTCTCTCCTTACAGGCACTTTTTCATGTCTTGTATTTCATCTTTGTGTGTATGCATATGTATGTGTGTTTGGGTGTGCGTGTATGAGTGTAAGAGAGCAAAAATATATTGTGTTAGATGAATACAAATGTATTGAGACGACTGTCGCCTTGAACTTGCTCAAGGGAAACCTCTCTTTCTTTTCTAGAGGACTCTTTTCCTGTTCCTGGGTGAGCTGACTCATTGCACATTTCAAAGAAGAATTGTTCTTAATAGTTTTTAATAGTTTTAATAGATTTCATTTCCAAATTCAGACATTAAAGACCCACACCAATGAAAATTAATTTTTTTTGTTTTTTTTATTGTCTTTTATTATGATATTTCTATTTCTATTATCACACACACACACACCTACATACACAATTAAGATTTTTTTGCACAGATGAAGAAATTTGATGTTGATAACACTGTGCTTTGCTTCAAGCTATTTTTGTCAGCAACAAACCCATCTTTTTTAATATAGATCGAAGGATTATTAGTTCAAATTCTGCTTTTCTTTTTTTTCAAAAAGTTCCATGTTTTTTAAAAATAAAAACAAACTCTTGAAATAAACAGAAATTATTAAAAGAAAACAGAAACCATCCTCTTTTTCCAATAGGCGCAAGATGTCTACTAGATACCAAATGTGCATCAACTGTAAATGTCTACAGGACATCTCTGATAACTCTATTTTGTTACTCTGTTAGGTGTCTACCAATTGTGTTCTAAAATATATCTCCATATAAAGGTCTACTAAATATCTATCTGTAGTCATCTAATCTAGACACACATAAGAGTACTTTTTAAAAACACAGTTTGAATGTGTTATTGGCACTAAATGGGTTAATAGACGTAAAGAAAGGAATAAAGGTGTTTCTGGTAGATTACACCAACAAAAGTGGAAAGAGACAAGGAAATCAATTTAGCACATGTCAAATGTGAAATAGGATTACAGCTACTCTTTTGCTTCAATATTTTTTCTCATCTAAAAAGGAAAATGCAAACTGCATACTACCTTAAACGAAAATGCCTGCAGTAATTGTTTACAGAAGGGGACTGCATTACAACAAAAGCAGACTGAAAGGGCATGTTTTCTGGTTGTGTAAAAACATAAGAATGCTAGAGGCAAAGATTATTAGAACATAGACTATTGCATTTGCCAGAGTTGCAGTGTTTGTGATACTGGATGACTTCAGGACTAATTTTAAAAGCAGTTGTTGTAATTAAAGCTGACATTTGCCATGTTTTTTTATTGCCTTGTTTCCCAATGACATATTTTTTACCTACCTGGGACGTTTCTTTTGTGAACAATGCACTCTCTTCCTCCATCTTTTTTGCACCGCTCTTCCTCTCCCCTCCTTTGCTACACTATAAAGTAGCTGACGTCAAGAGCCGTGGCCTGTAGTTTGTCTTTGGTCTTTCTCGTGAGGACATTGTTGTCAGCAGAGATACAGGCTGTCCAGCTGAGCATCCTCCCTTAGCACCCATGTCACAAAAAGACATGGTGGTCATCATTGCATAAGACGTGAACCCATCTTTAAGGGCTGCAGCCCATTCTTTGTCCTCATTCAATACTTTCCGTTGGATAGATTTAACTTGCGCAAGTCATAGGTCTCTTAATCCTCATATCCTCTGCACTAACAATGAGAAACAATGAAAGCACATTGATTTTTATTCAGGTTTGCTTACAGGAGTATACATCACAAACCACAACTGTAGTTCTTTTTGTATTGGAGAACTCACAGAAAGAAGGATAATGAAAAAGTAAAATCAGAGAGGACACATGTTAGGGATACACTAAATATTCTTTTAAAATGTTTGTCTTAAGCCAAAAATCTGAAAACATCATTTTTATAAATAACTTTTTGTTGTTCATTGATTTTTCCTTTTTATGTTCCAAAAAACATTAGAAGAAAAATAAACACTAATTTAGATTAAAACAATGGCTTAGTAATTCCAATTTAATTTAAAAAAAATAAGCAGTTGAAAAAGATGAAACTCAAACAATAGTTTTAAAATCATTTGATGAAAAGGAAAATGCTATTTAAATAGTCATTTCTAAAGTAAATTAATTTGATTACGCATTTGGGAAGCACAAATACACCTAATTAAAACCAAAATTATTAAAATAAAACAGGAACCAACTATCCTCAGTTCCCACTATGGACAGGAAGTCTACTAGATACCACATACACATCTACTGTAGATGTCTACAGGACATCTCTGATAACTCAATTTTGTTACTTTGTTAGATGTCTACCAATAGTGCTCTGACATATTTGTGCATATAAAGGTCCACTAGACATCTGTAGTCATCTTATTTTGGGATATTATTAGATGCACATTAGAGTACTTTTACTACTTAAAAAAGAAGATACTCCAATGTTACATCCATCAATTCATTCATCTCTTCAGAAGCCACTGAACCTGTTTTGGGGTCACAGGTTTGTTGATCTAATCCAGCTACTGTTAATTATAACAATAATAATGGATTTGATTTATCTGTGCTTTTCCAGATGCTTAAAGTATTTACAATGTTTTTTATTTTTCATTCTAAAAGAATAACAAAACAGAGTTGTCTGAGATGTTCAGTAGACATTTACACTAGATGTCTATTAGTTATCTATTAAACACGATTATTACAGCTGATTATCAGTCATCTAATAGACGTCTACTGTAGATACATATTAGTTCATTAATATACATCTATTGTAGATTAGATTAGATGACTAATAGGCATCATGTGTCCAGTGGGAAGACTCTGCCCAAAAGCGCAACAAGATTATTTTAAGTTTGTGCAAAACCATTTATAAAAGATACAGCAGGGTTTGTGGGTTAAGGTTTTATTACTGTCTCGTCATGTTGTGTAATGATAAAGAATTAAATATTATGGTGTGCAGATCTGCTGAACTTGCTAGATTCAAGACCAATTAAAAAATGGAAATTGCAGAATTGATTTTTTTTATGATTACAATGGCCCCTGCGACAGACTGGCGACCAGTCCAGGGGTGTCCCCTGCCTTCGCCCATGAGTAGCCGGGTTAGGCTCCGGCAGCCCTGTGACCCCGAAAGGGATACAGCGGTTCAGAAAATGAATGAATGAATGAATGAATGCATGAATGATTATAATGCCAAACAAACTGACAGCCAAAATAAGATTTTCCAAGAAGAAGCTGAAAAACCCTCTCAGAATTTGAGCTTATTCCCACTGAATACCTATAGCAACCAAAAGAAAATTGCGGTTAGTTTTTAAACTCTAACGTTTGAGTGAAATTCATGCTCTGTTGGCTGAATGATGGTCAAATGTTTCACTCAGCAATCGCAGGTCAACTGAATAGATATTCACATGCACGTTCTTTGCTTCAAATATGCCCTTGCCCTATTTCTGAAGCCTTTACCATTTAATGCATCTGTATTCATACATTTTTAAATGTGACGTAAATCTCTATACACTCTTTTCAGGTCACTGCCCAAATCATATAGCCTTTAAAAAAACACATAAAGTAAAACCTCATGTTGTCACAGTGAAGTAAAGTGGACTGTGGATATTTTGTGTTTCCTTTGCACAAGCTTGGGTTTACTGTATAAGTTAGTATTGCTGGATGTGTGTGGTTGGTCACGATGTTCCATACCACATCAATTAAATATCAGCTCCATTCTCATGCATTTAACACTTGGTTTCACCTGATTTACTCATCCAGTTTCTTAACCACAGGCGAGTATGAAGTTATCTTTTTTTTTTTTCTTCTCTCCTACAAATTCATTATTCAAAGTGGTACAACACCACTTTCACCAACCTGATTGCAGGTCTGGTGAAAGTGGTGTTGTACCGGCAACTTTTTCATTCACAAATTGCAAATTTGTTGTTCAAATTTTGTAATTCTTCGCCTAGTACCTTGTATCACATATGAATCATACGATTAGTGTTTACTGTAACTGTTAAAATGACATATGACAAACTATTACTTAAAAAAGATTAAAGCAACTTTCACAAAACCCTCAGCAATGTGCGTTAAAGCAACCACGTCCAATGAAAAGTCTATGCAAACGCGTCATATCCAAAACACATTTTCCATGTTCAAAACTCACATTCACACACTGAAGTTTCTATGATCGTTTTGGGTTCTACGTACAGAACGTACCCTTTGCTTCATGAATGTGCCAACTGTTGGCGGCTCCGCTGACGACCACTGGTGCTAACCTATGAGCATCAGATGCAATTTGGGGTTCAGCGTCTGGCCTGAAGACCCTTTGACATGTGCAGGCAAGGTGGGAATTGAACCTGCAATCTTCAGATCAGAGGTCGACTGCCCTACCGCAACACCACGGCTGCCATGTGATCATGAAGGGAGAAAAAATAATAGTTGCTCTTTGTGCCTGGCCAGAATTATATGACATTAAGTCAAATCAGAATTCCTCCCCCACCTCGCCGGCTTTTCCCTACCCTTCCAATTTTAGGGGCATTTGGAGCTGTAGTGGTGTCCGAACATATTTTTTTCAAGGGGAGTGACTTAGGACAGGATATTCCTCTGCCGGGAGGGAGATAAAAAGTATTTCGTCATGTGGGTGTGCTCTGAAGCACAGAAGTCTACATTTAAATGTAAGTAATGACTTTTTGTCATAAAGCTATAAAACCGGTGTTGCAGGAGTAGGGGAAGAATTCGGATTTGGTCTTTATTTATCAGAATAGAACTGTGAAAGAAAAAGCCAGGAGCAAGATTCAACATTTGGCACCAACACTCTTCCAACTGTAAGTGGCCAACAAGCGCCACTAAACAGAAGAAAAAAGAAGACACCCCTCCATGCTTGTCCAGTGTGAACACCATGGGCTAAATGTGTGTTCAAGAACCCTTGGCACATTCAGTTTAGTGCTTTATTGAACCTGTTTTATATTGTGGGTACGTAGCCTAAAAAGTAGAACATGTAGGTGTTTTTTTTTTACTCTGGTGAATTGACCTAAAATAACAAGATTTTAAATTTACTCAACTCGATCAAAAAAAGTTATTTTACTGTTAAATTAGGTTCATTCAATGATCACATACGTATACACTTGAGTTAATTTTAATTAGCATGGAGATTATTCCAAAGATTAGCATTTATTGTGTGTACACAGTGGATGCCTGTGATAATTGCAAAACAGAAACGTTTGGCTCTAAAAAGTTAACAAAATAACACCAGTGGAATATTTTGGTTATCATAAAGCTTTGCAGCGACAAGTGAAGGTGATGTTTAATTTATCCCCACTGTGATGTATGTTGAAAAAAGGTAACATGATTAGTATAAATATGTAAACATCAATAAGTCTTTGTCACTTGTTAGAACATGTTAAAAAGGCATTTTGATAAGAGGATGGATATGTATTTACATCACTAAAGGTTGTTTTACACTGGAGGATAATTGTACCAGTCTGAACTTGATCCCCTCCTAACCGTCACTGGATTATCGCTTGGGAAAAACTTCTAGGATCCTCATGTACTGACGTGTAAAAGCACATTTGGACAGATAAGAAATTTGAATACTTCTGTTCTGCTTCAACATTTGGTACATTAAAATGTGTATGGTCCAAATTAACAAAACCGACATTAGTTAAAAACGCAGACATGTGGCTAAAGGGTCACCAGTTCAGGATTATGATTCTCTTTGATCAAAGAGAGTCCTTATCCTTGGAGTCCCTATTAACAAATAGAATAGAGCAGAAAGGATGTTTTCTGCATAAAAACAACACAATTTTTGCGAAAAAAAATCTAATTGAATGAACATCAGTTGTGGGAATTTCTTTTGTTTATTTATATATGTATTCCACCAGTCAGAAGTATGAATACACTAAATCCAATCTCCTTTTAAAGTCAACAAAGTTGAAGCCTTTCTTATACTTAAAAAAAGAAAAAAAGAGAAACGACACAGAGGACATAGAGGTCAAATGAGAAGACGATAGGATGAGTCTGTAAAGTGGGATGATGGTGGAGGAGGTGAATAAGTTTGTTTACCTGCAGGGCCATTCATCTCTGTCAGTCTGTCAATATTGTCTGTGATCACTACCATTGGGTGCTGTTGTAAATGATTGATATGGCAATAACCTGTTTACCCATGTGGGCTAAAGTAGTGGTATTTTTTTTTGCAATATTGAATAAAAAAGGGCAGACCCTCCTCTGCACTGCAATTATTTACAGGTTTCTGTGCACACACACACATGCGAGCTGCCTTTCGAGGGCACCCCATGTGAGGGAAGCATGTGCTGGTAAAGCTGAAGGATTGGACCTACATTTTTTTTTTAATGATTGTTTATTCATCTGCAATCCAAAATCATGCGCACATTGATTTTGTCCGTACTTTCAAGTTTACACAGGCTTTTTCACACAAAATAATTGAGGAATTCCTGCTCTGAATATTGGGCTTTTCCAACAGAGGCAGTTTCTGCCAGACCAAAACCGACAGCATAAACATGGAGGGAATCGGAGGAAGTTAAAGTTGTGGCGCAGTTCCTGACTGTAAATGTCGTTGCTGAGATGGAGGCAAACATTAATAAGTCTCTACAGAACAATTAGGTTAACTAAATATCAATGCAGGATGCAATGTCTGATTTTGAGTTTAACTGAAAAACATATTGCCATAAAAAGAAAATTGACACACCAACTATACTATCATCATTTCGAAAGAAAGAAGGCATGAAGTTGGCTTCTTTATTCCCAATAGAGAGGGGACGTCTGAAAATAATACAGCGGAGATGTCATGAAACAAAAGACAGCACTAAATTTACGGTCAGTAGCAGACTCACAGTGGAAGTTGCTTTTTTAAATTTATTTTTATTATGCAGCATAAAAACCTCACAAATCAAGTTACTGAGAGGCAACAAGAAGATTCTGAGATTCTGAGACTGAGATTCCACCCCTGGTATCTCTTTGACGCTTGTCTGGCTGAGAGTTCACTAAAAGACGGCTAGAAATAAGATGTATTTCTGACTTTTCAACCGCTGCCTTTGCCACCCCCACCCGCCTCAAGACTGCTGACACTTCCTGATCTCAGGTCAGTTCGACAGACCGAGCTACTGAATCACACGTCAGGCAAGATCCCCCAAGATCCTGCAAGAAAAAAAAAGCAACAACAACAAAAAAACACTGCTGCAATGTCTCCACTGCTCTAGAGTCCAGTGGTGGTGTGCTTTACACCATTGTATCTGAAGCTTTGCATTGCTCTTGGTGATGTGTGGCTTGGATGCAGCTGCTCGGCCATGGAAACCCATTCCACGGAGCTCTCTGTGTACTGTACTTGGGCTAATCTGAAAGTCACATGAAGTATGGAGTTCTGTAGCAAATAATTGTGCAGAAATTCAGTGCTTCAACATCCGCTGACCCCTCTCCATCAGTTTACATGGCCTACCACTTTGTGAGCTGCTGTTGTTCCCAAATTCTTTCATTTTACTTTAATAGAGGTGACAGTAGACTGCTAAATATTTAGAAGCGGAGACATTTCACAACTGGATTTGTTGCACAGTTGGCGTCCTATGACAGTTCCACCCAGGAATTCACTGAGCTCCCGAGAGCGGCCCATTCTTTCACAAATGTTTGTAAAAGACGTCTGCATGCTCGAGTGCTTGACTTTATACACCTTTGGCCATGCCAGGTGATTAGGCCACCTTATTCTGATCATTTAAATGGGTGATTGAATACTTTTGGTAATATAGTGTGTGTTCCAGTGTGTTGCATTTCCAAACGTTTTGGAAAATCAGTCACCATACATCCTTTTACATTCCTCTCCTGGATACCAAAACTGACCATCACCTCAAACTCTCTCACTTTTAAGGATGCTCATCACTAGTTCATCAAGTTCCAACCAGAATTTCTCCTTCTTCTCCAGCTCACATCCTGCCTATGTGGCTACCCACCAATAACATTAAACATCACACCTTCCATCGCTATCTAGGTTATCTATCTGATCCTTTAAGATGACTCAATTTCTCTTCCCATCTACATCATGAAAGAACAACTTGAACCCTTCTCCTGAGCGTCTAGTCTTGCTACCTTTCCATTTGGTCTCCTGGACACACAGTATGTCCTTTCTCCTCTGCACATGTTTTCCAGCACTATCGGCTTTTAAAACAAATAAAGTTGAATTCGAATAACAACAAAGAGTGATTCTGTACAATGCAGAGAATATTGCATTCATTAATAATGAAGCCATCATTTACCAGGTGTCATTAAGCTATTTATCTGTAGTTTGTGCTCTTGCTTCAGAATTGTCTGCATTGCCTATTTTCAGCAGCTGCTGTGCTGATTAGGAATGTTGCAGTGGCAGAAGAGGGAAACAATTAATGAGAAAACTGGTGGCTCGTTAACTCTTTTGTCTCCCTGATCCATTCAGATTCAATTCAAAATCCTCAGAGGCTTTTCACCAGCTCTCCTTGCCATATTTGTCTGTTCCCCTTCATATTTCAACCTCTGCCGAATTCTCAGATCGTCGTTTACCATCCACCTGACTGTGCCTTCTGTCCACATCAGCACCTCTGGGAGCAGAGCTTACTCTGGACTTACCAAAATGTTGGTTCAATCATTTTCTTTGAAGCAAATTAAAAAAAACAACCTTTCAAGTTGTTTCTACACTTTCTCTATTTTAGAAGTGTTATTAGTTTATTTTTGATTGTTTGCAAATCAGCGTTTCTACCTGTCGAACACCAGAAGAACGTATCCATTTATAATTGATTCATTTATTTGTGTTCAACATTTTCTCTTTATAAGGGTTAGAGTTAGGGTTAGGCTGGTGCATGGTACAGAATTAAGGCGTTTTGCATTAAGGCAAATAAAAAATATACAAAAAAAAGAAAATGGGGGGAGCATTACTTTTGCTGTTGTTGAGAGTTGTCGATGTGCGCTGTAAGGTGTTGGTTATGGCCTGCATTAACCACAACATAGAGTCTTCAAACAGATTACGTATCAGTTCTCTGTCACAAATGGCCAGGAGGCTGGTTTCACATGCAGCAGATTTTATTGACGCAGACAGGAGAAAAGCTCAGCTTAAAGTCCACAAAGTTAAATCAGGATCAGAGTCCAGGCAAAGGTCAGGGCAGGTGTCAAAGAGGCAGAGTCAAATACGTAGCAGGGTCAGGTAAACAATGCTGAATGCAGGCTGAATGGCAGAAGCAATACTTCGCACTGAGTGAGGCTCTGTGCAGGCTCTTTGCAGTGCCTAAGTATCATGTGGGTGATTGTCAATGAGTGTCAGCTGAGTGGCGTTCAGAGCGTGTGCGCTGGGGTTGCTGGGAGAGGTACTGTGTGTAGTACTCTGGAGATGTCTTCGGTGGGAAACCAGAGGGCGAGACAGAGCTCTTATCCCTGACAGTCTCAGTGCAGGAAAGGGAGAGACGGGCAATCACAATATATTCTTCATTATCTCCTTATCATTAGAAAACAAATTTGTTTTCTTGTGATAACCAGAAAGCGTAAAACTTGTAAAACAAGTAAAACTTGTTACTTCAATTTACCTGGTTGCAGCTGTGATTAAACACATTCTAAATTGTTATTTACCGGAAAAATTTTTTTTTGTTTTGCATGTCAAGCTGCATTGAAAAAAAGACAATCTGTAACTTTAATTAAGAATTTATTTGATAGACACCATTAATTAACCACTGTAACACATTTAGTGATTGAATAAGAATAACATTAATTCATTGTATTTATTTACCATTTTATGCATCTAAACACACTGTAAATTTGAAGGAGTTATGATATATCTGTTATTATATTGTATTTATATATCAGTTCATTTATTTAGCATAGTTTTTACTTTTGGGCACAAAACCCTCCACAAAAAAAGGTCATATGAGTCAAAAGTAACAAGTGGAGTACTGATATAAAGCATGTACAGTCTCAAATGAGCTCCACAACATGACATGTTCCCTCCTGGTTTTTGCACAAGGCAGGCACACATGCAGTCTGTGAAAACCATGTTCTCAGCATGCAATCAAAGTTCTAAAATTTCAAGAACTTGTGGAACAACCTTCAACCACACAACTGTTTTCATTATGTTTGCTTAAAATGTAAAATAAATTCTGTAAAATTGTTGAAATTATGTACTTTTAAATCAACACAATTTCCCACAGTTGATGAGGATTTGAAACAAACGTACCTGCTTTCACATAGTCCCTGTGGAGCTTCTGTAAAGCTACAAACTAAACTCAAGTAAATCTTGAGCATTTTCACTCATGTAGCGTTATTCTCATTGAGAAGTCTCAGGTCTCTGTGATTTGACATTCTCAAAGCTGAACTTTGACCTCTTGTTACTGAGAGTTTCTTATGAGATTTAAAGTTTCCAAGATCTCTGTTGGTTGCTGCAATGAGGGAGTTCAACTTTTTTACACATTCACAGCTATATCTACCAGGTTTTAGTTTTTTGCAAGCATTGAATGGTGAGTGTCTCTGTGTTCAACTCTTATGTCCATTTTGGTGCAATTTTTCAGCTTTTTTTGGCTTGAAAGTCCACCCCCCTACATTCTCCTTTTTTTTTTTTAATTTAGTATTGGTCATTGCCTAAATGTCTCTAGTCTAGCTAACCTTTGTGTAAATATTGAGTTATTACATACAAGTAGTCAGTTTAAATGCAGGCAACTCATATGATGTTGGATGATATTATTAAGTTTTCTTCCTTAAGCGTCATGATATTGATTGTTGCAGCTTGTTACTGCTTGCATTATCCAAGATCACTTTTCTAAAGTTTGCATTACATTAGCATAACAGAAAACAAACCAAATGATTATTTTTAGCAGTGCAATGAATGCTTTCATTTTAGAATTTTAAACAGTTGCAAGGAAATGGAACACTAGGGGTATGGTAAAGTGTCCAGTGTGTACCCAGTCTTTGCCACAAAGCATCTGGACAGATTCCAGCAACCCTGTGAGTGGGTTCTGAAAATGGATGGATGGAAAAATATCAAATGTTGATATTATCTTTGCTGCTTTTTTTTTTTTTTCATTTTGAAATAGTTTAGTTTGACTTCTTTGCCCCAAACCCATTCTTTAATTTTTGGCTCATATATAATGCATACTATGTGAGTGAATTAGGACTAAGTTGAGCTCAGAGCCTTGTGGGCAAGGCAGTCAGATTGAAAGGAATGGACAGAGGATTCTGGCACACTGACTGAGAGCCATACCTTGGCAAGCATCACAAAAAAGAGGATTATTTGGCTTTTTGAGAAGAAGAAATACTGGTATGAAGTTTCAAAACCATGGTTTATGCCTTTCATCTGGCACAGAAAAGCATAAAATACATCCATCCATCCATTTTCTAAACCCGTTTTGTCTCTTTTGGGGTCACGGTGCTGCCGGAGCCACTTGTGGAAGAAGACAAGGGTACACCCTGGACAGGTCGCCAGTCTGTCCCAGGAATACAATTGGGGAATTATGGAAACTTTTCATTTGAATACCACAAAGCATTTCTTTTAAAGTGCAATTGTTCGTACTTTATATGATGAGGAAATGGTTAAAGTCACAGACAAATAAGGCTGTTGGGGTTTTTTGGCCAGGCTGTCAAACCCGGCCACAGAAACTTGGGAGATATGTTGCTGGAGCAGCACTCCAAACAGCTGGTAAAGAACTGTTTCTTCCGGTTAAAACTCCATACAGAAAGGATTCAAACCAGGGCCTTCTCCCTTGAGGTGAGAGTGCTAACCACTGCATACCACTCCCTTTTTTTAGCCCCATTTTAGCATTTTAGACATTGATTGATATGATTCTTGTTCTAGTTTTTATTTATTTGGTAAATATGTTGACTTCTGTAGAATTCTCAGGGGCTCAGATCTTTTACATTTTGAGCTCAGTTTGTTCTTGATTTATTTTTTTTGTTTAAAGTTTGGTCTACTTTTACTTGTTTTTTTGGGGGGGTGGGGGGGTGGGGGGGCGTAAAATTTCTAGTAGTGTGTCTCTCTTTTGATGTACTTTCTGTGAGCGTAACGTGAACTTTGAATAAAATAGCTATGTTTTTCATTTGAATATTAACTTTTACAGATAATTGGTACAGAGTGACACATGTTTACAAGTAAAACAAAATTCAAAAAGAAAGAAAAACAGAATCACAAGCCTTTTGTGAGATAAACACTTTTCAAAGTTACTTTAGAATTTTCTAAGTTCTCACAAGTTCTCATTTATCTTGTCACTATTTTATGTTAGGAAACATGGCTGAGACTGTTAACAAGAGACTGATTGACAGTCTGGGAATTTGGGGGTGTCTTTTCCTAAGAATCATTCGTCTTCCTGGTATTGATTGAGGTTAAAGCTGATGGCGGAGCTGCAAGCAGTGTTCCATGGTGCTGACAAGTCCAGACCAGCATCATTATTACAGCACTAAGCATTGGCAGTCAGGCTGTACTCTCCCTGCTCTCACTCCATGATAAACTACTGACAGGACTCTAAGCAGATACGTTTTTCAGCATGCATCAGCTCCAAAAAGAACATCAATTATTCAACTTTACACCGGCCTATTGTAATTACTTTGCATTGATAGGCTGCCAGGCACCTCAACTTAAAGTCAATGAAATAATCAACAAGATTCAGAAGCTGTTCTCCTGCAGCAGTGCAGGTTGCTGCTTGATCAGGTTGTCCTTGCAGTCTGCAGGACATTGAGCCACTAAGGCAGTAAAAAAGAGAAGGTACCAGAACACTGTTTCTAAAGTGGCCCTTCTTCCTGGATATTTATCACTAATGAACTCAAATCTAAATCTGCAACTCACTTTGTGTCATAATGCATTGTAAGTAGTAAAACGTGGAAGTAATTTAACATGTTCAGAGGGTCAAAGTTAGCTGCTGATGAGCAAAGTCCAGTAGAAAACGCAGCAATACAGACAAATGACAAATCCACAAGAGTAATTGGATTTAAAAAAAAAACATCATGTTTTTTTTACTGAGCACATCTCATTGTTTACATGTCCAGCAGTCTGATCACAAACTAATTAAATGAGACAACAATGAGCAGTACAGGACAGGACATTAGGCCAAATCCAAATTGCTTCCCCACCTCTCTGACTCCTCCCTATTGCTCCAATTATTGGGGCAGTTGAAGCTGTAGTGGTGTCTTAAAGTGTTTTTTAAGGAGCATCAATAGTGACTTACGACTGGCTATCCCTCCGTCGTTATTGGGATCTGCATTGCGCTTATTGCATTGGAGGATAAACACATTTTTTCACATGGGTGTGCTCTGAAGTTTATATTTCAATGTAAGTTTTGAGTTTTTGCATGACTTTTTAAAGTTATAGAGCCAATGCCATTATCTATCTGCCAGCTAGGCACTATGAAGATGACCAGCAACTAATGATGACATCATCAATCGGTAGTAACATCCAAATTTGAAGACACAATTTTTTTCCACATCTCTCTTCTTCTTGTCTTCTTGAAGGGATACATGTAGGGATAGGGAAAACCGTAAGGGTAGGGGATTTTAATTCAGATTTAGACGAACAAACAGAAAATCCCAAAGGATAAGACAGAGTTGAGGTGCTATGTTTTTATGAGCATGATTGAGATGTTTCGATATCCACTCTGAAGGGAAAAAAAAACATGGAGGTAAAGAGCACTTTCCAGACTTAGCCTGGTGTGCTGGCTGGTTCTTTGTAGTTAAAAGTATTGACTGTTGTATAGAACTGAACAGAGTGGGTGTGATGTCACTCATAGAAAATGCCTTACCTCCAGCACCAGCCACCGGAAGCCAACTCTGTTGCCATTTTTCTGCAATATGGGTGCCACCATTAGGAGCCAGTCGATAGTGATTGGTCGACTCAGTCAATGATAACTAGTGTCACCAATCATAAGCAAGCTTGTCCACACCCCTCCAGTGAAAATGGGAAAGCTTGGGAGAATTTGTCAATCAAATATTTGAAGTGGGGCGGCACGACATGCTTTTACTGAGGCATCTGATTGGTCCGTTTATAACGTGAAAAACTTGCAATAAAAAAAAGCATGAAAAAAGAATATGATTAGCAAGAACATGTTAAAAAAGGTAGCAGAGCAAGAATGGTTACCGTACATTACCAATATTGGCCGGTCTCTAATAGATGCTGGTCTCCTATGAACCCCAGGTCTGACAGTTGCTCTTTGCTTTAGACATCGGTCTCTAATAGTGGCCGGGTTCCTTTATCATCCTGGTGCAGACACCAGGTGTTTGGGATATTTGTGTTGTGGGCCAGTGTAGCAATTGCCAAGAAATGCTCATTCGATTTAGCATTTAAGCTTTGTGCAGTGGCAAACGCCAAAGAACATTGTGGTGAGGAATCTGCCCCACATATTTTGGGGTTGATCCTAAACATATCTGATAATGGTGCGAGCAGATGGTGATATTGAAAAGATTGCTGCAGAAAAAAGAGCAACAAGAAAAACAGTTGCCTGGTGCAGGTGTAAAGAAAACGAAACGACGAATTACAAGAACTGGTTTGAACATAGAATAATGAGCAAAGACGGAAAGGTGTGTGTGTTTCCAGCAAAAGGATTGGCATGAAAGCGAAGAGGACTTTTTAAACGGAGATTGACGATGCTTCAAAGAGAAAAGGAACGTTCACTGCCAGTGCTAATCAGAACACATACATACAATGTTCTCATCATTTCAATAAATCCTAAAATATTAATCTGGTGGTATTGTAATGTCTACATTTTGTGAAAATGTGACATATTTTCGAATGACTGAGTAATAACTGTTTATTTCTCTATAGAAGTCTATGGGGTTTTGGCTCCTTCCTATTTGGAACGCGATGGGGAAGGGAGTCACTCAGTCCAGTTCTAAATGTACAGTCAATGTCTAAAGTACATCTCAGCCAATTGGTGCCCAACCCACCCCATTCCGTGGATGAACTTGCTGCAGATTAACTTGCTTGTCTTGCTCTCGAGTCTGTTCCATATATAAAGCTTTCCACCGTGTGCAAGGTACTACAACTTCATACACACAAACGTGCACACACCAGTCTTTGAATCAGGAGCTTTTGCAGCATTCAGATAATACCACTTTCTGCTAGATTTTTTTTCTTCTCCAGGGGAATTATAAACGCACATCGACTCTGAGCAGGCAGGCAACCTCTGTGTGTTAAAGAGATAAAGCATTTGACCTCAATTTACAATGCAAACTGGACTGGGACAAC
This sequence comes from Oryzias celebensis, assembly GCA_014656515.1. Classification (NCBI taxonomy): domain Eukaryota; kingdom Metazoa; phylum Chordata; class Actinopteri; order Beloniformes; family Adrianichthyidae; genus Oryzias; species Oryzias celebensis. The sequence continues at coordinate 22,831,050 of BNCR01000003.1, read as the reverse complement.
AGAATCTCTTTATTCTGTTGGTCAGTTATTGTAGATGAGAATAAAGCTAATTACTTACTGCCTAGAATGAGGATCCATTCATTGATGTCCTATTGTGACTGTTGTAACCATCTAATTTGCTTTTATTTTTACTCGTATTAGATTGTTGGAGATTGTTAAAATTTGATTTTTTTAATGTATTACTTTAGTGAGGGCAGGAGATAATCAAGAAGCCACAAGATTTATAAACCAGTTTGTCTCTGGCTGCTCACTACTGCACTGAAAGTACTTCTAAAACCATCCTGTGACATAAACCTCATACGAATGCATCAACTTTGACTGCTTTTTGACGTAAATATCAATATAATGAATGTTAAGCAAGTATGACTGGATTGTGCAGTCTGGCTGACGCAGTTCGTTGTGTTGCCCTGACAGATTGTCAGAGTGACCTTGTTTTTCTGCTCCTCAGCAAATGCTGACTGTCGCCATTACATGTCGTTCATCAGTTTAACCCCTTCACCACTCGCCTTTCTGTTCTTGCTTCTCTTCGTGTTTGCCACCAAGTATTTTCTACAAAAACAGGCTGGCAGCAGATGATGAAAAAACAAAAATCTTGACCTTTCTCCTGTCATAAGTTCCTTGTGTGGGCAGTGCCAAAGTTTTGGCATCAATATTTTCCTCTCGCAATTCATTGCTTTAACATTTCTGGAGAAGTCCTAGTTGAAGATCAGAGCACAGGCACACATAACACATGTAAGCAACCATTTTAAAATGCTAATTTGGACACATTGGGAGGCTGTAAATCCAGTCCTCATTGTGTATTCTGCAGGTTGGCTGTGTTGTGCAGCCGTGAGCCTTTTATTCTATCAAGCTGCCATCCATCCTGGATATGGCATTGAGCAGGCACGTAGAGGAAGCTCCCAAAGGAGCAGTAAACTCCCTCAGACTCACAGTGGTTGTATGCACGGACAGAAACAGTGTGTGGTGACAAAACTCGTAAGAACTGAGATGACCTGATATAGTTCTCCAGAGGGTCGTTTGCTATCTGTAGAGGAATGCCAAAAAAATCCCTTAAGAAAGCTCGCTGTCTGTGCAGATTATTTTCTGAAGATACCCGTGTTAGAGCATGTCATTGTGAACATAAATTCTGTTTGATTAAAAAAAAAAACTCAAGTTTTCCAGTCATCAACTAGTCACCACCAAGTCTGAGTTTCTGATTGGCTGACAGAACGCAAATATTCAAAGTTTGAATTTGAACATTGGTAACGTTGTGCCGTGAGCCAAAAATTGTACCACATTTGACGTTCTGTGTTGCTACCACCCAAAACTCAATGCCACGCCCGATACTCAAAACGCGATGCAGGACCTCTTGCCAGGTCTCTACCTTGACTCAACAGTGAAAGTGAATGCCACTGACATGCAAATCACCTCTGACAAGACAGTAGCTTGAGACCACAGTTTGTTGGGTCATTATTAGCTTGTACCTCTAAGTAGATTCATTTCAAGTAAATATAAACATTGCAGCCTTCATAGGTCAAGAAGGTAATCAAACATGGTACTGCATCAGTTGACGGGAAAAGAACCAGAGAAGTAACTTACCATCAGGAACATATATCAAGAGGTGCTGTTGACAGCTCTGAGCTCCATTAAGTGCAACTGACTATCACCAGGTCTAAAACGGATGAGAGTCATTAACTGTCTAAGAACTGGACAGAGAACCCCTCCCCCCCTCGCATTCCAAATAGGAAGTGTACCTGCTAGTCCCAGAAAGCCAAAATCCCATAGACTTCTATTGAGAAATAAACAGTCATTACTCAGTCATCATATTTGCCAGAATAACCATTCTTGCTCTGATACCTCGTTGCTCGATACCCTTTTTTTTTGTCCATCTCTATATATTGTCAATGATGATGGTGTATCGCAGGTCACTTTTATAAAAACACCCAAACATTAGAAAAAAAAACGTCTTCTGCACTGCAATGTCTATGTCAATGTCTATGTATGTGTCGCTGTAAACATGTTGTTACATATTTAGCTTGATCAACACTTCTTGACACAAAGGTTGTCAGGCTTTGTGAATATGAGACATGTAAATATACACCAATATAATATTTGTGTCAAATCTTTGTTCTTTTATGTTTTACTTTTTGGTCATAAGTTTGTATAGGAATACTTTTTAACTTGAACGGGAAAATACATGAGATGATATTGCTTCCCGCTTTCATATGCTTGCTGAACACTAATGAGACCATTCTTGTGCCGAAGAACATAATGAAAACACATATCTACAGAGCAGACGATGGGCAAAGGTGAACTGTGACAGAGCTGCACAAAGGTCATCTGTGAGTCCTGGCCTTGGTAAATTTTCACGCTGAGCTATAGGTGTTGTCCTCCTCCACCAATCTGCACTTGTTATGATGCCAGGCTGTCTCTCTGCCATCTCTCCATATGTTCTTTATTCAGGTTCCACAAATGCTCATTTCAGCCATGCTCAGTGATCCTTCAACATTTCCAGCTTTGTCACTTTGTTAGTGTGCATCCTCCGCCACTTTTTCCTTAATTGTAAACCTGGCATGGCAGTTATGTATTTTATGTCTTTTATTTTTAAAGATGTTTCACAAATGTACACAATGCAGTGGTGTTTTGTTAAAATGAACTTTTAAAAGATTTAAAAAACAAGTTTAATCATTTCAAGTGTCTATCTTTGCCTATTTTGTAAAAAAAATCAAAAACCTCGAAAAATTAATCTCAGTTCCAGATATTATGCCTTTGAATTTAGGAAATCTTATCAACAAAAGGACAAAAAAGTATTTTTTTCAAGGTGAAACTTCCCTAGTCATCGTTGAGAGAATGACGCTCTGGCATACAGAAAATATCAAATCTCCAGAAAAAAGCATAGCTCCTCTATGAACATAGAGCAATACTGCTACTTCTAATACTAAATATAGAACAATAGAACAGCTGTAACCATAAAGAAAAGACAATGTACTTATAAAAGAAAAAAAAACAACCTTTAACAGAACTCTGTGAATGACAGTAAGTCATGACTGCTCAGGCAATATCTAGTGTGTTGCTGCCTCCTGGTACGTAATACTGACATAGACTGACTGGCAAAGATCTGACTGAAGGAGCCCTGCTGTCTGTCACCCTGCTGAGGAGGGCTGTGCATGCAACCTGGAGAGGGTGGCTGAGGCGTCAGAGGAGACAGATGGACGGAGAGGGAGCAGGAAAATTAAGTTAAAGCAAATGGAACATCAGGCGATATCCATCTTCTCCACCATTTATAAATATGTAAACCAGACAGGTCAAGTAGGCATGAATGACTCTTATTCCACTGGAATTGGAGAAAAGAGCAGAAGAGTGCTGAATGGAGTGTTCCTTGATGCTTTTATCCCATAATGCTTGATCTCCCTGCAACATGTTGTAGTTTTGAGTGTGTACATCTGCACAATATGTCTTTCTCTATGTATGCTTCATTTTTTTAAAGTAATGTCTTTAAATGGAAATACTTGATGAAATATTTTACCTTCGTTAACTGTTTTTGTTTTTAGGAGCAATTCGGATTTCTCTCTTTACATTGTAATCAGTACATTTACAAAGTTAAAAAAAATGTTACTTTTGTATCGCATCAGTACTCGATGAAAATCGAGCTTTAGTCAGGTCAGTGGAACAGCATTTTCAATAGAAAACGTCATCTAACCAGTCACACATTTAATTAAGCAATTCTTTTAAGTTGGTGCTTTAAGGAGGTGGCCTACTTTGATAACAGCATATTGTGTGTACCTTATTGTAAAGTGTTTCCCTTAGTTTTGTTTTCCCAAGTGGCATATTGGAAAGCTAATATTACCAGGGGTGGACAGGGCTGTCCAGGATTTGTAGTCTAGCAACAGGTGGTACAGTTGCCACAGCATTGACAATATTTGATGGAGTAATATTTGCTACTAAAATGTGACATTTAAAATCTATCACTTTATAGTATGAAAAAAAGCTGTGAGCCAGCAGTTGAATATCTGGGGTGCTGGTACTCCCTCCATCCATCTTCAGAAAACTTGCTAAATCCTGGGACTGCTGTGGGTCTATCCAAGCCACTGTTGGGCAAAGGTGGAGTACACCCTGGACAGGGTGTCACATGACATTCGCAGTGGGCATTCTTCAAAATAGCATGTCCAGGGTGACACCACTTGTAGTTACAACACTGCTGTCCCTCCATCTTTCTTTTGTATTACTATGCACTTATTTACCCCCAAATTAAGGTACCAGAGGATGCTCAGTACCTCAGACTGTCTCAGTTAAAGGCTTAACACTGTAAAAACTGCCAAAATTGTCATTGTTTTCAGGCTCAGTCTTCATTTAAAACATCTCTCGCATTTTCTACAATAACTGCTTAAATCTCTTCTTTTTTTGCTCTTTTTTTATTCCACCTGACATCTGCAATGCCTTCTTTTTACGCCTGGCAGGGACTCAAGGTCTTGCTGCAGTTACTTGGAATACTAAGCTTGCAATAAATTGCTTATTTGTGTATACATGATGTCTGTTCATATCTTAGTACATTGTAATTAAAGAAAAAAAGTTGCAAAAACTCAAAAATCCTCAAAAATGTAAACAGAAAAAAAACTCAACACTATAGCTGCAACTTCATTTGCTTTCTGGACACAAGAAAAATATGCAAAAAAAAGACAAAAAAAAATCATACATAAATCATTTAGCCTTTCTTTTTTAGACAGCAGAAAACATTTGGTCTTGAGTTCACTAATGCATGATTTTTAGAAAAACGTTTTTCTTTCAATTTACCAAATCAGTAAAGCATTTTATGGGGTTATATTACATGCAAACTATAAAGTAGCAATGTTAAAGAACTCACAGAACTAAAAAAAAGTCAAAACTATCAATTAATTTGAGGATGCACTTAATTTGATCGCGACATAACCTATGGGACAAGAACAGATTCAGCTGCTAATGGAGATTCAATGAAGAAACAATATTCAAAAAAAGGTGTCTTCAGGGTTCTCTGCTGAACTGGATCAACCTGCATAGACTGATCACGCTGTCACTGTTGTAATTTTATCAGCAGTCTGAACAGCTGGCAGTTGTGGTTTACTGAGCTCAGGTTACACAAACTACAATAAGGTGTTATTCAATACAAATGTCATACTTTTAATGTGTTGGATCATATTTACATTTTCTTTATGAAACGATATTCAAAGTTTTTTTTGTGTTTTTTTTCTTTTGCTCAGCAACAGATGAACAGCGTGCCTTGCCTTTCTGCGATCCCAGTATTGTTAAGAGGAGGGAACCCAGGGGCAGGGAGGAACAACAAACATCAAGGAAAAATCTGAACTGGAAATAGAGCTAGAGAAACCCTACCAATGATGAACACCCAGAAACAGCTCACTAAACAGAGATACAACAGACCAAGCACAGGCAGCCGTAATGGACATGTGAACTTCAGAAAGGGGCGGGATCCATCTGGGAGGAGCAACTTGCATGGAAATCAAAACAAGAACAAGGTTACAAAACTCAAAACATGACATAAAATGATATCTATTCTTACCTTGAGTTTTGTATTAGTTCAACCCTTTGTAAAAAAATATTCTTTTGTTGAATTATTTTTGTGTGGTTTGCTTTCACTTCCGCTTCTCGTAGGACGGCTCAGGCTTCCGTGGCGTGCGTACATGTCTGAAAAAAATACACTTTGTCAGGTACTATCCCACTTTTATGCCATGGTCACTTATAAAAGAAATAGTCAATCGATTTTTAGTACTTTGTTCTTGTTATTTTATTTTTTTTTTCAGTTTAGATCACTTTTTCACAAAAAGAGGACTAATTGATTGATGGTGCAGTCCGTTGTCACGGTAACACATCAGAGCGTCGCTGAGCGGTTACTGACCTCAACTGCGAAAGCAATGTAATATATATGCTGATCGTCACGACAGGTTCATTAAAGCATCAGTTCAGACTGAAAGTTTATCTCTTACTGCTTGTTTTTGTTCAGATGATAAAGCAAAAAGTTTGTTTTGAAGAAGCCTGCACAGTGGTATGGAACAATTGGGCTTTACAGTCCTTACAGTTCTTTTGAGTTCTGCTTATCTTACTGTCGATGTGTTATGGGCACACAAACAATATTTCTGGGATATCTGAGTTAACTTTTTACAAACCTGTATATATATATATATATATATATATATATGTGTGTGTGTGTGTGTGTGTGTGGAATATTTATTATTATTATTTTACTTAAATTTGACTTTAAAGCTCAGACTCTGTCTTTTCACTTCAATGGTTCAAAGAAGGGCGAATCTCTCATTTTTGCTATTTTTTAAAAACAACATGAAAAAAGTGCACAAGTGAGACACGAGCAAGGGTCTCTTAATGAAGAGGCGCCTCATTAATTACCAAATTGTATTTAAAAGGTGCTAGATTAATAGAAGAAGTGCCAGTTAAGCCACTTCTTGATCCAGAAAGCTCAAGCAGATTGACTGGTACTGTTTTTAATACTTCAGATTTGAATAAAGTAACATTTTAAGTCTTTACAGAGGGCTTTATAGGGGTGTAATTATTACTCGACTTCATCAATAAATAGATTTAGAATCCAACCAGATAAATCTGTCTGATGCAAGTTGGTAATTCAAAAATACTTGAATAGTATCGACTTACACTTATATAAAATTGTTTAAAATGAAATAAATCAATTATTTTAATGTTAGAAAATACCAATTGGACTAAGACATGGTAGGATTATTTTGCTATAATGTAAAAAAATGAGGCACGTGATGGCAGCAAAAAAAAAACAATCAAGCCATAATTTTGAAATAGCAATTTTTATGAACATGTTTATTTATTGGATTGATTAGTTTTACTAATGCAATCAGCACAATGACTGAACAAAAATTTTGGTCGTTTTACTATAATAAAAAACATTTTCATAACAAACCAAACTATGATTAAACTCCCTCTCTGATCATCTTTTAATACATTTCAAAACCTCGGTTATTAGTCAGAATCTTTGTTGTTTTTTAGGACATCGTTTCTGCAAAATAGCAGTAATTCATGAGAAATTTTCTCTATATGCGGATGTCCCCCATCATAAAAAAAATGCCACAAGAACATGTTAAATCACCCAAAAACATATTTTTTTAATCGAAGTGGGTCCTTAAATTGACTCATATCTTTCTTGTTTAAAAATAGTTCTTGTCATCTAGTTCATTTTATCTAGGTTAACAGTTTAAAAGAGACGTTCGCTTTTTAATATAAATTTTTTTCTAAAATGTATCCTTGGCATTTCTAGTAAAACCCTCCCTTTGGATATCTTGAATTTAATATGTAATCAAGCTAATGGAAATGGTCTTTTTAGTAGAATGGCCTTTGAGCCCTCAATTCTCTCCAACAAGATTGTTGCCTCAAGATAATAATTGGAGGATGAGTGGCTCCCTTGTAAAAGTTAGCTTACTATAAGCTACATGAGCTTTAAGACTGTGACATCTGCAGACTTTTTTTACGTGCCCGAGGAGGTCAAAATACACATTTCATTATTTTGCTCTCATCCTTTAATCCTCCTCTACCTGACGTGTATACTGACTGGGCTGACGGGTTGTGTGTTTCCGTGCACGGCTGGTCAGTGGGAGCTCTCATGTCATCCTCATGCCCAGCATTGCTCCACGGTGGTGTCGCCTTTATGTGCCTTTGTGTGTGCAGGTTCCCTGCGGAGGGGGGGAAACAGAGCAGTTGAAGACAGAAAATGGAGAACAGAGGACAGACACATAAGGAGAGATGTGCTGTAAAGTGGGGAAACCCACAATGTGCACACTTTTTACAACACTGTCATCTTAATCCCTTGTCAGAGACTGAGCCTGGGTTTATAGCTGGATTACAGCTCAAGACCAATTATTACCTGTGAGACTGAAGAAGAATGGCAGAGCCAGACACTGAATTGGCGACATGAAGAGAATGTGACAAGGACAGAGTAACGTGAGCCATAACAGGTCAGCATTTGGTCAAAATAGTGGTGAGCTGGCAGTATGTCAGGGAACACGAGCTGAGGAGAGCTAGTGTAAGAGTCTGCTCCATCATACATGCCAATGGCTACTAACACGAGAACTGTATTGTTTTGATCCTTGAGTTTAGCTCAGTTTGTGCATAACAACCACTCAGATGATCTTGTTAGTCCTGCAAATGATTTTGTCGCGTGTTTACCTCAGAAAGCTCATGAAACCCAAATTGGATTGTAAGATGTTTTATGGAGCCTAGTCAGTAGTGCGCAAGTAGTTGTCGCAGGGAGCCTCTTTAAAATTCTAGAGTTCCATCTGCCTTGACTCAAGGGTAATGTATGCAGAATCATGGCCAGCCTGGACAAATGCGTATAGTGGGGTCATGTCAACGGTAGCATATCCAACAGCACATTAGGGGACTCTTTGTCAGACTGCAGCACGATCATTCACTGAGCGTATTCATCCGTTGTTTCAAGCGCCTCGATCGAACAATCAGTTAATCACCACTAATCGAGTTATCTCGAATTTGCATGCCCTTAATAACAAATAAGAAGTCATAAAACCCAAAGAAACGGCCACAAAACAGGTTTCTCATAATGATTTTGTTTTTAGTTGTGTGTTAGGTAATCAGTTAGGTTCCTCAAGGAAACAAACAAATCAATGAACCGGCGCCAAGACTTAATGTGTGCAAATCAGCTAAGTTGTGGCAATGGCATAAAGTGATCCTTTAAAGGAGCCTGCAATTTGTATCTTCTGGCCAGAGTGGGGTTCGGCAAAATATGTAATGTTTCAGCATCGATCTTAGTGATTTTTTTAGTTAATTATGTAGCGATTAGGTTTGTTTTAGGGGGAGTACTCTATGACAAGAAGCACTATTTCATCACTTTTAAAAGTGCAGATACATGCATTAAACCCATGGTTCTTAATGCACATGTAATAAACCTGTAATTTACTATGATTGATTTTGTTTTTTTCTTTTTTCTATAACCGATTAGCTCACTTTTCACAATCTCTCTGTTTGCAGCGACCATGATAAGAGTTTTTCGGAACATGTGCTGCATTTATACTGACATCAGAGCATTGATGAACTCATTTTTCTGAAAACAATACTAGAGAATCAATTGAAACTTAAACTTCTCTCTTTTTTTTACTTCAAGTATTGAAGTAAACACATATTTTTGTGTGGATAGACAGCAGAACCTTGTTTCACTGTCAGGTAGTCCATTGGATATTGGAGGGATTAAGACAGAGTCAACATCCTGTTTCCTTTCTTGCCTTTTGTTTCAGGACTTACTTCTTCATCATTCAGCAAATTAGTATCTGAACCCAGCGCATAAATCTACATTCTGGTCAGACATGTTCATGCGCAGTTGCACTTGTGTGGAGAAAATCCGTTAACTTTAAGGAGGGTAAGTAAAAAATAGAAGTAGGAAAGAATGGTGAGATTAGAAATGAAGCTGGAGAACGTCATTTCAGGAGAATAGTGACTGATAGATGGAATTTCGCAGAGTGTAAGAAACAAAGTAAAAACCCTTACCAAAACTGAACTTAAATGTGATGAACTTAAGAACAAAACAAGTGTCAAGAAAAAAAAGTTGCCAGACAGAAAATCTAAACTGAAAGAACTAAATCTATTGATCTAAATGCACAAAGGTTCATTAACAAGCAGAAAGCAACTGTGGTGATCACTAATTCAACTCTATAAAGTGATTCTGGAACAAAATAAAAACCACCTCTTAAACCAAACTACTTAAATTCTAACTTATAAATATATTAACGTAACTACACTGATTCTGTTGTGGAGTACAGCAACTTTGTTAGTTTTGTGTTGTATATTAGTGCAAAGTCAAAAGTCGCTTCTCTATGCATCAGAATCAGCGGATTCACGTTGATCGCGTGAACGATCGAGAACTTACAGTATTTCAAAGAGCGTCTGTTATCTATGTAATTTATGTAATTTTTGATGTCCAATGACACTGGTCAAAATAAAACATGGTGATTAAAAAGCTGTAAAGCCCAAGAACATCATGAAGAAATAAGATAAGATAAAAAATAGACTCTTTATTCCACCATTGGGAAATTTGTGTGTTACAACAGCCTTTGTAAAACAAACAAACAAACAAAAAAACAGTAACCATGATAAACAACATTATGATCCACAGTATAAAACGTAGTGTATATATTCTTTGAATTGAGTCACTGATGTAATTGTCATGTTATTGAAGAAGAGCTTTGTTTTATCCGACCTCTTCTTGATTTCTGTTTCTTATGAGACTGGAATAACATTTGCTTTTGAGATGTCTTGTTCTCTCAGCCCACCTCTTCACATTTGCCAAAAGGGAAAGCTGGCATTCTGCAGTGAAAGAGCAGCTCCCTGTGTAGCCACAGTGGAAGCAGTACCTAGCTGGAAGACACTTCATATATATACTGAAGAGGGATGTGCACTGCTGTCTTTTTCACTGTTGTAGAAGCTTTTTTAATTGTTTCTGTTGTGCTGTTGTCCCTCTTGTGTGGCAGCTTGGGATGGAGGCAGAAGCAGAAATATTTATGGATTAACCTAGATGTATCTATACATAGTCACTTTGTGTTATTGTATGTGGAAGAATGATGAGGATTAGCCTGACATGGAGGAGGAAATTAGAATCTGATCTAGAAGACTGTTGAGGAAGACAGTTGAAGTGACAAACACAGTGATGGAGGAGAGGCGAGGAATTAGCAAAAACAAGATGAGAAGAGCCAGAAGGTGGAAATAGTATGGATAAGGAAAAGGAAATGGGAAGTGTACGGATATGTTCACTAAATGAATGAAAACAAATTGCTGGCATGACTGTGGCCTTGTGAGGGACCTTAGCTTCCATTTTAGAAACGCCCACCTCAAACAGTCAACACCTACACAGGCTGCAAGCTCATCATTCAGCAGAGCATTCCCTTATTAACATTGTTCTCCCTCTGGCAACATCTACCTTGTCCACTTATGTCTTTGAAAAAAGGGAGAAGTTATGTTTCTGCAGTCTCTGGTTATTTAATTTCAAATCCCTTTGTCACATCTTATTGTTTACAGCAACTTTTAAAAAAGAGCCAAGCCTCTTTCTCAGGGGCATGTTCTTCTAGGCTTGTTAGGTCAGGACCACATTTCCTTAGGCGTTCTGCTTTGTCTGAGTAAATGTTAGAGCTTGTGCAGACTTTAGTCCACCTGTGGTTATCCAATCGCTTGCAGGTAAGTTCTGGTTTGTGAAAGGAAGGAAAGTTATCATTGTGCTTTTTTGCACAGTGGAAATCGAAAGAATTACAGTCAAAGATAACTGTAGTACTTTGAACTAACTGGGTTCTATTCTTGCTTTTATCTTTTATTCATGATTAATGTTTTTGAGGTTGTACGGCCAAAATATCATTGCAGTAAACAGTTGTCTGATTATATCCACTGATGCAATTTTAATACGTAATGTGAAAGTAAATGAAACAAATGAATGTGTCAAAATATTTTCCCATTTTTACCACAGATTCAGTCTGATCTCTCATAACATTAGCATGGAGACGTGCTCTTTGGCTGTGATTTTGTTGCATTAGATTTACATGTTTTCTGCAAAAATGATTTGTTTGTTTTTTCCAATAGAAATGATGAAAAGCTGAATAATGTTCTTTACATTGTTTCTGCTGGTTACACTTTTAGATAGAATTGTCCACAGGGAGCACAGCACAGATATACCAATAAGTTTTTCACAAGAAAATGAAAAAGCAATCACAGTAGTAGATGCAGACTTTAGAATTGGTGTGCTGGATTTACAGGTAACAAACAATGCAGGACTTGGGTTAAAACATCTGAATAGTTCAAAGGGACTATCTGCTTAGTCGTGTTGTTTCTTTGGGGAATTCTTCAGGGAAGTAAGAAAAAAACAGCAGGAAGTCTACAATGAGTCAGGGTCAAATAAAGTGAACAAAGGATAAATAGGACCATTAAATAACCTGCTAGTTAAAACAGACGTGAAGTCTCTAACTAACAGGTTAAATAAAGTTTAGAAGAGGACATCAACCCCCTTAAATGTAGTAATAGAAGTCCTGCTGTTCTTATGTGGACAAACATTTTTATTTAACTGCCCACAAGTAAAAAAAAAAATGAAAGCAGCACAGGAGACTCACAAAGAACACACAAAATGCAGGTAATGAAAAGAAGACACAAAGTACTTTGTCACTGCATTTAAAAAGGGAACATAGGTAAATCAGTTGCTGGTTACAAAAGATAAATTAAAGTTTTTTTTTTTTTTTTAATCCTAAAAAAAATACCACTTCCACTTAAAAATGCTGTTTTTTGTAACATCAACTTAGCTGAACATCAATCAACATCATGGTTTTCCAAATTCCATCTCCTATTAGTCATTTTTGTGGGGTTTTGGACCCTGCTTAATTGTTGGAGTTGTGTTTTGGTTTCCACTTCCTGTTTTGTTTTGTTGTTGGTTGTATTTCCTGTGTTCTCCTCCTAGTGTGTGTTCTCTCCCTCCTTGATTGACACACCTGTTTCCACTTACCTCATCCCTTCCTCCTAGTTATAAGTCTTCGTCTCCCCTGCACTAGTTGTCGGGTGGTTTTTGTTGCTTCTAGAACTTGTGGTCTATATTTGGAGTAAGTGTTTCAAATAAATGAGGGACTTTGCATTTATGAGTTCTGTCTGCTTCTGTGCCCGCACGTCAACCCTGACAATTTTAGCAAGATACTCATGTTCTTCACTGAAAATGACTGACGTGCGTGAGAAAGAAGGAATGTTTTGTTCTGTTAAAGATGAATTGCGACTAAATTCAATGTGAAATCCTATTTTGAGTATTACTATAATGGAGGCTGCAGACTTTGCATTCCAGTTAAATTGTTATTTGTTTGTCAGACTTTGAGCAGATTTTTAAGTCAGGTCACACTCTGGAGCATCAACTTGCACAAAAATTGAGGATTACATAAAAAACCCATGAAGACTTTCAAAATTTACCTGAATCGGATATAGCACTTGCAGTGTGGATTACAAAAAAAGGAAACACTTTTTTTCACCGTTTTGCAAGACTCCAACACGTTAAATTCACTTTCCATTCACACCAGTAACAAGTTAGGTTGCAATCTGACAGAAATAGGGAATATTTTCACACCATCAGACTTACTTAAACCAATTTGATGCTATCAAGTATTTTTTAGATGCACTTAAGACATCCAGGACAGTATGGATCAATGTTTTATAACATTATTTGGAAATCTTTTTCAGTATAAGTTTAAAATTTCAGTTGTATGAAAATGCATTTCAGTCGAGGGAATTGAGAACTTTTGTAAATGCTGTTTCCCATTTTCCATATAAACCTTCTAACAGGTATCACATAAACTGGGATTTTCTGCATGTGTGGGTTTTCTCTGGGGACTCCAGCCTCCTCCCACAGCCTAAGAACATGCTTTGTGGGTTCATTGGTTACTCTAAATTGTCTCTAGGAGTAAATGGTAGTGTGTGTCTTGTGTGGCCCTGTGACAGCCTGGTCACCTGTGAAGGGTGCACCCCACCTTAACCCAAGAGTAACTGGGATAGGCTGCAGCATTCCAAAAGGACTGAATCAGGTTTGGAAGATGGATGGAGGGATGGTTGGATCATTTTCAAATGTTTGCAAAAATGATCGTTGCTAAAGACAGAATGTGGGATAAATATTACATAATTGAAAATTTGACTCGTTGAAAGTCAGATTTCTAATTCAAGTTATTTAATATCTTTTTTGAAATATTATTTCAATGTAAAAATAATCAGTGTTCCATTGTTTTTTGATCTGAACGTTCTTTTATTTTTCTTGTCCTAATTATCACATTACAATAAGTCCAAACTTATGGTTTATACTAAAAAGTAAAAACATCAGAAAATGTGTTTAAGTTTTTTTTTTTTTTTTTTTTTTTTTTTTTAATGGTGAGAAAACACACCTCTGTTTGTCAAATGTGTGCACATTTTTGCTTGGCAATTTCACAAAACCCATCCAAGATCCCATGCTGTGTCTGCAGTACGGCAACAGATTTCAGCATGTTGTGGGTTGTCATGACGACCACCTCTTGAATCAGTGACTGTCTGGAAAGAGCAGATCTGATGTCAGAACAGTACGTGGCCTTTTGTACACTCACCATTCACCTATAGCCATCACCATTGACATGGCATAATCTCAGAGCCACATTGCCTCAACTCGATGAGATGATATGGATCTGCAGATGTGGAAGCTGTCACTTCATACCATTGGCAGCTCCTATCTCCTTTTAACGAGTTCACACACGTAAAACATTAAAAGTAGTAGAAAAATGTGAACACCAGGATGGAATCCACCTAGATCATGTCCATAAATGTTACCAGGCAGCACCTCTTCATTCAGACGTGCACACTGTATTGTCAATATATTTTTTTCTCTCTCCTGTCTGACTGATCTCATCCCCAAAGATCAATGACAGCTTGCCAGGGTTATGCATAAAAACATCTACAGTCCACAATCCTCTTTTTACTAGACATATTTTGCTTCACAAAAAACAGTTTCCTTGGTAACCACATTCACTGAGATGGTTAATGCAAGTTTAAGATAAGAAAAAAGGACAAGGTAGATAATATAAATCTGGATTTTCTTTCCAGTAAATGTACTTTTTAAATATATTTTACATTTAGAATCAACAAAGTCTAAAAGATGGGAAATGTAATGGTCTTAAAATGCAAAACTAAGAAAATGTTCTTTAAAGTCTCATTTCAATCATATTTTGATATATTGTAAACATGTTCCCATAATTATGATTATGCAGTTTCTAGGAAAAAAAACACTTGTTTTGTTTTGTTGGACGTGTTTCTGCAGAGCAGATTTAGTTTATCGGAAACTCACCACTGACTTGACGATGGGACTGTTGGTGTGGAGTAAGCTTCTGCTGATATCCCATCATCTCTTTGTCAACACTCTCTCACCAGCTTACGGCTTACCACACTACCCGAAGCTAACATTAGTGCTGCAACAAAAATGGCAAGCAGTATCAGAGCTAGGCAGCTGAACAGTTTTGAAGATCTTAGTGGATCTATTAATCTACAACTGGATGCACCAGATTTGAGCTGAGCAGGGAGACTATTGCCTGCCCTTATCAATTTCTATGTCACAATTGAGCTTTTTCAAACTACATTTGTTTGTCTGGTCCTGATTCATCACAATTTGACTATAGAAATATTCAGAAATTATTATTATTCTTAATTATTTAATATATTTACTTTACATGGGCAAAAGAAATGCTTCAAGAGCATGTTAACACCAAAAACGCAACTTTAATTGGATTGGGTCTTTAAAGCTAGACAACAGGAAGAGTTATTTATTAAAACTTTTTTTTTAAATTAAAACTTAAGAAGGTCTCACCTTTAATTTTTTTAACAGAAGAAGACTGTAAGAAATTAAAATGAAATGTTTTATGGTCCAAAGGTGCACACTACCTAACTCGTGACTTTTCTGAAATGATCATAGAAAATGAAATCTGGTCATAAAAAGGGATCTAAACAAATAAACTAGACTTCATGTGTCAGTTTGATACCTGTAATAAACAACACAGATATGACGGTTTTGTCAACAAAGCTTTATAATGGTCTTATGCTCTGACAGCATTTCTGCCATATAAAATGCATTTAAGTAATTACATCAAATGCACCTTTATTATTGTAGTCTTTTTAAGCCATTTCTGTTTTATTTATTGGATCATTAAATACTATGAGCACACTAAAAGCTACCAGGGCTTAAGTGAATCAGTTACTCATTTCAGTTAAAATAACTTTAACTAGACAGTAAACACAAAAAACTGGTTTAGGGACATTTTTACCAAGCAAGATTTTCTTAATTTATTAATTTTCCTATCATTCTTTTTGGTTGATTTAAATTGTTCAACAATTTCTCATTTGAGATAATTTTTGGACTAAACTGTATTATTAAATGTTCAATGTTTAAGATAAATTAGCCTACTCCCCTCCCCTGAAGTGTCTGTTATCCTTCTTCAGAACCAGCTTAATTCCTTTTGGAGTCACAATGTCTATGCTGTCGTTCCAATATTTGTTTGGAGATCTCATGAAATATATGAAATGTTCAGTAAACTCCAGTTCATACTAACAGAAACCAATACAAGCATTTTTTTTAAACCCTTTTTAGGGTGGATTCTGTAAGAAACATGTTGTGACCACTGTTCTCCAGGCGGCCGTTTGTCAGTGGCCTTTCATCATTCTTTGTACAACTGCTAATTATCTACTCTGAGTGGGTGTTTAGTAGCTGCAGTGCTTATGTTCCAGTTTCTGACAGGAATATTTTCCACATAAATACACTAAAACACACATCTTGTGGTGTGAGGTGACAAATCAGTAGTCGCATCTGTGGCTAAATGCAGGGGTGACTAAAACAAAAAAATCAAAGTCAGTAAAGACAATTAGATATGTATAGACCAACAACAAAAACAATCATAGTAATTTAGATTAATTGACAATAGATTTTAGATGGATGTACTGACTATAGACGGGGATAAATATTAGCCAGAAAACATGTTATGCCAAATGATGGGAAAACGGCAACTATTACATTCTGTTAACACTGGAGGAGGAGACAAAGAACATCCTGTAACAAGTGATTTATCAAACACCTGAAGCTGACAAGAGATGTGAATAATTAATGAGCAAGGTGTGCAAAATATCCCAAAATCCTGCACAAGTTACCCAGAAAAGATTCTTCTCCGGGCTTAGTTCCCCCACGCTTTCCTGGTGAGTTTGTGTGTTAAATCCAGCAATGAAAACCTCATTTATGGCACTGAAAATGATAAGCCTCCAATTAGTATAACATTAATGCAGGTCATTATTATGGCTGCCAAATTTCTCCAAGTATGAACTGCTTGGCTCTCTGGCTTATGATAAGCGATTTACTGTATAATGCTGGCTGAAGTTGACATGCAGAAGTTTCTGGAGCAGCGGATACTCAAGCAGAGAAGGATTAAATGGCTGTCAAAACTCTCGCTTTCATGCAAGCATCCCTCCCGCTTTCATTAAGGGAATAAATCTTCCCTTCAGTCACCGATGGAGGGAGAAAAACAGGAGGATGGCTTTTGGGAGGGCAGTGTGACACTACATTACAGAGGGGTAAAAAATGCTTTAAAGGCAGCAACAAGAAGATTCAGACTTTGGTTTTAATAATGGTGGAATTAGGTTAATCCTGCTCGGAGTGAAGATGTGCCAAATGTTATTTTGGGGTCAACAGAAACTAGCCGTGTTACTTATTGTTAAAGAGGGTCTTGTGGTTCTCAAAAAAATCGGCAGCTTTTTGTATTAGTTGAAACAAAAATCCACAAACAAATATGATATGTTCAAGTACAGACACAAAATTTGTGCTAAACGGCAAAAAGAAAAGACGTGAATTCCAGTTTTAGCAACAAAAAGCATAACTAAAGTCGGGGGACCCAAATGCAGAAAAACAAGCCAAAACAAAGTCTTCTTTTAATCCAAAACTTGCTTTTAGACATTTCAAAAGGTCAGTTATTATGCTAGTATTAACACTTTCTTCATTTCTTGGGAATAGCTTTTGTTGGAGCTGAACTTGTTTTGTCTCTTCTTTTCAAAACATTTCTATTCCAAATCTCTGTCAACTTGAAGGCATTTCGTGTCGTCCCATATTAACCCAGATAAACTGTGCTTAGTGAAAGCATATGTCAAAGAAAAAATCCTGTTGTAGACAGCAGGATACAGCAGATTGTCCCGGATTAATCTCACATGCGAGATTGAATCCAGTGACATCCCATATTTACTATAATTCTGTTGATAATCCCTTATCATACCAAGATGGTAATTATATTCCTAACCCGTGACTTCCTTTCTCTTTGTGAGTACTTTAAGAATAAAAGCTTCCCTGAAGGTCATTCAATGTCATCCATAATGCTGGCTGGCAGAAACATATTAAGATAAAATGACTCAAAAAGACAAGAAGGCTATTTATCTTTGGCTGTGTTGTTTGTTAAACAGTTTTCTAATGATTATGGATATCGGTCTAATTCAGCACATGCTGGCATAAAATCTACCCCCACAGCTCAGTTGCGCTTCTGTGGTATTTTGCCACACTCAGTATTCAAAGCACGTGCATCTTAGATTACCACTTTCTATGCATGCATTTGTGTTTGGGTGTGTCCATGACTACTTGTATTATTGAACTGCCTTTTTCATCTGGCCTTATTGGTAATCAAGTGACATGGAGATCGTTCCTGCAGAAGGGGAAAAAAGAACCGACTTCGTTCCAGCTTCGGCTGCACACTGTGGTTTATGTGACTTATTAGCCGGCCCCCACTGACACGGCCTATCATCTGAATTATAACTAAAGCTTAGGCCCAAGTCTAATGAATGGACAGCAGAGGAAAACTGACCATGTGTTTGGCTGCAGCGTGCTTCCCCTAAACCAGATTACAGGACACATGCCGAGCAGCACAAATTCAAAAGACGGGCTGGTACGAAACTCTCGTCTGTAAGCACACACGAGGATTAAACACACTGTAAAACCGGCCTGTAAGTATTGGGCTTGCAGCTGTGCAGCTTAGATTCTGAATCTTTATTAACCTTGCCAACCCAATGGCTCACTGGTAATGAGGCCAACGTACACGCAACACAAACAGAAACTGAGAACTTCAAGTGTTACGGAGTGGCCTCAAAAGATCATTTCACATCCTTCCCTCACTTAAAAGTGAAGGAAAGCACACAGACTTGCATTAAAAGCAAACGACACACTTGTACACAAACTAAAAAACCCTAAATACCAGTGACACAAACGAGATTTGTGTTTGGGTCAGTTGCTGGGTACATGTAGCCACGAGCGGTTTTTCTACGCTATGTGCTCATTTCAAGTGTTGTGAAGTAATGGCACATTGTGATATGGCTTCTAGTGTTAATATAACCCAATAAAAGCCAGAACACCGACAGCAACTGTTTCATTTATTTGGAAATATCATAGTCTTATATCACATCACATCTGCTCCCTCCAAGGGAATATTTGTATCTAGCTTGTGTTACTGTACATGTGTGTGTCGCTTCCCCCTCATGTGCTGAATGTTGACCGTTGAATAGAGAACAGACTGCAGCTTTTACTCCCTGCAGCTCCTAATCCTGCAATTCAATCACAAGAATCAATATACCCCTGGTCAGTTATGGACAATAACAAAGGAGACCCTTCTGAAGTCAGAAAGTGTGATCCCACGAAGCCATTACCAGTTCAAGGGCAAATGTTGTACAATCAATGAGCTCAGCACATGGAGCCGCCTTTTGAAGAGAAGAGGTTTAGGGAACCATTTCTGTCTGTTATGACTGCCACTTAATAGTACAATTTAGGACTTGCTCTCTATAGATTTCTTTTGGTCACTTTTCAAATGTTCTTCCACCACAAATGTCGCTTCAGTGCCTGTAATATTTACCCCCTAACACGTCAAGCGTTGCTGTAGCAGTCTAAAAGGCCCTTTGATAACCAACAGAGGTATGACTTCTTCTCTGGCAAATGAAATTCCCTGTTGAACTAAACAACAGTGCTGATGTTGGATTTTCAAACATGGATCAATGCCTTCTGACCCTCTTTCCCCTCCCGTCTCCTCCTGTTCTTGCAGTTAGGACGTGTTGCCTTAGTGAGCTGCAGAGGTTTCATTTAACTTGCTTGTCAGTTCTCTGCTTGGTTAAAATTGTTTTAAGTTCTGGATTGATGTGGGTTGTTTCCTTTAGTTAGTTTTTTATGTCACTTAGATTTTTTTTCAGTTTTTGTTTTCAGGTTTTGTATTCTCCCTGGTTTCATGTGATAATCATCAACCTGACTTCAGGGGACTCAATCGTCTTCGGTCTATTAAAGTGTCTGTTTTTTAGGCCAGATGCTTGATCTTTTTTTGGTTTTTTTGTCTTTAAGTTTCCCTTGTGTTTGCAGTTTTGTTATGTTTTCTGTTGATATAATACACTTTTGTCTCTTCTATTCTCCACGCAATTCCCAACAGGATCAACTAATTGTGGACATTTTGTGAAAGAAATCCTGTGTTTAAATAGAGATTTGGGAAAATTACACAAATATAGAGGATACAAAAATATCAATATTATTCATGCAGCATTAAGTAAAATAACTATACAGTACTGTATCCCAGGAGTTTGCAACCCTCAACATTTAAGGAGCAATGCCGGTCAATTTCTTACAGATTACAACCTACTAGGAACCAGAAGTCTTACTTTATTTTGTAAAAAAAAAAAAAAAAACACTGCTGTGCTTTTATTTTCTTGTTATCAATATGACAAATATAAATGAGCTATTGTTTCTTAGCGTAAAAAAAAAAAACATAAATAGGTTTTTTTAAAAAAAAATATGAAATAGTTTACAACTTTGGACAGAGGTGTACATGACGCCCTTTCAAAATAAGACACCTATTACCATATGGGATCATGTCAATGCAGCAAATGCAGTGATGTCAGCAATGAAAAATGTGTGCACAACTTGTTTTACTGATGTTGGTGCATCTCATTCAGAAATTTGTAACTAACTAACTAACTAACTAACTAAGTGACCCTTACCATATTTTTTGGATCAAGATGCACACTTAAAATCCTTGAATTTTTCAACAAAAGGAAATCGGCCTCATAATCCGACTGCTTTATGAATGAGTTATGGTTGTGTTTGCTGATTTCCAATTAATTTTCTGTGGCACGTGGTCCTCCAAAATCTGTCAAAATGTTTTATTAAGATTTTGGTAAAACCAAACCGCTTGATGGATTGTTGGAGGACTTTGCGTAGCCTTCCGAATGATATGAACTACTATGAACTATGAGTTTAATAAAGTTTGACTTATCTGACTGTCTTGTTTCCCTTGAAACCCCCTGTAGTCTGAAAAATATACTTCCTTTAAAAATGAAAAACATTTTTAGTTTTCTTTGACCAGAAAGCCACGATAGAAGAACCACAAATGGTTTTGAAACAGTTAACAAAAACACTTCACATGACTCGAATAAAAGTGCTTTGTAAACATAAAGTAAGAAAAGAAAATGGAAAATTGAATACCAATGTATACCTATTTAAGTCAAACATATTCATCAGTGGCACTTTGAAATGTTGATAATTTAGTCCACACAACAATAAAAGAAGGTACAAAACCATAAAGGATAAATCTAGTCTTTAAAGGATAGCTTTGCCTTTTTAAAAGCTTATAAATGTCATTTTGCTTCTTTGTGGGGTTTATTGACTTTCTTTGCAGTTTGTATACGTATACAAGAAATCATATAGAATAGGAAATACCTCAAAGACAACTATTTATGTCCAAATAGGATTTGTTTTGTTTCTCCTTTTTTTGTCTTTTTGTAGGAGTTTTACATTTAGCACATCCTCATAATTATAGTTATTTTATACACATTTCATTGCATTTGGTGGATCTCCAAACTTTCTAAGGCACAGCTCACCACAGGTTTGTGCCACGCCAACTTCTCCATGATTTATGTCAGACCCATTTTTATTTTCACTACGTGACTAAAAAGTATGCTGCTGCAAAATGTCGTGCAGATGAAAAGTATCACATTTCAAAAGCTAAATGCTGTTCTCTGGGACACCACAAACACACCATTTCCTAAAAGGCTGAGGAAGCTGAATGGCTAGTTCAGGTCAGCTGTCTGGGGAAAACGCTCAGGCATGTTATTTTTCCACTGCTGTGACCTCCCTCTGTCCTGCAGCCCAATCAATAAAAGCTTCCACAAGGCCATCTGCATGTGCTTGTGTGTGCTCAACAGTTTAGAACAGGCCACTTGGAGTCATTGTTTTCTTTTCCAAGAAATTATTAATAGGATATATACAGCACTCCAGCTCTGAAACTGTTGAAAATGTGAAATACATATATAAACAAGAATGACGGTAAACAGAAAAACAATAACATTACAGTTGGTTCATTTTAATGGTGCTACACAAACACAAATTTTAGCACAATTTTTCAGCTCTGCTCTGCTTGACTCAGTTTGAGCCATTTCACATTACTGCTGAAAGACACCTCCACTTTATTGGGGTTGTCATAGTAACTGCAACAATGGCCTTTTTGTCCTTTTCATGTATGACAAAACACAAACTGTGTGTCAAGCTAGAGGATGGGACACCCACAAGGTACAGTTTTGAGGACTTAGTCCCTCCCCTCAATGTAGGATATTTGTTTCCCACTTTTTAGCCATACCCTGGAGGTGCGTCAAGCAAGTCTCCAAACGACCCAGGCGTGGATTTGTACATGTAAATTCAAGTATCAGGTCAAACACTTTTGAGGCTGTTGAGCAGGTAAACGTTTATTCTTTTATTAGAACATAGATGAGGAGGGATCAGACTGTGACAGTATGACCTCCATACCAGTAGGAGGAACATGCAAGAAGCCCTGGAATAGTTAGAGTGGGAAAAAGAAGGTGAAGAAGACTGTAAACAGAAAACGGGGCATGAATCTGCTAGTTTTTGATTGTTTTTTTTTTCTTAAGCTAAACACGATATGAAGAGTGACTTTTAATGGAGCAGGTGCTACTCTGAAATCTCTCTTTTCCGCAGTTGATAAGAGCAGCAGTTCCCAGATCTACAGGCAATTTAATCCCACAAGCAAGATGAATGCTGCTCCAAAAACAATCCAAACAAACAGAGTCTATGGCCAAGGTCTAGAAAATGGCTGAGGCACAGAAGATGATATGCAAACATGAACAAGATGGCCTACATGACACAACTGTGAGATGTTGGATGTTCAGTTGACACCATGGCATGCTGTTTAGAGCCATAGGTAAAGTGACAGCTTTACCGCTTTACTGTTTCGCGTGAAACAAAGTGTGAAGAATCACAACCGTGTACCTAGGTTGAAGGCTAATTTACACTGGTCCGTCTGCAATGCGTCTGCAGTGCGTCTCCAGTGCGTTGTGTCTTTTTCGCTTTGAAAAAACATAAAAACGTTCATGAACCTATCAGAATTTTTACATCGCTTCCGTTGTGTCAGCATCTGACGTCCGTCCTACAACACAACAAAGGCTCTACACAGGAGTTTTATTTGTAGTCCGATGATGGCGGAGAAATGGGAAACAGGTCCAGGTTTCAAAATAAAAACTTCAGTTGTACTTTCAAAATAAAACCATATATCGTATTGGCCCGAATATAAGACAGTGTTTTTTTCATTGAAATAAGACTGAAAAAGTGTGGGTCATCTTATATTAGGGGGCTAGACATTACGTCCACTCACGACGCTGGATAGCGCCAGATATCATTGAAGCGAATGTTGAACTTGTTTTCCCAGGCCAAAGTAAACCCCTGTCACGCAGAATAAAAATAAAAATAGCAGTAGCACAAAGAAAAAAAAATAGCGGTGAGAAAGACAAGTTAAGAAAATAATACAAGAGATAAGAGAAAATGGAGAAACTAGCGACAATATGGAGAGAAATAGGTCAAGGTTAACCAGCAGCTGAGGAGAAGTTATGATGTAAACTTCAAAATGATGGTGATAAATGAGGCAGAGTCTTCAAACAAATGCAGAGCGGCTGTGAAATATGGTGTCACAGAGTGTCATGTACGGAGATGCTCAAAAAGATCCCCTAAAAAATGCTCATAGAGAGAAAAGCTTTCCGTGGTCCTCAGAGCGGCCAATTCTAAGAAATTGACAGAAGGGTGCGCGCGTACGTAAACGAGAAATGAAAAGACGGGATGCCCATCAAAGACTCCTGTGTGGTGATCACGCACTCACACCTACAGGAAGGATTCAAAAACCTTGGGTACGTCTGCTGTGTGAGTGGATCCTCTACGCATGGGATGCAGTTTCCCCAAAGAGCATCATTCAGGGGTTTAAAAAATGTTGTATGTTAGATGCCCTGGACGGCAGTGAGGATGACGTGATATGGGAGGAACCAGCGGAGCCAGAGGATGAGGATGAGGACAGTGACACTGAGCACAGCGAGGCAGAGGATATTAAGATTCGAATGAGGCAAAATAAACATTGAAAGTGCAAGTTTTACTAAACGTGCACAAATAAAAGAAGCAGGTAACAAATTCTAAACCAAAGGAAAACTTAAAAGTAGTTTTTTTTTTTTTTTCTTTTTAAATAGGCACAGTAATTTCAGACCAGCAAGATATTCCCTCAAAGAGCTGGAATGATGCCACTATCAGATGTTACAGATGCCTGCATTTAAAATCCAGTTTAAAATCTTAGTTTTTTTGACACACAAGTAGAACTAAAGATTTAAAGATGTTTAAAGCAATGCTATTCAAAAGCATTATTGTAGCAGAGAAGTTATAGTAAGATCCAAAGATAGAGGAGTGAATTATGACAACAACAGTGTTAGGTGTTATTCCTCAGGCTGCACCTCAGATCTCAGAGATTGCATTTTACTAAAACAATCCCACAGGTATTAAACTACTGAAGAACTTTAAACTTTTAAGAAGAAACAAATGTTTGTTTTGATCTTGGTCAGATGTGTGTTTGGCTTCTCTGGGCTCTGAGATAATTGGAAGAAACCTGTGCTTTGGTTTGGAAATTCACTTAAGGTTTAAATACTTTATACTTGTCAAGAACACTTTGTAGTAATGTACAATTTTGTGGTGGCATCCATAGTGCAGGAGAGTAAATTTAGACTTTTGGAGCAACGTCTGCTCTCAAGATTTGTATTTCACTGTTTTTCTGTCTATATTAACCCAGCAGTGACGCTTAAACTGAAACTCCACTAGATTGGACTCTGCACGTTTCATTTTTTCAAATAACAATATTTCCTCCAAATGTGCGATCAGTTAAGATATTTTCAATTGTGAGCAGATGTTATGCCTCCATTGCATTTTAACACTTTTTAAACCGTCAATTTAAGGATGGATATGTGCATTTCATTCACATGAATGCTGAATGTTGTTAGACAGGACTTTGTGATGCTACATTCTATCCCCCGGTAAAAATAAATAACTAACTAAATAATAAAACTTCCCCAGTTCATAGCTGTGGTTAATATGGTTTCTGGATCTTAAAGCAAAAGTTTAAAGAAACAGGTTTTTGTGGCTTCTGCTCTTAAAATAGTTCCGTAATTTGGTTGCATTTGAGGTATTTTGTGCTACTGCTTTGCTGAATCTTCATGCCAGCCACTGAATGGTTGCTTGTCTTCCCACTTCACACAAACAAACACTGATTTGAGGTTAGTTGTAGGAGTAAAAGTGGAGCTTGAATTCCCTGTATTTTGGGCTGTCCCAAAACACGCTCTTCTTATCCAGATATTTAAATCCCAGTCTGGTCTTTGCACGGATGTGAAGAAATCCATAACAAGAGAAAAATAGCCAGTAGAAACCATAGGTTGTGACAAACAAAAAGGCAAATGCTTGGAAATATTGTTCGACTTTATACCAGTTTAAGCAACAAAAACATGTTGTGTTGAATAGTGAAAAATGTACACTTTCCGTAAACAAACAGCTTTGGGAATTCCACAGCAACTAAAAAAAAAAAAACTCTACATCAAAATATGCATCTGCTTACCAAAATAAAATTGATCTAAGTCAAATATACAAACAGCCTTGAACAAAAATAAAGTCAATAAACAAAATATGCAACATAGAATCATAGTATAGACAACTGGTAGATGACCCATTTTGACTCCAACAAAACAATGAACTGATAATTTGCTGCCACAAATTGGGCAAATTGACAGTCCAGGATTCACGTTTTTTATATCAAACTTTGTGCTAGAGAATCACAAAAGTCAGTCTGGTTTCTAATAATATGTTTTATTATGTCAATCACTTTTCTGGAAAAAAAAGAGGTATAAATAAAGAGGTATGCAATATGTTTTTACAAGAGACCACCCTGTAAAAAAGATAAATGCAACCAGCCAGTTGTTTGTATTTTTGATTAGGATGGGTTAATAATACTGAAAAAGTCATGAGGTTTAAAGTAGGACTGGCTAAATGCTAACGCTAGTTTGTTAACAGGTAGTTTATCATTACTTGTAGGGATATTGTGGAAAGGGTTGTCGATAAATCTATTATTCAGTAGAGAACAGATACGTTTTTAATCCATTAAGCCACTCCTTTTGTTTAAATAAAGCGTTGCCAATTGTGTGTTTGCATCTTGGCATACATTGTGATTTGAAAATAAAAAGGTGTTCTAATAAAAATAAATAAATAAAAGAAGAATTTCACAAAGAAGCTAAATATATTTATCAGTTAGGAAAAGTGGCTGAAAGTAATTGAAAAAATGGACAAAGTTTTAAATAGAATTCTTACACTTTTTAATGTTTTAAGGCTTTTTTCCTCACAGTTTTGGCAAAGCTCAGCTTTTTTAAAAAACAAAATGTTGAAAATGGATGGTGTTACACCCTAATTAGCTAATTAACTCAAAACACCTGCAAAGGCTTCCTGAGCCTTGATGTTTTTAATTGGACAGTAAACCAGCCTGACCTAAGCTCAATAGCAAATCTAGGGGTTGTGGTCCATTGGAAGATGGACACACCAGACCACACAATACAGATGACCTGAAGGCAGCTGTCAAATAAGCCTGAGATTTAATGCAACAGGGCATTCCTGCAATCATTAATGCAAAAAGAGCCCAAATCAGTCCATTGAAAGGCACATTAAAAAAAAAATTGAAGACAATTTTTTTCTTGTTTGTGATATTCTAATTTTCTGAGACACATATTTTAATCAAATACACACACACACATATTTAGGCCTATTTTATATATTGTATTTTCTTAAACTTTTTCAAAATGCTCTAATAAAGGACGTTTTCCAATGTTACTGTCAGACGTTGCATTTTCCTTTACTTTCCTTCACTTTTTTTTACCGGTAATAAAGTGCATTTTATATGTGTAGCCACTGCCAAATCTCTCCAGGGACAGTTCAGGACCACTGGCTGTTTCAAAATGGAAATCCACAAGCTCCTTAACCTCCATATTTTCTGTCTTTCTTTATTTGACAAATATTTCCTCATCTGTCTCCTGCACATTTTGTGGTTCTACTTAAAAACTGTAATTTTCTGTTTTACCAAAGCAAGTTTATGGCGTATACAGACAGCTGTTGCTTTATGGTTAAGACAAGGACATTGTTCTCATTGTTATTAAGACATTTACATGAACATAGTTAATAATCCATCTTCTGAACCCACTGAAAACCTTTTGAGTTATGCTGTTGCTAGAGCCTATCCTAGCTTCTCCCTGGACAAGTCTGTCACAGGGCAATCTGATAACTAATGATAGTTCTACTTTAGCCATGTACTTTCCTGAAATTAAAAGTTACAAATCTCACTTTCTTTTGTAAACAAACAGTCAAAGAACTAAAGGACTACTTTTGAGTTAAACTTTTGTTTCTGGTGTTTCATCATTACACACGTTTTATTCGAAATATATAGACGTGGTAAAAACTCGTAAAGGGACACTGCAATATTTCTGAAATGTCATGCTAGCAAAGCTGGAATGCCTTTGAAGGCAAGTCAGGAATTAAAAATACAACTTTATTAGTTCCCGTAATGTCATTTCCAGGAAACTGAAGCATATGAAATGGTCTCCTGTGCACAAAGGGCATTCCATGACCACAGCAGTTAGCCAAATTATTTCTCATCCAGAAGAGATAATTATTTTGTGTGCACAAGATTATTTCTCATGTGCACCTTCTCAATTCATCCTCTTTCTTTCTCCTTTTTCTCCGTTTATATTTTTAATGCATGTCTAATTTTAAAATGACTTATTTGTGCTCACATTTTTAACCCAGAAACTTTGTCAGAGTATGACACTACAATGCTAATTTGACATTCCTTGCTCGTCATAAAGCCTGTAAACAAATGTCACTAATAGTATTTTCTAAAACCCATCAAACATTTGAAATCATCTCTTTCCTCTTTCTTCACTAGCTTTCTAAATCAAGGACATCTCAGTGTTCTACAACGCAGGGTCATCTGAGCGGCCGAGTCCCAGAGGCTTTTTTCTCACCACCTGAGCAGGGAAAAATCGAAAGTCCTGTTCAGCAAGAACAAAAAATGTCAATTTGTCTGTTGATTCAATTTGGGAAAAGCAGTGTGTGAGATAAAGGCAGTGTTATTCATCATGGTTAAGGTAGCCCTTCGTATTGAACTATGTTAATTAGAACTGTGTAGCTAAAACCAATGAGTGTGGGAAGCAAAGTTTCCACAAATAATTTCTACCTATAGATTAATTGATCTAAAGTCAACCAGGCTTTTCAACTAGACTGGTTTGAGGTTTACCCAATAAGATTACTGCTTTGTTTGTTTTGGAAAGACAGACTAGACAATTGCTGTCATTTGTAGATTTGAAATAAGCTGCAGTTTGTGGACAAAATGTTGCCTGCAGTGTTTCCCCTACATGTTATTGGCAGATAACTATTTTTTTTAAAAATGGGTAACTTCAAAGAAGAAGTTTGACATTTTATATCATAATTGTATTCTATAAATAGAACCTGTGCCATAGTTTATGTAGGCAGTAATGCATGTTTGTGGTGGGTTTATCATACATCTGTTTACCTGTTAAGACTGAAGTCACATTTAATAAAGATTTGAAGAGAAAAAAATGGTGAAAACAGTATACATGCCATCTATTTTGCACATTTTCCCTTGAAAAAAAATGCAGTGCACAAATTGTGCAAATTGATCAATGAGCAGCGTGCAAAGTGATCGATCAAAGGTAAACTAAAAGAAAAAAACACCTCCAACATCATGCATTGAATGAATCCTATTCAATCCAACATATTTGATTATTGGTTTTTCATTATGATGTATTGGAAACAAAAACACAATTGTTACACAACTGTGCTTGTCGAATCTCACCAATTGGTTCTTAGGTGGACGTACACAGTAAAATGGCTAAAGATGAAAAGGAAAAGATTATTTTTCATCTAAATTATGAGAAGTTTTTATACCAGGTTAAAAAAGCATAAAAGAAGCAAAAAGATTGCAGATATTAGACATTCTTTAAATTTTGGCTGCAGAAACAGACACATTTATTAACATAAATGATCTTTGTGTATAACAATTCACCTTCCTTTAGTGACACAACCTACAGGCTTTTTTTTCCTTTAGATTATTGCTCTTCTGGCTGCGGCTCTTCCAGGATGGATCCAGCCCTCTCGCCTGCTCTGTTCTGTGCAGCAGTGTACATCTGCCTGTACTTAGTTTATTAGTTAGTTTAGCATTCAGGATGTAGTTTAAAAGTCCTCAGTGTCAGTGCATTCCTTGTGTTTTCTTTTTGCCCTGCAAAGCGTTTGTTGTTTTTTAGAACACCCCACTGAGAAAAGTTTTGATCTTGTTTTAATTTGCTCTGCTTTGGGATTATTCTCTTCTAGTTTGATTTTCCATCTTGTGGGGAAAATATATGCTTCAATTTTCACCACCACATGAACGAGCGGTAAAACATTTCAAGAACAAAGACTTCAAGACGTCACCTGGATTGATGAGAACCTTCATTACCATTTTTCTTCACATATGGCGAGCCTCAGTTTAGTTTTTTTTTTAAACTGAGATAATCTTAAACCAGTCTACTGTGGCTGCAATAGCGCAGAGATAAAGCAGATGACCTCTGATCTGAAGGTCGCAGGCTTGGTAACTATCTTCTCTCCCCATGTGTGTGAGTGTCCTTGGGCAGGACACTGATCCCCCACATTGCTCCTGGTTGTTAAAAGTTGGCGCGGTGGAGCCACAGTCAGTGTGTGATTGTGTATGTATGTGGATGAATGGGAATTGTAATTGTAAAGTGCACTGGGTCTTAAAGAAAGGTAAAAAAAAAATCAATAAAAACATACACTATTTACCCATTAATGCTGTATTTTCTGGCATTTGAAACATTACAAAGCTGCAATTCTCACAATTAACATTGGACCAAAATGTAGATCATTTTGTGGATGTAGTTTAGACTCAAGACTCTGTACCAATAATATTCTGAGAAGAACAATGGAACCTTGTAATGCTGCAGCAACGGTGCCTTTTGGGTGTTTTGATTTTTATTGCTTGGATTCATGTATTCGATTTTGTGTTTAGGTTATTTTATTTGTCCTCTGCTTAACAGCCACAGCTGTTTCCCTTTCAGCTAACTGTACTTTAGTCTTGTATTTTAATTGCTTTGTGGTTTTTCTTAACAGAAGAATTTGTCGGTGAAACTGTTTCACCTGAAAATGCAGAGCAATCAATGTAAATTTTCTTTAGACAATGTTGCATTTCTTAAATAATGTCTGAAATCACCCATTGGTATCTGCACAAAAAATGAAAGATAATGTGGGATGAGGACATTGAAAGGAATTTACTCTCACTAAAAAATGACCATTCAGCAGGACAAAGTAAAGTTTTAAGCTCTGTTTGGTTCTCATTTGGGTCTAACCGGCAAAAGAAGAAAAAAGATGACAAGCTCTCTCAAAAATGCATAAATTTGAGCTTTGTATGGCTGCTTTGCAAGTAAGGCCAGGCCAAAGTTGGGTGGTGAGGGCGGCAGTGGCACGAAACGGTGAGGGTGAGGCTTTATATTTTTCTTGTTTTTCCAGTTTAAATTCTCTTTTTTTTTTTTTTTTTTTTTTTGCTTTACAAAGAGTTATGAAGATTATGGATTCTAGTCTTCCCTCTGTAATAATGGCAGTCATGTCACCAAGCACACAAAGTGACAGTGAAGCTGTGATTGAAACATTAAGACAGATTAATGTACAATTGTACCTTTTAACAGGCTTTGTAACATCTAGTTAATGGAGAATTGACCCTTTTTGCAACCAGTCTGTCATGGTTTTGAGAGGAGCTGGAGCCTCCTGATATCTGTCAAATGTAGCCGAACAAAAGAAGGGACTTGATTTTTCCAGCTTTTGAAAAATCTTCCAAGTAGCCAAGCAAGTAAAAGGACAGAAAACAAATCGAACAAGAGAGCTGACGTATTTTTACAGGCAGGGTTGAACATGGAGAAGCAAGAAGGATCCTTTAACAAATAAACCGCATAATGACCTTTTAACAAATATACAGTATAATATTTATGAACTAACACAAAAATATTGACTGGGTGAATGTTTGTGTTAAGATGAAATTGGCTTTAAATTGCTGTGATGTAAACTAGAAAGCTAATATTTACTACCAGGTTGAGGAAGAGCAAACCTTGGTTTTCCAAGGTAGGGTTCTTCCAGGAAAATTGACTTCCCCCAGAATACATTTGCATGACAAATGCTGCTGATACTCAGCAATTTTCAAAGGAGAAGAGCAGCTGAATGAAAGGTGTAATTATGTTTATAAGGATCAACAGAGGTGTGAAAGCCCGTTTACTGCTGTCCCCAGGAAACTGGGTTATGGAGGTGCATGTAAACACATATTATGAGAAAAGGGAAGTTTAACAAGCACTGATTTTTTTATGATAAAATGTGACCAAAAAGAAAAGAGGGAAATTTCTGGTTGACTTTTCACTCTAGACATCCAAGATTTTGTTTTGTGCCTTCCTCTTAAGTTTCAGAGCCTCTTTGCCACCTGAATGTAGGAGCTGTCTCCAAAATCTATTACATGTGATTCTACAAATATAGAAATTCATCTTGTGTATTAAAAAGCCTGTCATGCTTCTTCACACAGGCTGCTTGATAAATGTTGGCTGGTGTTGGCTCATTTTGATAACCACTTTCAGACGTGCAGTCCTTTCCATTAATCTGTCGTGCACTGAACATGTCAACTTCATGTGCGAATGAGCACCCAGTGCATTTCCAGAAAAGTCAGAGCTGCAATCCTACATCATCTCAGACATAAATCTCTCACCCCATCACTCATTCTTTCCCGGGGGTTGGTCCTGTGATGATCTCAGGTACACTGAGTATTCAAATGTGTGTAAAACAACCTTAAATCATGTTGAAAACTGTGCTGGCCAGACCTGAAGGTAACAGGACTGTTGTGACTGACATTCAAGCCCTGCTAGTACTAATACTAGATTATTGAATTAATCCTGCTTGTTCTAACATCAATAACAAATAGTAATAATGATATAGCTAGAGTCTTGCGGTCAATTTAGTATAGGAACTGCGTCATGGATCACATTCATGGGATACTTGTAGTGAACAATTATTCTGATGTGCAGCACTGTCTCCTGAATGCTAACTAACAGTCATCGCAAATGCCATTGGGGACAGCACACAATAATTACTCAACATTTCACATGTTGACTGCAGAGTTGCATTATTTTTGCCATCTGCATGTTTAGTGCACATCCATTACAACTGGCAAGTGCACATATGCGCTCACTGTGGTTAATGCCAGGGACAGCAGATCGATTTATCACGTGTTTGTTTTGTGGGTAAATGGAGCTCTGTGTTATTAAGACAGGTGTGCTCACTCACTACTGCCCCCATGTCCCCCCAGGCTCTGTTTCCAGTCACCGTCACAGAAAGGCATCAATCATCTCTCATTGCCAGACGCTTCAACGAATATGGAATATTGATATGGCTGTCAAGCTGTGGGGCCTGAATATGATCTCTGACACCTATATGCCTTACTATTTCAGTTACTCTACAGGTAGAGTATTCATTCAAAAGCAACTTATAAAATAGGATGCGCATTCTGAGAAAGATCCGAGGTATAAATATCTGTCACAATATCTGTGGTTTTATCTTGTTTACTTGGAGAGGATTGGTAAGCAGAGTGATATGATACTTGTGAGGTAAACATCTTGTATTTCTCCTTTGCGTCTGGCTCATTTATATGCTTTTAAAATATGTGCGATGACCTGTCACTTCTCTACAATTAATGGGTGAATAGAAACTTCTCTCTGCAGATTCCCCCTCATTACCTGTGTTGTGTAGTTGGAGCTCACCTAATGCCTACTAAAAATTGAGGAAAAAGTTTCACTTTCACGTGAAAATAATTTCACTCTCCTCCCGTGTTTTACTTTCACAGAGCAGCAATATTAATATTCTTTTCTCGATCTTCGGGCATGGATTTTCACTGGTTCATATATAATTTGAGAATCCATTTATATTTTTTGCCACTTTCAGGAAAAAAAAAAAAAAAAGTTTGATGGATTTTTCCTTTTCTTTCTGCAGAAATTAACATTTATTTTTTTCAGTAAATGTTTTAGGGCTGGCTTTTTAAATTCAGGCTATACCTGAATTCCCTCCTTGGTTATAAAAAAAACGATATAATGCGGTACTATTTAGTGCCCTGGATTTTAAAGCGATTGGGACACCATGCTCAATACTTTGTTATCTTTTTTCTAAATTACAAATATGACATCACAGACTTCCCGCAGTAAAACCTAATAAGTATAAATATCTTATGAAGACTTTTTAATGAATCTTCATTGTTCTGAAGATGACAACTTAAATGGTTTAAAATAAATACATTAAAACATATTTTTTCCACATGAAAACTTGTTTAAACACAATGCATTGTGGTCTATAATTACCAATCTAGTGAGCATCCATATATACAGGTTCTTTGCAGAGACTTCTGGGAAGTTTTGCGGCCACTGGTTTTGGAATTGTAGATTCAGAAAGTTCTAGAAAATGGCAAACGCACTAGCGAGTAGTGAGGTGATGTGGGCACAACCTGAATTTAGGTGAAATAAGATTAACGAACCATGCTGTGCTGATGGAGCATAATTTCTTTGTTAATGTTTCCTCCTGAATTAAACCTTCTCAGTATCTTCTTGGGTCTATCAGCCAAAGTAAGCCAGTTTGATCCTTCCTGTTGTCATCAGTGAAGGTTCATTCCCAGAGCATGAGAGCTACAGAGAAGTGGAATCATGTAAATCTGAATTAACTGTCTCCAGAAGGGCTGTTAGTCAGATGGCAGTGTTCATTAATGTACAGCCAGATAGAGCTGTCTCTCCCAGCTATTTCTAACCAATGGGAGTTCCACTTCCTTGCCCAGACCTTGTAGAGTCTGCTTGCAGAAGCATCTGACAATGAGAATGATGGTTGAATAGCTTATGCAAGAAGCAGCTGGGAATTTTGATTGGAATAACTGTCCAGGATAACTTGTGTGGCTGTGCTTAATTTTCTGTATTTTGCCACAGAGATGATAGTTTACATAAATATGGCTTTAAGATGCAACAGTAGACTTCATGGCTCTGGGACAAAAAAGGCTGTGAATATTCTCAAGTTGACAAAAATAAATGAAAAAAAACTACACACCCTGGACATACTATGGATAAACACAAATATTGTAACAGTTTCTCTTGATTCAGCTGAATTTGAAAATAAGCTCACAGGGCTTGCAGAGGGAACCATGTCAGACTTTGGTTGAGTCCCCAGACCAACACAAAGAACTATTGAATGTTTTTCCTCACAATGGTTATTAGAACTGGGATAACACACACCCTGCAACTCCTGCAAAATATTACAGGAGTTCTCAGCTGGTGGAAGCAAAGCAAACCAGGAAATGCATCAATAGAACCAGGAAGAGCTTCCGACAGATTCTAGAAGCCACAGCTTTTGCTTTTACCTCATTAATTCAGTGAGCCAAAAACAAGAGGCACAAAGACATGAACTCTGGATCCTTTCTGCTTCATACATGTCTAAATAGAACATTAAGGAGAATACTTAAACATTTAACCCCATGACGCCAGAATTTATTTGCTATTAAAAAAAATCATCATCCATGTTTTTTTTTCTTCATTTTTCTTCTGTGGTTTGGTGCATAATTGCATCAATAGGCACATTGATATGTTTTAACCCATTGAACCTTTCTGGCAGTTTTGATTTCACTTGCTCTTAGGAAATATTGAACATTAAACTTTCATTTCAGTTTTGTTAGCATCATTTTAATCCAGTGTGTGGTGTTGCTTTGAATTTGGTTTTTTTCCAATCAACAAAATTTTGTCAAACATCTAATCTGGCTTCTCGAGTAAAATGGGCCCTAAATGGGTGTAATGCTATTCTGAGATCTGTTTTTATTGTTAAATGGAAAATAATGAAATCAAATAATGTCCACTTGAGGCGCTAAATGTAGATGTCCTTATTTTGACACATGTGCAATAGCAGAATTTCATTTCATAGACAGCATGTTCTGATAATGCAATTCAAAATATAAGAAAGAAAGTACTTACATGAAATTCATGTATTTATGTTAGGAACTTTAAATGTTATTATTTTGTTACCATCCTTAAAAAAAAAAACCTCGTCTGAAAAAAAAAGCAATTTAGTACCATCAGATCTACAATATATAATTTATTTTTATTTTGTAGCTCTTTAAACTTTCTTTGTCTTTATCTAATTTGCTATGGATCAAAAAAGAATATAGGGCATTTGGCATACAGTATGCATTGCTTCTAAAATGAGGGTTTACTGCATTCAGGCAGCAACATCTAGGTCACATACAGTAGGTGAAGAGTTGTGTTTGGATGTCAGCTATTTCTGCTTACATGGGTGGAGCTGTGGAAGCCTGAACAGTAAATAAAACAAAACAAAAAAAAAGTGGTGACTGACAGAGTGAGACTGTGTCATTGCTGCTTTGGAAAAAGTGGGATCATGGTGAAGAGTGAAAGATGAAGGAATGGAGGCAACAAAGCCACACGCAAGCGGTGGTGGTTACAGCACAATGCACACATCGCCCCCAGCTGCCATATAGTCTAACCTTTGTCTGGGCTCTGTCTATCTCGCAGCATTAGCACATCTGCACAAGTACACACAAAAGTGCACACCAATAGATCTGCAAGTCCTGACAGTATAGGCAGGTGTTAGGCTTTCGTGTACATGCATGTGTGCACGCAGTTTGCAGGATGTGCAATCATAGCTCAAATTCAGCTCAGTAAGTAACAGGGGGGAGATACCCACAGGTTTGAGCTCAATGGGGCACCATTAACATTTAGCCCATACCCATCTGTATTATGTTCCAGACATTGGAATACGATGGAGCAAAGGTACCGTAGGACTTTCTAATCTCATAAAAAAGCTCAACACCACTGCATTGCACGTGACAGAATCAGTGATATATTAAGTAATTACGAATCTTTGCCTATTCTTTCATTATCTCATTCTATCTTTCTCCAACTGTGCCAAGATTAGCTGGAAAAGTGTTCATACTGCAAGAGATTCCTTTTTGCCACATCGATGCACATCTCATCTTGGTATCGTGTATCCATGATGGTATGGAGATGGATGGATAGGCTTGTTGGTGTGGGTTGCAGCTGTGTTAAAGGAACAATGAGCTGCAATGGTCTGTCTGTACAATGTGCTGCTACAGCAATCTTTGCCAGCAAAGTAAGTTTATGTATTTTTGTACTTGGAGGGCATTAATTCACATGCAAACCACTGAACAGGATGGAAAGAACGGTAGGTATTTTTTCTTTTTTGTTTTCTTCTACTGCTAAAGATAAGGTGACGATTTTTTACATCAAAAGACATGACTTACTGGGTTGAGAGGAAGCTCATAAAACAGTCCAACATCTAACATTATGCTAAAAGTGAAGAATAAATATTCCCGTATGCAGAAGAGTGATTCCCGCCCTGTAGCACTGTACATTATCGCTGATGTGTTGCAGTGCAAGACAGATTGGCCTTGCAGAACAGTGTCTCACCACATGATCAATATCTATCTCTGTCCCCAAGTGAAATGAAAAAAAGACAATCTTCTGCTAATGTATCTGCTTTATTACTCGTATTTATCACCAAGTGAGATGAGAAGGAAAAGGAGGGTGGGTGGCAGCAGTCTGGCGTGTTGAATATGAACAAAGTGACTCACACATAACAGCCTGTCAGCTACAAACAGGGCAACCGAGCCTTCTCCCACCATATGTGGAAGTATGGCTCTTGCATGAGTAGAGTAAAACAGATTTCCTTAGTCTTGTATCTGCTGCGTGAACGCTGCCACAGGACTTCTGTGCTCCCCTACAGCCTTTCTTGACTGCGGTTTTTAATTTTTCATGAGCCTGGTAATGGCTTGTGCAGGCTTGAGGAAGTGGCCTTTGTGTGCAGGGCGACAGGCATGTTGGAAAGAGGGAGGCAGCATATGTTGCAAAGTGGAGATAAAATTGGCTTACTCTGAAATGAAGAGAAATCTTGATAATGGGTAAAAGACCCGGAGGGAGGAAGAACCTGAAAATGGGGGGGTGGGACCCTTCTCTTCATTTCCTCAACACCTCCAGCAAGGCGAGGTATTAAAGAAACACCTGTGGTTTGAGCAATGAGAAATCCAGAGTGCGCCTTCCCCCTTTCCCCTCAACACCGACTGGCTCTTTCTCCATTTTTAAACCAACCCCCCCTCCTGCTGTTGCATCGCTCTCTGGCCTGGGGCACAATCTCTTCCCCAGACAAAAAAAATAAAAACTAAAAAGGCAGAGATGCTGACAAGTAATAAGGCAGGATGGATTTTGTTTAGGAGCTGAGTCTGGTTGCTGCTGCTGGAGCAGCAGAATGGTAAAGAGAGCAGCTCAGTGCTTCATCACCACAAAAAAAAAAAAAAAAAAAGATATTGCTTTCTTCCAAATGCCTACTAATGAAGTGTTGACAGGCTGGGTGAAGAGTCAGATGGAGCTACTGTAAGGGATGGAAAAAGGAAAGATGGATTGTTGGAAGGCCAGTGTGGGGTGTGCATGTGTATGCATGTGCAAGCCTACCTTTAGCGTCTGTTCTTGGAAGCTCAGAGCCTGGGCTCTACACCATCACCAGGGGAACAGATAGCTTTTAGCAAGCTATCCTGAGGTTTAAAAGACTGCTCAGCCTCCCTATTTCATGCTCTCTACTTGTTCCATCTTTGTCTTTCTAAGCGTTCTCTTCTCCTTTGATTCCCCAGAGACATTTTCTGTTTTTTTCCAAATCAGGTTTAACTTGAAATAAAGACTTCTCCTCTGAAATCAACCTTCTCTGTAGTGTGTGTGAAAAATTTTGCATCCTGCTCTCCTGCCACATATTTTTGACGAACAAGGATCATTTCATCCAGGCAACATGTTCTTTATAATTATAAGCTTTGTTCATCGCATTGTTTGATTTGCAGGAGGACCTGAGCCGACTGGAAAACAGAAACCGAATGGGTGAGTGATGAAAAACAAGGACACCCGGGTTGGTGTCGTTTTTTTATGACACAGGATCTTTTGCAGGGAGGTGGCTGCTGGGAAATGGGACTAGGACTTAAAAAGGCGAAAGGGGG
This sequence comes from Oryzias celebensis, assembly GCA_014656515.1. Classification (NCBI taxonomy): domain Eukaryota; kingdom Metazoa; phylum Chordata; class Actinopteri; order Beloniformes; family Adrianichthyidae; genus Oryzias; species Oryzias celebensis. The sequence goes on along the minus strand of BNCR01000003.1, from coordinate 22,793,047 downwards.
CACGCTCTCAGCTTTCTGAAGCCAGAACTTGACCGAGAAGAGCGTTTTCCTGGCTCCCTTTATGCCAGCTGGGACTGCTCAACTTCCAGCTGAGCAAGCACATCATACGCGCTTTCTGACACTTTCTCTTTCCTTCCTTTGTTCTTGGAAAGTGAGCACCATGGATCTGTTGCCTCCTCCTCTGTTAGTGAATGCAATGACTGAGAAACAGCCTTTTTATTGAGGAGCCATAGCCTCCTGCTGCTCCAGATTATAGCTCATTAGCAGAAGCGTCAGAGTTGCAGCCCACACCACGACTCCTTTCTGCTTCCCTCATTGTTTCTGTTTGACTGCAGTGGCTTGCCATGGTGACAAAATTGGTGGAGGTGGCGACGATGACAGCTGTGCGGTTGGATGGAGGACAAAGACAGCGAGGCACTTCACTTTGTCAGCTCAATAATGTGAAAATTCAGACTTTTTAGGAATGATATTAAGGAAGAAACAGACTAAGAAAGAGAAGGAAGAGTATTCCTGCCTTGTTCTTGTTCTGCCACTATTAAAAGACGAACTGCAGAATATTGGCAGTTATGAGAAGGTTGAATGGGTCACGTTGAGCAGAAAAACAGACTTTGGTGCCTGCAGCTCTTGTGCATTTGACTATGTCTGCCTCTTGTCTTTTGTTTGCATGAATAAAACACATTAAGATCTCTTCTCTCAAAGTGTCAGCTGTGTCAGGCAGTGCGAGGTGATTGCCAATGAATGGCTTTGTGTTTCTGTACAGTCACGTTCATTATCTGTTTCGCCCTTCCTTCCTCTTTTAGAAAGTCTTTGGAACACTTCTGCAAAGTTTCAGAAGAAAAACACTCGACTGATAGATCATTTAATTTCTTATTGTTTTCCTTGAGAATAACACATTTTATTAATCAGTTAATAACAGGGAATTCTTGTTTTTGCTGAATTATAAGACACATGCTTTATATCACTTTGCTTTTAAAGCAGCTATTTGTCTAAACTTTGACATGACAATCTTGATGTTGCTGTACATTAAGGCACTTAAGTTTTCCATGTCTGAAACGTACGGTGGCCCTGAAGTGCAAATCATACCACAAATCTTATAATGCATATTAAAGACCATAACAACAATTTAAAAAAGCAAATCACATATTAAAAAAAACAGTATTACCTTTTAGTAATTGAAACAAAATTCCAGAAACCAAAACGCGATTACAAAATATGGAACTAAATAAAAATGAAACGTTTCAAAGAACAAAGTAATTTTTAGAAATCAAAATGAAATGCTTAAAAAAATGAAACACAGTAAGAAACCAGAAAGGGTAGGTATTATGGGACATTGCTGACTGGATGATGAAATTAGTCCATCATTTCAAGCCATTTTTTTACTCCGTAAAAAAAAGAAAGAAAAAAGTTCTGGAAAACGAAAGTGATTTCTGGAAATCAACATGAACGCTTGAAAATTGAAACAAAAAGAAACCAGAAAATGTAAGTGTGATGGGACATCACTGACTAAATGATGATATTGCTCCATTATTTCAATCTAAATTTATTTGGCATGAAGCGATACTGGATATGCTGCATATTAATCATAAAACGTATTTAAGTATGCAGACATTGAAGACACATTTGAAAAAAACACAAAAAATTGAGCGTCTTCATTTTATTTCACTTCAGTTTTTGTGGACTTGTGTTTTGATTTTAAAGTGTAATGTTCTATTTATCATTATTATTATTATTTTTTTGACAGTCATTGTGATCTTTAATTTCTTTTTGCATTACATGATTTGTTGGTGTGACTTCCGGGCCAATCTAGAAACAACCATTCGTTTTCCAAAAAATTTGAAAAGGTGAGAAAAAATGAAGACTGAAACCAATCTGTCAAAGGCTGACTTCACAGATGGAAAACAAGGCCATGAATCGACCTCTCATATGAGTTTCTGTGTGTGTCTACTGCAGCTCCTTAGGGGCGAGCCTTTCATTGTTGCACAGTTGGACGATTTGCATCCTCTCAAGCCCCTTTATGCTAAACAGAACAGGATGATGGCAATCCTTGGGGCAGAGAATACTCAAAAAAAAGCCTGTCTTCTTCACCCACAAACACATCTCGGAGCTATGTTGCTGTTTTGCATAATACTTCCTGGAGCTGCTCTCCCTCCACCATTTCTAAACCAACATAGTCTCTAACCTCATGATGGCTGGAAGAACCACTGACAGTCTGTCCACCGCACAGTGGAGCATGATGCGTTCAATGTAAGATGCTAAGAATCAATGTCAGCCGTCAGGCCGAGCGACATCCTGTCTGACTTGAAGTGTTTGAAATGTGCAGTCAGCTGCTTTTCATGTCAAAATGTTGTAATATATATTTGATATTATTTAAAGTTAAGACTATAGTATAAAAAAATCAAAGCAGTGATACTTTAAACCTCTGGAAATAAATACTAGAAATACTGGTTCACCTGAATTGAAGTTAAATTAATAAAAAGAGCTATTCAGTCTCAATCATCTTAGTTTTTTTTTTCTTCCTGCATTTTTCCTCAGACTGTGCTGACCATGCTTTTACTCAGCTCCTATGACCCTCTGATCAGCTTCAAGGTCATTCCTTTTTTCACCCTGAGTCCTGCAGTTCTGCCCTAATGTTGCCTTCACTGCTGCATGGACTAAAAGAAAAAAATATATATTTGAAGGTCACTTTCCTTCTTGTAATCCAGTTAAGTAAAAGTTGAACCACGTAGCGTCTCAGAACATGTCTTTGGTTTTGGTCCAACCCCCTCTGAATGTCACAACCTGAACTATGTGCGAGCACGCCCGGCCTGGGACACCAGCTCAATCTCACCTCACATCTAGAAAGTGCTGCCATCATTTGTCAAACCTGCCTATCTGACTCCTCTGTCTGCATCGGGGGACTGACGCTGAGGTGTGCGAGCTTCCTGGCTTTTGGCTTATCCATCTAAACACACACACACACACACAAACACACACATGCCTACTCGTTGTGCTGCTTGATAGAGATTGATGCTTTCTGCATTTTAGCATTCACAATGAGCGAGTTTGTTTGACAGACAGTCAATCAACCTGTGATGAGAGGTAATCGCACCGTGGACAGATCAATTTGTTATTTTCTCCAAAGATAATCAGAAGAAAAACACCCGTATTCTCTAGGTAAATTATTTGCATTGCATCTCTCTCATTCTTCATGTATGTTTATTTGTTTTATTTTCCTCTCTCAACTCCCAGGCTTCCCTATTTCTCTTTGAATTTGTCTACTTGGTTTTTTATCTCTGCTTCTTTCTTTTTTCTCTTTCTTTTCTCACTGGAAGGGATGTGAAGATCAAACTAACCAAGGCCGAGTGATGGTTTATGACCAGACCCTCTGAGCGATGAGCACTCCACTCGGATCATTAACAGTCGTGGAAAACAAGGTTCAGTCTTTGTCAAAGATGAGGTTTTATTTTTTTGCAGTGCATTTTTATCACATAGTCCTTACCGGGATTTACGTTTACGGTCAAAAACAGCAAACAGGCAAATACAGATTTTGCCCCCATGTTGATGTTCTATTAAACAAAACATTGTGGAAAAAGTAGAACAGAAGACAAAATGCTCTTTTATGGCAGTGCAAATACTGAAAGCAAAATGAATAAATGATCATCATCTGAAAGCAATACAGGTTTGTTACTGGTTCACAAAAGTAATTTGTGTTGTTTCAAAAGAAGAATATAGCTTTAGCAGTAAGCTAAAGATGCAATCATTAATGTGCTTAGAGGAAGTGATAACAAAATCCTATGAAAGGTCAGGGGATGATTTTTAAACATATACCTCAAAAACATATAGGTCCTCACTTGGGACAAACAGAAAACACTCATCTTAGCCTTGCACCTCCAGGGGTCATTGAAGGTACTGCAGCATTCTGTAGCTCTGGATTTGCATTAAAGTTGGGAATAGAAAATGAGGCCTAGTTTTGACCATTGGCAGCATAAAAGAACTGGCAGTGACTCTTCATCCTCACGTTCCAAATAGGAAGTGCCTGCTGGTATCAAAAAGCCAAAGTCCCATAGATTTCTATTAAGAAATACCCAGCTATTACTCAGTCATTATCGTTGTCATAAAAATCATACCTTTTTTAAACATGTTATAATTTAATTTTCATTATATTTTTGGTTGGTTGGTGGTTGCCATAGAAACGTTGACTCAGACCGACTCGGTCACTGCTTAAATATAATGACTGAATTGACTTAATTTTGTTGGTCTCAGAAGTAAGTCATTTTTTTATGGGTGACAACACACTCACTCAGTCCAGTTCTCACCTACAGTCAATGGGTTTAACCGAAGCGAATTTGCACTTTTGTTTGCCATGCTTTAAGTACTGCTGTTATGGCATTTCGTCAAGAATGCCAGAAAGAGGGAAGAAGTTATAAAACTTCTCCCTTGATCACATTACACATGGAGATCAGAAAAGATAAGAGTAACAGTGACTTCTGTTTGACAGAGAAAGAAGACGGGACACTCAAGTCTGCCAAAAGAAAGGATTGCTCCATTCTTCCTTTCAGTTATCATTTCATTTGTGTCTCTAAAACAGTTTCTACTTTACTTATTGACATGAAAAAAACAGACTAAAACAAAATTTGAATCTAGCTCTCAATTATTCTGATATTGCAACAAAACTGAACAAGCATGACTAAGAATCTGTTTAACTTGCTTTTCTTGAACAAGTCAAGAATGTTGTCATCAATCTTAATTTTAGGAACAAGATTTTTATGCATATTTCTTATCTTCAAGAACCCAATCAAATGCATTACTGTTTTAAAAACAAACTTCTAGTACAACTACTGGAAGGTCAATAATGGATTGGTAACATTGGTCATTGATTTTGAGCAAAAGCAAAAAAAAAAAAAAAAAAAAAAAAAAAAAAAAAAAAAAAAAATTTAAATCAACAAATTTATCATCAAATAGCCTTTGTAAAAAAAATCTTTTAGATGGCAGACTGGGGAAAATATAATACAAAATAAAATACAATAAAGCTATTAACTCAACAGCACTTTCAAATAGGAAACAGCTAGTGCTGAATACTAAACATAAAACACAACACCAAAACAAGGTAAAAATGCTAGATTAAAAACAATCAAGTCAATACAATAATAAAAGTAATAAAATATTAATAAAACAGCAGGATTTTCATGTGGCGTTAATGGCCATGGCATAATAGTGAGTCCTTACACGGGTTATAAAAGTGGGCGATGCTTCTCTGATGTGCAAAGGTAAAGAGTTCCAGAGCGTTAAACCAGTGACAGCAAAGGTTCTGTGCCCTCTGAGCTTCTGCCTGGACCTCGGTGTCTCCAAACGGAGTTGTTCTGAGGCACTGGGCCGGCGAATAAGGAGAAAGCAGCTCAGAGGGGTAAAGACCACGTAAAAACTTAAAAACAAATAGTGAGCGAATACTTTTGGTAATATAGTGTATATTTGAAAACTTTAAAGACATGTTCCAGCATTACTAACTCATAGAGTTCCTGTTCTCATGATTTATGCTGCCTTACCTAGTGTCCAGCTGTCTTTTTTATGAGCGATGATCCATCAGTATTGTGTGGAAGGATCTGTTAATAATATATGCATCAAACATACCTTGTGTGGGCATGAGTAACATTTCGAGGCAGCTCTCAAGTGCTTCATTTATGTTTTTGTGTTCTGACCAGCCTAACAGGTGCAGCTGATGCTGGTTGCCAGATTGAGATTATCCTGCATACCACAAAGGCTATAAAGGAGTTTGGATCAGATCCATTCTTGAGTTGTGAGAGACTGCTTTGCCACTTGCCCCCAAAAAAGGATGGCTGTCCTCCCAGTTGTCTTCACACATGAATGCATAATGCATTTGAGACCCTCCAAACGTTTACATATTTTCTAAAGCATCATTGCTGGTAAAGCATTGTTCCTACAGCAATCCAGAGGGCTCAAAGGGAAGTCACCTGTATCCGTCTTTGTGTTATTTTAGCCCTGTTCTCTTTTTTATCTTGCAAGAAGGCAAACAAACAAAAAAAAAAACGTCACAGTGCAAATGTCCAAAGACATTTCTATGCAACAGGATCTGAATAGTATGTTTGTGTACAGCTGCTGACTAAAGACACACTGGACTACAGTACATGACTGTTAAAAGCCAAATAGGACCAGACTGAGTGATAGCTTAAGAAGAAAAACTCTTCAGGAAAAAACTTTTGACAAACTTTGAAATCAAACAAGATCAATGGAAATAATGGAATAAAGAATCAGTCACTTTTTTGAACTTTGAAACAAATCCAAGTGAAGAAACCAAAGAAAATGGATGAAAATACACAAAATGAGACACGAAAGACTCAAAGACAGACCAGATGATGTGCACATGTAATAAATATTGAACAAGAACAGATTCTCAGAAGTTTCTATGAGCCAATTTACAATAATTGGATTGCAACACAAGTGCAATATTTATCAAAGTAATAAAGCAATAATGATTTAAAGCTTAAGAAGGACTTGGTTAGTATCTTTCTGCCACTATTACTTTCACAAAATGGAATGAAAATTGAAACAGTGCTTCGCCAGACTTAGCATGCTGCATTCACTGGAGTGTCTTAATTTTTGGTCCAGTTATCCAGCATGTATACTTGATATGGAATCAGGAATTCAACTTAAATCTCTTTTAAATCAGGGCAGTATATGTAAATTTCATATAATCAGCCTGTTCTTTTATAAATGTGAATCAAGTAAAACTTTCTTATAAAGACCTGCATAATGACATTAATTGAAGTGCAAACGGTGTTATAACAATGTGCCAGCAACACGGAAGCAATACTAATCAGAAGTCAATTAGTTTCTTAGTAATGGTGAATTAATTCACCTGAAATGAGGTCCTTTGAGGAAACGAGAACGGAAATGATGATTGCAGAGTGGCATCAATTTAATGAATCAATTGAAGAGACTATTTTTGTCATTTGGAAAGGTTTATGATTTTAAGATATGACAATTGGGAACCAATGATGTGTGTGCATGACATGCATGTCAATTAATTGATTTTTTTGTTTTTTTGTAGCATCATGAGGATGCAGTGGAGATGCATTACTCAGGAAATCAATTCTGTGGGGGATGTTCTTTGTTTCTTGTGGAACCAAAACAGGATTTTAATTTTTATCTTGTAATGTATGGTTTATAAATCATGTAATTGTTCCCATGAGGCCTTTAGTGAACATCCTGTTTATCTGGTTTACAATGTAATAATGAAATATTAACATTTAGCCAAACATTATATGGTTAGTTGGGAGAAACGGGCATGCAAACAAAGTCAAATTGAACTTGTTTGTACACACAAAGAGTATCCTTAAATGGAGATTTTGAAATTCAAATGAAGTTCAAATGGAGCTTCAGTTATTTTCCATACAGATTCATTCAAAAGTAAAATAAATCCAGAAAATGAAGAACAAAATTAGCTCAAAAGATCTTGTTTTAGCTGAAATATCATTTTTTTTCAAAGAGAAAAACTGCTGTTGTATGAATTCATGAATAAAACATTACATATACAGTTAAGAATCAGAGTGTGTTATGTGGGAAGAATCTAAGTTTACTGAAAAGACTGAATGATTTCCCTTTATTGTAATTGCAACATGTAAGTACATTTCACAGCAGAATATGCATAAATGAGAAACTGGCCATCTCTGAAAGGATGTAGGTCTTCTGTTATCTAAAGGCACATTGTAGAAAAATCATAATTAAACAGTTTACAGACAGTAGAAGTCAAAGAGGTAAATCAAGAGCAAGGAATCCGCAGGGAAGTGGAAATTTTCAAAATGCCTACAAACAGAATATTCCCGACGTACATGACTGAAAGGAATTGAACCTCTCCTTAAAATATAAGACTAACACAAGTATTAAAAAAAAAACATGTTGGCAACCATTAACCTAGTTATGAAGCCTTTAGAATAAATATCAACATTTTATTTCACTGAGGAAATGTGTTTATTAAAGTGGGTTTAAGTTGTGTACACACCCTCAGCTCAAAGTAGTACACTTGAAGTAGTACACTTTATGAAGTGTATTTCTAGATAAAAAATGAATCTCAAGCGTAGACTACTGTAACTGTCACTGTTGGTATGGACTAAGTGTTCTTGTAGTACACCTAAATAGAATACTTTTTGCTAAAAGTATTCTGAAATCTGTCCAACATAACACCAAATCACAATATTTGAGTAAGTCAGTAATACTTTTATTTTTGATACAGTGCATACAGGGAAATACATAATGTAAAATAAATAACAATAAAAATAAGCAATACTGGGAAAAACAAAATATCAACTGATAAAAAAATGAACAGTCATATTCAGTTTAAGCCTTTCACATACATTTGTACTTTTACATTTTCAACCAGGCCTTTTTTTGCCTGAAAAACTGAAAAAAAAAGGTTAAGTAAACACAATTTTTAAAATAAAAGGTGAGGATCTTTGCTTCCAAGGTTCTCCAAGATACTAAAAAAGATATTTGTCAATTGTATTCAGTATGGTGTTAGGACAAAACTTTTCACCACAATGACAATCATGGAGCTAATGGAGAAGATATCCACAGCTGTGGGGAAAAAGAATCCCTTTTCACTGTAGTTTTGTTTTTTTCAAATACAATAATTGAAATTCTTTGATTCAATACTAATACTGCAGAGCGTTGACAAATATAGTGTCCAAGTACTTGAGCATCATGGTTAAAGGGTTTTTTGAAAGTAAGAAACAGTTTATGCAGTTTTATATATTTTTTTCACCAACTGGGATGTGAAAGGCAGTGCTAGGATACATTTTTGGCCTAAATCTTTTTACATTTGAATTTTTAGGTGTCAAAACTACTTTAAAACATTTTTGAATCATCTTTCCATCCGTCTATCAAATAATACATCGTATCAATTTATCAGAGAACTGTAGTTGTGGTGGATTTGCGGATTTTTTTTAGATTTACCACCATCTAACTGTACGGTCCTTTCTTACAATTAATATCCACAATTCCAACTGGCAAAGCAGCTAAGCATGCTGCAAATTTAATAGAAAGCACTGCAGCTTGGAAAATTGAGTCATTATTAAATTGCAGTCTGTAAATAAGTTGAAACGGCAGACTATAAATAGTAAAAAGGCCCAACAAATTACACTCATAACACCTATTTTAAAGAAAAAAACTTTAGAAAAAGAGAGAGAAGGCGTCTTGAGATTTTACCAAAGTTTACACTTCTTTAAGTTCATATTCATCACCTCTTAATATGCAGTAACTGGTCACAAGAGGGAACAATTTCTGGCCAGATGTCAGGAAGGTGTCAGAGAGGAGAAGCTACTCCCCCATTTGTTATTCAGTTGTGGAGAGGAGACTGCAGGAAATGGAGGCTGATGATGATGGAGAAAGTTTGGGAGTAGAATGAGAGGGAGAGATGAACGACTGGAGGAGTGTGGCAGCTAAAGTTAATTTTCAGTGTCGCTCAAACTGCGCTGTGCTGCAGCTGCTGATGAATGACAGACGGGGGGAGGCTAATGGAATTGTACCGCATCAACCCCAAGATTCACGAGCGGCGCATGCTACTTCACTATTATTCTCTCTAAATGCCATGCCTTGTTAAGGACATCCTGCCTCATACAGGGCTTGCTGGAAACAACCCTTCCAAAAAGATTTGGATTTCATACCGTCGGAGGAGACTGTTGTTTTGATTCATTGTGCAATTGCAGAACACACTCTTTCTTATCTTCATCATGATTCTGGTTGAACATCCAGGCAAATGTCCCGCAATATTAATCAGTTTAAAATGGCCGATATACACAGTTTAGTGCACACAGGAGATACCATTGAAGTTGACAGATGCCAGACAAAAGAGTATTGTTAAAGTATGCAGTGGGTTCATTGAGTTTCATTTTTTTTATTTTTTAATGATGCAGCTGATGTTCAGCTGGATCAAGAATGCTGTCATTTGTTGCTGTCTTCTGTCTGTCTGCGGTTCCATCCTACAGGGATCAGCTCAGTTACGCCCTTCATCTGACCACAGCATTCCCCTCCACGGGGTTTACGGTCATATTGATTCGTAGTTGTATATTTACTATGTTCAGTACTTGCATTAGGCACTGTTCTGCTAAACCAAAGCACGGTGGATCAAGCCATCATATGGAGCAGCATTGATTATTCCCTTTAGGTTTCTCCCTTTCAGCCTTGCGCTGTCCCTTTGTCCTTTGTCCTACTTCTGCTTGTACGGCTGAGTGAGCTGTGGCAAGTGGCCGAGCTATGATAGGCAGATCATTACTCTGCAGTGCGTATGCCAAGCCAGCCGGCCTTACAGGAAAGGACGGAAGAGGGAGCGGAGCAGACTAATTCTAAAAATGAGTGGAGGAAGGAAGACACATTAGGTTATGGGTAAAGCTAAATTTAATCCCGTCTCTAGGCGTTTCTCTGTAAATGTAGGGTTATCCCATCCCCCACTTTGCACTATATTCTTCATTTTCTAGTCTGCGGTTAACTTCTTTAGAGGATATTGTAGTCCCTTGCCATCAGGAAAGCACATTACTCCATCGACTGAGATCCATTCATGGAGGTGTAGCTTTACCTTTCCACTTTGTGTCTGTGTTGCATGGGAGTTTCCCCTATATAATCCAATCAGAAACTGTACAGTTGTGCAAGGTGAGGTCTAATTTATTTTCTTGTGGAGCAAGATAAAACATTAAGTCAATGTAGTGGGATCTGTCCCAAAAATAGAATTTGATTTGGTTTAAAAGAGAGCATTTCACTGTTAGCCTTGTTTTGAAATCTCTCTCACATGAACATCCAAAAGAATACTGTTTGCAAAAACAGTAGGCCAGCACATTTGATTTAGTTTGAGAATAAGGTCCCCTTTTATTCAAAAGTCCTCAGATGCTTTGATTACTGAGGACAAAGACGGTGGACAAAGATTAATCTCCAGTGGAGCGAATTACAAAAGGCAGCTGCACACAAATAGATATTGTTAAGATGCTGCTTTTTCAGTCATAACCTTTAAACCTCTTTCTCATCTGTCTTTCCAAGTACTTTTATGAGTCTGTCCATTTAAGACAAACAAAGTTAGACATGAATGCATTGCTTTGTACTTTGTGTCTTACCTGCATCAGGTAACAATGAAGTTATGTTGGCTGTTTTTCTTCTGCTGCATCATTGGGTTGTTTCTTCAGTGGTGCCAAAAGTGGTGTCAAATGCAACAACTCATAGATTTAATCAGTAGACGCCCACTGTGTGGTTGTGGTTTGTAGAATATGCTGAGTGATTTGCTCTGTCTACTCATCATCCTGAAACACAAGTAGCAGCTTCAAGCAAAACCAGCACAGCAGTGAGTTGTTATGGTACACACTACAATTGTTTTAGGAGCTTCCTGAAAGTATGTACTGCATTTGTGTTTATTTGTCATTGCAGTCTAATCTTGAATAACCAAACGTCTTGGCTTCAATTTAGAGGAAGTGGATATATCTTTCTCCAGCTTCATCCCACAGTCAAAGAACACATTTAATAGGTAGAATAATAACTTTAAATTGTCTCTTATGCTACATTCTTAAGTGTCACATATGCATGTGATGCGTGATCAAGAACGCGCTAAACGCTGCGAATGTAGAGCCCAAAAATTGTCATATAAACTTGTGTAGCAATGCGTGACTGCGAGAGGATTTGAACACAGACACACAGATTTGCATGCATTTATGTAGAGCGCAGTATAGTTTAAGGTGTGTTTGTGATATACACTGTGATATACTGGCAAACTGCAGGAGTGTACCCCTATGTCCTCCTAAAGCAGGTAGAATAGGCTCCAGCAACCCTTATGACATTAAGACTAAGTGAGAACATGGGGTTGGATGGATGGATGGATAGATGGATGGACAGATGAACCTTTCAAAGAAGATGTTGTTTCCTATTTTTTAAGCTGATTTGTCAGATAACAGCACTTTCTTTCTCCAGAAAATGTTTTTTTATTTGATTGCCATGTATTTAACTTTCATTAAACTGTCTTTTTTAAATAGTAAAGATTGTAATAAAGACAGTATATTTCAAACATTTTATTAATGATATTAATGTATCAATAGGATTTACTATATAATAATCACAAAGCAAAGACAGTTCCTCATGTGAATAACACAGATCTTTCGATTTTGTTGGGTCCTGTCTTCTATTCTCTTTTCTCCTCTCTCTTCATGGAGGCTGATTGCCTTACACTTGAGGTAATGAAGGCACTCTATCAAACACTTGTACTGCCACCCCTCGCCTTTCTACCCTCCTCCCACTTCTTCTCTAACAGGGACAACAAGGCATGGCTATGCTACAGCTGCACTGCATAGCTTAAAGGCGGTATTTGATGTCAGATATCTTTGGGTTTCACACTTGTTGTTGACAGTCTTTTAGGAAACGCTGTGGAAATTAAAGCTAGGCCTAGTGACAGTGGAGTGACGCTCTATTCTCCTTTCTTCTACCGTGCTGCGTTGCTCTCCATCAAATGACCTTGAGGATCTTTGGCTCAGTCAGTTGAAGTGAAAGGTCCTCTGGGGAGCCTGTTTCACCAAACCACCTCAAGCTATAAGTCAGACACATGGATGTATGTCTGCAGATAAACACTCCACAGCTGAGGCGCTCTAGAAAAAGAAATGACAAGTAGAAACATATTTAATGTGTATTTAACACATGCCTGAAGCAGCACCAACCCCCAATATGAATTCATCTATTTATTTATTTGTCTATTTAATGTGTTGGTTAACGTATGTTTTTCACTGCAGAAGTGTTCAAAGTGGGGTCACGGCACCGTCAGAAGCAGCATCTGCCAGTGAGAAAGAGGCCAAGCAAGGAGAGGGATTGCCTTCTGTTTGTCTCTTCTGTCTTCAGTCTCCCTACTGTATTTTTCTAGCTAATTAACTTCCGCACGCTTTTCTTCCTGTGTGCGTTTCTGGAAGACTGGGGGGCTTGGAATGGAAGATGCAAAGCCAGAGGGGCCACCAAACTCGTCTGAATATGGCTCAAATCCTAAATCTTCAGAATTCCTTCTTGAAATCGCTGTAGTGGATGGTCTGCATCCATTATTGCGTCCGGAACAGGTACCACGACTGGAAAACAAAGAAATGCGGTTTCCTGATTCAATAAATGCAATTTACTATTGTTAACTTTGTTTTATGATGAAATCACGAGGTGATGTTTGTTGAATGGAAATGAGTACCTGAAGTGACTTGCGTCTGCATTTTATTCCATGTGCAGTTCATTAGTTGCAGGAGTTGTAAATGGAACCTCTCACAGCGTATGTTCAATTCAGGCTCCGCTGCTCCCTTTGCCACCATGGACGACTCTTGCATCGCTTGCTCCCTCGCAGTGGCAGCAGCTGCAGCACACGAGTTATAGCTGCACCTCACCAGTGAGACTTCGGAAACAAGCAAGGTGGGGGGATAGAAGAGGTGGAGGGGGAAAGATGGGGTATCTGCCAAAGAGGCAACATGGAGATGAAAGTCAGAGAAGAAAAATCAGCAATGAAATAGCAAAAAAAATGTTGTTTTCCTTATATTTATGTATTTATTTATATGAATGGAAAGGTGGAAATGAAAAAGAAGAGGAGGTACAGTATGGCAGACCGGGCAGACGGATAGAAGTTTCCAGCTCTCCACCCATCAGAGAGCTCAGCTGTTCAGATGTTCGGTTGGCGATAAAGGCAGACAGACAGATTGCAGCCAGTGATATGTGTTGGGAATCATCTCGAAGATGGGCTAATGACAGGAGGAGAGAATCAGACAGATGGCCCCCGTCAGGGAAATGGGCTCGCAGAGCTTTCCCAATGGTCTGCGTTAAGACGGCATGAACATTCAAGAGTAAAGGCAAGAAGGAATAGTTGGTTCATTAATAAAGGAGAACAGCATCCATACATCTTGTTCCAGGCTTGAAGGAAACGGTCACTCTGATCTTATTGTTTGTGTGTGGTTCAGACAAATTTACATATCAAAGAGAATGGGAGTGGCATCATCCTAATATTTCACCAGCATAGAAATGACAACTGTTATCTTTTCCAAACGGTTGTCAATAGCTATAGAGTCTAAAATGAGGTTGTGGAAACATGTTACAGACATTGGCACATGTATAAAACAGAAGGTCTTTATTTGTACAGCCTACTCTACAGTTCTGCACTGCACAGCCTTTGCACTTCAGTAGATTTTCATTGGAGGTCACAGCCCTTAACCCCTTAAAGCTTGATTCACACCCAACATGATGCACGCATCAGAAGTGTCCAGTTTCAGTGTTAAGTGAATGTACGGACTGTGTGATTTAACCATCCGGCACAGTGCAGTGCTCTGGCAGCAGTGCGTTTTGGCCACTGAGGTGCGTTTTGGGTGTCACAGCAGGCTGTTTTCAGAGTTTAAATATTTGAACTTTGGTGAAGAAGATGCATCGCATCAATCAATCAGGGACTCAGCTTTGGCTTGTGACATGCTGATGACATGATCAGCAGGAGAAGTTCAAAATCAACATGGAAGAGAATCTGACCAATCTCCTCCTGAAATCTATTACTTTTTTTTTTTTTTTTTGCATCCAGACAATAATGAAAGGTCCTCGAATTTTATTCTTATTTTTGTCTCCTCACAGCAAGTCATTAAACTGGCCATAGAGAGACGAGGTATAGCTTAAAGCAACCATCAGCCAGATGCAAATCCTGCAGTAGATGGTGAACCTCAGCATACTGGGAGAGTCTCTGATGATCTTATGAACCCAGACATGAAGACGCGATCACTGATGCTTTTGCAGAGTTTTTCAAAATTAAAAAAAATGATCTCCTTACACCATTAGTGTCTTCCATGCATTGTAAATGTGATATACAATCAACGGTTCCATGCAGCCATGAAGCTAAAACAATTGGTAGTAGCTCCTTGCACATGCGTCAGGATCATCAAGTTTGTGAACAAACTTTTAGATACGTGTTTAGCAATGAATTTGATGAGCATCGGAAGAGAGGCAACGGGCGTGAATTTAAAGCAGGAATTACATTTTAATGTGAAGCCAGCGTAAGAAAATAACAGACGCTCTTTAAAATCCCATAACTCCTCAACTGTTCACGCAATCAACATGAATCTGCTGATTCTGATGTGGAGAAAAGCAGCTTTTCAGGTTGCCTTGGCACCATTGTAAGCAAATAAGCAAAGACGTTTTTCTCCACGACAGACGGGATTGTTTCAGCACTTCCCTGCTATGTAGTGTTGCATAGGAGTCAGATCAGATAATTACTGACTCGTTGTATTTATTTTTTCTTTTTTAAATGGTGAATCTTTGGGCCTGTGTAAATCAACAGGCCATTTTCATTTATGATCTATAAATCTTTTTTTTCCAGGTATTGGACACATTTTTTAAAACATCAATTTTTTAAAACAGGAAACATTTATTTATGTAGATGTGCGCAACTATTTTATTTTTTTTATTTATTTTTTTACATTTTCCTTTGAGTCTCGCTCAGATAACAAAAGACCTTAACAGACCTACGTTTCTATAAAAAGCCATTTATATGCAATCTCCGTAGCATGCCCTCACAAACTCTTCGCCTCCAACCGAAACAGCCCAGAATATGCAGTACCACCCGACAGCGTAACATAAATTTTATTTCAGACACCAACCACGGCTTTATTTGGCTCCACCTCTCACGTTGATGTTCCTGGTTTTTATATTGATGTCTGGGGCTGAAATGTATATTATATGGCTGGAACAAACAATAAACATATAATATGGATTAGGAATTTCAAAATGATAAATGATCAGACTTCGCAGGTGAACGTACAGAAATGTGCATATAAATATGTATTATCCTCCAGCGGTCGGCAAAAACAGATCTGTATATTTAGGAATAAATGCCCCTATCATTATTCAAGCACAGTATAAAAATGTTTTTTTTTGTTTATTGCAAATATATTTCTCTGTTATGCTCTGAAAAAAAATGTAAAAACGAAATTATTTGTCATTTTTTGTGACATTCAGAATAAAATATATATTTCTTTTTAAAATACTAATATGTATATATATATATATATATATATGTATATTTGTATATCTATTAAAACTATAGTTGATGGATCAGAGCTTGATTTAGAAAAGTTTCATTTATTTAAACTATGGCTTTTCACCACAAATTCGGACCCTAACCACTTCAGCACTGCATGCGGGAAACTTTTTTCAGCATCCATATAGAGAAAAGACACTGTCATCCATTGGAAAAAAATATTCTCTGATCATAAAGCACATCTCAGGTGAAGCTAAAAGATCTTACCTCTGTTGGAATTTACTGGCGTTGAGAGCAGTGATTAATTTAATGGTTTAACATAAAATTTCATTGAGAAATCCAAATCAGAAACTGTAAGCATAGAATTTTAGAGCTAAATCTACTGTTTTATGTTAGGTGGCACTGCAAGGGGTAAATTCAATAAAAAACTTGGAACAGAGGCCATAAAACATCCAGCCTTTGAATTCATGTAGCAGGAAAATCTTCAAATATTTTTGAAAAAAACTGACATTTTTTTCAAAACAGAGTTCAGCTTTTACTCAGCTTTCTTTGAAATGGATGAATACAACAAAATGAGCTTCGTGTCAAAGACTAGTCTCCTCTTGTTGCAAATATTTGAGCATAAATGCAAAGTACACTCCAGCACGTGTGTGCACATTCATATGTCAGCTTGGACATAATGCGCATACTGCAGATGTGCAGGGATCCAGCGTTGAGGAAAACTGACCTTGTGGTTTTAGTTTCAAGGACGCTGTTATTGATTTTTCTTGCAAAGGCGTTTAGTTTGCAGGTGTGTACTGGATTACCTTGAAAGGGATACAAAAGACAACCGTCGACAGTTTGCATTCTGTATTTGAATACACGTGCACAAAAGTGCATGTTTGTTCCGTAAAGTGTCTTTAGTCGCTGCTGCAAAAGAGACTTCTGTTTAAGTGTATGCTCGGGGAGCAGGGACCTGCTTCGGCACAAATTACATAATCATTAATATTCAGGCTTCTCATTTTCAGGATCTGCTTTTTGATATTAATGCTGCCTTCTGGGCAATAAGCATCCCCCCCTTTATGTGAACAGGGAGAAACTTCCCAGTGAAGGATGGAGCAGAGCTGAATACAGAAGAGCCATGACAGCCGGAGCGGTGAAGGAGTAAGCTTTGATCATACTTTGTTTCTACAAATAATTCAATAAGGAGACAGTTGCACTATGAGGTGTGGCATCTGCCTCAATTTGTCATTTAAAAGGAAGATTGTGTGACCAAAAAAAAAAAAAAAAAAGAACTGCATTATGCCAATTTGTCTCTGTAGCTGTAAGAAAGTGGCTGCAGGCCAACTCTGTGATAGTGCAAACCTGCACCTCAGCTCAGATCCGCCTAAATGGTTTTAGCTGTAGGTGTGAAATCCCAGCCTTTGATTTAGCAAGGCCACATGCAAGTCCAGATTTCCCGACGGAGACCCAGTTCACAGATATATATCTAGAGAGGTAAATGCCCAGCTCATTTCCAATTATGTTTTAACAAGACGGATTGAGGTCAGAGCCAGAGAGCATGACCACAGGAACTCGTCGTAAGACGGACTTGTGGAAATGCCAGGAGAGAAGGGGCATGAGGGGTGCCTGGAAAATTGAACATCTTAGCACTCCATCCTGAGTGGGAGGATTGATTTTTCCCTGTGTCGCCATCCCTCTCTCTCACCGGGAGAAGCCAGGAGCTGGTGGGAGGGGGGGGGGGTGAGATGGTGCCAGCAACTCGCGAAGGCTCCAGCGATTCTGCGCGGAGTACTAATGTAGCAACAAGAGACAGAAAGAAAAGCAGCCAGCCCCTTTCTCTGAGGCTCACTTTAAATCTGACAACAATATTGTCCATTAAGATAACTCATCCACAACAGAGCATCTTTTGAGGAGGACTTGGCGAAAAGGCCTGTTAAGTCAATAGCAAGTTAATGACATGGAGAGGGGGGGAGGAGACAGACAACTTCAGACTGACAGTTTAGAGAATAACTGAAAACCAGCCTATTGTTTTCGCCAGACTGCTCCCTTTCATCGTGCCTTCCTGAGAAAAAAAAAAGAAGAGTTTTAGGACAAAAAGGAAAACCTTTTTGTTTATAAAGTTGTGTTCATTTTTGCATCTTTTTAATACTGACTACCCATAGCTCTTAGTCAAATGGTAGATCTAAAGAATGTTCTTTATTTCACAAGTTCCAGTAAAATGCCATTCATCTCTTATTTAAATGCATCAAATAAAACAAACAAAGTGGCCTAAAAAGATTTAATTTTTTTAATGGTATTGAATTGAACTTAAACCTTTTTTTTTTTTTTTTTAATTTTAATTTTTCAAAAGACATTTTTATAACTGACTGATGAGGTGGTCCAAACTCTAAAGTTTATTAGTCTGGTCTACACAGTGTTGCATTTTTATGTAAAACACTTTTTAGCAGGAAAAAGTTGAGACTTTTTTTTACTTTTTTTGAACATTTAAGATTACATTGGAAACAGGGAATATGTAAGCAAGCAAAGAGAATGCTTTACATCTGCAAATCTGAATCGAACAACAACAATAAAAAAGTCAAATCAAAATAAAAGATACAAGAAAGTTTTGCAGAATAAAAGTGTCACCGGGTCTTTTTTGTGTAGATTCCTTACATATGCCTCCTTTGCTGCCACATCCAGGTGTTAGATGCAGAGCTAGTTTAGAAACATTCTGCTTTTCTGAAATTTTGAACAATGTTTTACACCGCTCCCAGATTTGTGTTCAATGAGGAAATACCGTTTTCAGCTTGAAGTTACAACACATCACTCTATAATCTAAGATTTTAGCAAGGTGTTGTAGGTTGGTTGAGCATCGCTATCTACCTGTTAAGTCAACAAGCCAGCATTATGGAATCAGACCACCAATATTAAGATTGTCAATAACGTTTCTGTTCCCAAAAAATGGTACCATTTTACCTTTTTCCTGGTTCTCTATGAAATACAAACAGAGATAAAGACATGAACCAGCTCACTGTGCAAATTAGGCTTTTTTACCATTTCACGTTTAGGCTTTATGGTGGCGTAGTGGTTTGTTTAAATACCAGCTATGTCTTTTTTTGAGAAGTTTACATGTTCTCCTCATGCATGTGTAGATCTTCTCTGAGTGCTCACATGCCTTTATAGGTTAATTGGTGTCTCTATTTTGTCCTCAGTTGTCAATGTGAGGTGATGTGTGGTTTTACAACTCTGTGGGGTGCTGAAATGGAAAGGTGAAAATACCAGGGTGTTCCCAGCCATTGCCCAACAGTGGTTGGGATAAGCTCCAGCATCTCTGTAACCCAGAAATGGATGAAGTGGTTTTGGAAAACGGCTGGATGGATGTTTAAACACACAGATTCAAACACAGCTCCCTAATGTTTTGGAAAATGAGTGTAAGTTTCAGCATCATTTTACAGAAACATGTTCTCAGACATGATGATTAAACTATGAAACAAACCTTTGATTTATTTAGCCCAAATACATACTGCTGGCTGAACCCCGAGTTCTAGTCTGAAGCACAAGCATTCAGGCTGTGTCTCAGGGCACTGTAGGTTTACACAAAATGAAACAGTTATAGTTTCCTGTGACCCTTCTTGTTGCCACCTCAAAACTGTGTTGACAGAGTGTAATGTGTTTCCTCTGTAAAACATCTAAAGCTTTGCAAACATAGTTTATCATAACACGTTGTAGTTTGCAGTAACCAATCCTTCAATTCCAAAGTGACGTTTCAGTAAAGTTTTTCTTGTTACATGTTTAGTAACCCGTGTTGCAACAGTCTAACCTCTCAAAATGTACAAAGCAGTGAAACCATGATAAGTAAACAGCTTTAAAAGGCCACAAACCTAATCCCTTTTTGTACATGTGGTCAGAATTAGATCTTTTTTGGTTATTTTAACTTTAATTATTAAGTTAAAGATTTCTGTTAGGCTACACAGACTTAAACAGTTACTGTTTTCCCTGAAATCCAGTAGCTGTTTTGTGTTTGCGCGTTGCTAGGCAGAGTAATTGTAAGTTGCTGTTATGATGTAGTTTTCCATGGTCTTCATGAGGCACACTAGCCTCAAAATCTAAGATTTAGTGAGTATTTTTATGTTGATGGGCTTTGTTTGGCTAAATGTTCATTTTCATGGACTTAGCTGACTGAAGCAGAGGGTTGGTCCTCTGACTTTTAACGGGTTTGGATTGTCTGTTGTTTTAATATATAAAATCAAAAGCTTTATTAGTCGTGGTCATAATGACTCCACATTGCCTCTCATCCAAATGTGAAAGGTTCTGCAGAACATTTGCCAGTTTATTTATTGAAAGTATTTGATGAAAGTAATCTTCAAGCTACACAGGAGCATTGTAACGTACATGTTTTTTTGCATTGTGATGGGTTGCACGGCATTTGTTTTATTTCGGGCACTCAAATGATTACAAGGATGTATGTGTTTAATAAAAGCTGTGGGTAAAATTCCTGCAGGTCTCATAGTTCATACAATAATAACAGCATAATTTAGTATTAGCCACACAAAAAGAGACTCATTGTTTTGTTGTTGTGTTGTTTACCATGCTAAATGGCATGGATAAAAAAGAAACTAAAATAGCTTTGAGGATAAAAGATGATTTTTTTAAAGGTCAGTGTTCAGTTCTTTAGGATACTGTTCGTTTTTTACAAAAAAAACATCTGTGACTCACTTATACGAACGGTACGTCTAAGAAATTGTGAATTGTTTGTGTGTGTGTGTGTGTGTGTGTGTGGATGCCCGTTAGCTACAGAATACGCATGCACACAATGCTTGTTTTTCAGTGTGTGTCAACAGGAGTTGCTGTTCGTATCAGTTTACGACAGCCCCAGAGCTAATGGGATTCAGAGCAGAGAATGGGCCTGTGAATTTTAACAGCTTGGCCAGTGGCGCACAGCTGCCAGCAAAGCACAAACAAGAAACAGTAGCCAAACTGTATGTCCATGACAGATAGTCTACCAGGGCTGCTTAGCAAGGAACTGCAGCAACAGCTTGTCTCAGGGAGGATGGAGGCCAGGCTGAGAGATGAGGAAACAATCTGAGACTGAGCTGAAAATCACTCAGCTGTTTGTATCTAGTAGGTCACAGGTTGCCATACGCTCGAAAATCCTTCGCCTTAGTCCTCTCTTCATTCCTGAGCTTCCTTCAACCTCACCCATCTCTCCTCCTGTCAGCGTGTGGGTCCAAGCGTGAATGCTCATAAATCTCTTTGAAAGCAACTATTTGGAGGAAAAGCCATCTTAACCATTAGGGAGTAGCAACAATCCTGTTTGTTGTGCATCTGCTCAGCCTTGAGCATGCATTTTAACGCAAATGCAAAGTCACACTTGACGAATAGGTGCAATTGATTAGAAAACGCATCAGGCAACGACTATAATTAATGTAGACGTCAGGCCAGATTTTTTTTTACAGATCACAGACAGCATGTTTGAACAGAAAGAAACAGGTAATATATCATGTTGAGGCCATAATCTGACTTTAGCATCTTTAGCAAGCAAAACATAAAAAAAATGATAATAAAGGAATCAAATTAGTTCTGGCGTGAAGGGAATTATTCATATAACTAATGAACTAATCAGTACAATAACTTTTTTGGAAGTAGATCAAGAAAATTGTTCTTACCGTGTTTTATAGACTAGAACCTAAACTTCATCACAATTACAAAGCACTTCTAGACAATGATGAAAATGGGATTGCCTAGTGCAGAAGGATGGATCGACCAAGGCATTAAAATACTCTTTAAAACACAGGTAAAGTAATTTCTTTGATTTAAAACACAGATAAATCAAAGAAATTACAACAGAGCAGTGAAGAATAGAGCTGAAGTAATGGCTGGATGAAAAGATTTTAAAACAAAGGATGGAGAGGGTTTTTTTTATACAGTGGAAATTAGCGAAGCATCAAAGGAGATAGATGACGTCTTTCATCCCAGAAGAGTTCGGCTGCAGTGCAGCCAGCCACTCCCACCAGGTCCTGCCCGTGTTATTACAGAGCAGCTCTGGGCAGATCGTCAGGCTAAATGAAGCAATTGTGCTGGGTGCTGCATGGGCTGATGATTCTCTAATGAAGACAAAGATGTGTATCACATGCCAGCCTGCGATGGTTACAGTCTTTTAAACACACACAGACTCGTGGACTTTGTTAAAATGTGGAGTCATGCTGCGGTTTCATCAGTAAATGTAGCGAATTAAGTTGTAAATAAAGCAAAAATATGATGTCCTTTTTCAAACATGATGGTCAGGAAAACAAACTACTAAAAAGTTAAAGGGATGTGGCAAAATGTGACTTGTACTCCCACAACTCCATTTAACACTTTAGATTCCAATTTCAAAGGGAAGGAACATGTTCATCTACGGCCTGTCTCGTACTTGAGGTGTGTTTTTAAAAGTTAACTGAAAAGAGTTATTTTTTTCCCAGTTTTGAAGTAAGTTAATGAAGCATTGAAACAAACCTATTAGCCGTTTTGTGGGAGATGGCCACAGCTGAACGTTAATGAAGGGAGGCTTGATAAATAGGTGGTTTTGTGTTGTCTGTTGTACCTTAAAGTATTCAAACATTGGTAATGTGTGCTGTGTCTGAGTTCTTCTATATCCCCAAGCCTGATTTGTTGGTAGATTCTATCTGATCCGCGTTTGTGGTCAAGTAAACTAGTTTGGAGGATTGGAACACTCTTTAATGACAAACACGTCACCAGAACAGCTCGGACGCGCCTCCACTTCCTCTGGAAACTTAAAAGAGCACATGTCCCCCTTGATCGTGGTTTCATTTTACTGAGGCACAAATGAGAGCATCATTGCAAACTGGATCACTGTGTAGTATGAAGGCTGCACTTGCTGCCAGCAAAACCACTGGTGCGCCCCTGCCCCATCTTGCTTTCAGCATAGTTGGAGTCAAATTGGACCCCTCATACCTCCTCTTCAGTCTACTACCTTTAAGGAGAAGGTCTAGAAGCCATTAGTTGATAAGTTTGCCCTTTTTTCCAGATTAAAAAGGGAAAACATGAAGACAACACAATTCACAAGAAAAACCTTCCATCTACCACTTTGACCATTTGCCTGCCATTTGGTGCCTCGAGAAAATCTCGGTTGTGTAGTTGTATCACAAATACATGACTATATGTTTCGCTTAAAGAACCCTATAATCCGTGTGCCTTATGTATAAAAAACAGAATGTTCATTCTTTGTTGATCTTGTGCCTTGTGGTCCTGAAAACATGGCGCGTTAAATCACTTAAGAGCATAATCATGAAAAATGTGCTCATGAATAAAGCTGTTACTGGAGGGTTGAATAATCCAGACCAGGTGGCTAAAGAAACTGTGCACAGTGCGAGTACACACAAACTGTAATGTGTTCTCAGTTGGATAATCTCAAAGAAAACTGGGCTTCACCATTATTTGGTAAAATAGATACAAGACTGGATTTTATCTGGTGAAAAGAAGAAAATTAAATTTGGTTATTTTACTGATTCTCAAACCTGGAGAATGTTTCACTTCTCTCCTCATATTTCAGTGTTTAATTCTTTGTTTTTGATTCATGATTTGTACTATAACCCTGTTGTGTAGTATTCCATGCCTTGTAGCTTCAAATTCACTCTGTTGTATCAGTGGAATGGTTGAAATTGTAAGGAAAGAGTCTAGCTACAGTGCTGGTAATTTTTAAATGAAATGTAGAAAATGTGTAATCATTTTCCCCCTTTCTTATAATTTCCCTTAAAATACATTTACAAATCCAAGCATGTATTATTCCTGGCATTTGTTGGGAGTGATGACCAGTTAGCACACATTGCTTTGTCACCTGCTTTACCAACCTCAGTAAAAATAAAAGGAAGGAAAAATGTCATCATTGAAAGTGTTTGCTTCGTCAGTACTTTTTACCTGGTTCAAAAGGACGAGGACAAGAAAATAACACAACATTTTTGTTTACAACTCCTCACAAGTTTAACAATTTGAATATGCAGGATAGATACTTTCTAAATCATCTGATAGATAGAGATATTTCAAAGGGAATTCCTCAAATTAATAAATCCAAGTGAGAAAACTATGCTGGAGCTTCATCCCAGAGTGTTGGCCCACACTTTTGTATAACCACAAACCTCACCTGACATTTAGGCTAATTTCATATTTGCCTCCTTGGACCTCAGCAACCACAAAGTCACATTGAAGCAAATTGAGTACAAATAAATGCATTTGTTAACATTGTTAACAAAAAAGAGTGTTACCTCAATAATCTCATTTTTGTTCTTCATTTCTGTGGTCTCTTGTATGACAGTCAGAAATCGTTGAGAGCAAAGTTGTTGTTAACCAGTAAAGTAAAAAAAACATGTGGAAAGTGTAGAAAAGTCACATTCTTCTATGAATATAACATTAAAAAACTAGAATTAAGCAACTAAACATGTCCTTGTTTGTTTCACTGAACAAATGCTGACTGACAGTTTCATTAAAACCTTTGATTTAAGGTCTGAACAAGCATCAGACGATTCTCTGTTCTGTTTGGGCTGCCAAGAATCCACTTTGTGTTTTTTCTTTGAACATGGAGTACTTTGTGTATGTCTGTGTTGCACTAAGTGATCCACCCATGATACACATGGGGCTCCCAGGCTGTCACACTCTTCCTGCACTGGCAGCAACATTCCCAGGTCAAAATAAGGCCAACTTGGCCTGTCACTTTTCCAGTTTGTGCATGCGTAAGAGTTTATATCAGGGGTGTGTAATTCAAGGCAGCTTATTTTGTGAGTCAATGCAACAAACCCAAGAGACATCCTATCTTACTGACCTGTTTCCCCCTCAGAAAACCTCAAAGCAGGAACTAAGACAGAAGCAGACGAGAGAGGTGACCTCAGCTGGACCCAATGCCAGAGAAACTGACTTATTCATTGCAAGGAGATGAAATGACACAAAGGCTAAAGATAAACCCAACATTTGGCTTCTGTTTTTCTTCTTTTCTCATTTTTAGAAAAAAATGACATTTTTTAAACTGAAAAATATAACATAATCTCTTATAATGAATTTGTTAAGCAACAACAAATTTCATGATTTGGTGATAGCGAAGGACCCAGTTGCAGAAGACATTTTGACCAGGAATCTAAAGATGACCAAAGCAAAAAATAAAGTTTAGATGGTGACAACTGCAACCTGAAATGAGGGAAATCCTGATCTGATCACATGATCAGAAATCACGTAGGTTTAGACTCAGTCGTAATTGAATGTTACAAACTGATCAGGATCCATCCATCCATCCATCCATCCATCCATCCATCCATCCATCCATCCATCCATCCATCCATCCATCTTCTTTCACTCATCTGTGACCAGGTCGTGAGAGCAGCAGTCTAAGCAAAGTTTCCCAGACTTTCCTCTCCCCGGCCACTTCCTCCAGCTCCTCTGGGGGGATCCCAAGGCGTTCCCAGGCCAGCCGTGTCCTGGGTCTTCCCTGGGGCCTCCACCCAGTGGGACATACCCAGAACTCCTCCCTATGTAGGTGTCCAGGAGGCATCCAAACCAGATGGTCGAGCCACCTCAACTGGCTCCTCTCGATGTGGATGATGGATTCGGGACCTCGTTCTTTTGGTAGGTGAGTCCAGGTGAGTACTGGAATGAAGATTGACCGGTAAATTAAGAGCCTTGCTTTCTGACTCAGCTCCCTCTTTACTGATACAGACCGATACAGCGACTGCTTAACAGCGGACGGCGCTCCAATCCGCCTGATGATCTTAAGCTCCGGTCTTCCCTCACTCATGAACAAGACCCCAAGATACTTAAACTCCTCTGTCTGGGGCAGGAGCACTCCACCAACCCAGAGAGTACAAACTATCTTTCTCCGGTTGAGAACCATCATCAACATCTGCAAGGAGCAGGACGGAATATTTATTGTATCGTTATTGTGATCAAATCTGTACATTTCAAGCTTATTATCAAAGATAAATGCTCTACTAGAAATCTGCATAACATGAACAGATAGCCGTTAAACACAAAAACATTTTGATAAAGTTATCAGGACATTCAAGGATTCTGAATTCCGGGCTCACTAACTCTTTAAATAAACATTTTAAACTGACAGCAAGTGTCTCTTGGGTTCAGTTGTTCCCTTTATAGGTCTTTAGAGATCATCTGCCTCCATCATCCAGTGGATCCACCTCCCTCACTAAACCTCCTCTTTGGCCGTCCTTTAGGCATCTTTCCTGAAACTTCCAACCTCAGCATCCTTCTACCAACATGATCATTGGCCCTCCTTTCAACGTGTCCAAACCATCTCAATCTGCCTTCCCTGCATTTATCTCCAAAACATTTAACCTGAACAAAACCCGAACCCTGCTATTTTATTTGAGAAATACAGCTAAATTTAATTTCAATGTCATTTGGCCAAATTAAAACTGTTCACCTACAGTTTGTCTTTATTTTTTCAACATAAGATAAAAGTTCTGCCAAACTTGTTTTTTTCAATCCATCAGAATTGAAGAGAAATGAAAGCAACAGCTTGCTTCTGAATACAGCAGAGAGCAGAAGGTCTACAGGGGAATTCCTGTGGACTTTTCAGCAGTTTTGTTTAACTGAAACATACTTTTTTACTGGGAAACATGAAGTGTTTGACAAAGTGTTTTTTCTTCTATGTTTTTTAGTGTTTTTGTTGGCTCATTACTGGCCCAACTGTTTTGAAACAGATATGTATGGAAACCCTGAAGCACAGTGAGATCATTAAAACGTGTTCGTTTGCTTCTATTCTGGTTTATGGGTTTGATGAGGGAACTTAAGAGTTTGTGTTTGGAATACATGTTTCTTAGGTAATGTGCTTGGAATTCCATATTTTTTTGATGGCGTTGGGTATAGTAGCCTGTTGGATGAGTTTTTTCTTTTTTTTCTGAGATTTTGCGATGTATTTTAACATGTTTGAACAAGAATGTTTACTCAGTGTCATGCATAATCAATGAACCCCATTCATTTTTAACATGATTTATTGCCTGCAGCAATGATACAGGTATATTCGCTTTTAAACTGAGACAATATTTGGTTTACTACTTCAAAGTTACGATGTGTAAAGAAGGCCTGAAGCATGTTTTCTTCTTCATACTTATCATTCTGGGGAAAAAAGGCTTTGGGTTTCACCAGTTGTTGACCTGTTTGTTAGTAATGCTAAAACTGCCAGTTAGTTTAGTTCCTTTGGGGTTTTTGCTATCATGGCTGATAAGATCGGACCTTGGAAAGCCTATATTGTATTCTATTAAGGAGTCATTCCACTCATCATTTAATCTGTTGCAAAAGTGTTCTCAGTGGTCTTTTAATTATGGTTATGTCGTTTTTAGCTAAAATAAAAAAACAAACAAACAAAAAAAAAAACATTTTCTAGGTCATCATTTTGCAAAGTGTCAGGTTTTCATTCAACTAGTAAGCAGGACTGTTGGTGTGGCGTAAGCCTTCCCACACTTCTCATCATCCCTATGTTTACACTCTCTCCTGATAGCTTACATCTTCTCACTCCCCCAACTTAACAAAAATGCCAGATGCAGCTCAGACGAGGAAAACAAAGACGTGCATGAATCTATTTGTCTGCAAATGGATGCGTCAGAGGGGAGTGGAACAGAGCTTGTGACTTTCCGTCATAGGTATTATGTCACAATTTTTTTTTTTCCAACTGCAACTGTCCTCCATTATGAGAAGATTTCTGCAAAAACATGCTAAAAACAATCAAAAACATCGATTTTCATCGAGTGGGTCTTTAAAGTATTTACATCAAACATTGTCCCACAGAGGAGACTTGTTAAAACCCACTTAAATAATGAATTGTTCCAAATTCTGTGTCAATTATTCATGTTAAATTAAAAAGAAAAAAACAAATGTTTTTAAATGCAGTTTGTGAACTGTAAAGCCACTCTTGCTTTTGGCCAATTCCAACAAACTGTCCCTTACAATGGGGCAGTTTTAAAAGATTAATGTCCATATAAAATGAGCAACACATGCCACCCAGTCCTGAGGACTGAATTGACAGTCTGAGATGGTGTGCTTCTTCTTTTGCTTGGTTATATTCTTGAATCTCATTCTTAATGGACGATAACCAAAGCATTGCAACTTCATATACCCACTATAGAAACATACTTAGTACCTCTAAATTTATTTTGCCTACTGAGCTGAGC
Organism: Oryzias celebensis; assembly: GCA_014656515.1. Lineage (NCBI taxonomy): Eukaryota > Metazoa > Chordata > Actinopteri > Beloniformes > Adrianichthyidae > Oryzias > Oryzias celebensis. Next base: position 22,764,931 of record BNCR01000003.1, on the reverse strand, counting down.
TGAGATTATATATTCACCTTTCAGTGGATATAGTTCAGTGAATTGTAACTTCAAGACATTTTCACTGTATGCTCTATAACAACACAAACAACTACATTCAAATATTCTGGCCTTGAGTCGTTTTTAGCACAATCAGATTTCTATTCACTGCAAATTCCCAGATAACGTGACAGGCCCTTTAAGTCTGGTTGGAGCAATTTATTTTTCTGAAAGGAGCAGTTTATTTTTAATTTTATTTTTTTCTTTACCTTAAGCGCATAATGTCTGCTGTTCTTTTAACCCTTTAACTCACCTAGGCCCATGTCCTACATGTTTTCCAACCAACCTGTCATTTACGCTCCTTATTGGCTAAACACACCTGATCCAGGTAATCAGCTGCAGATCCGGCAGGGTTTCTGGAAAACCAGCAAGAGGCCGGCCCTCGAGGCCCAGAGTTTGACACCCCTGCTTTAACTGCTTGCTCAACTAATTTGGTGGAGGACATTTTTAAGATATATATTTGTTATTTTTTGTTTCTGCATATTTAATACCCAAATAAATAAGCAAAACTATATATATTTTTTTTTTTCTTTTTTTGTTATTGTTTGGTTGTTAAAGGGTTAAAGGGTTCATTTCTTTACCTAGAAGTGTGTGCAAAAGGAATTGAACCTAATGTCTTTGGAGTAGGTGATGAGGTGACATCGACACTGTCACTGATTACTTGGCACACAACTCCTTTCTTATCCTTTTAGAATATTCTGGCAGAGGTACACTTGGACCAAATCCAAATTCATTCCCTACCCCTACGGCTCCACCCTATTGCTCCAATTATAGGGGCATTTGGAGCTTTAGCGGTGTCCAAACTTGTTTTTTATAAAGGGGAGCGGTAGCGCCTTAAGGCTGGGTATCCTTCCATGATCCGCTTGTGACAAAGAGGAGAAAAGCATTTTTTCACATGGGTGTGCTCTGAAGCACAGAAGTGCTTACATTTAGTTGAGTTTTTGGTTTATCATGACTTTTTAAAGATATAAAACTTATGTTGTTATGGCTTTTTAGACCCCTGGTGGCTATGTGCTAACGTAGATGACCGGGAACTGTTCACGACGTCATTGAGTGGTGGTAACGTCTGAATTTGAAGACACAATATTTTCCATATCCCTCCGATTGGAGGACTAAATTGGTGTAGTGAGTAACCGTAGCAGTATGGAATGAATTAGAATTTGGCTTTGCTGTGTTAAAGAATACTTTATAAGTAAAAGTTTTATATTAAAAAATAAATCCTCACAACCCACCACAATGTCTTGAAAGAGCGGAAGAATAAATGCTTGAAGATATAGATGAGGAGGGTGAAAGCTGTTGGCTGCAGCAGATGGAGGAGCAGCAGGTGTTGGGGCAGGAAGGAACTGTGATTCCCATTTTCAGTGTTTTACAATGATGCTGTTTGACAGCATGGGGAATGGAATAGTTGGAAAATGTGCTTTTTCGCATTATCGCAAATTGCAACTCCATACAAAAGATATGCTCCTCTTTTAGGATCACTAGCCAAAGTGGAGAACACTAATGGGGAAGAGGTTAATCGAATGCACCACTGTTATGTGGGTGACAAATGAGAGCTCTGACAGATTTTAGGTCAAAACAGTTAGAGGTTGTGTCAGCATTTGCCTTTTTTGTCTCATTGTATGTCAAATGTGGACTTTTTTTTTTTTATTACTTTGCATTATGATCCAGTAGAACACAGTAACCAAGCAGTTTTAAATAGACCCGGTGAGAAAAAATAAGTTATTTTGGCTTTGGGAAAACAATGTGGATGAACAAAACCTCAGCGTTTAATATTCTGTGGATAAAAACAAAACATTTGGGAAATTTTACAGTCTGTTTTAATCTAAAAAAAAAATAAAATAAAATACAAATTTCTATCTGTATTTTCAGTATTTTAATAATTAACAGAATGTCTTATGTTAGTTTCAAATGTAGGATTTCACATTTTGGAGTTTACATGCAAATACATGTTGTCAAGTACAAAAAGCAGGATGGGGCTTGAGGAAGGTAAAAGGCACTGAAAATGCCATGTATCATCGTGAACAACACCCACACCTTAGAGTGCATCTGCCTTGACCTTCGGTGCTCTCAAATCTAAAAGGGGTTGTCTTAAATTGGACATGAAGCGTGACATTTTTTTACATGAAAACACTCATTGTGTACTAATTATTTATCGCAGTCTCACAAATTGGTTTATGTTGTCACAAAACTGCACAATACAAGATAAAAGACTCCCATGTGATCTGTCATTTTCAAAACGATCAAACATTCATGACTAAAAATTGCATTTACTATGTCCATCACAATATAAAATAGAACCATAATGTTGTCATCGCCATGTGGTCCAGCGTAGTCATACACATAGCAAACCTGCTTGCCTCATGTATGTTAATGTTTCAATTCCAGTCCATGTTGTAGATTGTTCAGGTGAACATTAGCTTTGCCATGTTGATTTTTCTAATGATGATGACATCTGTTTGCTTTTCAAAGTTCTTCGTGCATCATCAAGAAGATTACGGATCCTGGGCTGTAAGGCCTTAAGGCTTTCAGAAAAATATATACACAATATAACATTGTACTTCAGATTTGATGTTTTGTAATTTATACATTTTTTTTCAATAAAAAAAGAATTTGAGTAGTTTTTTATTTTATTTTTTTTATTTTTTTAGGGATGTAAAGAAATTAGTTGATCAATAGTTGCTTTTCTTTGTCTAATCTGTTGTCAAAAAATGTAAAAAGATAATATATATATATATATATATATATATATATATATATATGTGTATGTACACAATATATATATATATATAGATGTGTATGTACATACACTAGAGTCACTTAGAAGACATATAATATTTATGGATACACAAAATAATATGATGTGTCCCTTTAGATAGTTAGCTATGTAAAACATCTGTTAGAGGAATTATCCTTATTCTTCCCATTTTTCCCCTCCAATTGAATTTATTTGTAAAATGTGTAATTAGTCAGTGGCATTTAAATGTTATAATATATTTAAACACTTTGAATCAGAGCAGGGGATCCAGAAATAGAATCCACAACAACTTATTCAAAATTTAAAGGGATCAGACATCCTTTATGAAAATTACCATTCTAATGGATGAATGAGTACCTTCCTGTAATGAAATTATGGGGTGAAAAGATCTAAAGAGTTGTTTAAGGAGAGCAGGATATGGTGGTTTTTCGTGGTAGTACTCGTCTTTATCACAGCAGATAATGGAAGCTCTAATTGGAGTGCTGATGAGGACACCACAAAAGGTTCTCCCCTGAGAAGGGATTTCCGGTCTATCAGCTGAAGATAGGCCCACTCTTTGCAAACCTTTAAATTGAAATCCTTCTAAAAAGAGAGAAAAAAAAACCAGTGAGAAAATCTTAATAGCTTTTGCCTGAGCACTCAACCAATCATAGAGATAGTGGAACCCATTGACTTGGGTAATTATTTCACAGTTTAACTCCAGTGTGCAGAAAGCAACTGTGTTTGTTCTTTGCTGAGGTGCTACAGTTGAATAGGAGAATATGTAATATTTGGAGGCTTAAGACATGAGGTGCTGCCAGGTGAAGTTGTTTTCAATCAATGCCAGTTGGTATTGGTATCAGAGCTGATTTGATTGAAAGTATTCCACTAAGCTGGAACCAGAGTTTGTGATTCTGTTAAGTTAACTCTGCACTGACAGGGTTTCAATAAGATGGATGACAGAGATCAAATGTCTGGATGTGTAATTTAATCAAACGTGTTCTATAGCAGTGGAGATAGGGGAGCATAGTGGAACTGCAATGGGAAAATTAATGTATGTAGATTATTGGCTGGGTGTCAGGAGCTGACTGCATTGTAAAATGCTGCCAGCAATTCACAGGTGCGCCTCTACAAAACCTTCGGCAACCCACTGCTGCTCTCCAGCTTTCAGACTCTCTGATTGACAGGTCGCGTGCAGCTAGATGGATGCTGTTAGCGTACACTGACAGTGACTGACACTACTATGAAAAGCATTTCACACCAGTTACAACCTGCAAGCACCCAGTTAAATCAACAGACCCACCCAAAACTGTCTAAAGTGTCACTTGTTTTACTCAGAATTGTTGAGACAGACAGCAATGGGTTTTAATGCTACTTTACACCATGGCTAATGCTATTTTTCTCCATCCATCCATCCATCCATCCATCCACCCATCCATCCATCCATCCATCCGATCATCCTTTTTCTAAACTAGTTTATTCTCTTTTTGGGTCACATGGTTGCTGGAGCCTATCCTAGACACAGCTGGGTGACGGCAGGGTACATCCTGGATGGGTACTGCACAGATTTTCTATAGGTTTCATTGAATGCCCAGACTGCAGATGTGAGAGCGAGTGTGTGGCTCTCAGTTCTGTTTAATGTCTTCTAGATTTTACACCTGAGCCTTTCAGGGGGGGTGGGGGGATGCATGGTAGTACAAAGGCCATGGTTCAAATCCTGTTGGGACCTTTTCATTTGGAGTTCACATGTTCTTTTTGTACGTGCGTGGGTTTTCTCTAGAGACTCCGGCATCCTCCCACAGCCCCAAAACATTCTTCACTGGTTAATTGGTGTCTCTAAATTGCCCCACGAGGTGTGCATGTGAGTGTTTGGCTGTGTGTGGCACTATGATAGATTTGCGACTTGTTAAGGGTGTACCTCATCTTCACACAACAGTATCTGGGTATACTCCAGCAACCTAGTGACCCCAAAAGAGATTCGTCGAGTATTGAAGAAGGATGGATGGACTTTTTCAGCTTTGACTTGATCAGGAAAACCAGAAGGAGATAGAGCTTGTTGAATATATGTTTTCAAAATGTCCAACACAGAGACACTTCATCTTAACAAAAAAAAAAAAAAAAAGGAAGGAAGTGCCTTTCAACTCTACAAAGTTCAATTGAACCCCTAAATGTGAAGAACCTTACTGTTATTCTACAAGAAATCTGTTTTTTTAATGAAAACTATACAAAACACAGACATAACAATTACTCTGTGGTCATATCATCTCAATGGAATAAGAATTTGTTACTCTTTATACATTTTCTTCCTGTTTTTTTTTTTGTTTTTTGCTCAGTTAAAATTCTTAAGCGTGTGTTTTTTGTGTCAGTACATTTTTAAAAATCTTTCATTTCTGCCCCTTTTCCTCCTGACCTCCCACACTAGGATCTTACACCTGTATCACACCCATGACACAACCATTCATCAGCTAATATTAAGTAATGACAAGCCATATCAACATAATAAAAAATCAGATGTTCTTTTGTTCAAGCAAAAACTTTGTGAGATATTTCAAGCTTTGTTTAGCCCCTGTTACCACTACACAAGTCCATTTAGAAGTGTAACAATGACAGAAAAAAAAAGTTTAATTCTTTCAAACTTGGCCCTTCATGCAACACAACAGAAAAGAGGAGTGACTGTGCAAAATATTCAGAAGCCATTCCTAAAGAGTGAAAATCTACATAAAATCCCAGTAATAATCACAATACAAACCTCATGTGATAGTCTCATTAATTTCCACAAGAATTCATACTTACTCCTCTCATTCCAGCTCTCCCTGCATATTGGAATAATCATTTTTATACTTAGCCTCCAGCAGAGAATATTCTCATGGATTTTCATTCTCCAGTGCATTTAATGAGAACCTTAATATAGGACAGGAGGTGAAGGCTACTCATTTCCAGCTTCGTTTCTCACCCATAGAGGACTGTAAAGTTGCAGTCAGGAAGAAATTGACAGAAAGAAGGTTTAGAGAGGCAGTGCGTTGCTTCTTCTTGACTAAAGCAGTTAAGAAGACACAAAGCAATAAAAAATGAGAAACATTTGTCTTTTTTTTCACGTCTCTGACAAATCTTCTTTGACTAATTTTAAAGTTTTTAAGAAGGTGCATTTTTCATTCCTTTATTAAACAGTTTTAAAGATGATGTTTTTCTTTTACTCCCTCACAGCCTGGACTTTTTTTTTTTTTTTCCAGTAGTGAGTCACACACAACTTCCATAAATTTACATGTACATTTGAGAAAAACTGCATGCACAGCAGACACATGGAAACAATCAGAAATACTCCCCTGTACTATTCATTCATGCAATAATATACTATAAACACCAACACGGATGTACAAACACACAAAAGAATGGATGCATATTTACCTGAATGGGATCAGAAACATGCTGCAAATGCAGAAGTGACTTCCCAGGTCATTTTGCTTTTATCTGATTTCTGCAGATAAAAATTTTATCTGATTTCTGCAGTCGGGACTGCAGGGGAATGAAATTGTTTTTAAACCAGAATTCAATGGTTGCACCTTTCTAAGGAAACCATCTGCCTGTTACTCAAAGAAATAAAAGTGTAAATAAAAACAAATTTAGACGTGGGGAAAAAAATAAACTATTCTAACATAACACTGAGAGCCTTTGCTTCTTTTTTCATTATGTTTCCAATTATGTTTCCATGCACATCACAGCTCAGTGTGACAAATGTATATTTCCTGTAAATGCCCTTCTTTGCAGTTTGCTCAGGAGCTGTAAGCCTTTTCTGGCTGTGTCAGTCTGCCTCCTGTACACTCTCTGATTGTGTGTTCCTCTGTCTCTGAAGGGGCCAATTATGCCTTCATGTGTCTCTGCTGTCCATCTTTTGCTTCTTCACTGAGGAGTTTATATTTGGTTGTTATTGTTCTCCTCTCTCCTCGTCTCTGCCTGGAGTTTTTTGAATAAAGCGTCCAGTTGTTTATCTTGCCCTTGACTGGAGGTAGGCATTTGTCGTTTTCCACCACATCCTGCCTGTCAGGGGGTTGTTGTTGAAACTGGGCTGTCTGCCCAAAACAGACAAAACACAACAATCCTCTCAGAGGAAGCAGCTTTCATCTGAGACACTTGGACAATCTACTTCCCATATTGTAAGAAGCACTAAAGAACTGTCTGTCACACTTTGAGAGAATGTTTCTAGCTATTTCCATCAGAATGACATAATGGGGCCTATATTAATTTGTTGTGCTCCATACACAGTGCATGGAAAAAGGGGAAGTGTGGGTTTTTTCTCATGCTTGTGCAGTTTCCAATCACGCATTTTGAGTCAATCAATGCAGTAAGCCATTACGTAGATGTATTGATCATGCTAATAAAGCAAAGTAAGTAAGCAGACGTGCAGGTCAAGCAATGGCACCACTGACAGAGGAGTGACAAGGACATGAGGGAATGTGATTATGCACATCTCTGTGTGTGCATCTGTGTGTAACACTGCATGCATTAAAGAGGTATGGACATTTGTTAAAAAGCATGCACTAAATGCTTTACAGAAAGTGAAGAAATATAGATGAGACTTCCTGTAAGGCTTTTTTTTTGTTCTTAGACAGCTGTAAGCAGATGCTATGCTTGATGGATGCTGTCACCTTGTGGTGTCCCCTGCTGGGACAGAAAGGAGGCAGGATGGAAGAATGGATGGCAAGAATTTTCTCAGCAAAGTCGAGAAAATGTAAAACAGCGGAAGGGAAATGTCAGAGCTGGGTATAGTGAACAGACGGCGGAAAGCCTCCTTGGTGGTGTGCGTGTTTTACACTTGTGATGGGTGAGAATGTCATAGGGGAGAAGTGTTTCCCCTCCATCCTGATAAATCACATCTATCAGGAATAAGGAATAATAATCAGGCATGTGGAATAAGATGTGAGGTTCGAAAGAGAAGCATCACACATCTGCTGCTGCTTCACTACACTAGGGAGCAGTCCCCACCTGGAGCTGCAAACCGGGAAGAAGGATCGTAAAACTTACCCCAAGTTCTCCCACATGACTCCCATTGAAACACATTAAAGGAGTGATTATTTTTATGCAACAAAAAGTGTGATATTAAACACATGACTCAGCAAGCATTCAATTATTTAAAGAAAGTCAAGCATGTGCCTACTCTTTTGTTTCAACACATAATGACCTGCAGTTTAGTTTTTTTTTTCAAAATACAAATTCTTTTTAGAAGTTATGAATTTATCACTGCAGAAAATCAACAAGAAAACACACTAACATTTGATACAAAACAAGTAATCTATCTCAAATTGTCAGTGAAGACTTTATGAATACATTGCTGTCAAATGTGCTATGTTATAATGTTTTGTTGTTGTGGCAAACTAAGATTAGTTTGTATTTGTTTGTTTGGCTCATTGTCGTGGCATTTTATATGATACAGCATAGAGAGATCACAGCTTAAGTTATAAGTTTTGCTAATGGAACACAATCAGGGTAAAAATGTTTATCATTATGTCACTCAGAGTTGCTGTGGTTTCAAATGAATCACAGAAATGGATCATTCCACCCAATAGGTATGTGAAAAACAATGTATAACTACTTATATTAGTGTTGTTAAGAAGTATTATTTAGATACTTTTAATAGATATGTTTTATCACTTTAGACACAACTGATAATCATCTTTTCAGTAATATATTTGTCATTTGAGAGTTTGTTTCTTTGTGCTAAACAAAAGAAGGTCTCACTGTTTTCTGTGATTTAATATAATTGTGACAGCAGGACCTAGTTGTTTTTAGTTTAGTGCTTAAACAATTTGTCAAATTTATTCAGCTAAAGTTATTTACCCAATTAATGTTTTGGACTCTTTAAAAGGTTTTTCCAAATGTGGATGATTTTCTTATAGTCAGGAAAGTTTAAGTTTTAGTTTATTTTAAAGTTTAAATGTGTTTTCAAAATACCTTCCCCTCATTTTCTTCCCTGAATGTCTCTTCAGTAGATTTTCATGCCTGTATAATCTTAAAATACATCAGTGGACACTGTTTTGTCCCTGACAAAATTGCTTTTTCTGGCTGTCTGGATGGAACACTCTTGCTTGGGTCTCACATGGCAGACAGGTCCTCAGTGAAAAGACAAACTAAGAGCAGTTTAGATAGCCCACATCAAACCACTTGAAACCTTAGTGGAGGAAAGCAGTTCTCTGCCAATTGTCTATGGTTAGTTGTTAATCTAGACTGTAGACATTGCTAAGAGATGGAAGAAATACTTTAAAGATCGTTTGAATTATACCAACTTGCCTTCTGCTAAGAAAGTGGAGGCTGGGGACTTAGGAGTAGGCAATCCATCATTCAAGCTGAGGTCACAGAATTCTTCTAAAAGGTCCTTCGTGGCAAGGCACCAGGGGTGGATGATGTCTGCCCTGTGTACCAGGGAATGTTTTATGCACACATACCCCAGTCAAGGCTCTGGACTCGGTTTTTCATGCTTCTTTGCATTTCATAACGAATTGTAGCGCATGAACTCCTTTCTGTGAATTGTATCCGTGTGTTGGTTGTCCTGCCTTAGTTGTTCGTAGGATTACACTTGCACAATTTCATATACAAGGGACTCATCGGACTGCTTCTTTCATATTTGAGTGTGGCTGTGGAGCACAGATCTGATGGACCTTATGTTCTCCGATCTCAGGTCGTCTACTTGCTGTCAGTGTTTGAACAGAAAAAGGAAAGATAGCTTTTCAGTGTGAGGCACGAACACTCTGCAAAAACAATTCAACTTTCAAAGCTCATACCTTTGCCACATGTGGATGTTATTATGAAGGACCTGGAAATGAAATCTCTAACCTGTAGCTGTTTTTTAACTAATTTAATGATTTTGTTTCATTATTATTTATTTGTATTTTAATTCTATGAAATGTCTTTTTGTGTCCGACATTTGCCTCTTGACCAGGACTCCCTTAAAAAAGAGATAAGTGGATCTCAATGGGGTTATTTCCTGGTTAAATAATGGTTAAAAAATAAATTACCTCAAGTATCTAGATGTTGTGGGGCTGTCTTGGTTGCACCTTTGCAACAATGCATAGCTGGTCGGGACAATGCCTCTGGACTGGCAGACTGGGAAAGTGATCCATTTCAAGAATGAAGACTGCAGGATGTGCTCCAATTACAGGAGAGGTTTTAACACTCAACCTCCCTGTGAACGTCTAATGCAGGGTACTGGGAAGAAAAATTTGGCCAATGATTAAATCCCTAATTCAAGAAGAACGGTGCAGTTTAAGCCCAGTCATTGAGCACCAGATCTAGACAGTGAACAGAGCGCCTGGAAGTTCATTAACACTCTCCAATTAAATCCACAATCACATGTTTTGCGTATTTGAGTTGGCCTTTTCCTTTGCAGTGTAATATGGAAAGTATTCTGAGGGTACAGGGTCCTGAACCGACCTACCAAGGCTGGAGAGCTCCTGCCGCAAGAAGAGGAGTTCAAGAATCTTGGGATCTAACACGGACACTTTGCTAGTCAGAGAAAGATGAAGTATTAGAGTGACGATTGTATAGGTCCAGCAGCTGTACAAATTGGAATTACTTCAGCGCGTTGTAGTGAAAAATGAGCTGAGCCAGAGGAATAGGCTCTCAATTTACTGGCTAATCTATGATCCTGCCCTCACCTGTGGTCTCAAGCTTTGGGTCATGACCGAAAGGATAAGATCTTTTATTAGATTTACTTAATTTCCCTCTGGAGATCAATAAAGTCTTATCTTATCTTATCTTATCTTATCTTATCTTATCTTATCTTATCTTATCTTATCTTATCTTATCCTGGATAAAAAAGGACAAGCTGAGTTTCCTCTGTAGGGTGGCTAGATGCTCCCCTAAAGAATAGATGGGGAACTCTGTAACCTGAGAGGGGCTTCAAGTAGAGCTACTGCTCCTTCTTATCTAAAGTAGCCACATGAGGTGGACAGACATCTTTCGGATTCCTTCTGTATGCCTCCCATTGGGAGGAGGCTCCAGGGAAGATCCAGGGTGCGCTAGAGGGAGTTTGTCTCTTGGCCAGCGTGGAAGTGGCTTTTGATCACTCTTGCTGAACTTGAGCACATTTATGTGGAGTGGGAGTTCAGGGCATATCTACTTGGACTGCTGCCCTTGTGTTGGATGAGCTTAAAAAGTTAGGTGGGAAGATGAATGGATAAACGTACGAATACTGTCCATCTTTGGCTGTCATCAAATAATGTCCACATAAAGGTCTAAGAACCCGATTTATGAGACCTTAGTGTAAAAGTTGCAGGTTACATGTTATTGCTCAACTTTAGATAAATTATTTTGGTACTGTGTTTTCCCTTTTTTAGCTTTCTTAACTTTCATTTAGGAAATTTCCATTATTTTGTGCTTTAACAAAATGTAATAAAGTTTAACAATTTGTATTTTTGTTGTTTGCATTCCATCTAAATCCTTAACTGATCATGTTGTAAAAGAAAAGCATCTGTACAGATTATGTAAAACCATTTTCAGTTTGAGGATCTTTAGTTAAAAAGAGAGACAATGAGGGAAACTGGAGTCAATTATGTGTCAGCATTGCTGAAAAACAGCTCATCGTGTTATTCCAAACACAAAGACAGTCACACACCTCACTGTGTTCACACCTGCTGTCTGCCTCCCTTGTGTCAGGTCATAAAGGCCAAAAAAAGTTCATTGTTGTCTTTCACTTTTACATTAGTTAGTCATCACACAGACTGCAAACAAATGAACAGCTGCAAACACAAATCATGAAAAACTGATGACATATTCTCTGGATGTTTTCTTTCCGCTATCTAGCACACACCAGCAACAAAATAACAGAATACTTTATTATCAATAAGTCATTTTAGTATTTTTTTTGTTGTTAGTCATTTTTACTTACCGATTATTATTTGATGAAATAATTTGAGAAGTTATCACTGGAAACGTTAGTTATTTATGAAAAACATTGCTTCTGCCATCTTTTATGTATATTAGTACTGATAGAACAGAAAAATCTGAATGTCAGGCCTACTCAGCATTTACGCAAAAACAAGAAGCCCGATATGTTTCATCACATCCTTCAGATAAATTATCCTTTTTGACAGATTTATATATTTATCTTGAATAAAAAAAAATCTTAATTTTTCTCTTTACACAAAACAAAAGCTAAGTTTGATCACCCCAGTGAAAGTGTTGCCAATAAGTAAAGACAAACTGCTATTCAGAGGGTACTTAAGCAACAAAATGGAAGCTAAAAAAAGAATGACAAAGCAAGTGCCCACATGATGTTATGGTTTGTAACAACATTGTTTTTGCTGGGGTCATTAAGAATCTAGACAAAAAGTAGCAGCAAAACCTTGACCGTGGGCAAATGAGCTGACAGTTTCTTGTAGCATGCCCAGTAAGGCTGTAGTGCAGTTGACAATTTGACTCTCACCAGTTCAAGAGGCATGGTTTGTTTGTGGCGTTGTAGTCAAAAATCACACTTTTTGATGAGATTCACAAATGTGTATTCTATGGAAGTAACTGTTTAACTCTGTGCTCGCACTAGTATGTTGACGAGAGGCAATTGCATTTTTGTATTCAGCTATTGTGTATAGGTCAAAATCTTAGACCGAATTTACAAGAAGTATGAAACTTCTGTTTGGTAGATAAATATTTTCATTGCAACATTGCTCTATGGGCATAAATCCAATACAATTGAAAACATTGTTTATTTCTCTTTCGAATTTTATATTTCTAATCAAAACGCATTTATAAGATAAGCAGCAGAGTTGAGTGAAAGAGTTGGATGATATATTGTTTTTGGCATTGGCACTTTGAGCTTCTGGTGGACCCAGGTGCTGCCAATTAGGTTCCAATCACCCACTTAATTAGCACCTGTGAGCATGGGCTCTGCTCATGGTAAATGCTTTCTCCAAAAATAAGCATCCTACTTTGGACTGATATGGTTTGAAGACATGTGTTAGGATAACATCAACTTAGTGTTCCCCATAACCAAGCACTGGTATAATTTGAAGTGAGCCCTAATACTCAACTAAAAATCTAAGTTCCATATAAAGCTACGGACACCATGCAGGCACATGACAAAAACATGTTTAACGCAGGCTCAATTCACTTCAATGTTATTTATATTATATAGCCCAATATTACAATACAGTTGTGTCAATGGGCTTCACACATGGGCTTGTACAGGAGAACATAAAGTCAGTGATTAAATAGAAACAATGGGTGGTTGCCAAACTAAATTTAACAGATGAAGCTAAGATGGGTGCCCCTGCCCTTAGACCCTCTTTCTTGGTAAGGAAAAACTTCTAAAAAACAAACCCGACTCTGAGGAAAAAAGGAAACCTCAGGAAAGCCCACACGAAGGAGGGATCCTCTCCCAGAATGGACAGGCGATGTGCCAGAACTGTTTAAGAAGAATTAGCTTATCTAACTCTACAACTACATGTAGCAGATGGGTTTCATCCAGATAACTGTGGGGCAGCTGGGGGCGCAAGACAAGCCAGAGGCGAGGTCCACGGCCAAAGACAGGAGCACAGGCGAGCCACCTCGAATCTGAAATCTCTCCTGCTCCCCCAGAGGGGAGTGGGAAAGAAGGACAACACATGAATCGCACTGCACCAAAACAACAAGAAGATCTCTTGAGAACCAGCTTGTTTTAAATGTTTAGTCAGCCTCACGTTTTTTCCGTGGGCTCTGCTGAACTTCACAGTTACAGATTCTAGTTCAGCGACCTGATGGATCATTTGTGATTTGTACAGCTCTCTGAAAAAAGGCCAATATAGTGGTGATAAGCGGTGAAATATGTGTTTACTTCCGCGTGTGAGAAAACGGACCTGCAGTGCAGACTGTCATGTAAATAAAGCATTTTAGCCACATTTAAGCACTCTCTTTCACGTTGTCATCACACTAAAATGTTTCTGGAAAGAATTCTCTTTTTCCCCGACTTTATTTTTGAAGCACTCGTTCAAGCCACCCCAAGGCTCCTGAACATTTAAATGCAAGATTTAGCAATGTTAGAAATAAACACCACTTTATTTCCTCAATTTAGAATGTTATTGGTAAAGGCACATTCTTTCTTTTTTTTTCTGATACAGAAAAACATTTTGTTGTGGAAATCAGACAATATTGACTTTTCCATTTAAAAACAAAACAAATATTTCTTGGCTTATGAAAATAAAAGCACCATGAATCTGCTTGGGTAAAACCACTTGTGTATGAGATACAGTTGCTGTGCTCAATGTTGTGATCATTAAATGAAATAAATGTTTAAATGTTACCATTTTATTACATTGAAAGTCATACTTTAAAAAAAAAAAAAAAAAAGATAAATTGTTCTGGTACATTCTTGGGATATACTGCGATACGTATCATATCATGAGACACGTACTGGGATATGTACCGTATCACCAGACTCTTGCCTAGACACACCCCTAGATTGTGTCATACAATTCCATCTGGGCACAAAGTACAATTATTAATGTTTCCTCCTTGATAATTTTTCAAATGGTTGGCACTTTTGTGAATGAAAAAGGACGTCTTCCAAAGGCCACTACCAAGTTAGAGTCCCTGATTGGACAAAGGACAACCTTGTTTAAGTTGCAGTGCACATTCAGTGGTCAAGCGTTTTGTATGAAGAGCTTAAAAGCAGTTGTAAGAAATTGCATAGCTACATGTGAACATGAGAGTTTTAAAAGCAGAGGGCCAAAACTCCCATTTATACATTTTTCATAGACGTTTCATCGGAAATGACTACTTGAACGTGCTATGTCGAGGGCCGAGTGAATATATTTCAGGGGTGTCAAACTCTGTGACTCAATGACCAACATCCAGCTGGTTTTTAAGAAATTCTCCCGTATCTGCTGCTGATTACCTGAATCAGATGTGTTTAGCCAATAAACACCTTCTATGGCAGGTTAGTTAGAAAACATGTCTGGCTCTTGAGGCCTGGATTTTAACACTCCTGGTGTAGCGTAACAGGAGATGTTAGAGACAAAGACAACAAAGTCCTCTGCCCCTAAAACCATTTCCTCAGCCAGTCAGGTTTCAAAGGTGGGCCTAAATCTTGTTTAACAGGACAACACAACTATCGCTTTTGCCCAGACCATTTCACTGGAAAAACAAGACCCTTCATCATTGAGATTGACTCCCTCAAAATAAAACTTTGCAACCACTTGTGATCCTGAAGCTCTACAATCTGAGAGTTAAACCTTATCCCCAAAGATGACAACACTTGTGCTGTCACGGCAAGGTTTATCAGAGACACACTTTGGAAGTGGAGAGGATGGCATTGCTTGCCAGGTGTCTGGACCTCAACCTCACTATACACTTGAAATACTCTTGGGAATGGACCAACATAACCACACTTGTTTCACACTTGTGTCTTACAAGGACGACGTGTCAGTTTGGGTCTTCTTAACATTGAAACTTCACATAATAAATGGTTTAATTTTCCAAAATGTCCTGTTGTTTTAAAGTTTACCAAACACCAAACAAGATTCAATTGTAAAATACATTCTTTGGCAGAAACATTTTGCATCCCACAGCTCTCCTGCTCATTCCACAAGGGCATGCTCTTTACAAATGCATCATCATTCCAAATCAAAACAGGCATTGTAACACGATGGAATTTATTAGGAGGAAACATTGTTACAACAAAGAAATAATC
This sequence comes from Oryzias celebensis, assembly GCA_014656515.1. NCBI lineage: Eukaryota > Metazoa > Chordata > Actinopteri > Beloniformes > Adrianichthyidae > Oryzias > Oryzias celebensis. The sequence goes on along the minus strand of BNCR01000003.1, from coordinate 22,749,506 downwards.
AACCAAAAAAAACCTTTCACTTTTTTCTGCTAAATTTAATTTAAGACTGTAAATCTTTGCTAGCCTCAGGGACTTCCATCTATCTTTTATTCAGACTAATTACTTTTTTGACTAAATTAACTTCAACTCTATTCAACTATATTTGCAGATTAATATATCTCTAATGAGCACCCACCCCAACTTCATTAAACCCACAAACGCTCATGTAACTAGAGCCGTTTAATGTATGCACATATAAATGTGAATATGGGTCAACAGATTGATGATGTACAAGAGTCAATTAATTTTTACTCCAATTTGATACAACATAAATGATATTTGATGGGTATTGATGGGTATTGATCTCGATGATATTTACATTGACCAAGCTAAAAATTTTCATCGTATCAACATAACACAAATGTGATGCATACATGGTTATACCTTATTTTAAAGTACATTTTTGTTATGCCAAGTAAAATGTGTAAAGAAGGTGTACATGTTACTTAACATTAAAAATCCTCTCATTCTTACATTGTCCATTCCACGACATGATTCATTCATCATTATTTAAAATTGAATTGTTGAAAATTAAATAAAACTCCTGCTATTTTAAAGAAAACCTTTAGAACTAACCTAAAAGCTTTATTAGATTTTTCTTTTCTTTAATTAACCCTAAAATTCTTTTCCTTTAGTTTCCAACTCCCCGTTTTCAAAAAAGAAGCATTCGGAGCTGCATTTTCATGCTTTCTTTATCCTATTTATCACCAAGACCTTATTGAAATTTCACCTGTTAAAAACAATTGAAGAAAAACGTATATTATTATGTACTGGCACATGTACTCACATAATTATGTCTGAAGCCTGCCTTGATATCCTTGTTTGCCTCCAATGCTTGTACCTTCTGTGCAAGTTCAATAAAATCAAAAAAGTAATTCTAGCTCTAGTGCCCCTTGGGGTAACAAATAAAATCGCAAAAATAACAGGGTCTTAAATTAAGCAAATTTAGTCGGATAACAAATATATTAGCACAAACACTTTGAGAATTATGTCAGTTGTTTGATTTGTTTAATTTCAAATGTTTTTTTTGGTTCTCTTAGTTTTCTTTGCGATCTGTTTTCAGGTCTTTTCCCTGTCAGCCACAACCGGTCCAGATTGTCAAATATCCACAGCCGACGTGATTTAGGCAATAATCCTGTTTGTATTTAAGTATCTGGTTTCCAGTTCATTCTATTTCACACTTTTTATTTCTCCACTGGTTTACAGTTTGTTCATGCTTAAGTTTATTAATAAAATTTTGAAGTTTGTGCCATCAAGATGATCTCCTGCAATTTGCATCCTTTTCAAACAGTTCTTGACAATTTCAATCATTCACAAAACTTAGAGTGTCACAAATGTGCTATAAAAAACAATGTATTTATTTGCAGTTGCTTTTATTTAAATGCAGAAAGATAGGTTTAAATGTCACTTGAAAAAAATATTTTTTAAACATTTAACTTCATTCTTGAGTCAATTTTTCATTGTAATACAGTACAAACAACATAAACCTAGCAACATTTTTATTAAAGTTCATGCATGTCACTTGGTTTCATCAACTGATGTGTTTTTCCATCTATCTTTTGTTTTTTTTCTTGACTAGGGTCAAAGGGATTGTTGAAGCCTATCCCAACTGGCAGTTGCAGAGTACATTCCTAAATTATACCAATGTATAGCACAGACATACAAGCACACATTTAGCATTTCCTCTGAATGAAATGTTAAGTCTGTCATAGTTTTTAGGCTCTGGGAGGAAGTTGGACCCCCCCCATAAAACCTATGTGTGCACATGGAGAGCATACAAAACCATCACACAAAGATCCCAGCCAATATTTGAACTAAAACTGTTTTCTGCAAGACAGTAGTTCTAACAATTTAGAAACAAAATGTATCCTGAAACAAATACTTTTGATTGGATACTATGTGCCATATGAGGTTTATGCCAACTTATCTGTTTTGCATACATTTGAGGCAGAAGCAATACTGCACCAAAGCCTTCTGGCTGTCTGGCAAATCTGTTTCAAGTACCGGCCAGCCCCCACAAACATCCTTTGTGATTGGATCAATTTTCAGGATATGAGCATCATGAACATAATCAAATCTTACTTTTTGGGTAGACTGTCTTGTATTCTGGTAATTGTTTTGACATGTGTGACACAGTTTTGGACCAACTCCTTTTACATAAAAAAGAAATGAGTAAACATGCACAAGACTGGACTGCATCCCCACTTGGTGAACATTGCAAGAATGTTTACAAAAAAAAAAAGGTTGTCCATCGGTTAGTTGCAAATTCAAGGTTAATTTGTGAAAGAAATGCATTATGTACATAAAAAATACTTGTGATATTTAAATAGTAATTTAAGTAAGAGTACAATTTACGGTGGGGTTACTGAGTTCACAAATTCTGGGGTCTGTGGTAAATTTAAGATTGTTCCAAAAGGAAACAAATATAAAAACAAGACTTTACTTTTATAACACACAATGTTGAATAAAAACAAAAATTCATTTTATTTTATCCACATATAGAAATAAAAAGGTGAAATGTAGTTCACATAACACATTTGTAATTTATCTTTTGTTCGATAGGCCTTTTGGCAATAAAATACTCTGTTTTAAGAGGCAGCAAATTGAAAAATCCAGCTACACAATGAGCCTCTTGCACTTATAAACAACTCTTACAGTAAAAAAACTAACAGAAAAAAACAAATATATTTTAAAAAAGAGACCATGTGCCCCCAGTACCAAAAAAATAAAAAATAAAAAAATAAGGCAGCCGGAAAACTCCTTCCTGTTGTCTATAAAACATAAAACGTTGGTTAACTTAAAGCCTAAGCCGGCAAAAAAAAAAAAAAACATAAAAAAAAGAATGGTGGTTTGCGGTGGTTTTAAGAAAAACTTGACCAGACGATTTTTCTCTAAAAGTTGAGATCGGTCAGTGGCCATCCGAGCACATTTTGAGGTCACACGGTGACAGTCCAGTGACAGGCGGGAATGACACCATTTTGAAATCAGGCGACATCTGGGTACCCACGGGACGGTGGCAGCTGGAATCGCTGGCCGGCAGCACCTCTGACTGGAGGAGTGTAAATGTCTCCAGCGGCAGTTGTCCATCTCAAGTGCCAAAGGCTGCCAGCCACCCGGTAGCTCAGGGGTTTGTACAAATCTTCTATTGTTAAGTGCAAAACAGTGATTAATTCAAACAAAAATCAAGAGCAGCTACTGCCTTCGGCCTGAAGCAAAGTACAGAAGAAGTTAGCTATTAGTAGCGCCAGCTTTGACCATCCAATCAGAGGCTATTCTGTCATTTACCTTCATGAAGCTACAGAGACTCCAACTCAAATTCTGATTGGTTCCATCAACGCCAACGTGTTTATTCAGCAGTGTTTTTTATGGAAAGCCGACCTCATAACCAGAAGTTGAAGTTGAAGCAGTGACTGTATGAGTGAAAGGCTGACTTGTATGAACATAGCAACAAGTGAGGGCTAAAATCTGATTGGTTAGAAACTTTACTGTAAAAAAAAACTGTCTGACAGCAGTACAGTCGGAGGGGTTTGGTCTTAAATATATTTTGGACAAGTTTCTGTCCAAAGATCTGCTGTTCAAGGACAACTCTTCTTCTTTTCCTTTTGGCTTCTCCCTTCAGGTGTCACCACAGCGAATCAGCTTCCTCCATCTAACCCTGTCTTCTGCATTCTCTACTCCAGCTACTTTCATGTCTTCATTCACTGTCTCCATAAATCTCCTCTTTGGTCTTCCTTTAGATCTCTTGTCTGACAGCTCTATACTTAGCATCCTTCTACCAATATATTTACTGTAAACTCAGTTTAAACACTAATATAGTGTTCTGTTAAAACCCCCCCCCCCCCCCCCCCCCGCTGTAAATGATGCCAGTATAACTTAGATGGATAAAGAGGAAAAAACAACAAAAAAAAAAAGTTGAACATTTTTAAAACTCCAAAGTTCAACTTAGTTATGCAACGCCTGGTTGTTAGTTTCTAGTGGTGTTCTTTTTTCTTGAAATCCATTGGGTCTGAACAAGGCTTCTTCCTGTCCCGCTGGACTGCAATTAGGCTGGTTGGAGTGATGTGGTGCCAGAGGCCTTTGTATGAGCTACTTCACACAAGTCCTCAGGGAAATCGCAAGTCTTACCTCTCTGAAACTCTTTCTGTCTTGCTTTCTATACTGTCAGTCTCACTTTTGACTTTTTCTTTTCTGTCTCTTCAGTTCTTCTTTCTGCTTCTTCCTTCCCCCAGTTTGTTGATCTCTCCCATCCTGTTTTATTTATTTTTTTTCAAGTTGACTGGCTTGCGCTCCAGCACCTATAACTTATTTAAGAGCTATATGTTTAGTTTCCATTGCCATTGATTGGTCACTCTGCCACACAGCAGGGTAGCAACTCTATTGATTAACATGTTTCCTTCAGATTTCTCGCTCACCAGCTGATCCAAAGCTGTGCTTCATTAGGTGTTAGCACAGACAGAAGAACGTGATGAAGAGAGGTGTAAAGAGAAAAGGGACAAAGCAAGAACATTCAAAACACAAACTTGTGTGTTACTTCAAATGTTTTTGTGCAGAAAGGAGAAAATGCATGTGAACAACTGTTAGTGAATCATTCCACTCAAGTGAGAGTAAAACAAATTATTTATTTCAAAGAAAGCATAGCTTCATGAGTTGCTTAACCTCCAAAGTCCCACTCCAATCATATTTTGATCTATTGCAAAATTGTTCCCATGGTCTTTTATTATGATTGTGCTGCTTTTTGTAAAAAAAAAACTGATTAAACTATTTACTACTAGTTAAATTCATTTGATTTAAAATCTATCAGCCTCTGTGAATGAATGTGGTTAGGCTACTATGTTGATTGAAGCATTTTTTCCAACTGAGAAAGAAAAAACAAAGCAAAAACGACGCTACAGCTAAGAAGCTGACCACAGGCTTTTATGTTACTGGTCAAGCCCACTTGAGATCAAACAGGTTGAATGCGGCCCCTGAACCAACATGAGTTTGTCAACCCCTGTCTTAAATCAAGTTCAATATTAAAGAAGTGCGAGATGTTTAGTAGAAATTTTGATTTGAAGAAGATACAGTTTTTGAAAATCTACAGGAAAGCCTGTGCAAACCTGTCATTTTGTCTCCTTGCATGTATGTGAGACTCAAACCCTATACAGTCGAATACAAGCACTTGCACACTAATTGGAAACTTATCTCTCTTAAACACACACAGACCGTTCATGACCTTCATCACCTACTAATTGGCGTAGGACAGTTTTGGATTTTACAAGACTGCAGTCAAATGCCTGTGCATGAGCATGTGTATGCGTGTGTGTGGGTGTGTGTGTGTACGCCTGCAAAGATTTCACATAGAAACCTTGAGGAAACACCTGCATTTGTACACCATGCCAATTAGCCTACTTCAGCAGTTCAAAACCTCTTTTTGAGCCTCCTCCATCCTGAAGTACCACTTACAATGAAGCCTCCTTTTCCACTTTTACTCTGTCTTTCAGAACTCTCATAAAATCCAGTTTGAAACAATTCTTCAACTTTTTTTTTTTCCAAGTGGAGCCACTGCTCCTCCACACTGAGAGAAGTCAAGATGGCATAAACATCTCTAAACATCTTAGAGGCATGTCCCATGAGGAGGAGGCCCCGGTCAACCCAGGATGCTGTGACGGGACGATCTCTGGGAGAACCTTGGAGTTCTACCGGAAGAACTAGAGAAAGTTTCTATTGAGGGAGGTCTGAGCATCTCTGCTTAGACTGCCGTTTCCAGATAAGTGGTAGAAGATGAATGATGTGAATGTTTTAAATGTGCCTGCGGTGAGAAATGTGCGCACGTATGCATATTTCTGAGCAAAAAAACAAATTAAAGAAATGAACTCGAAGTTTGTATTCCCCTGAATAGTCAAAAACACATTGTATTACAGACCCCTCTTAATTTAAAGCCTTTTTTTAAAGTCCTCCCCAATTGAAAGTTACTCTCCAGTGCTCATACGGATGCTTCTGCCATTCCTCACATGCTTTTTATAAAGGCCAATTCCTGCGGAATGGCCAGAGTGCTCCAGATAAGGTAAATTGAGCTGTTCTGAATGGCGCCATATAATGGATTACTCTGCCTGCAACAGCAGAAAAATGTTGGCTTCATAAAGCCAGTAGTAAAACAAAATGCTGACCATTCGCAAACAATCTGTTGTCATCAAAAATATAGCAAATGGTGTTGAATAAAAAGGGAAATAAGAAAAGATGTGTCTTCCTCTTTACTTACACATGCTGTGTCTTTCACTCTTGTCCACTGGACAGTAAATCCCCCCTTTATCCCCACTTTAATCAGAATAGTATCCTGTTGTTTTGATGGCTTTGTGCCCTTTTATATATATGTGTGGAGAGCTTAAAGTTCCAAAATGTTTCGATTAATTTTCAAAGCATTCCCAGTGGCTTTTTAATTATGATTTTGCCATTTTTAGCCAAAATTAAAAATAAAAAGGATTTGTTTTCTACAGAGTACTGGTAGTTCATTAGAAATCAGCTCAACACCAGCTCAGATAACAAAGATGTACAGAGGTCTATTTGTCTACAAGTGGATGCAGCAAAATAAAGCAGAGCAGGAAGTTTGTGGCCTGATTGATAGTTTTCATGTCACGCCTGCAAGCTTTTTTGAAATACATGTTTTTGTCTGCTTCTGATTCACAAGGATTTGAATGAAGAATTACTCAGAAATGCAATTTTAAGCTTAATTTTATTTATATACATCCTCAATTATGAGAGCAATGCCACAAGAACATATTTAATGGTAGATAAGATACCAGAACAAAGACCCTGATACACAAGAGCTCAAATGGGCCTGACATAAAATAAAACATAAAGGAAGGTGTTAGCAAGCAGGTGGTCTGCAGAGATTTTCATGTGAAGATCGTTCTATTGGCTTGAATGGGCAAGCAACTCTAAAAATATCTATGCATTAGTTTGGTTTAAATTGCAAGTTTGGAGGGAATACAAACGAGAACTTACCAGAAGAGACAACAAGCATATAAGAAAAGCAGCTGGTCCATGTAGTGCTTTGCCAGCGATATAAAGATGTTTTCTTTTTTTTTCCAACTCAAAGTACATGATTACATTCCTCACTCCCCTTGGTTTACTGGTCTCATTCATCCCCACTAGGGTTCACATGCAAGTAAAATGAGACTCCAGTTTTCCCGTAGATAAGAATTTCCTTGTTCACAAAATGGCCAAGTGGGGCTGAAAGGAAACTGATGATGCCATAACAAAAATTAAAAAAAGAAGAAAAAGTTCTTGTTTATCTTGTTGCAAGTTATCAGTAAATCCCACAATGCTCAATTTGTCTATTTCTTTCTTGAGTTTTACAGTCACATTTGCATGAACGCATTAATCATGACAGAAAAATAGCTTCATGTTAATTGATTGCTTTAACTGGTTTCCCCTCAGAAACAGCAAACGATCAAAGTCAGTGCAGCAAAGCCTGCCGCAGTGATTTTCCCCGATGAGAGAAAGAAAACATTACACATCGCTTCCTCTTTCTTTGAATTATTCAGTTGCACCTCAGGCCATTGTCTATTGATGTTCCCACAGCCTTAACACTAGCCACATCTAATAACCCCTCCCTTCGATAATCATAGTTTTATCATGTGGATGCGTCTGATTTAGTATTCATAGCAGGGAAGGTTCAACAAAGTGGAGTGAGCACTGATTCAATTGGATAACCTGACCCATATGTTGTAAAACAATATAGTGTAATTAGAATCCTCTGGATTAATCTAAATGTGGTAATCATTTTATGGAAGCGCAGCAGCTAATACTTCAGGACTTTATTATTAGAGCACATTAAATTATACACTCTGCCTGCTGGCTCAACATATGTTCTATTTAAGTGCACAAAGTGTAAGTGAGTGACTGAAATGTTAAATATTTAAGTAATCCAAGTCATCCTCACAATTTAACTGTGTGATATAGTTTGGATTTTTACACCAGAAAAAAAGTACTGGTATTTGAACTGAGACAGGTATCATACTAGCAGGTCTTTTCAGTTCCCATATTTTCCACACTAAAAAGCTGACTTAAAAGTACTTTTATTTCCCACAAAACAACCGTGCACCTAATATACATTTTTTATTCATTCTGGTTGAGCTAACTGATGTAGAAGCGATTTAGAGAGGTACACGGCGTTCTGTTGGGGGTTTATTGTAAATACCCAACATGTAGTGGTGTCGAACTGTATTTTTTTTTTTACATCTTATTACAGTTACATTTATTCTAGATGTATCATTCCGTTTTTTTATGAGTTATAAACAAATTTGGGAGTTATTGGTATTGTGAATACACTAATGCAGCTAAAGCTTCTAACATAGTACTGTGTTGCGTGTTACAAAGTTCCAGAATTACTGTGAACGCAGACATAAAGTCTGACTGACTTGTCTCTGACTCTTGTTTCGCTTCATGTGTCTTTAAGCTACGTTCACACAACCTTTGGCAACATGTAATCAAGCAGCCTCTTTCAATGACTCACAGGAACTTCTGCACTTAAAACTCAGGCACAGCTTCGCACATTTTTAAGACTCTCTATGTACAAAATGCGTAGCCATTGAACGCGTGTTGAAAGTTTAACAGGTCAAACTTTGATGAATCAGGGAATCGGATTTGGTAGTGATGTATGGATGGTGTCCCTTTTAACTCATGGAAGTGTCAACCTTTTGAAAATTGATCATGGTGAAAAAAATTGTAGTTTCGATTTGTGCGCGGCCGGAAATATATGACACCCAGACTTTCATATGTCCGAATAGAGCTGTGAAAGAGAAAGCTTGGAGCAATATTTGAAAGATTTGCACCGCTTCAACATTTTGCAACAAGCCTGTTCCAACGTTTGGTGGCGGATATGCACTAGCTGTGGCAGTTCTACACTGGATTGGTTCCCCTTCCCAGGAAACACCTTAAAAGGAAAAGATAAAAGATAAAAGGAAAAGATCAGAGCTCTGAAGATGCCCGTCTACCCGTGGGTTTTTGGTCCACTATCAGCTTTCCACACGCATTGGGGGTTCACCTTCGGTCAACCTTCACACCACATCTTAATGAGTTGCTGTGTTTCATCGTTGTGGTGGTATGACATTGTTTTTTAGAGAATTCTGTTAAGGAACTACAAGGTGGCTTTTGGGATGACGTTGCAGCAGTGGCGGACGCGTGCCGCGTAACGGGACACAGAAAAGCACGTAAGAAGCGGTTTTAGGGGTGTTAAAGCAAACGTTCTAACAAGCGATGAGTCAGGCCATTTTTTCCTATTTGATAACACGACAATCATTGCTTTACATTTGTCTGCGGCCCATCCGTTGGGTTATTCCTACTCTGTTTAGATCGTGTGACTACTGGCTTTGGCGGCTGTTTTGGTTCAGTTATTCTCCTGGAGCAAATTGTATTCGGACTAAGGAATCTTAGAACGAACCGAAGCTCAGTCCAGTTGGAAACAAACAGAGAACACCTCAAAAGATGCGTCCATTCTAAATATACACCATTAAAAATACATTTGATATACCTGTACTAAGATTGAACGCCCATTTCATGCTCGGTGTGCCAGGCTTCATAGTTTGGTGCCTTATATATGACAAAAGTTAGAAAATTAGCTGTTTATTGATGGTGCATTTTATAATCCGGTGTGCCGGACAATAGCTTTTTAGACTGCATCCTCAAACTGTTTTTTTTCAGTGTTCAGTCCCTGAAACCCTACATTTTTCGACCATTAACAGAACACAAAAGTCAACTCCTCCACCCACTGAAAACAGGGAGATTCAGATAAATCACCCTGTGAGCATCTTCTTATTTTAATGACCTGTGCTTCACTGTGAGGGAGCAGCTGTGATTCAGGATGTCTCTCAGCAGGTACAAAGCCCACACACACACGACGGACAGGAAATTACAGCCTTACCTGGGCCAGCACTCACCTGTGCACCATCCTGACTCAGTGCCTGCTGCCCAGTGGGCGAGTAAGCCTCCAAAACAGTTGTATATTGCATAATTTTTCTCTTTTAATCCTCACATCTCTTTTTTTTAATTCAAATCCTTTACACTGGGGCTCTGTGTGTGTCAACACGATTCTCTTTGGAACCCACAAGGAGGAAACATAAGGAGCCGCAACATTTCAGGTCCCAGGTATTGATGTGGAATTTTTAAAACCGTTTTTATTTCTTCACTATACTTTATTTTGTTTGCAATTTGTTCTTAAACTCCCAAAATGGTTTTCCTTTTTATTTGTGCTTTATCAGGCGACATATGCGTCACACTACTTTAAATTCAGGATTCATCTTCTCACAGCAATCTGCATGAGTCAAAAAAAAAAAAAAGCTGTGACAATAACAATGTAACTTGTTTGCCAATCGTATTTCATTTGAATTTGTGCTTATGTTTTTATTTATTTCTAAAAAATGTAAACCTCCCTTGGACCAGCCTGGCACAACAGTATTTTGCTTTTTGAGCAGAGACTTGGAGCACAGATGGCCGTGTTGTTGTTATTGTAGCAGAAAAGAATTGCTAAATGAATATCCAGGAAACAGTAAATTGGGCTGAAAGATTCTTTTTCTGTTGTTTTTGTTTTAAATACAGGATTGGAACAGCTGAAAATAATGTTGAATACATTAAATACATAAAAATACACAAACTGACAGCATGAGATCTGCTCAGGTGAAGAAAAAAAGACAAATATAGTTTTAAAAAATAGATTAAAATAGTTGAAAAGGGTACAAAAAATGTTCACAATTAAAGCACTGAATGTGAGTTAAAGAGTTACTAAAATAATATCCTGTGACTTGTGTCTTCATTTTCTCTTTCTTCCCTCATTACAGCAAAATGACACCAAAGTTAATTAAGAACTCACTCCATGTCATTTAAAGCAGTCTAAGTAAATTACTTGCTCATCTTACTTACATTTTGCCGTTGGATAAATTACAACTTTCACATAAAGATCCCAGGCTTGGGCTTATTGCTCTGTGTTTTAGGATCTTGAAGGCCCCTCCTTCTGCTCCAGGTGTTCTTCAACAGATAACCTTGGAACTCTGTGAGCTTCTTGGACTTCTTGCTGCATCTCTGCGTGAGAGTGGAAGACTGCCAACCTCAGCTTGGAATTTTGGGAGCACATTCGAATGCTCACTCTGTCAACCCCTCAGCCTTACAGAGGAGGGAGATTATGCTCCACAGAAAATAAATGTTAGTTTACTGCGAATGGATCACATCTGAGTCATTGCTTTAAAGTCCCACTCCAGCCCATAAACATAAAAAAAAAAAAAACTGTCATTTTCTGGGATAGTGCTTCCAAACCTTGGTCTTTGGGGCACGCTGTCCTTCCTGTTTTCCATATTGCCCTGCTTGGGCACACCTATTCAGGTCATCATTAAACTCTGCAGAAGGCTGATAATGGCAGGTCTATGGTTGGGAAACACTGTTCTAGGACATAGTTAATGAAGCGTCAGAAGTTCATTAGATAATCACCGTTTGCGCTGAGTAAGCCTGTGCTCATTTCCCATCATCTTTTTTGTTTACACCATCTCCCGCTAGCTTCTAGCCCCTCACAACCTTGACCTAACTTTGCTGATATTTGAGCTATTCACTTATGCAGTTTTGAGCCAGATTCCAGCTTGAATGGGGATAACGAAGAGCCACATGATTCTATTTGTCTGCAAGTGGACACATCATAAGGGAGCAGAGCAGGCAGCTTGTGGCCCACCCACTGTAGCACCCACTACAGGCTGAAAGACAATGTTGAGCTTAATTTTCTTCATGTTTTCTACGTCATCAGAAAAATGCAACAAAAACATGTTAAAAAGAACCTCCTTTTCATCGGAGTGGGTCTTTAATGTAAAGCTAATAGCGCAGTCCAGAAATCGATATACCTGCATAAGGTTTTGTGCTTCAGTTGCATCAAATTGCTTGAGATTTGTTCTAATAAGAAAAAACTTCAACCAGATGATTCATTAAATATATTTACCTTAAACACATGGTGTGTTAGAACTTTTCTCCCTCATTCATTTGTCAGAATTGACAGTCAAGGTTTCTTGATTATCCCTTACCACCTACATGATCACAGTTTCTTATCAGTATTATTTGCCTGATCATACTAATAGATGACGAATAACAAAGGGGATGTTGACACTTTGTATATTATGTAGCTTTATGTTAGTTTGTATCTTCAGAACACACATAACCACACTGGTCAACAATTTCAACTTTTTACTCCTCTTCAACTGTTATATAGATTTAAAAAAAAGTTTATTTATTACACTTTGGTTGCAGAAAGCACCAGAAGTCCTTTTTTTCTGTTAGCACTGAGTTATTTTCAAAAAGACTTCTGTTCAGATACAGTTATTCAGCATTTGTAACTATGTCCTCACAGACATCATACCTTCTTCAAAGTTTTCCAGCTGTGACACCTTTACAGTGTGACAGAGAACTGTCTTCAGAACATCTCACCTCTCCTTTCCAATGGCTTTGGACTCCCAATTGTCTTATTCCAAGAGAAGAGACTTCAGAGTCATGATAAGGCAGCCGGCTCAGGTGGCAGGTTAGAGTCTCTGGAAACCATATGGACCTTAACCAGCATCTGGAGAAGATCTCAGATTGAAGGCGATATCTGTTGCGAGGTGTTTAAATGATTCATCTGCATAAATATATTGCACACCCTTTTTTTCCAATGTAACATAAAAGCTCCAAAGAAAAACTGTTAGTTGGGTAATTCTATAATAACACTAAAAGTGAACCTGCAATTGGCTTCTACTCAGTTGGATGTCATATTCTACTTTCTTTAGATATAGTGCTCATTTGGAAAAAAAAAAACAGGATACAAAATGTGAACCTTTCTTTTTTTCTAGTTTGCCAAACACAATCTAAAAAACAAGTCATATCTGAATCTACAGTCAGTGACTTAAAGAAACTTAATTTGTCACTATCATGAATGTTCATGAAAACTGCATGCAGACACATGGGTCACTGAAAGTTGTTAAAAAGTTTTGATATTGTTTTTTTTTTAAAAAACAGTTCCTCATAATTGTTTTTGTGTGCCATGTTAAGTCTAAGCCTATTATTTTTTTAAATGTTGTGTCTAGTACCCGTTTTTTGTTCTTAAGTAGCTAAGTATATAATTTTGTGATCTTTTTTCTCCCCTAAATAATGTATTTTGGCATAAAACAAGCCAGATTTTAGATTGAAATAACAGGTGACAAAGCTTTCTAGGAGTTTTTTTTTTCTCTTTTTCAACATTGTCAAAATAAAGTTGCTTTGTTTACCATGCACTCTGTATGTTTAACAGACTGAGCTACAGTTCTTGTCCTGAGGCTGCAAAGTATGATCTCTAACAGTCTGTCAGCAACCTTTCTTTGCTTTCTGTCTGATCAAAGCCTCTGCTGAGCAGCACCCGCTGCTGCAGGTCTCTGCCCTCGCTTCTCCTCGCTCGATGTAAAGAAGAACAAAGTCAGGCTGGGGAAGGACAGACAAAGGAGAACAGAAGGGGAGAAAGTGAAACTAGAGAGGCAGGCGAGAGGGATGGGCCGTGCTGGGAGGTCAAGTTTGATAAGCACTTCAGATCTCCTACAGCGCAACAAGAAAATCGGGCTCAGCTAAGCTGAAGGAGGAATGTGGACGAGATGGAAGCAAAAGGTTGGAAAAATGTGAACCTAGGCAAAGGGATAAAATTCAACAGTTTCAGGTCATCAAATATAGAAATCCCTGGGCTAAATTGAGCATTTACGTATTTTTACAAAATCTTCCCTTTATCTGCTATATCCATCTTTGCGTTTCGTTGGTTAGAGCTTAGAGGATTGTCAGTACATCCATGCAGATGTCTGTTTTCATGTGCCGTAGTACCCCAAGACAACTTGGATATATTTTGTTTGCGCCAAGCAGGACTATTTGGAACATTAAAAGCTTCTTTGGACACCATTTCTACACTTTTTTCATCCAAGAACTTTGTTCCAGAATTATCTAGAAGTGTTCTTTTGAAAATCGCCTTTGTGGAATTAGGTTCTACAAACTCCAGAGGTGTGGATGCCAAAAAAAAAAAAAAAAAAAAACTTTCAAAAGTTTCCTAACTTTGTGTTCACATTTACAATTGAAAGAGCCTTTTGTGAAAATACTTAATTAAAGTTTATTTTGGAAAGAAGATTAATCTTTGTTTCAACAAAATAAGAATAAGACTTGTTTGTCTCACTGAAAATGTGTTCTTGGAGTGATACAGAAGAATTCTTGGTGTTTTTATTCGTGTTTAGGGGACATGGATGAAATCTAAGCTTCAAACTGTGACGGAGTGTCAGCATCCTTCTAGCAGCTTAATCTTTCATTCTCCAGTGTCACTGTCTATTGTTGTCACTGTCATTGTCTGTCTTTGTCTGGGTTATTTTGTCTTTCAAGTCACTAAGTTGGAAAAAGGTAAGGTGTCAGAGCGCATGTGTGCGTGGTTGTTTGAATGAGTGGGACATTCAAGTTCATGGAAAGTGTAATCTTTTAGTGTGTGGCATGAATGCTAAAGACAACAATGTTAGATTTTAAAGTAACCTTTGCTTCTGTCATGTTATTTTTACCAGGTGTGTCCAGGTATTAATAGGAAAAGCCAAAAAACTTTAGTTTAAAAGTGTGTAAAGTAAAAAACAGAAGCTCACTGGAAGTAGTCGAGGAAAGTTAACCAGAAAATATAAAGAAAAAGAGAAAAAAATGTGTTTAACGACAAATTGTTACAAAATAATATACCATCCATTTTTTTTTTGCTCTGTGTTGTTTAGTTTCTTTTATTTAAAAAATGAAAGCGCAGCGTATCAAACGTTTATGAACACCTTCTTTTATTTGGGATCATTTACTTCTAGCAATCGAGCAAGGGTGGGTGATGAGGTGCAAACGTATTAAAAAAGCTAAGGTTTGACAAAATAACAAAAGATTTTATTTATAGTTATACCTAAAAAACCTTGGTGACTGACATTATTTCCTGATAGTTGATAGTTATTTCCTGTTATATTTTCGTATTCAGAGGTTAAAGAATCTCTGCAAGAGGTATCACATGTTTGGATCAGGTGTTGCAAAAGCATCACCTCAACTTGTTTTTACTGAGTTCTTCCTTTTAATCATCAATGTCATCAATGTTTTCTATTTCAGGCCAAACATTTTTAAATATTGCAAAACAGGCAGCTCATCACTTATGATAAATTATTAGACCTCCAACAACTTGATCATCATCAGCTTACATTAATGTCTTACGTTTTTCTTCCTGTTTCTTTTTCATGTTATTTAAATGTTTCTTTTCTTATGAAGGATGTGGCTTATTTTGGCTAGTTGGTTCCTTTAAGTAGACTCGTGTTCTTTAGTTATTCTTTATCAAAATGTTGATTTCAGCTTTGATGTTATCAACGGTATAATAAAAATGATTCTGTTCTGTCTTCTTTGTTTATATGTCGCAACATTCATTCACAGCATTCATTTTTGTCTGTAGTTGAGAACAGGGATGGGCAAACTACAACTATATGGTCCGTTTAACTATTTAATCTGGCCTACCAACCTGGAATAAATTATATTGATAATCGTAACATTGTTAATAAGGATTTATTTTCCTTCTGGTGTGTCCCCATTGATGGCACATGAAATTATTCAATGCATGAAAAAATCTATTCTTAACATATTAAACTTTGTCTATAGGGGAAGAAAGTTATTCTGCATTCATGTGGTGTTAAAAGAGTTTGAGTTGTTTTTATGACGTTCATGAGTGTTTTCCAAGCTGAACATCCATTTTTCTGATCATTCCAAGACCACATGAATGTGGAATTTTTCAAAGTTTGCTTTATTTCTTCAGGGATTTCAACCTACTGGTGCAATTGGAACTAAAATTAGAACGAAAGATAAAAATTTTGAAATGGAAACTCCAAAATATATGTTTTTAATAATACATGACTTTTCAATCCAGATGAAAGCGTGTTTTCATCCAGATTTCATGTTATGTTTTTTCTCTTCTAAGGTGGATTACCAAAACCCTCCACACATCTGTTCCTGATATGGCCTTTCTGCCAAATTCTAGAACCCTTTGTGACCCACAAGTCGTATGGTTTGCCCACCCCTGCAATAGCAGGTATTTACACCATGTGCTGCAATGACAGCTTGACAGCAACATATGCTCCTCACTAACCTCATGATGTTGTTCTGAAGAAATGCATTCTACTCTTCCACAAGTACTATATGCAGTTCAGCCAGGTCACTTGGGGGTATGATCATCCAGTTTCTGGTTCAACTGGCCCCAGACATGCTCAGGGGTTCAGGTCAGCGGATATTAGTGGTGGAAGATAATCAACTATGAACAGAAAGTTGCTGGTGGAATTGGGGGATGATGATGGTCTGTGATGTCTCTGAGGTAAGAACGTGCAATGACTGGACCAGCTACAATAACCAAATCGGTTTTGAGCTGACTGATGATGCCTGCCCAGCCTGTATCACCTCCTCCACCAACACCAGCAATGAAGACCATGTTCGCCTCGCCTTCTCCAGCAATGCTGACAACCATCATGTCTATAAAAGGTGACCCAACACTCATCAGTGAACACGACAGTAGACCACTGCTGGATTGTACAGGCCATACTCTGCATATTATTAACCCAAAGGAGTACTATGGCCAGGTGGGATCTCTGCTCTGCCGCTCACCTGCTGCTCCGCGGAGATGACAGGACTCCTTTCAGGGCAAAATCTCGCTTTGTCTCATCTTTGATCCAGTTTAAGAAAGCACCTTCACTGTTGCAATGAGGGCATGTCTGTACCAATCCTCGACTCTGCACGCATATGCACGCGAAAACGCCAATCCTCCGTTTTGTTTTAAATTGATCTGCATTTTCGTTTCATCTAACAGAGAAAAAATGTCAGAGACTACAAAACCTAAGTAATGAATTAACGAGGGTTTCTAAAGTCCAGTAATTGTAATTAATTACAGAAATTTGTACTGTTATTCGTTACGTTACTCAGTTACTGATAAAATTAATTAAATTACAGTAATTTGTTACTTTGTAATCAGTTACCCCCAACACTGTTGTTAACATAGTACCTATCTGACAAAAAATGAACAAACTTTTAATATAGATTCATCAAGCAATGAACACTGCTGTCTCTGTGACATCCACCTGCTAAATTCTCTAGAACAAATGTTCATCCTGACTGTTCATTTTATGTTCTATTAATTAATTGAAGCTTTTGCCTTTCTTTAGTTTGACAGTTGCAGCTGTTACTCAAGCGTCTTAGTGGACTCATGGGATTGGTGTTGAGTTCCAGGCAGACGGGTAAAGAATGACCTTTTGAGTTGTGGTAAGACATCATGTCAGAAACAGTATATAATATAATATAAACCTACTATACCGTACAGATTATAAACACAGCACTCTAATGACTAATTCATGAGGAAAAGTTAAACACATGCAAACTGGTCAATGAGATGCAGCTCATCTATTTGAAAAATTTAGGGACGTTTCCGAATGTCATCCTCCAAAGTCTCATTAGTGACTTAGTGTGTCTCGTGTCTCCTCCCCTCAGTGTTTGCTGAAGTTCCTGCCTCCCACGTTGTCACTTCTCTCTTTTCCTGAACCAATCTTTCAGTCCTTTGTGTATCAGCAGCTCTTAAAGCTGTCCTTGTGTCTCTTCTTCAGGGCTCAATAACAGATATGTTCCGTTTGCCCACAAGTCTTGAAACTTAACCTCCAGTAAATTTGAGTGACATTAGTTAATTTCTTCTGTTAATGACTGAAACGGACAGAGTTAAACAATTTTGGGAAGTTATTATTTAACATATTTGTGTTTCTTTGTGAAGTGGTTTTCCATATGATAAACCAATCCAGTTTAAAAAAAATATATGCAGTAACACCCCAATTTGATGCACGCCATCATACAAACACAACACTCATTATTTATTTGTTGCTTTCTTGATAAAATCTTCTTTGCATTTTAGCAGAAGCAGCTATTCTTATAAGGTGAGGAAAATCATTTTCATACACATGTGCAACTCGGAGCCCCGGCAAACTGCCTGGGTAATTGAGTTGGGGTGGCAGATTCGACAGAAGAATGCTGTGTCAGCACAAAGGCTTTGCTGTTGCAGAGCAGAGAAGCAGTCAAACTTAACATTGTTTCCCTGCAGACAGTAGTGTATCCACCTGCTCACTCTGCAGGCATTTGGGACATTGAAGCCATCCCGTTTCTGACAGATTCAGAGTGTTACTTCACTTAGCTGCTTTCTGCCATTCCCACCTTTTACATGTTAAGCCATTTTGCAAACCCCTGGTATCCTTGGCTCTAGGGGTTCTCTCTTTATCAAAGACAAAAAGAGAAAGAGAGGAGAAAAAAATGCTGGAAGCTATTAAGAATGAATTTTTTCATGCATTGAATCATTTCATGTTATTGAGTCAGAAATGCCATTATATTTTCATTACAGCCACATCGAAGAGGTACATGTAAATTGGAACTCTGTAGATATCCCCCAAATTATGGTCTTACCAGAAAACTCAGGGATTCTTCTCCCTGAATGGAGAGAGGAAGCCAGCACCCAAGGGACACGGCCACCATTGCTCAGGGCCTGGTTCACCCCATCAGGGATGGGGTAGGGGTTGTGTGTGTGTGTGTGTGTGTGTGTGTGTGTGTGTGTGTTAGAGTGTATATATATCGTTTAGGGGTAAAGGGTGTGTTTAATAAAGGGTGCAGTTAAAATTGGCGACTAAGGCACTGAGAGGACATCTCCTGATTGCTCAGAGTGATGTCTAAGCACCCCTCGCCAAGGGTCCTACATGTCTAAGGTGCAATGGTTGGAATATGTTTCTAACAAAATAATCAAATGTTTATTAATTAGCATTATAGATTAGAAAACAAATATAAAATATAAAACAATATAAAAACAAAGACATTACCTCAAAGTTAGGTAAAGTGATGAAAAGCGCTGCACAAATGGCCAGACTGACTTGTCTGTGTGTGATCACATGACCCGTTAGCTTGTTGGGTTGATTTATAACGATGGATTGTGTTCATAATCGCTGTACTATTAATGGGCCATGATGTAACCAAAATCTGGCTTTTCGTTAATATAAGAGGAAAAAAACAGACCTAGTGTTTACATGGTAAACTGACCTAAAAGCAAAAATTAAGCAATCGAATGTTTGCCCCTTGATTATTTCCATTTGCTGTTGGGTTTTGAGAACAGACTTGCTCTTGACAGGAGAAATGAAATCCCATAATGGAACTTGGGATGGTCTAAATTCTATGCATAAGTTGTGTGGTCCTACGGAATTTTTAGAGGGTGTGTTGTGCATTTAGAATTTTTTTGAAGACAACCTACATTTTGTCCTTTGTTGCTCATTGTAGTTTGACTCAAGGAATGCTCATTTTAACTAGTAGCCCAGATGTGTTGTATGAAGTGAGGATTTGCAGAATGTGCACATTCTGCATATATAATATATATATATAGAGATATATATAACAAGTCTTTCCTGCCATTTTAAACAGTGAATGCCCAAAATATATATGTATCCCAATAAATAAATATATAAAGAAAAACTGGGCGTGCAGTGTAAAATGAAAAATATAAACAAGATAACATCACAACTGAATTAGATTAGATCTATATTTAATAATTCCCAAAGGATAATCCAGTTTAAATTTAAATTCATTCACATTCCCCACTAACACTACAATACAAGCAGATGATTTTACTAAGTAAAAAAACTAGCACACAAATAATGGATAAGAAGAATTAATTTATCATTATCTATATAAAAGCAAAGCAACAACATACATTGGAACTATACTATTGTTTGTTTTCTTTTCTTTTTCTCTTTATAATTCCAACCTAAGTATTTTTCTCTTTTTTAATTGATATATTTAGAGATTTGAGGGTTTGGTAAAGTTAAGTTAGAACGAGTGGCTGGGCTGAGTGTGATTATCCTTCAGCCTGCTGCATTACATCCAGCAGAACATCCCTTTCTCACCTCGGGCTCTACTCTCACCTCTGTCACTCAGCTGTGGCGGCCATTCACACTTGGACTGTGAAATCGCACTTTTTGCAACACGCCACGCTCTGTCCCTCCCTCCCTTCCTCCCTCCTTCCCTGTCACTAAATTCAAATTGATGGACAATGTATTCATTAATTTCTCCTTCAAAAGTAGCAGGTTTTCTCATTTTCTTGTTCCCACATCTGACTCGTTACTAAAGCATCATGTATCTAAATATCTGCTTTTTTACATTTTATTTCAGTTTAAACAGTCTAAAAGCTCTACTGGTTTACTGAAAATAGAAGCTTTGTTCTTTTGTATTTGCATCTTTAAAACACAATTCCCACTAATGATAGTGGTGCATCTGCTTCTCCCAGCTGCTTGAAAGGGAGTCTGAAGTTGGGTGTGAACATTGATCAGTAAATGTAGTAAGTGAAGCATTTTTTAAAGTTTGTTTAACATCATTAGACAAATTTGGATTGCTTTGGTTTTTGACTCATGGTACAAAATCTGCTTTGAATTTACCAACATTTTGCCACAAACTATACACTGCCAATGGTCGTTAGTTTCCATATGCAAAAGGCTGTGCAGCAGTTGAGTGTGGACAGGAAGATGGAGGGACACTTTCTTTTTAGATCCAAAAACATAATAAACTGCTAAAAACATGCTTTGTTTGTTTTTAAACAGTGTGTTTTTCATAAAAGTTCATTGTTGATTTAAGAGCTGTTCATTAGTCATTTTAGCATCTTTTTTAATGCTGGATGTGGAAAACCACTAATGTCTGTTAATGGTTATTAATCCTTAAAGGTCATATTTAAGGTCACTTTAAATAGAAACAGAAAAAGAAATTGAGCATTGATTTTTTTTTTTATATATTATTTTTTTGTAACTAGAAATGTCTTGTGTTAAAATTGTGTGGAAAAAAGCATTTTTAACCGACCTTTTTTAATTTGTTGTCAGTAATATGAACTACTGATAAATATAATGATATTTTGCTATGATTATATAGACCAAAATATAAATAAATGACTTGTAGCAATTACGTGTGTGACGTGCTTGGAAAACGTAACAGAGCTCTTGACTTGTTTAAAAACAAAGCATTTTGATAAGCTTGGGCCTTTTTATCCAATATAATTTTTTTCAATCAATGTTACAACAAGTACTGTATTTTTCAGAGAATAAGTCACATTTTTTTTCCATAGTTTGGCAAGGGATGCAAATTTTACTTGCCACTTCTGTGATTTTTAAAAAAATAAATAAATAGTAATAACCACTAGAGGACACTGCAGATGTGTGTATGAGTATTTGCTACTGCTAGCGATGCAGGAGAATTTATTTATGACATTTATTCAATTACGTTAGTCACCCAGAGTAAAATGGCTGCTCCTGCTGTCACATTCGTCTCCATCAGCTGATATTTCAGGCCCGGGGTTTTCCTCACCAGGTTCTTCTAGGCCCAAAATGTTCATGTTAGCTCCAGAATATGTGCTAGCATCAGGTATGACTTCACTTTTTTCTTCCTGCAGGCGGTGAAATTTCGCATTTTGGAAGCTCGCGCTTGCCCCGTCAGACAGCGGCCTTATATTAGCCGGTCTTATACTACAGAGTAGAAGGGGTTGACATGTCCTGGCTGAGACAAACAAACCTTCAGTGAAACGCAGCATCGAAACGAGGAACCAAATGCAGCAACTGCTTTCGGTTGCGTTAGAACTCCGTAAGTCGTAACAGTTCCTACTCAGAACCAAATTTCGGTACCCAACACTACTTTTATGTGATCCTTTCTCCTTTATTATGTATTTTTGGCTGCTGCAACTTAGTCTGAAAAATACTATAGTAATACTTGAAATCTCTGATCCACCAGATATTTAGGAACATTTTTAAGGTAAAACAATTATTTTGTTGGCCTTTCTTCAAATGTTTAAATGTTCTCACCACTGTAACCTGGAAAATCTGAAATCGGAATGTTGCCGGGCAGCTTTAGAGTCCTGCTGCTCTGTGTGATGCTGTTAAGGATAATGATCCTTGATATTTAAGCCATTAGTGAATTAGTGGAATCACTGCTTCCCTGATGTCTGCTGCTACTTCAAAAATTGCAGCACATAGGGGCATCATATACCAGCTTTGTGCTTAAGCTTCTGTTAATGATATTCTCTTTTTACGCTAGGATATGTTATCAATTTGTGTATTCAATTTATCTGAAAAGTGACTCAGTATCTTTTTTGAAAACTTTTCCTGCGAGTCTGACATACTAGGACATTATAGCCACAGTTGGGTGTTTGAGGACTGGTAAAGGCCTGGAAGCTCAAGGCCCAGAGGACACAGAGCCGCATGATGCAGGATCTGCTATGACAGCACTAAGTCTGACATGCATATCCGCTGACAGCGAGACAAGCTCGCATGAGTGTTTCTTTCCCAGTGTGCCTGGTTCACCCCTGACTCCCTCAGAAACTGATTTGTTTGGGTCACCTCAGAAATCCTCCGCAGACATTCGGGTAAAGGCTTCCTACAAAGGCGCCTTTTTTCAAGTCTGCTTATTCTCACCTCATTTCACACCAGTGTGAGACGGGCCTCGATGAAAAGACTGGATTCACGGACCTCTGAGTACGTTTGAGTTTTTAAAAGAATCCATCAATTGATAAAGTCCTTGAATTCCCTCTAATGTCAGACAAGAAGTCGACCCTTACAACCATACGGTGGCTTCCTTCTTTCACAATATCTGTATGAAAGGGCATTTGGAATAAAGCAAATGTATACACTTATTCATGGTGAGTGTTTGTTTTTGGCCAGTGAGCCTATGTCCCACATGAGGATTCAAAGCTGAGCTTCTCACATGGAGTGGGGAAGCAGCAGCTTTTTGTCTCAGTGAAAGGATAGATGTGAAGAGGGTTTTTCATGGTTGAATTAGGCTATACATTGTGCTCAACTCTTTTGCAAGTGAATTAGATCGAAGCGGCATTGTGGTCTGAAATTACCAAAGTTAAACAGGCACGATAATTGTATTTTCCCTTTTCTATGTTTAGCCTTTCCCTTTTCTTAAAGACCCACACACATAAAAACTGTATTTTTGGTGTTTTTAAAATGTTCTTGTGGCATTTTCCTCATAAAAGAGGACAAATAAAAAGAAAACTAAACTTAAAATTGCATTTCTGAGTATCCTTTTTATCAAAATCCTTTTGAATCAGAAGCAGACAAAACAATGTTTGTAGCTGTGATGTAGAATCAGCAGCCACATGCAAGCTTCCTGCTCCGCTCCATTCTGATTAGGGATGTGGTATCGAAACGGGCTTTGTTTGGTGCTTTGTTTGGCACTACTTTGTTTTGATGTGGCTTAAAAAGACAAGCCAACTCTCTCTTTTTCATTATTCCTATTCTCTTACTGCTCCAGTGCGCTTCGTCACTTAGAAATACCTGACATAGCATGACATTAACAAAGTGAGCGTTTATATTGTGCCTTAATATTAATAAATTGCCCAACATACAATGTAAAATTGATTAAAATACATCATTGTGTTGTTTTCACTGTTTTGGTTCTTTGAAGTGAGGAGGCTATTTGCTATACTTTGTATTTTGGTCCTTCATAGCACTGGTTGTTTCAGTTGTTACCAGTTATTACAAACACATTGATTATTTTAATTATAGAGTTGCAAATGACTTTATAAAATGAAAATACAGATAAGAATATTTAATTGATAAGCAGTATCCAAAGTTGCTCGCCATTTTATTGTACTGCTAGTGTTAGGTTGGGTGTGTGAGGGGCTGTAACCAGCCGGAAAGAGTGTAAACATGGAAAAGGGGAGGGTTTACTATGCTCTAACGGAATTTCTAATAAACTGCCGTCACTCTGCAGAAACGTTGGTCTACTAAACGGCACAAGTTGTTTTATTTTGTCTAAAAACGACATAACTAGAATAAAAAATAAATTAAAAAAAACATTGGGAACACTTTCACAATAGAAGATCCCAAGACACAATGAAACCAAGCAAAGAAAAGGCCTGGAACTTTTCAATTGTGCTAGTAGGTTAATCCCCAACTCAGCACTGGAGTGGTTTAGGCACAGCTCTCACCGAAAACATTGCTCTGGCAATGAGCTGTACTGGCTTGGTGGGCCTTCCACAGTGAAGCCTGTCACTTACACAGCCAAGGAGCTGTTCTGAGAGAGTGGAGATACCAGCTCTGCTGTGTTGACTGAGCCAAGAATCTACTGTTTTGTCTTTATGAGTGTCAGCTGGAAGACAGATCTCTTATTATTACTTATCTGTGGATTAGGAAAAGCAGCTTTAGGCCTTCAACTCATCCTCTGATCAGCTTCAATGTGTCCATATGATCTTTAACTGCATTAGTACAAGCAAACAAGAACTAGCAGAGAAGAATAAACGAGATGGGGGAGGAATAACTTGCTAAAAGATTTTTTTTTCTTCTTCCATTGTCATCATCTTTGGCAGCAAACAAAGAGGTTTTACTGAAATCACCAAATTCCACCTCTCAGATTCAAATGATCACCAAACTGCCGTCCCATAATCCTTATCAACATACTGCAGGGTTAGACAGCCGCTCTAGACCTTCACACAATAACACAGAAGTTTCCCGTCATTGATTTATGCCAAATCACTGAATCATCTGCAGTGAACTTTAACGTGCCCACAGCAACACCAACAGTTTGCATTTAAACCACAGTCATTTATATTTCATGTTTAATATATATCTCCAAGCTGATCATAGGAGTCATAAAAGTTGTGAATAATAAAACATCTTCGAGCTGTGCAGGCTAATATTATTGATTGCCTGCAGTGATATCAGATTCCGTAATATCTCAAGACGCGTTCGCGTTTGTATCAGTGTGTGTGAGAAAGAGGTTTACTCGCTGAGGCAGAAGTTTGATCTGCTTCATTGAGAATGAAAACAGTTGGGGGCAATGGAGGGAGCACACTGTGTGAAGAAATGTTTTATGTGTGTTTGCATGCATGTACAGTAGAGCTGATTTGACAGCGTTTTTTTCTGTTTATGTGAGATTGCAGTATGAGGCCACCTCAGCCAAAGTCCCAGGAGCTTGCAGATGGCGACCTAACATGCCAGCCATACACACACAGACAAACGAGCAGTTCCATCGGCGATTCAAAAGCCAACCTGGAGTCAGGGCCTTGTATCCTGGAGGTGCTTGCTGCCAGATTACAGCCCTCATGGACTGAGAGGTTCCTATTTTTTTTTAAATGACAAACTGCTTCTTTGATTTCAACAGAAGCTTTCCAGAGTGGAATGGGTCAATCTGGATTTTTTTTAAGAAGATAAATGAAGGAAAAAATTTAATAGGCTTTGCAATTTTTTTAAATTTTGCTTTATTTGAGATGGAAATGAGCAGTTTATTTCAGAAACAATTTTAGAAAATTGTAAATTAAGCTAATTGTTGACTATGTAAACTGATTGCAAAGATTTCAAGATTAAATCTAAAGATTCCATCAGTTCAACTCAGTTAATTGAAAATTATTAAAATTTATGGATGTGAAAGTCTTTATTCTTAAAATGCTAGGCATTTGCATTACATATTATGTTTTTTTGTTGTTCAATCTGCTCAATTCTGTTTACTTTTGTAAGCAGCATTGATACCAAACAAGATTCGCAAGGCGGCCAGTTTTAATGTTAAGTTAATGGGGATCTGAGGTGCTGCGCCGCGATTTGAGCAACTGGCACATTGTAGTTTTCTAGCAGTAGCTCAATTTGGCTGGCACAGCCAGAGTTCAAATATTTAAACTTTAGACCGCGGTGCGTCACCCAATCAGGGCTCAGCTTTGGTCATGTGATGTAGCAAGTGACAACGGATAGAATACACATACAATGTGATGAATGAATCCTGAACTTCCATTCATTTTCTTAACCCGCTGTTTCCCTTTCAGGGCAGTGGGGCAATGGGAGACCGTCCCGGCTACTGTTTGGCAAAGGCAGGTACACATTCTGTTGCAGGGCCCATGGGGCTGGAGCAACCGTGTTCGCTTTGCTGGCTAGTGGCGAGCTAGCGGCCAGACAGAGAGCCACTGCGGCATTGGTTGCCTGCTCAGGCCTACAGAACTTATTTACTTAGTTTTTTTTATTTTCATTGAGACAATAAATTTAATTGAGACAAAAACATTAGCTGGTAGCTCCTACCACGCCCCGGCTGAGCCATCAAGCTTTTGGAACACATTTTTTGACAGGCGGCGAAAAGAGAATTAGCCACAGCTGATGCAGCTTTATAAGTAAACCACACCAGGTTCTGCCCTTTTACTTTTAAGATGGCTTTTTGTGGTTTAAGTCTATCTTTTCCTGTCTAGTTTCTGTTCCAGGGTGTTTTGTGTTTGTATGTGTCTGTGTTTATGTTAGTTATTCCGTTTTTAGTGTTTGCAAACCTACAGATTTTGTTTTTCCACAGTAGATTTTCTTCATTTACTGTCTTAAATTTTGATTTACAGCCAGATAAGTCTTAAACCAAAACGATACCTGTACTAGTTGTGATGATGTAAATCTAATTGCTGACAAATAAAGCAAGTCATTTAAGAAGTAGAATAACAACGAAAAAGTTTAAAAAATGCTTAATTGATTTTAAAATTGCATTTAATCTGTAAAACAAAGCTGATAAAAATCTAAAAGACATTGGCTGCATTTTGTACTTGAATGCCAAAGGGCCACAGTGGCAAAGTGGAGCAGAAGAACCTTTCAAGGAATAAAGGCACAAAATGTAAGACAGCTGAAACAAGGTCACAATGTTAGAACAAAAATAGAGAATGTTTCCCGTCTTTGTTTCTCATCTACATCTAAAATGTTAAGATTCTGTTAACTTTTTGGAGTTTGTCACAGGTGTTAAACTCCATAAATGCCAACACACAGAGAACTTCAAAAACTCTGTTAACCCAGAAGTAAGGCTGTCAATTTGACAGCAGAAGAAGGAATACCAACATTGGAGCAACCATGGACTATCTACGGAATATGGACCCTTAATATAATACCATAACCATTTCTGTAACTTGGTTCAATTGTGAAAAGGACATTGATTTTGTCCCCAGAAAAAGAAACGAATTAACATAATCTTTTACTGATCATAATCATTAGCAGCTTAGTGAATACAAATCCCGGACAAGTCATACCAATGGGACCCAGTGCCTCCCTGCTAGAAACTCAGCATTTAGGGGTTGGATTGGGGGGTTAAACCACCAAATGGTTCCCGAACGCCATTGTGTCTCCAGTTTACCACTCCTTCACAGAACAGGTCAAATACGGAGAACAAATGTCACACACCTTGGTGCGTGACAACTAATGGGACTTTAAGCACTCAATTTTGTTACAAGTACTCAATTTAGATACTGGAATTGTGATAGGGAATAATAATTTCTGGAAGATTGTAATCATCTTTTAAGGCACTCCATTTGATACTTGACCTGTGATATGTATAATGAATCCTGGAATTACTTTACATTTCATGGATTCATTGCATCACGTACTGTACTTATAAGAACAAATATGTTTATTTATAGATCAAATAAATGATAATAGACTAATTTACCCGTGAATGTGAATATATGTATGGACATGTATCTCTTTTACTTCCAATTTTTCAATCTTCCAATCAAAATCATCTTAAGATATATATATATATATATATATATATATATATATATATATATATATATATATATATATATATATGTAAATCTTTTTTGTTTGTCTTCTTCGCTATATTTAGTTTTGTTTGTTTGAAATAAATAAATTCCAAATGCAATATATCATATTTCTCAAGTATATAACGGTTTGGTTCTGACATCAAAGAGGCATTTAAAAAACTTCATGGCAAGTGAATAAATATTTAGTAGAAATGACTGCACAGCAAACAGTGTAGACGTGTTCGTCCATTGCGACATTCTAATAGTTTTTTTGTGATGCAAATGCAGTACACCAATAAGCCCACATAATGACTTCTACTGAGTGAGATGAAACAAGGGTCAAAATTAAATATTCATCTTTAGAGGTTTTAGCAGAGGAGAGGACAGCAAAGGGAATAGGATCCACACAAGAGAGCAGAATGTGAGTCCTGCACCTTTACTACATTCATGACAGTCCTGACCCTTTCACCACCTCAAAATCTCCAACTCTCCACAATCAGGGGCCAGGGAGGTGACACACAAAAGGGCTGCACTCCAATCTGTTACTCTGGCAAGGCAAGCTGCTTCTGTCATGCAGTGTGAGGCTGAACGCCCGATAGCGCCACCTGTGACAGGCAAAGATGTTGATGTTATTGGGTTTGATTTCCACATGCAAATGTGAGCTAGTAAACACAGATTAACATGCAGCAACTTGAACTGTTAGAATCCATTGAAAACACTAATACACACAAATATATGCACACTCACAGCAAAGCCAGCCAAGCATAAAGGCACCAGCTGCTGTTATTACTGTTGTTGCTATCGTGCATGGAGAACAAGTGTTTCGAGCCCAGTCGCAGTCTGTTTTAGCTACACGGAAATAAAACTGATTTGCTGCTCAGGTTTCTAGTTGTGAGTCTACTCTAGCAAGAGAGGGCATAATAAAAGGAAGACATTTTAAAAGGGACTGGAATGAGCAGTTGACAGAAGATAAGTAGCCAACATAACTGCCCTCCACTGTGGACTTTTCTGCTCCTCGTTTGGATCCTCCTTTCTCCTGTTTGCCATTTCCTCTTTCATCCCATGACACTTCTTCTGTCCATCTCTTTCTGTGTGTTTGCAAGAAAAACAAAAGCGGCTGCACCAGAAAAAAAGTAGGGCACAGAGCTAACTGGGCTGCCTAACCAAGCATTCCTTATTTCTGTGGCTTTTATTGCTGTTTGCTATCAAAAATGCATGGCTAAGCATGAAGCAGAGCTACTTAAGGTGGTTTTTTTTTCTGTCTATAGTCTGTGTTGCCATCAAAGTGTGTGAAAGTTTTTGTAATACATACATAGTGCAGATAATGGAGCCAGCTAAGGGCTGAGGACAGTCTCCCAAGTGTCCTCACGGACCATTGTTGTTTCTGTCTGCGTTTGGGGTACATTCACCGCAGCAGACGAGCACAGGAAGGCTGGATCCCTTAAGAGGAAGACCTGAAGTTATATGACGTCAATTGGGATGCATAATACATGAGACACGCTGTGTATCCTGTGGCTGTCCATTTGTTTGAGTTAGGTAGACATTAGAGAATGTGCTCTTTAATTGAACCCAATGTAGTGATGCAACCAACATGACGAACATGTGTTGAAAAGACACTTATGCATATAGTAGCTGCATATAACATAATAGCAATAAAAAAATCTTCAAGGAGTAGCATTGTTATCATAGCTGAAGATCTTGATGATGCAAGCAAGGAATCCACCAATTACAACAATATGGACGAACACAAGATCCACAACTACCAACAGCACATCCTCGCGCACGGCCCAGTTATGGAAAGTCTTGTTTGTAGGGTAATCTTTTTAGTATTTAGTAAATCAAACATCTTGTCAGTGGCATGTATTGGGAAATGGTCTTTGTGGGAGGCTTGGAGCTTGTAAAATAATCTGTAATAATAATATGTGTTCTAAAAGTTGGACTTTTTAAGTATTTTCTTTTACTTCTGGCTCAATAAGGTTTGAAATGGAAAAAAGTGGCAACACATCATGTTTTTTTATAGCTCAATTTATCATGACTTTTGCATTTTCCTTCAATTGGATCTGGGTTAAAAAAATGTAAACATAAAAAAACATAATCAATCAAAACTGGTTTTGAATTGAAATTAAATTATATTTGTTTATAACCTTTTTATATTGAATTTAATTGTAATTCAAATAAAACACTGAGCCAGTAAAGCAAAACTAAATCAAATCAGTGTTTCTGCAATTATTCCCCACCCTACTTCAACTTGAGATTTTTGTTTTTGTTCTTCATAAATAAGAACATTTTTATAATATTCTAATCTACTGGCTAGTTATAGTTAAGCTTGAGTTCCTGTTTGACAATTTGAGTCCCCCTCTGAACAACAATCATTACATTGATGAATTAGCAGGATAAGTCAGAATGATTTCAATATATTTATGTTTGTCTTTTCACCTTGATAAACAACAGCGGAGGTTGTTTTGTCATGAAATAAACTCGGCTACTTAACTCACTGCAGACAATGGAGGAGATGCATGTTAAAAAGCCTGAGATCAGAGTATAATGGCAGTTAATTGCTCACCACACCACACATTAGAACAGAAATTAAGCTCCTTTGAAATTTCAGAGAAGCATGAGTCATACCACAGAACTGCAGAGTTACAATGACCTCAGCAGTAACTGGAACCATAAATTGTGAGTTGGGCTTTTCCTGCCTTTTAATTCATTCATGCTCACTCCAGATCCTGAAATCCCAGTTCATCAAAGGAGACCCTTTAGAAAGCAGAAAAAGTATTAATGAGGAGAAAATGGACTTACCTTGAGAACAAAATCCATTTTTAATTTGTAGAGAATATAAAGACCAGGAAAGCAGCAAAACCGAATGGAATCCATATTCCTGTTTGCCTGGTTTTTGATCGTTGCCTGTCTTGTCGCCTCCTGCCTTGCTCCTTGAGTTGACCCTTGCCTGGATTTTGACCTCGCCATGTCTTGTAAAATAAAACGTTTGCTTATGGATCCACATGCCTCAGCACCATTGTTACATTTCCTCAGTTCTATGCAGTTTTTTCAGTTCAGTTTCTTTAAAAATGCCTTTGAGAATACTCTAGTATGCACGGCAGGGCCGGCCCCGGGCGTAGACGATATAGGCGGTCGCCTAGGGCGCCAACTGCTGGAGGGGGACGCCAAATTACAATAATTAGGCTACGGTTTCCTTTTTCTTAGCACTCAATTTCTTGGAAATTCACCCCGACCCCTGCATTTTGGTTGAAAGATACTCTTGTTTCTGCTTGAAAAACAAAATTTTCACTGGAGATCAAGATTTTTTTCTATTTTTAAAACTATAGCAACTGAAATTGTAAACCTTTAACACTTAAAATGCATCTGTCAAAACCTACCATGTTTGCTAATTTGAATCAGCACCCAAAATCCCTCTTCGCCCAGGGCTAGGCCATGAAGAGAAAGTATGAAGAAAAGTCCTGTAAAAGATTTTTGATCGATCATTTCTATCATTTGTGTTGAAAGGTGGAGGTTACAGAGTGAAGAATTAATCAAGCTTCCTAAATGCAGCAGCTGAGAACCAAATTCTTTATTCTGGACTTGTTTGCCCATAAATTCTTGTTAAAGTTATATTTTATTAGGTGTAAACAGTATTTTGTTTTTCTGTGGAATCAAAAATGCATTTTTTAAACAAAAATATTTTGATGCAAACACCATGTGTTGAGCTTTTATGAAGAGTTAAATTATCTGTCACAGGAATACTTACTGTACCCTGATTCTGCATCTACTAAAATACAGCATTTGAATTGTTCAGCAAGTTTCTCATCATTATTTATGAAATCTGAACAACAACACTTTCTCCTTACATGCAACATCTGTTTCTATATTCTTTAAGTTTCAAGAAAGTCTTGCAGGCACATTCAACTTTGCTAGTGACTTTTAATTATCTTTTAAAAGCTTTGAAGTACAGCAGGACTTGAGAGCTGCATTGTCTGCTTATCCAATTCTTTTGAAGCTGGCACATCAATTTTTAGGCTAAGAAAGAAAATATGCCTAGAAACAATTATGACTTC
This sequence comes from Oryzias celebensis, assembly GCA_014656515.1. Taxonomy (NCBI): domain Eukaryota; kingdom Metazoa; phylum Chordata; class Actinopteri; order Beloniformes; family Adrianichthyidae; genus Oryzias; species Oryzias celebensis. Next base: position 22,717,844 of record BNCR01000003.1, on the reverse strand, counting down.
AAAAGATGTTTGAAATGTAACAGTAACCAAGATGCTGTCTGAAACGCTAATACCTGCGTACTTAAAAAAAAAAAAAACTTAATGTTGACAAAAAAAAAGACAGAAAAGGAGATCTAAAAACATTTGAGATATCAGAGTTGTTTAAGAAGTTTTGCAGAGTTTTACGTAAAACCAAAACTTTATAGTCCAACAATTTTTTTTTTTTTTTGATCCTACAGAGACATCTCTAGTTGTCTGTTATTGGCATTTCAAAAAGCACACTTCTGTTTTCAGTTGAGTTTCTAATAACACCAGAGGTTTCCTGTGGCAGTTGTGTGCTGATGTTTGAAGAGTGATGGGTTCTTGTTTGCGGCACTGCCTCGTGAACCGTGTCCAACAGGCTTCCTGGCAGCTGGCTAACGACGTCATCTGTGTCAGTGTAAAAGATCCAGCCATCACCATCAAAACGGGTTCTCTGTGTTCTGTGAAGGCTCACAGCAACCCCTCAGAGCACATATAACCCCCATCCCTTCTCTGCCGCAGATACTGTACAATACAGCAGGAAACCAACAGAATTAGTAGCTTAACGTCGCCCTGAGGTAAACAGGTTTATTTTCATGACCCTGCACAAGTGATGCTTTTCATCTCAGCAGCGGCTATGCTTAGCTACCAATTATCTGTGTGACACAAATAATTGTGCTGCCAAAAATACAGCCTGCCACATGCACACAGAAGGGCAGGAACACACACAATCTCTTACACACCTTCATTTGAAACAAGCTGTGTGTTCTGGCAGGGCAATCAAACCCGGGGCAATGATTGGATCATGCCTCCTTAAGCTGGAACCCAAAAAATACGGCTCTATCTGTCAGCCTGCACAGCCATGCTGAGCTCACAACCCCCTATTTAACCACCATGCAGTAACACGGAGCCATATCCTGTTGCCCCACCCCATCCTTCTTCTAATTATTCAAAAGACTGCTTTACTTCATGCAAATATTTTCAGGGTTTTTTTTTCATACCCTCTCAGCTCAAATGTGGAGGGCAGAAAATGGAGTCAATGGTGTTGTTATGGCTTTGCAGAGAGAGATAGCTTTCTTTAAAGTAACATTATATCTAAAAGCAAGTCTCCATTATTTACTCAGTTCACTGACAGCACCTTTAACGACCCTCTCTGATTAAAATCCTGTTTTTGGTGTTTTAACATGTTCTTATGGCATTTTTTTCTCATGGTATGAATAAAGAAAATTAACCTTGAAATTGCATCTCTTTATTTTTTCAAACTATTGTCAATAAGAAGCACATGAAAAAAAGCGCTGCTTGAAAAAAGTGTATTTGTGACGTAGAATATACACTGGCTGCTCCCTGCTCCACTCCATTCTGATGCATCCACTTGTAGACAAATAGATCCATTTACGTCTTGGTTTCCTGGCTGGCAGCTGGCTCAAAACTGTACAGCTGGATAGCTCCAAAATTGCTCACTATTTTCGTTGCAGTGCTAATGTTAGGTCAGGGGTTTGAAGTGCTGTAACTTAGCAGGAAAGAGTGTTGATGGAGAACAGATGGAAAAGGGGACTCCGCAATAATGGTCCTACTCGTTCTGCAGAAAATGTCCGGGAAAGCAATACAGGTTTTAATCATAATTAAAGGACTACTGGGAACGCTTTAAATAAAGATGAAAAGATGATCGGAGTGGTCTTTGAGGATTTAAAGATTTTTCATCTCCTGTCTGATTTCTCTGAGTCAGAAAAAGGTCCAACAAACAGAGAACACCTGTTTTAAACTTGTCCTACAGCTTCTACAGTTTTAAAAAGATTTTGTCAAATTTTGTCATATTAAAATACCTCCACTTTTGCTTTGTAGAGCATGGTGTTTTCTTGCTTTATAAATGCACATATCTACACTCTACATCTTTTATGGCAGTACAGTAATAAACTGGTACAGTACATGTTTTCTTGTGTGCTCTTTGTTATTTTTGTGTAAAACAGACATTGTCCTGTAAAAGGTGTATTCCTAAAACCACTGACAAGCTGTCAAGACGTGACATTGAGTGCATAGTTACCTTAACAGGCTCCTTATCTGGTCCATGATGCTAATGTTAGCTGAAGCTTGTATCGTGGTCACATGATCCATCAAGGCAGCAGATGCCTTGATTGCAAAATCCTGATATGCAAGCTTAACACCTGACAAAGACACCTTCCTATAGTACTAAACCTGATGCTTCATAAAGAGGTGTCCTAAATAACATGTGTGAATAAAGAACACCACATGGACAATGAGGGTTTCTGGATATGAGTTTTTAGTCAAGTTACACGTAACAAACCTGAATTAAAGCAAAAGAGGTACAGATATGCCTCAAACATAAAAAAATGAAATAAGGTGCAACATAATTTCTTTTTTTTTTTGTCATTAGCAAACAAAATTAATAAAATATAGTTACCCTCTAAATTCATGGGTGAATGATTGTGCAAATTCATGTATTTGGCGGCTAATACTCTGAGGTAACGACTTACCGCTACATGAGAGGACACAAGAACTGTGAAGCGTATTGGCGGCATTTTTTGTTTACTAAATATTTTTGGAAATTAAAAGTGATTTTAGCATTTTGACTTTCTTTAATTGATTCAACCAATGCATTAGTGGACATTCACAACATTGTGCTTTGGGTCAGTTAAACACATGCTGAGAACCTGATAAATTACTGGTGCTACTTTACTTCTCACATTCTAATTTATGATTAAAAAAGTGGTTTTGTCATTTCTTTGAAAGTCTTATAAAATGGCTGTCTTGATAAAGATATCTGTTCATGCTCTCTCTTGTGGACATTTGCTGATCTACATGAATTTCAAGTACTGCAATAGTTTTAAACTTGAACATTCTTGTTTCTTGTAAAACTTTCATTTTGGTCAACATGCTTTGGCCTCGTCTTTTTCCTCTGCAGTTATAAAAACCAAGTAATCTAGAGAAATCAGCACACATTTGAGTGAGAGCAGTGAGATATCTGTCTGTGAAAAGAAATAAATGCTCTAAGATGGTTAAAATACTTCTTTCAATCAGAACAAGTGATACTCCTCATATGCCTACATTGGTATGATAGAGAAGGATCATTCTGGAATAAAATATTTTTCTTTAGAAAAAAAAAGGGCCGTTATATTTTTGCCTAAGTGTAAGGATGTTGTCCCACCACTCCCACTGACTTAAACGGTCAGGTATTCAGAATGGACATGTATTTTGTTTTCTGTTAAGTCTATGTTCTGCCGGCTCTCCTTTCTCGTCCAAGGCTGACCTCTACAGGATGTCCACTTGGGTGCACACGAAGAGACAAAGCAGAAGAGGATCAGCTGGGACTTGTTGACTGCTAACCACCCAGTGGACTAAACCATCAGCTGAGAGGATGCACAAGCACAGACTAATTTTCTTTTTTCTGGATGTTGTTTATGATTTTGTTGTTTGTTAAGATCAAGGTTCTTTTATATTTATGTTGTGATGCGTGTTTAGTTAATTTTCTGATTTGTTTAGCCCATCAGTCTGGGAAAGTACCGAATCCCCTCCCAAAAAAGGGAGATGGTATTTCTCAGGAAATAAAAGGGCTGGGGATTGTATGTTCAGACTAGTGCTGGGCAGATGAAGCTTCATGAAGCATTGAAGCATTTCATCTAAGTGGTTCACTCCAGTACAATGCTTCTTGAAGCTTCATTTGAATCAGTACTTTAAAGGTGAGGTTTTTGTGGGTTGGATGGGGGGTGACCTTATCTGTAAACTACTTTGGTTGTTATACAGTTTTCTTAGTGTAATTAACATTTTTTTATGACACCAATAATGAAAAGTGCTACATAAATGAAGACTGATGATGGACTAAAACTATTCTGGTCTCTAAAGGATGGAACAGGTGCTTCAAAGATGAAATAAGGCAGTTTTTCCAAAAGCATATACATACACAGGGTGAAGAAGAGCACAACAATGAGCTTAAGACGTTTTATTTCATTCTTTCTGACAATCACTGCAGCTCTTCATCCCTGTCTTTATATACAAGCTGAAGTAAACATCTATTTTACTGCTCGCTTTTGTTTGCTTCACCTTTATGGACTAAGACTCAGCACACCCTCACGACCACAGCCGTTCATGTGAGCCCACCCACAACCACTTGAAAGGTAAAATGATTGGCTAGAATTGTACAGCAAAACTGAAGAGAAAAACAAGTGACTGAAACATGTTCGAAACAAAGCATCAGTACCGACTTGGCACCGAGTTTCAGTACTTGTCCCCATGTGAGGGTGGTTCAGGTTTGGACAATGAAACTGCTTTTATAACATCGAGATCAGGCCTGTGTGTTTAAGGGACACATTATTTATTTTATTCAATAATAATAATAATAATAATAATAATAACTATAATTCATCTAAATCTCCACACACTGTCCAAACTATCTCTGTCCAAACTCTCACTGACCATAACTCCCAATCAAACACCCACATTATGAAGGGAGCCTGCTGTAAAACCCGCAGCACAATCTGAACCGCTTCATGAATCAGTCATGTGGTACAGCCAGGCAGCGAAGCTTCAGATGTCATCATTTTCAGCAAGCCTCGATACGCGCTTTTCGGAAACTCCTCTTCCACTACTCGACACACGCCTCGAAGCCTCAACACAGAACATCACATGACTACTTCAGACACTGAGAGGGGGATGAGAACTCCACGCTGTTTGCTGTGTGAATCCAAACAACTGTAAGAAATTGAGAGCTCAAAAGATTGCTGCCTCCTGGTAATCCTTTCCATTTTACCCACTGACTTATTTCTTCTTGACTTCTTCTTGATAACCTTCTGGGTTTTTCATCCTGGCTGGACAGTTCATCGCAGAGCAACCCCCACACTACTAACAAAACTCTTAAATCTGATCTCTTGTACCATTCATTTCTATTTTTACCTAAAACATTAGCTGATCAGTAATTAACAACACCAGCAGGAAGCAAAGCAAATCTCGCACGGTAAGGAAAGCACATCTCTGAACATCTAACAGTGTTAGGATGCATATGTACTTAATGCATGTGTTGCTTGTAGAGTTATATGCATAAAAGTCTTGCTAAGATCAGGTGATTCTCTTTACAAATAAAAACCTTTTCATGGAAAACGTTGATTCAAAATTAAAAGATAAAACTAGGTTTTAATAACTCTGAAAAGGTTTTGTGAACAATATTTCAGGATGGAAGCAACAGTTATTAAAAATTATAAAGACAAATGTAAAGTTATGAGCTACGGTACATTTATTGTTTTGCACACCCACACAAAACTACAAGAAACAAGAAAAAGCCACACAAATAATCACACTTGATTGGCAGGTGCAATAATGCAGCTGGGGAAATTTCTGACGTTCTTGTGATGGCAGAGTCTGTTTATGTCAGTACATTTTCGAGGCAGCTGTTTATCTGACAACAAAAGGCAGTATCGTAACTGTTATTGTCCTCGCGGCTGCGTAGAACTGACACGAAAAATCTACAACTGGCTGACAGACCTGCTCAAATCAGAACTGAAACATTGTCTCCGTGTGCATGTAGGTACGATGAGCTGTCAGTGTCTCGTTTGATATTGGCCAGAACAGCAAGTCTGCTGAGATTGTGGTCCGAGAGATTCACTGTCTGTGTGTACACACACACACACACACACACACACACACACACACACACACACACGTGTGTCTTTCACTTCTTACCATTATCACTTTCATTCCTGGGTCTTCTCCTTGACATCATATTGATCTGTTAGTGTTGCACTCTTATGGTTCCACTTAGTTGTGAAGCAACGGGGCACAAAAGCTTCGAGGCTTATTGTCTGAGGCTTAAAGATTGCATTTTCCTTGGTCTTATCCTAAAAGCTAAAGATGGCAAAGAACTGAGGAGAATGTCTTAAAAGGTCAAAAGACCAAACTCAGTGATTCCATTTAATAATTATAAGATATAAACTGTTCTCTATTTGCAGCATTCTTGTTATCTAAACCCATGTTATCCAGTAATTGCTCAAAACTATACAACTAACAGCTGTATTATAATCATTGCTAAACCAGTGGCTAGACAGTGTCTGCTTAGTTTAGTTTAAGACTTTTAAAAGAAAGTAGAAAATTTAACTATGATAGTTTTATGAGATTAACCTGACAAATAAAAATGATTAATCTAGTTTTATAAGAGTAACAACACATAGAATTCCCTTATGTACCAAAAATAAAAACCTAAATGAAGACTAAATATGTGTAAAGAATAAAGTGCAAATTATGATCCAAAAGCTCACATTAATTATTATACCTTTCAGTAGCATCATCAGGGACATCTTTTTATATTTTTGATCTACCGCCCATGTAATCTTGTTTTACTAATCAGAAGACACCATGGGATTAGAGGTTGGTTTCAGGTTTCAGGTTTCAAATTACAGTTGAAGCAGTTTTTTTAGGAGGAAAAGTGAGGATTTTTTGCAAACCCTTACTTTGTTTTTTTTTTTTTTCATTTTTCAAACAGTAAATGGAAAATCCCAAATCTACCATCTCACCATCAAATACCTCAATCTTTTGAGCAGTTTAGAGGACAGTTTCATGGATTTTCACCCAAAAGAGAGAGCCAGTTCAGCTTAGACAGTGTATGTTCAAATATTGTTCCAGCCTTGTTCAATCTACTGCCATGATTGTATAATTTCTCAATCTAAGACCTGTAGAATCCAGGACTTGTGGGTTTTTTTCTGTCTTTATCAGGATTGGGTGTGATATTAAAGATCAATAACTTTGTTAAAAGCTTTTTTTTTTTTTTTTTTTTTTTTTTTTTTGCTACTTTAAAAAAATATTTTTCAATAAAGAATGATGGACTGCCAGGTTGCTGGACTGCCAGGTTGCTGGACTGCAACACACAAAACTCTTTCCTCGCTGATATTATGCTAACGTACACCAAAGTACTTCATTTGTACTCTTCAGCAAATTTTCTATGCAGTCCTGCACAGAGATTTCTTTCTTAAACTTTTGATGGATGTTTTACCATTATGAATTTTGAAGATTTTTTTCTTACATTACTTTTTATTTTTTCATTGCGTCATCTTTCATTTAATTGATTTTGCGTCACCGTCCATCATCAAACACATTTGCAACAATAAATGTACAGATACGTTGGAGAAGAAAAGTTTTTTGGGGGGAAACAAATAGGAATCCAAATTTATCTAAAAATAATTAGCTGGTTTAAAGCTTCTATGTTAAAGACAATGAAAATCCTGTTTTTGGTGTTTTTAACTATGTCCTTGTGTCATTTTTCTATTGATGTCAAAAGTTAAGCTTTTATAAAAGATGATTAGAGGTATTGACATTTTTTGGACAACGATAACTTCAACCATTTATTCAATTTATGTAAATCTAGTAAACCAGTTGCTGATATGCAATACTTTAAAGTAGTGTTAACACATTCAGTGAAAATCCGCTGATTCTGAATTGGAGCTACTTTTAATCAACAAGCTCTTTGAGTGTTTCATAGTTGCGCAAATCAAAATGTGTTTGAATTACACTGATTGTGTAAGCGGTTGAAAAAGTTATGTTAGATCAAAGAAGTCCGGTGTTAAAGGGTTGACTTGAGGATCACTGGAACAAAAAGACAAACCACAATATGAAGAGAAGGTGAAGTAGAAGAGTATGCAGAGGAACACAGGTGTTATAAATAATATAAATAATGGTTGTGCTTAAAAATGACATGAACTGCACAGTTAATCCTTCATTCCGCTGCTTTCCTAATGCTTCCCAAAATATCTAAGGTTGAAGCTCACTAGTTCATTTGTGTTTGCTTCCTACGACTTTGGAAACAGACCATTTAAATCTCCAAACTGAATTTCTCAGTAACGCTATGGCTAAAGCCGTGAGTAAATTATTATTTGATAAAAAGTTATTGCGTTAATCCACTTGCGTAAAGTTGATTGATTTTATTGTGGCGGGTTGGTATGTGTACAGTTATGGGAGCTGCCCCTTAGCAAACATTTTGAAGTCAAAGCTCGTTTCACATGTTGTGAAAGAATATAACAAAAAAAGGAATACTGGCAGAAAGGTGAACATCAGTTTTAGAAAAACAACTTCACTGGACCATCCAGTGTCTTCATTTTTTGCTAAAATTGCTCCTTTAGCTGAAGATTCATTTCTCCACTCACAGACAAAAAAAATGAGAATTTGAAATCGCAATAAACTGGAGAAGATGGAGGATAATTAGAGCACCCAGATGGCACTCTTTCACTAATAGCCCAAATTATCATAAATGGAAAAGGTTTTGGATCAGAGCAGAAAGAGGTGAAATCTCACCATGACAGCCAGCTTGTTGCAAGCAGAGGAGCCTAACAGTCTTTGATTGGGGAGATTTAGTTGTAACGAATCGGTGCAGTCATTTTTAACAAACCGTGTGTTGGAGGTTAATGAACCAAATGTCAGTGGAGCCACCAATACAAATCCATGCCTGTTATGTCGTTTGCGTTTTTCTTTTCACCCTCTCTTGCTGGGCTTTTCAGACATATACACCCTAAATGTGGGTTCTTCTGTTATATTTTAGAGGTTGACATTATGGAAGAGCCTCATTGTAAAGATGGCGGCCCAATTCTTGATTGTGAAAACCTTCAAATCACTGTGTCATATTGTGACATGCCAGTCTCTTTTAAATGTGAAATTCCTTTGGTCCTTGACCGATGTTAAAACACAAGTGTGGCCGAATTTGACCACAAACAAATGAAAAACATCAGGAAAACTTTTAGTTTTAGTTTAATTTTTAATTTTTAGTTTGTTTTAATTAAAACCAGTTGATCAAACCGTTTCCAATGATTCCTTCGAATGGAAGCCTTTGATCCAATTGGAAACTTGCATGAGCGGCCCTCAAAACAAACACTTTGTCATTTCTCCATGTCTTTCTGCATGAAACCAGATTTATTATGTGTTGAAACATTTACCCACCATATTGCCTTCTTCCAACTTGTCTGTCTATTCCTCATTATAATGTTTTATTGTTGGTTTTTTAGCTTTTAGCAATGTTTAGTTTTTAATTTAATTTTATTTTGTTTCCAGTGCTTCCTCAGTTGGGTTCTCTCTCTATGGGGGTCGGCTGCCGTTCAGCTGCGGTGGCTCTGGATGGGGAACTGCATCGCTCCCTAGCTGTGGTGAGGCGGGTCCCTGCTTGTGTCGCTGCATTTGGTTGGCTGTGCCGCTACTCACAGAGAGAGAGGTCCCAACTATTTGCGTTTCTAAAAACAAACTGTCATGCTCAGCCTGTTTCACATTGACAATCTCCATCAGTTAGGGGGTAGGAGGACTGAAAGGGGTGGGGGTTGTGTACAGATCTGAGGGAGGGGACTTTATGTTAATTTATACTTATTTTTATATTATTGTTTGTTTTTATTTGCTTATTTAGTATCATTATTTTGTTTTATTTATTTTTGTTTTGTGTAAAGCACTTTGTGTTATGTTTTATATGAAAAGTGCTATACAAATAAAGATTGATTGATTGATTGATTGATATTGTATCCTAATCATTTTTTCCATATTTTCTAAAAGTTTTCCCAAGGATTTTCTAATTATGATTTTGCTGGGTTTTTTTTTTTAAATCAAGAAAACGGTGTCGTTTTCTAGGACATAGTTTCTGTAGAGCAGCAGGAGTTCTATTGAAAAATGCCTCTGAGTTGTGGGCGGGACCGTTGGCTTGAAGTAAGCCTGCTCTCTTCCCATCATCCATCTGTTTATGTGCTCTCCCGCTAGTTTACCACCTAGCATTACTGGTTTAACAAAAATGGTAAGCAATATTGGAGCCATTCCAACTGTACAGTTTTTAGCCAGATGCCAGCTGGAAAACAATTTTTTCCAACTGCATTTTCGCATTTGGCCCTGATTCACTAAGATTTGAATAAAGAAATCCTCACACATTTTAATCTTAATTTCCTTTATAAGTCCTCCATCATCAGAAATATGATAAAAACACCAAAAACACAAATTTCACCGGAGAGGCTCTTTCACTTTTGCCAATTCAGCTGTATTCCTATACTTCACTAGTTTTGAGCCCCTCCACTGACCCCTTTTTGCAACAAAAAAAAAAAATGACTTGCAACACATCCAGTAACTTTTTTGGGAGGCATTAAAGATTTTAGGAGACAACATCGTGACAAAGCCCTAAAGCACATTTCATTTTTACTCCCTTAAACCGGCAGTGCACGAGCATCGTGGGCCTCTCCCACATCCCAAAACACCCATAGTATGAAAGAACTGTAAAAAAAGAACCACATCTCTTTATGCTGACTTAGATAGCTGCATGCACTGATCAACCCCAGTGTTATCTTTAACAGAGTTTGCCAAATTGTTATAGTTTGACTTAAAATGTACGCGTCTACCTGGGACACAAGAGATGCTTTGAAACTTTGCAGCCCATTATTTACCTATTTTCTTGTTTATTTATTTAGTATGGTTAGGACTTGGAGAGGCAAGTTCAATGATTCGGAAAATGTGTTCGTTTGATTAAAAAAAAGTGCAAACTGGTTTACCAAAACAGGGGCAGATTTTTCTAGAGATTTTTTTTCCCCTGGTCCCATTGAGCAAAGCCCTTTCTTTTGTTTCTAACATCACTTTGTTGGAGTCAATAGGGATTGACTTAAGTGTATCATCTTCACATTACTGAGGTGGCGATATCCACATGGGGACTCTGTGCATTTATAAGGTTTCACTGTGTGGCCTCCTGTACCTGGCAGAGGGCCAGTGCTCAGTGACCACAGACAGATACCAGACATTTATTGTTCAGATCAACAAAGACATTTGACTCCTTTCCTTGATTTTTTCTTTTCCTATGCAAGATTGTTCTTTAAACAAAGTGAACTTGCTGGTTTACATGGTTTGTTCTGTTTAATAATAAATGATTATTTTTTCTGTGATTTCAAGTAGATTTGGGCCACAAATCTAGTCATTCACACCAGGGATGTCAAACTACAGGCCAGTGTCATACATGTTTTCCAACCAACCCTCATCCAGGTAATCAGCAGGATTTCTGGAAAACCAGCTGAAGGCTGACCCTTGGGGACTTGAGCTTGGCACCCCTGACTATCCTTAAAGACCCACTCCAATGAAAATTGTGTTCTTGACTCGCCACTTTTGTTGCAGTGCTTATGCTAGCTTGGCTTTGTGAGGGGCTGTAACTTGTGGGAGAGAGTGTAAACAAAGGGATCATGGGAAATAAGTGCAGACTTACTCTGCTCCTACAGTGCTGCCGAAAACTCAGACCCAAATTTTCAATGAACTCCTGCCGCTCAGCAAAAAGTATGTACTGAAAACAACACAGGTTTTTTTTTTTTTTTTTTTTTTTTTTTATTCATTTTTTTATTTTACCTAAAAACAGCATAACCATAATGAACCACACGGAATTGAATAACACTGGAAAGACCACTGGGAATGTTTTTATAACAGATACAAAGAGGATCAGAATAGGACTTTACTGCTGTAAAAGGAATAATCGTTTGACTCTTCCATTTGACCCTTATTGCTGCAAATTCTGAAGCTATATGAACTCATAAATTACAAAATTGTTTGATTGCGTAAAATGATATTTGGAGATTGGAAGCAGAACAAGGTAAAGCTCTTGTTATAATGGACCTGCTGTATGAATGGAGCTCCAGATGTTCAGAGTTCATCTGTTTCCTCCAAGACTCAATATATTTCCAACAACACAGCATCACATTAGGCTGCATTTAAGAATGCGTTAATAATTTAAAATTTCTAATTTCCATTCAACATTATGCAAGATTAGATGGCATAATTCCCTTGTGGGGACAGTAAAATGACTTCACCATATGCTCTTTTAATCAAAAAAGTCATTCGTAAAGGGAATGAACTGATTTCCGTTACTTGAATCTTAATTAATGATCATGTTCTGTAGCGAACAGCTGGTCTTGAGCACAATGAGGTCCAAACAAAGCAAAAGAAGTGCAGAACTTCCACTTTTCATGTTCTTATTGCTTTGTTGTTTTAGATGATTAACTGCTGAAGTGAAATGATGGCTGTAGCAAGACCTAAGAGAAGCTTTTTCAGCAGTGCAACACAGGAACAAGAGAATTCAAGTGAAATTTGGCTCCTGGTTAACATTTAGGAATGCGACAAATTCTGAGGCGTGTATGTCGTGTTCACGTCGGTGTAGATTTATAGCCATACTCAGCTACTTGGTTCCAAGCAAATAGCTAACATACACCAGAGGGATTACACACAAAACACACACACCACCACTGGCAAGTTGCCATGTCAGCTAATTGTGTAGCTTCTGACAAGGTCTCAAGCCATTGCGTTTTAATGGTAATGAAATGATGTTTGCCTCTGCAAGTCGAGGTATTCCTCCACAGTTGAGTTCACTATGCTGATATAGCAAGCATCCACGGATAGTTAATCAGAAGTATAGTCGTGTGCTTTAAGGAATTTTCACATTTTTTTGTTGCACCTTGACATTAGCAGGTTTTTCCTACTCTTAAGCACCCCCCCTCCTCATGCATCATTGTTTGACTTGTTTACCAACAACTTTCCATTTTAGTTTGTATGACATGTTTCCATGCTAGCAGCTAGATCCACAGAAATGTAAGAACTTGTGGTCAGCAGTCAATCGATTTTTATTTCTTAAAGAATACTTGAGACCTTATCTCCTAACAGCATCATTGCACATTACAGGGTGTGCACTTGTGTCTTTGCCACTGTCAGGAGTCAGAGCTCTGTCTCCCCCTCTGGCCACCCTGCCTGCATTGCTGAGAGTTTCTATCTGGACCTGATCTTCTGTTTCTGACCCGGCGTATTCTCTGATTGCCTGCTCTGACCTCTGCCTGTCTGACTCTGATTTAGCTTTGTGGACTTTTAGCTGTGCTTGGTTTCTGTCTGAACTTATGAACCTGCTTCAAATGGAATCAGCTGTCTGCGCGTTTGTGACAGCCACAGATGCAGGGACATTTCATTTCCTGCTTGCATCATTCCAACTATGCGTTGGCAGCTGTGTCCAGGTTAGAGAATAGCTGCAACAAGAAAAAAGTGAATAAACCAAGGAGATCAACTTTCAAACTATCACTGCTGTATAGATGACTAGACTCCTGTTTACTCCTGCAACAATTTATCATAATCAAATTTGAAATATTAACATTCCTTCAAAAATGGAAAAATAAAAAAGCTTTTAAAATGTGGTATTTCATACATATGTACCAAGATGACCTGTTACAAACATTTTATGTTAATCTACTTCAGCCAGTAATAAAAAATGTTACGTGTTGTGGTCAACTTTCTCTTCCTAGTTAGATCCACCCGGATTTATTTCACAGTCACAATGATAAAACATTAATTAGTTTTGTTACATATATGTCATTTAAAAAACAATTTTCTAATCATTGAAGACGACACTGATTGCAGTTTTCCCAGTAGTTTACTATTGGATTTGTAAGGGATCTGTGGTTTAGTTCGTTTTTCTGGCCATGTTTGGAGTTGTCCTTTTTCAGTCCCACCAGTTTCAGGTTCATCGTGATCCACAGCTGTCTTACTTTCAGTTAATTGTCCCCAATATGTTCAATGTCTGGCTTTCAGTTCATTCTCGTCAGCTCTTCTGCTCTGTTTTGTCACCTTTTGGTTCTCCATGGTGTTGTTATATTTTAGTTTATTTATTAAATGTTTTTCGTTTCTGTCACCAAACCTGTTCTCCTGCATTTGGGGCCTGTATCACCAGTCGCTGAAAAGATGTAAGAACAAAATCATTCAATCAAAAGGTGAATTATATCAAGATTAAATTGGTTTAAATGAGAAAAATACGAACTATAGAACAATGGCTCGGTAAAAGTTTCAAGAAAAATGTTTATCAATTGCCTCAAAAAATGTACAGCCCAAATGTACAAAAAACAAATGTAAGAAATGTGCACCATTTTTTTTTGTTTTGTTTACAATGAATGTGGTACATGCCTTAAAGGAAGCCAAGTTGTTGAAGTGTATCACAAAGGCCTGTTAGGCAGAGAAGACCCACACACACACACACACACACACACACACACACAGACCTGCTTCCTCCCTTGTCCCCAAGCACACATATGCACTCAACATGTCGCACCATCCCCTATGTGGTTGGCGCAGTGGTGTGATAAAAGAAAATTCTTTTCCCTAGAAGTAACTGACACCTGACCTCTACAATATGCTGGCATCCTCCACTTACATAAGCCACCTACAACAGAGCACCAGTCAGGATTAATGCTCTCCTGCAAAAACCAATATGAAAATGACTTTTGTAAACACTTGTCCATTTATTTATTGCATTATTATGATGGCACTTAAATGCTTTGAAAAGATGTCTTTCTCTATAATTAGCAAATAAAGCTGACCATTATGACAAGTAGGTCACCTAAAAAAGGAACAACATATTTTAAAATTCAAGGAAGACACAATTTCCCCTGATAAAAAGGAATCTTGGACAATCAAAGTCAGTGAGGTATTAATAATATGTGAACCGCAGATGTTGCTAAAGTAGTGGACGTAATTAGACCCCATAATAAGTCAAATCTGTTTGTTTTTTTTCCGTTGGCATCTGTTTCTCCAAAAATAATTTATTTCTGAACTAACAGAAGGAGGGATGATGAGAAAAACAAAGGTATTTGGCAAAAGTCTCTCATCTGAACAACAATTATTCATGTCTTATGTTGCTTTCGCAACAAATGTGATTTGCGTCAAATTTGCTATTTGAATGCGCATCAAATTTGCTCCTAAACGTTTGTCCAAAAATTAGTTTGTTAACTCCCAGACAAGAATGGAAGGAGCACCCACCAAAAGTTTTTAGCCTGATCATTACAGGGAGCAGTGTCTGAGTATATCTATAACACATGGATGATGTTGAGAGATCAGGTTATTAGTAATCACGTCTCCATGTCTGGGTTCATGATAGCGGTCAGAGACTCCCCCAGTACGATGACCTTCACCATCTACTCCAGGAGCCACGTCTAAATGAGCTGCTTCCAGTGGTTTTTCAGTCACTCTGTGACTGTTTGTGAAGTTTGGCAAATTGCTGTTCCCCGTTAATCTGAGGAGGGAAAAATAAAAAACAGAATTGGAGGAACTTTTTTATTATTTTCTCAAATGCAAATGTGAAAAATGTCATAAAGATCAAGACGAGAACGATCAGCTACTCCACCCCCTGACCGTGCCATTGAACACATCATGTGCCAAAGGTGAGTCCATGATTGGTTAACACAATGCATCATCTTTGCCAAAATGCTGACTTTTCTATTCCCCCCGTGCCACCAAAATCGTGCTGCAACAATCAAATTCCAGTGCTGCTGAACCCACGTGCTGCGCCCAGTGCATAATAGTGCATAATAGTGCATGTGGTAAATGTATTATGAAGTATTTCTCAGGATAATGTAAGTTGCACGCACTTATGAAGTTTGGGTGACGTGTTGTAAGGTGCTTTGACATTCCAGTTGTTAATAAGGTAAAGGTCCTGGCTCCATATTGACCGTGTATGAATGCAGCACGGACTGTGTGTGCATGTACCTGTAGAATGCCCACACAAACAATGCTCCGATTGTCAAAGTCCTCATTTCTAACAATCACGTTGCATGTAAGGAGCACGCACTTATCTCATGAACAGCACTAATGGACTCCTTGCGCAGTTCGCAGGATTTTGGGTGGTTGAATAAAAGAAAAAATGCGTACCATGAGCCTGCGTCTCACCTACTCCATCCTAACTTACCTTTGCTTGTAGTACACCATTAAGTGTTTGATACGGCCTGTCACTCCTAGCATGCCGATGAAAAAATTGGGCAATTGTGACAAAAGTCTTGGTCTGGTTCTGCTTCCTTTGGAAAATTTGTTCCAATGTTTTGGAGCTTCCAAATTTAAATTCCAGGCAAAGGATGTCAAGTCAATTAACGGGAAAAAGTTTGAATGCTTCACTCACAGAATCCTGCATAAAAGACCCTTTGATCCAAAACAAATATGAACTACACAAAACATCTTAACAGTTTTACTTGGGGAGGATCTTCTTCCTGTGTATGTTATTTGTCCAGCATTCTGACTCATCCCTCAGTTTTTAACTAAAAACCTCACAAGACTGTAGGCATTCCCCCTGAAAGACTGACAGCCGGTGGCCTTTATAAGACTGCAGTTGTCTAGACTGAACACATGAAATCCAGGTAAATGTCAGGTGTTTTTGAAGAACTTCAGAAGAGACATTATCCTCTTTATTCAACTTTTTTTATCCTCCTCCTCCTGTCATTGCCTTCCCTCTCTATGATGTCTGTCTTTTCCAGATAATGTCAATGCCTCGGGGGTGAGTAGCATGATCCTGCGCCCTTCATCTGTGCCTTCAATCCTTTCCTCCTCTTTAGTTCTCTTCTCAAACTCTTCTCAACACCTTGTTTCTCTGATCTGCTCCGTCTTTCTTTCTGATGAGCCCAAATGTGCCACTCTCTGTTACTCTTCCTCTGAATTTAGAGAAGAGTGGAACAAAAAAATCCCAAAGCCCTGAATTATGTGACTCCGCTAAAGGTCACAGTCCTTAATCATGCTGGATGACTGTGAATGGAACCAGTGGCGGTCATTAGCAGCACTCTGTCTGGACGTGAACCAGAAAGATTGAAGCATGTTTTCTGTCTTTTTTTTTCCCCAAATGAGACAGTGGGAAAGATTTATAACAGCAGTCTTTTTTTCTTCTTTTGTAGATTTCTTCTTTTGAAGATTAGACAAAAAAAAGATTATGATTGCTTTTTTTAACAATCAAATGCTCAAAAAGTTGCTGACTTGTTAGAAATCTAATAGTTACATAATCAATAAACTAATAATCTACAAATATAAACTAAAACCATCCACCAACAACACAAAGGCTCTAAATATCAAAAAGATGGGCTGTCTAAATTGTCATGCAGCCACCTTTTGAGCAGCCCTTACCTGCCTTTAGGCCCCGGTAGAGGTGGATGTTGAGGACTGCTGCTGGCTCTCCATGCTCCTGCGACCTTTCACACTCCAAAGCTGAGGTTCATATTCATATGTCCCCCTGGCTGCATATGAGCGCCTGGTATCTGGGTGTTCTGGGGATGGATGTCCGCTGCATGGCTTCTTGTCTGATGGGGGGGCTCCTTGAGGCTGGAGCCATCTGGACCGCTGCACTTGTTGCTGGTTGCCTGGTGTGGCCAGGTTGAGCTTCCCAGCTTTCTGTTACATTCATCAACACGATTGTATTTTTTTAGTACAAACTTACCCAGAAACACACGCCTGCTTATCTCTGACCAAACAAACAATTCATTCTTAATGTACAAAATTTGCTTAAGACTGTGAGTTTTCTACTTGAAGGCCAGTTTTGATGTTTAGTTTACAGTTCTACAGCTTTTTAGAAATGCGTATGACTGCTTGTGTGGATATGAGTATGCATACTTAGAATAGCTGTTTATTGTCACTGGCTCAGGTTCAAAACAAAGAAATACAGATTACAGTGAAGACTGTAGTCATCGCAAACAGCTTGATGAGCAAAGTAGGAAAAGGTGAAAAGCAAATAAAAGCTCCTCTTCATTTATTTTACACAATGTGCAATTCACAAAAATGCAAGCATTTACAGCATTCGCATCTGCATCACCGTGATTATTCCCATATAGAGAATGTTCAGTTTAATGGATGCATTATGAATGGTCCTTTTCTTACCTTGTTCTTGTGTTTTTCCGCTGTTTTTTTCCCACCATTTTTTTCCACACCCTTTCTCTTTAGTTTGCTTCAAAGTTTTGCTTCAGCACAAAGACATTTACATTAATATAAACCTTGAGTGTCCAGGGAATGGTCTGAAGTACCTCAGTTGTAGCAGTAAAACCTTTCCAGAAGAAACTCTCAGGTTTTATATGTTTTCTTAGCTGCCGGACAGAAGGAAAAAAAAGGCGTTTCTGTCCAAAACTTTGCAAACACAGAGACAAATCTATGGTATAAACATTCAAAGCAAATAAAAGGTTATCCTGAAGACAGAACAAAGGAGAAGAGTTTCTGTAATGTTGCTTCAGCTGTGATGAATCTTTTGATGAAAGTAACATATAATCTCAACTATTATTTTCTTTTTGAGACTATTTAAAGAGCAAAGTAAAAACATGACTTACAGGTAGATATACGCTGCAAAGTGTTGCCACTTTGATGGCATTTACGAGTCTCGACTGCTGCTCTATTTTCATGGATGGTTTAATTTATTTCTGAATTACATACATTTGGACTCTTTAATGCATGTTTTGTATTGTAAATCGTCATTTTTTTAAGCATAATAAGTAGATTTCCATTTAACTGCCAAAAATGTTATTGGATTATTTGGTTTGATTTTTATTTTAATGACACAAAATAAAACCACACAAAAAATAAAATTAGCAACTTATTTATTGGAAGCCTTTGACAAACTAACCACAACTGTTTTAGTCTTATATAAATATTGATATAAATGCACCTTTTCTGGTTGAAGTATGTTCAGACTAGTTGCTGTCAGGCTTTAATGAGTCAGTCTGGTTTCTGGCACATCAACCCCCACTTCTATAGCCTTCTATCAACTGCCTGATAGTATCTATTGCTATAGATAGGTATCACTCCATCAACCCTGCAGCACATTATCTCCCTTATCCACAGCCCCCAAACCTCACTCTTCTGCCCTCACAGTGCTTTCTTTCTCTCCCCGTCTCTGTTGTTTTGTATGTGGATCATTGAGTTTCTGCTGTGTAGAATGCCCAGCTGTCTGTCAGAGGATGGAACGGCCACTGGAGGGACTCAGAGGATGAGGGGTCACCCCACCCTCCATTTCCTCTCAACATCAGAAAAGGGTTGTTGCAATTATTTTACAGGTCGATCTCTCCTTTTGTGTGTGTCTAAAAGGAAGACGACGGCTTCTGTCTGCCGCTCTACATGAGCAGATCAGGCAGGTGAAAGTCAGAACGGAGGAACATTAACTTTACATTATGAAGGAACACTGCTGATCATTTATTGGCCCAATTTTGTACTAGGTGTGTCTCTGAAACATTCTTTTTCTTTATAACAGAGTTCATCAGGGTTTTTTTGCATGTTCTGTGACCACAAGTGCTGTTGAAGACTAAAGGGCTAGACAGGGGGGGGGGGAATTTGGTTTCAGAATAATGCAAAATTACTTTTGGAACTGTTTTGTGTTCAATTAGAATGGTTTAGAGTCCATTATCAGCTGACATGAAGAGGTTGTTAGGGATTTTTACCAGGGAATTTGCTACAGGGATCTCAGACTCGGGAGATGACATCCTGCTGCTTTTTAAGAAATGCTGCCCCATCTACTGCTGAATACAAAGAATCAGGTGTGTTTAACCACGCATGAGCTTTGAAAATATCAAGGACACTGGCCCTCCAGTGCTAGAGTTTGAGTTCTGTGCTGTAGAGGAAACCAAAACCAGACAGGAAGTGTAAAAAGAGGTTTTTCTTTGTGATTAATGAGAGTGAAGTTGAAGTTTTTTCCTCTAGAAATTTGCAGATTTTGGGTAAATTTGTAATGGAGCAGAAATAGTTAATGTTAGTGAAAGTTTTTTAGTCTTTTTAAAAATTATCTTTCATTGCGTTTTATTCTTGGATCCAAAAAATTGATAAGTCCTCCTCCACCTTTTCGCTGGCCCAGACAGTTGTACAAACTCCTGATCACCTCAGTGCTATTTCTGGCTCGGAGTGCTCAGAAGCACTTCAGTCTGATGGAAGCAGCATGTCGTTCTGGCATTTCCTATGTGGGATTCTGGCAAAAAAAAAAAAAAAAAAAAAAACACAAACTCCCCCTCAGCAAATCAGCAGCAGCAGCTGTTTAATGATGGTGTTTAACTTATAGGAAATCACTTATAAGTATTCCTATTTGGAGCTAACGGGGAATTTGTTTTCAAGCAGACTATGGTTTGAATGTTAATGGAAAATGCCTTACATTTGCTGAGCTCATGCCTCCTGTTATGGATCTCTGATATGGGTTTTTAGTCAGCAGGGAGCTAATTTTCTCTTTGATCTCAAAGTTTCAAGCATTTCTTCGGTTTGCGCCCCAAAATCTTGGATTCCAGCAAGACCCAATTTCTCGATGTATCTTACTGGAAATCATTGCAACTTTTCTGCCCGTAGAGAGCTGTGTTTAATTGTTGCCCACAGCCCCTCAGTTACCGGTTTACTTTCTAGCCAATGCTTGATGTAAGTATTCACAAACTCAGTCTAAGTCACACTAGTTGGGAGTAAACAGCAAATACACATTCATAGCTAAAACCTATAAACCAAGCAGTTACTAGACAAAAGATAACAACATACTTAAATGACTTTTCTTTTATTTTTTCATGCTTTATGAAAATGTGACCTACTTGATAGCATTTCCCCAAACTGCTTCAATTCTAAATGCCTTAGTCACAGCTGCCCTTGCAGGTTGATACGGGCTTTCTGCGGGTGAAAAATTGGTAAATCTCTACTTGTAGACAACCTAGTGAGCCTGTAGGGCAAAAATTTTCATGCACATATTTTTCTACGTACATGCTGCATGTTGCACTGACTTATAATGTAAGGATGATGATGTAGTTTGGTGCTGTTAGGCCACACTCTAGTCATGATGTGTGAGTACTTGTCTACCGACTGTGTGCAAATGTCACACACATTGGGTGTGTTGTGGTGTTCACGTAATACTAATGTATCCGTGTGGATGCCAACACAATAACACACTATGTTCTGATTGTTTACTTTCCTCAGTGTTTTATCCGACCTGTTGCCTGGAGCACGATCGTAGACAAAATTGTGCATGAACATTTTGATCTCACGGGCTCACTGAGCGGTCTAGGACTTCGATATTTTGTGTGGTCCACCTGCATGTCCCATACAGGTCTTCCTATTTTTGCATGCAAAAATCCCACATCCAACCATAAGAGCAGTTGTTGTTACTAAGACTTAACTGATTAAAATGAGCAAAAAGACTTACAGTGGATTGATGCTACAACATTGTTTGCATTAGACTAGGAGGTACAGCCACAAAGAAATCCCATCACATTAAAGCAATACTTGTAGTAAATACCAGATCAAATGTGATCGTTTTGTTTGTCTAGGTAATCTTTGCTCACTTGGTGAGGTAAATGCAACTTTTTAAAGATTTTCTTTTGCCTTGTCTCCTTCCATCAGCCACTTTTTAACAGTTTCACAAACACATAGATGAAGATGCAACACTGCCGAGGTTTTAGTTGCCAAAGGTGGGTCTCTTTAATTTATCCTGACTCAGTTGTTATTAGACTCTCCTCTTCTTTTCTGATGAATATAGATTCTGAGATGCGCATAAGCAAGCCTGTGGATGTGTGCTCTCACTCCCTTTCTATCTGTTGATATGTCTCATCGAACACGTAGATGCATCTTGTTGTCATTATTGCACCCTCATGACTTGCAGGCCATCAAACGGGAAAATGATACATCTGCAGCTGAAATGTTTTATCAAGAGAAACAGCATTCTCATTGAGATGTGTAGTCGTGATAGCTTTAATTTCACACACTTGTGAGCACAACGGATGAGGGCACGGTGCTGTACACCACTGGGAATATGAAATGTATTTCCTGCTTCGTTTTTGAGCAGAGCAGAACCTTGAGGGCGGCAGATCATTCCTAGTCTTTGGTGAGAGATAAAGGTCAAATAATTAGTTTTATGGGAAACTTTTTTGGAATCAAAGCTTCTCTGTAATCTTCAGAGAAATTGTGTGAAATTAAATCAAATGGTAATGATTGTCTAATTGTTGAAATGATGCTTTTATGGTATCAGCTCTCATAAAGTCACTCATAAGAGTCTAGACAGTCAAAGAAATATTTTTTTTTCACTTAGTTGGACAACTAGGAGACAAAAATAGAGAAAGCAACACAAAAAGTATTTTGAGTATTGATCTTGCCTTAATCAAAGCCTCTCTGCCTGTTTCTGCAACAGGAGTTCCAAATTAAATAAGCAACTTTCTCTGCGGCTCCATGATGGATGGAGTCACAGCAGGTCATGAGAACCAAAGGCAATTTTTCTGGGTGAAGGTTAGGGTCTGGCATTGAGGGAAAAAAGCAGATTTCTACTCTGCAATTGGGTGTTTGAGGCTGCAGAGAAAATAGAGGGGGATATTTTTCTATTTGAAGATTTAGCAAAAAAGTATTTCTTCCGTTACAAGTCAAATGCCGCAAGTTTGTGTATGTTTGCTTATTACTACATTATTATGTGACCACAAACACACCACAAGATATTTGAGGCATTAGGGGGTGAAAAACAGACTCTACTTTAGAAATAAAACATACTTTACCTCAGAAATCCACTGTTCTAGTTGAACTTTTTGAATAAGATCAATGCCTTTTATTCCTCTGAATTTCTGTGCAAACAGAGCGCAGAGCATCTGGGACTCTGACTGTTTGGTAGACAGCTGCTGGGGGTTTGGGAGATTGAGTGCTGCCACAGCAAGTGATAAAGACCAAAGGAAGATTTTTCTAGGTGAATGTTAGGGCCTGACATTGGAAAAAGGAAGATTGGCAGATTTCCGTTTTGCCAATGGGACATTGACGACTACAGGAAAAGATGAAGGGACTGTTTCTGTGTAAAGTCTGCACTCAGGTTGAGATGGATGACACAGATTTTCAACCAGAAGTCAGATACTTTTATGTTTAGATTAAAAAAAAGTTCAATGCATTTACATTTGCTAGCTTTTGGAGGATCAACAAGTTCCAGCAGTGCTGCAGGCAAAACTACTTGCTACTGTAAATTTCTGAAAGTAAAAAGCAGATTTTGGAAGGATTTTATTTCAGTTGATAAACTGATAAACTGAATTTATTTTTGCGGATAGCAAATGTAAGATGAAAGTTACATTAAACTAGGAATATTATCTTCATTATATACACTGCATGGATGCAGGGTCAAGATAGATGATTGACACTGCTGCAGGAAAAGACACATTTAAAGACCCACTCCAATGAAAAGTGGGCTTTAACATGTTCCTGTATTTTCTCATGATGGAGGACATATACATATACAGTACTTTGTGCCATCAGTCCCTCCCACAACTGTGACATGAATTTTAATGAACTCTTGCTCCTCTACAGAAGCTATGTCCTGGAAAACGACACAGGTTTATAGATTTTGGCTAAAAACGGTATAATCATAATCAAATGACAACTGCTTTTAAAGCAGGTAAAGAGATCAATGGAGTTGGACTTTGAGTAGAATTTAGATGTTACAGAAGGACACTAACTGTACTGAACTGTAAATTGTTTTGTTTTGTTTTCATTCTTTTTTTTTGCATTTTTGGTTTTGATACACTTGGATATTCGTATGATAAAGGCACAAATTGTATCCCCTCCCATATGACACACAGATTTATACACCCATCTTCACTGATAATTATTTTTATATGCTCTTCTCTTTGATGTGGTATTGAAAGTGTTAATTGTATGTCATGAGGATTTGTGAAAGACCCAAGTGGGAAAAGGTAGGTTGGCAGATTTATTCAACAGTATGAAACTCCAGGAAGTGAAGCAAATAAGAACTGGGATGACCCGACTTAGAACTCATGATACAAAGCAACAAGAGACCTTGAAAGGTTTACCAAAGATGGGACATAAATTGACTGAAGGAGTAGTAAAAAAAAAAAAAAAAAAAGCTGTGCTATGAAAGACAGGAATAACCCCAACAAGTTCTAAATCAAAGCTGCATTTCAGAAGAATCAGAGCTCAAGTCTCAGATCTTCTCAGTGTAGGAACACAGACGTCTTCCTTTGAATATTTGAAATTGGACAGAAGATAAACGTTGTCCTACTATTTCTGTGTAACAGCATTTCAAAAGGTTTTTAGCATCACTGTTTGATGGAACATGCTTTAACTTTTGACGCACAAAGGCCTCAGCATGTCATCCTTTGTGAAAGCTCCCTCACAGCGTGGAACAGACTCCTCTTCGGGGGTTTTCTTTGAGCCAAAGATGGCAAATTACCAAGAAAAGTTTGGAGAACTCATTTATTTATATATATTATATCAATATATATATGAGTTCTAGAAAGAAAACCAGATGTTCCAAATATTGAGACAAAAAAGCACCAAATAACAAACATGATTAAAATGGACTGTATTGCAACATCAACAACACCTGCAGATACTCATAAAATTATTCATATTGTAGCGTTATGTTAAGTGTCTGATTCTTTTAGCATTACTGGAGACTCTGTGCACATTAGGAAAAAGTTGCTATCTGATGTTTCATGTCCTGGCTTCTGCAGCATGTACCTCTCTGCTACGATGAAGCGCTCCTTCCTCTCTGATCAGCAATATAATAGGCGTGTGCATCCCACTGCAGCATAAACATTTGGATTTGGAAATGGTTTATTTCAAGCAGACAAGGATAACACACATGTAACACAATCAATCACCAAAGATATACATCCATAAAAAAACTTGTCACACACAGGATAACTGGTCATCAAAAGATAGACTGCTTGAAAGGGAGAGGAAAGGAGCAAACGTATACAAAAAATATAATAAAAATTTCCATTGAGTATGCAAGCATATTATTAGCAGCAGCTGAACAAATCTGACTCGTGTATCTTCTCACCAAAAGAGGAACAGCTTCATACCTTTTTGAAAGCTTGCACTGTTCTGTCTCTTCTTTCTTGGAAGGGAACATTCATCTTTTCCGTTGATACCCCAGCTTCAGGAAGTTTTTGTGCAGATCTTGTTCTTTGAAGGCAGCATGTCCGTTGGGTCTGCAAGGCTGGGAGTTTTGTAAAGTAGCATGTATGTTGAATGTCAAAACTAATATATCAAAGAAAAAAAATCTAAAGCTATCAGATCTGAGGGGGATCAGGTTTTGGTATGACTGATCTGGGTTCAGCTTCATCATCCAGACATATCTCAGCCTTTTAACCTAGTTCCACTTTTCAGCAGTGAATCTTTTCCAGTTTGTAAGCCAGCAGGTGGAGCTGTTGATCTGTGCTCTCCCTCACTGCTGGAAACAACAAGAAGTAAAGCAGTTTTTTTGTAGTTGTTATACTTCTTTTTGAGATTTTGTGTTGGTCTATGATCTCACCTCAGTCTTGCATTCAGCAATGCATTCAGAAATGGACAAAAGCGGGTTATTTTGCCCCAGGACCTCCAATGGTACATTAACATGCAGCTGAACAAAAGCTTTTACCTCCGACTGTGCAATCTTCTGCTGTTGAAGGTGGCTGTCCTCTCATGCACCCACATGACATCCTGCAGATCCTCATACACAGGCCTTTATTCTGAAGGGAATAGATGCACCAGCAATATGCAAACCCTGTGACACACGTGCACACAGAGAGCCGCATGAACAGAGGCAATGATGTGTTCAGAACCTGATCCATCACAGCAGACACCTCATAAAGTTCAAGCCCCAAGGCTTCAGGATGAACCCAGAGTAAAAACAGTACAACGTAATACATATGACAATATGATGCAAAAAAAAAAGAAAAAAAAAGCTGCACAGACCAGTTCCAGTGTTGTTGTCACCAAACTGAGCTGTCAACTCTGACGCTAAACATAAAACCAGGCAGAGAATGACTGATTGGGGAGTCCAAGAACCTGCCTATCAAAAAAATAATAATAATAAAAAATACTGCAAAATGTCAAATTTGTGCTGTAACAAAGTCTAAATGACTGAGTCATTCCTCACCCAAAACACACTCACACACTGTTATCTTGACCATAACATGAAGCAAAAAGTTCATTGACAGAAAACTAGTAAATTATTTTATGTTTGGTGTAACACCCATCTTTGTAACTATGAGAAATTACTGCCCATGGGATCAAGCCTCCAGCGGTCACATGAAGAGCTGCAATTACCTGGAATTTACTTCAAACACAAAAACAAAGAGGCCTGATTTGGAGAAATATGGTTTGCTTATTTTTGGCGGACACCAGCTAGCAGAACAAGTCCTCATAGGTGCTAACAACCAGGGGCTTGGTTGGTGCATGATTGTCT
The DNA here is from genome assembly GCA_014656515.1 of Oryzias celebensis. Taxonomy (NCBI): domain Eukaryota; kingdom Metazoa; phylum Chordata; class Actinopteri; order Beloniformes; family Adrianichthyidae; genus Oryzias; species Oryzias celebensis. The sequence continues at coordinate 22,691,923 of BNCR01000003.1, read as the reverse complement.
GTTTCCTTGGAGAACTGTAAAATCCAAACAAGACTCAAAGAAAACAGAAAAGACTGTTTATCATTGAAAAATAAATTTTTGTGATTGTAACTCATGCACCCTGGCTCTGCTGCTAATTCTACAAATGTGTGCACCATGTCAATGTAAAACCACATGAAAGAAAATAAAGCTACATGTTGTATGACAGGCATAGTGCTAAAAATCTTCAAGGAAGAAAAAATCAGTGCCAGCTTTTATTTTCTTTGTGATTGTTCACAGATTTCATTTAAAATCTTTATGTAAGTGTATAGCTTTGTTGTGAGAATTGCAGTGTCAAACTCAGACTTAATAAATGTACATCATTAAATAAATATCGTAAAAAATACAAGCAAAATATTTTGATATTTACTATAGTGTCTTACTTTGACTTATTAGACATGTATACATTTATGAGTATTTTGCTGAAATTGTCACTTTTAATCTCCAATGGTTTCCTAGTTTTAGTGCTTCATCATCAAAGACACTTCACACCCCGGAATCTCCATGTTTGGTCTGTTGCCTTCAGGCAATCGCCACAAGTCAGGCAAAATAAGGACAAATAGACTTCAAAACAGCTTTGACCCCACTGAAAAAAACATTTTACATTTGACTATCATTCAAATCAAATCTAGACGTCTTTTTCTGGTCTGCTTGAGCTGTTCAATGGTGAATGCTTTTTTTTAAATTCACAATTATGTGGTCATGTTGTGGTTAACCCATGTAAATTGTGTGTTTTCTAATGACTAGTGCACTTTTATCTGTCAAAAAATGTATTTGTGACTAAATGATGCATTTGTATTATTTTTTTATGTACATTATTTATTGTTACAAGTTTTACCACAGTAAATTGCTGTTTTTTTCTGTTTTAATTCATGAGTGTTGAACTGACCAGTAAAAAACTGTTTTAATTTTATTATACCAGTGACAATGACAATACAGATCTAGCTATTTATCTGCCTGCCTGCACAGTGAAAACATTTGTTAGAGAAAAAATAGGTGGTACTAACGGAAGGCAGTGAAGAGTTGGGGAAAAATAAAAAAAAACACCCTGATCCACACTCAAGACTAGGTAGCGGCAGAAATGCGCCACAAAACTGTTTGCAAACGGCCAATAAACCACACAAGAAAAACAACATTCAACAGCTTCTAATCTGCGGAATTCTGATTTTTGTTAAAGTCCACGACATCAAGAAACTCCCTTTTGTGGCCCAACTTGTCCGACAAGAATAGATGGCAAGTTAAAGCTGTCAAATATTTGCGATTTCTTTGAGTAAAGAGTAGTTCAAATCGATCAAAAACTTGTGTCACTATGCATAAAATTTTGAGATCTTGTTTCTTTGTAACAGCTGTTCAATTGTGTGTGTGTGTGGGGGGGGGGGGGGGGGGGGATTTATGTCTGCAACCATAAGAAGGTAAATAATTAGACAGTCAAAATATTGAGAAAGTTGTCATTGTTTTCTGTTTTTTAAAACAATTGCAGATGTTAATATTTGATCATCATCCAGAGAGACACTTGCATTTCACAATGCCTGAAAGCACCAAAACTGTTTATATGGAATACAAAATATCTTACTAAAAACAGAGATAACTTGCTTTGTCAAGTCTGAAAGGTTTTCCCCAAACACTTTAAAACATCACTTATTGGACCCTTAAAAAAGCTAAATTTAGAATTATTTACAACATTTTGTGAAAACTATAATAAACTGTCCGTGCAAACTGCTGGGATGATTAAGGGAACCCAAGCAGCATTTTCTGTTATCAGCTGATTTCTAAAAGGATATTAATACTTTCATAGATTTTCAAAAGTTTGGAAACATATTTTTCTATTTTTGCTTTCTTAAAACATTGCAGAATACATCAAGCAGAAGCACAATGTTTCAATCATGCACCATAAAGGACTTCCTGTTTTTTCTGTTTCTTAAAGCATCCGTCACATGTCTGATCATGTCAAGATGACTTGTTATGTTTAGATGTTTATCCCTGCTAAGATCTACAGAATCTTGTCACTCTCACTTGATAGACCTGACTTCGCCCAGTTTTTTGTCACTCAGTTCTGTTGTAATTTTAATAAAACAGGACTCGTCCTTTATTGTCCCAGTGAAAGCTTTTGTATCACTAAAAGTTACCGTTTGCAGTTGAGAATTTGTTCGAGCTTGAAGGTTTTGAGACCAAGTGTGAAAAGCAAGACTTTTTGTGAAAAAAAAGGTGTCAAAGAGATTTAGTGTTCACTTTCAGACAAAATAAACATTTTTTAACAACAGAAGGTGCACCTTTCAAATTGTAGACAATTCAATTTTCTTCCTTTTTATAAATGACAAATGTCTGGAGATTTGATTTCAAGCTCCTCATTTGAGTGTTTGTTATCATTGTCAAAAGTTCTGTAATGTTTTGTTGATGAGGTGCAGATTTGGAGGTCAGGGATGTGTGTCCCTGTTAGTGTGTAGTGGTGGAACTATTAGTTGTCAGAGTGCAGACGTTTTTTCGTGATCGACAGCTAGGGACAGCAATACAAGGCAACACTGAGTGTTGTTTTTTTCCCATCATACCCCCTGGACATTTTCTTAGCAAAGTCAACCACCACCTTGAAACAAGGATGTGTCTTTGGAAGAAACATCCTCACAGATGCACAGTACTGACACATTTAGTGCTCCATAAACAAAGCTGATGTGGTATGGCAACTTCACAGTCGAAAACTCATCATTTACAAGGTTTGTAGAAAAGCCAAGCACACGTGAGGTAAAACAAAAAAAATAAAACCACATTTTTCTGACAGTCACACATAAAAATGGCACAGGCTGTGTGGACATTCAACAGTCAAAAGGATGAGACAAAAATCCACAAAGTCACAGCTGATGGGAATAGCCAAAAAAATCAGCAAGTGATGAATCTGTGAGGAAGATTCATCCTTCTAAGGAGATGAGAATCGCTATTTACATGGTTAAATTAAATTTAGATTTTGTAAATGGCAACATTGACACAGTTTAGTGGTAGGCCAATTAGCACAGTATGTGTGTGAGACAAAAGAACAATCGGTAACAGTTTAGCAAGTGCTAAGAGATCTCAGAGGAACTGCAAAAGAGGAGCTGTGTTTTAGTAGTAATGTTGGTGAGAAGCTCAGTCAAGGAGGCAATGATGACTATGCAGACTGCACAGGTGACATTAAGGACAAATGCAGCAACCCAGGGTATTGTGTGAACCTCAGAAAGTACAGATTCCATGCAGCATCTATTGGAGGATGTGGATATGTGCAGGTACATAGAGTATGAGAATAACCAGTGGCCGATCACTTAAGTCAAAAACCCTGCAAGGAGTCAAAAGTGCAAACATTTGGACAATAAACATTGTTTTGTAAGGTCTATTGTAAATAAAAGGAAGATGTGTTTGACATTACACCACTAAAGTTCTGATTGATGATATCATGACAACCTGCTTCTTACTTAAGACAGTTTGTAGACCTCATATTTAGCACCAGAACGAGTGGAAGAAATCCCCATTCACGTTGTAATTTACAGTTTGATATTTTGTGTTTATCGTTTCAAATAAGCAGAAAGCGTGATGATGTAATTTGTATTCAATGTACTTAAGTGGAATGTGTGAGTTGTGTTATTGCCATGTGTGATGTAATGTTTTGTGTAGGGGAAGCAAGTTTGGAAGTTATGGATGTATATTGCATCAACATGTCATATGAGTAATTTATCCTGTGAATATTTTTTTGTCATCTTGATACCAATTCTAAATGCAGGTTGATTAGCTGACCCCAGACAGCTCCATTAGTATCTTCAAGTTCTATTTAACTCTAGACGTATGTACTGACATGGTATGACCAACGAAGTTTGACTTTTGTTCTTAATAGACATGTCAAAAAGTTAAAGATTTTTTTTTCCCTTTGAATTCCTTGCTGGCAAAACAACAAAAGACAACAGTTTTCATTTTCTAGTTAATCTTATAAATTCTCACTTTGCTGTGCAAATTCTTTTATGTTTGAAATTGCATTTGTATCCATAAATGTTTTGGAGCAAAACAGAATAAAACCATTTTAGAACAGTACTGAACACAAATGAAAAAAAGTTGAAATGTTTTTTTTTCTTTTTAATCATGTGCTATTATGACAGGAAACAAACATGGCTGGTGTCCATTGCACCAGCAGTTGTATTATAATGTCTTCATTCAAGCAGGAAGTGTTTAGAGTTTAAAAAAAAAGAACAACAATTAAGCTCCAAGCAAAGTTAAATGGCTCTTGCAATTGACTATTCTTCTACCCTCTGGCCCATCTGCCCTCTCCTGGGTTCTGTGCTGCACATGAAGCTGACAGGTTTTGGTGTTGTGCTCACTCGTGTCTCACTCCCGTGCTCACTAGTCCACTCTGGCTCTTTCTGCCATCACTTTATCAGGGAATGCTGACACAATTACCCTGCTACTCTTCTACTATCCACATGATGCTCACGAGCAGCCCAGGGCAATATGATGCTAAACAAATGACCTCAGCAGCTCTTTGCATTACTTAAATCCATTCTAGGGCAGCGACTGCTGTAAGCCAATCATGGAGGGCCGTCAGACTAGCCCTGCCCTCTCCTCTGTCTTCCACATGAGGCCCTCGAGGCATCTGGGTAGAAACTGCCATACAGATCACATCTGGACTGCAAGAATCCTCCATGATGAGGTTGAACAGTGGTAAATGACCTTTGGGTAATCATTTGATAACTCATTATTTACTAAACTAATTTTGAAGGTTTATTCTGCAGTTTTTCAGACCCTTTTTCATGTGAAATGTAAAGACACGTGCTATGACAAAGTCATGTGATCTTCTGTGAATGAGATGAGGATCAAACAACAGCATACGTTTAAAGAAGTCAGAGTTTTTGTTAGGATAAAAAAACTAAATGTGTGATGTCCTGCTTTTGGTTTTGCTGAAAGATAAAGAACCATGAATTGCATTGGCCAAGATGCCAATCAAGAAGAGGACTAGGATGGTCAGATGAAACCACAAAAAAAACTTTATGATAAAAACTCAACATGTCAAAACTGGAGGAGAAAGGATGCTGGGTTGCATCTAATGAACACCATTGAGCATGGGAGTGGAGACATCATACTCTTCCAACATGACAATGATCCTAAATACATTGCCCAGTCAATGAAAGAGGGTGTGCATAATAAGCATTTCAAGGTTCTGGGGTGTCTTAGCCAATCCCAGGACCTCAGTTCATTAGGGAATCTATGGAGAGTTTCTGTTGCCCAGCAACAGCCCCATACCATCACAGAGGAGCTCTGCATGGGGGAATGGGCCAAAATATCAGCAACAGAAAACCTTGTGAAGACCCACAGGAAACATTTGACCTCTGTCATTTACAACAAAAGTATATAACAAAAGTGTATCAAAACATTGAGTTAACTTTAGTTGATTGCCAAACACGTCTTTATCACCATATTTTGCAAAAACAAATCTTTAAGAATCAGTAAATGGGATTTTCTAGATTTTTTTCCCTCACTCTGTCTCACAGTTGTGGTATACTGGTACCTTCAGTATGATGAATATTGCAGGCCTCTCGTCTTTTTAATTGGGAGAACTTGAACAGTTAGTTGTGAGGAATGAAGGTCAGCCTCAGAAAGGCAGAGTATCTGTGCATAGATGAGAGGAACTTGAGTGGAACGGTGAGGTTACAGGGAGCAGGGGGTGAAAAAGGTGGAGGACTTTAAGTACTCAGGGTCAACAGACAATGTGAAAAAGAGGTGAAGTGGCATGTGCTAGTAGGTTAGAATGGTTAGAGGAGGATTTTAGGTGTGATGTGGAGCATGATGTTGGTTTAGAGACAGTGGCTCTAAAAAGAGAAAGGAGCTGGAGATGGCAGATGAAGCTGTTGAAGTTCTCTTTAGAAGTAACTAAGATGGATGAGATCAGGCAGGAATAAATAAGAGGATCAGCTCGTGTTAGATATTTTGAAGATCAGTGTATTGAGTGCATTGAAATGGTTTGGACATGTACTGATTTACAGCAAAGTATAGGTGAGGTCACATGAAGATCATAAAAACAACAAAAAAAAAACAATATGGACTGAAATCTGAAGTTCTTTCAAATTTCACATCCTTCTCTTCTATATTACAAAAGCAATAATAAAATGTTTGCTGTTACATCAGATGGAAATGTTTTTCCTTTTCCCACCAAGGAATACACTGAAATACACATATTTCTTGACATCAGGGCTACAGAGGAAACTTTCCAGATCAAAAAAAGACTAAAAAAAGACTATTTCAGAGATAGCAAATCAATGTACAGTTGTTATAATCCCACACCAAGCATCTTTAGAAGTAAAAGAGATTTACAGTGTACTTGCTGTAATCTTTTTTGTTCTTTTCCCTCCAAAAGGACAGTATGATAGGTATTTTTTCAAAAAGATGTTCCCTTAATTGACCCTGTTCTCTAATTACACAAACATATATCATCTTGTCAATCTAAACTAGAGAAAATGAACTAGTAAAACAGAACAGCCAGTGACAGTTCAACCTTATGACAGTTTCCATAATTATCAGGTAAAGTTGTCGCTGGATTGTTTCTGGCGTTGAGGTGTTACGTTTTAATATTCACTGATATATGTGCTGAGTCACTGGTGAATTCTTGCTGTTAGGGTGGCAGATGCATGAATATCAAATTGCACTTGTCACCTCAAGAGAAATGTGCGCAGTCCAGCATATTGAAACTGGAATTTGTCGCAGAAATTGAATAGCATCTGTTCCACAGTTTACGGTGAGGCGTTTGAAGATGATTCAGTGCAAATTTGCATTTTAGATGTCTTTGCATGTTGATGGGAGGAAGCTCATAATCATTTTTCCTTTCTGCCACCCTGATGTTAGTTTTTTTTTTTTTTGGTCAAAGCGTGTGCACAGAGGAACTGTGTGTGTGCATATGTGTGTAGGTGGGGTGCTTTTATTTTGGTTACTGAGCAAACAAAGGCCTTGAAAGTCAACTTGCTGAGTTGAACCTGAATTTAACATTTGGACAAACTTTATGCTTTATTTTGGTACAAAAAAATCATTTTCTTTAAACAAGCTAGTTGAAACTCCATCCTTAAAAACTCTAAAAATGTGAAAGCAGGCCATCTCATATAATATGTCATTGAGTCCTACAATGGCAGACTTACTCATACAAATCTGTATTTCATGTGCCTTCTACAAAGACATGTAATTCAGCCTGTTCAAAAGATTAATGTTTATTTTATCAAGTTCATCTACATCCATTTTTCATCCTGACATTCAGGGGACAAGCTGATAAGGAGTTCAAAAGGCAAAGAGAGTATGGCTGCGGTGTCTGTCAGCAGATCGCTTTTTCACAAAAAGTGGATTATTTCATACGTGGTGCGGCTCGTTGTCCATGTAACCTCTTACTGCTTTTTTTACCCCTTTTGGTGACAATTCAAGTCCTCTTTATTTCTGATTCTGTCCACATTTTCTTCATATATGCATATAAATATATATCTGACACCCTACAAAAATAAAATGTATTTTGCCCTATTCATTGTATAAAACAATCTCATTCTTCTACTAGCCTGATATAAAGTTTGAAAGAAACATGATCATACATTGGGCAAGTAATTTAAATGTTATGACTTTTGTATGTGCTGAAAACTTTGAAGTGCTTCTTCTCCTCAATCTTTTTTTTTTCAAAGAGGAAATTAAATCAGTTTCTCTTTTTTTTTGCAAGAGTTGGAATAACGTAATAGCAGATTGAATCTGAGAGAAATCAGCTGAAAATCTTTTTTAATAAAACTAAAGTGTTTTTTTATGAAAATGTTTGCAATGAAAGATGATTCTAGTATCATTTTTTGTCAAATTTTGAACTCATTTTATTCCAAGAGTTCAGAAATTCATTTGAGTTTTTTGGGTTTCCTTGCTCTTTTCTTTTTCTTCCTCTTTGGAAAATTTTGTTTTAAGGATTTATGACCTTTGTTTTATTGCTGAAAAAGAAAACAGTCTCAAACATCATTGGTAAACCAGTTCCTTAGTAATAAATAAAGCATTAATGCTTTTTAATTTTTTATCTGTATCTATTGTCAACAGCTAAAAGCTTTGGGTTTACAAAAGGCTTCAAAAATCCATGTCTCCTTTTGGGAGAGTCATGCTGGAAGACATTTCCCAGGCGGTGAAGCAAAGGTGTGAAATGACATGAAAGGTATGGCATTTTGTCATGTACACCAAAGACCCATCTGGAAGTGTGTGTTTGTGTGCTTCCCACACAGACAGAAAGACTGGAAGGGGGGGTGTGAGGTCTAATGGGGTGTCCCAGGGCGAAGCTCCGCTGTTCCCCCTCATCAAGCAAGCTGGCAGTGCTTTAGCCACATAATGGCTGCTGTGTGCCCTCAGCTAACACTCGTTCTGCAGTTTCCCCTCTGTCATTGCTCATTCTCATAGTCCAGGTGCAATTTCAGCCACACTGGGGGGGGGGGGGGGGGGGGGGGGGGGGGGGGGGGGGGGGGGGGGGGGCAGGTTGAAAAGATGCACTTCATTAAGAAACAAGAGGCAGGTGGGTGTTGTAGCAGTAGAACGGGGGTAAGGGGGTGTCAGGAGACAAATGGTGTGGGAACAGAGAACGGGGCAGCAGAAGAAAGATGACTGGTGAGGATGGGTGGATTTATGAGGTGATTGCGCAAGGAATCATACAACGCCACCTTCAAACGACAGAAGTAAACAGCTGTCAGTCTGTCAGAGGGGGCCCGGCTCGCTCCCGTTAAACAGGCCCATCTGGACCCGTCCGCGTCAGCACGGAGCACACATGAACATGCCGACGTTTTGTCATCTGTACGCTCATGCATACATTCAGAAGCGTCTCTGCTGACACCCTACCAGCAGAGGGGGGGTTTGGCAAAGTGGGAGACAATCTGGTTCATATGGAATTCTCATTTTTCCATGAAAAAAACTATTACAGAAGAAACGTCAGTGAAATGTCACTATTTTGTTTATGGAATGTAACATATAAGAAGACAGGAGTACACACATAGACATACTTTTTGCAGCCTCTCATGGTGTTATGATACACAATCAGTAATGGCTAAAGTCAAAAAGCAATACTAAGCTACAGTTCATTCTCTTTCTTGGTGTCTACTGCCTCTTACTGGTAGAAAACGTTTATTAAAAAAGATTGAAGACTGACTCCAATAAAAATAGTTTTCGGTGTTTTTAACATGTTCTTGTAGCATTTTTTCAACAGCCCCACCTACAATCCACTTTGTATTTGCCTAAAAACAACACAATCATAATTAAAAGACGACTGGGAATAATTTTACAATAGATCAAAAGATGATCGGAGTGGGACTTAAATGGGACACCGTTAAACTCTGTGGCTTTTTAAAACAGTTTAGAAAAAGCGGCATGATTGTAAGTAATTTAAAATATCATTACATCACGCTCTGTTTGCTTCTGCAAAGCATCTCTGCACAGAAAGTTTGAGAAAGGCTGTTCAGGAAAAGAGCAGCATTCTCTCCCCACGCTTGATTGTGGCATATCTGAATCAGCTTAATGTCAAAGTCTGCAGTGTTCGGCGTGCTGAGTGACCTCATTTCATATCACCCTCTGTCAGGGGAAATTATCATACTTCGCCTAGTGTTTTTAATTTATCAGTCTCCTACCAATCACTAAGCGTCAAGCAGAATGGAGAAGGTGATAATGAGGGTTGTCTGACACACAGCAGCTTTTTAATCTAAGGGTGGCACTGACTATTAACCTCTGGCCTGCTTTGCTCTCTACTTTCCTCTCAGTCGGCTCTAATCATATAATCAGAGTTTTGCTTGTTACAGTAAGTTAAGTCAGTTTCAGTAAATAATGATTCCAGGAGTTGTTGCTTTCAATTATTTTCGACACTGAAAGATTTTTTTTTTCATATTTACTGTAGGTTTTGATCAAAGGGTTAAAAATTTTGAGTAGAGATGATAGTTGGAGACTGAATATCACCTTGTGAAGCAATTCTCCTCTCTGTGGCAGAGTTTAATGATCCACCTGTACTGAAACAGTATGAGGTAGCCTGCATTCTTTCCCCTCCTCACCGGCCGGCTGCTTTTGTTCCTTGTTCTCATTCTATGCTTCATTGTCTCCTGAAAAGATAAGAAGTCTATTATGAGCTCCTTGTAAAATTCACATGTACTGTCATTTAACAGTCATACAATTCAAGGTCTTTCAAAGTGACCTCAGACTGCCCAACAGTCTGGGCAATAATCGTTGTTGCTGCTTCTCTTCACACACACAAAAAAAAATCCTTTTGGAGCTAATAGTTGAAATAAATGATCCGTTGTAGAACACAAAGGCACACAAAGACAGCAATATTTCCAAGATGACCTGGTTTAAATGATACACTGTTCATGAACAGTGTTACTGTGGCACCCTCAAATACAGGACAATCCCACTTTTTTAGATTTAAATTCACCTATATACTAAAAACGTACAAGTACCACTCCAATCATATTTTGATCTGTTGTAAAAGAGTATTTTAATCATGATAGTGCTGGGTCTTTTTGGTTTGTTTTTATTTAGCAATATCAAAAACATGGGTCATTTTATAGGGCATAGTTTTTGCAGAGCAGCAGTTCATCAGAAACTCTCCTCTGAGTTGTGGGCGGACTGCGATTAATTGATTGATTATGTTTGTGTAGGGTTAAGCTTTAACTGATATCCCATCATCCCTTTGTTTACACATTCTCCCACTAGTTTACAGCCTCTCAGTGCAACAAAAATGTTGGGAATATTGAAGCTACCCAGCCAAAAAGTTCCGAGCAAGATACCAGCTCAGATGAGGAAAACAAAGACGTACATGGATCTATTTGTCTGCAAGTGCATGTATCATAATAGGGCACAGCAGGGAGCTTGTGGCTTTTTCAAACTGCATTTTTTCATCTGCTCCTGATTCATCCCTATTTGAATAAAGAAATACTCAGAAACACCATTTAAAATTCTGAAACTCTTTTTACATATCCTCCATCATGAGAAAAATGCTGCACAAACATGTTAAAAATACCAAAAACACAGTTTTCATGGGAGTGGGTCTTTCAAATATATGCCTGTTGAATTCATCCATCATCTTCCGCTCATCTGGGATCGGGTCACGGGGGCAGCAGTCTAAGCAAAGCTGTCCAGACTTCCCTTTACGCAGCAACCTCCTTCTGCTCTTCTGGGGGGACAGTGTAGGCGTTCCCAGACCAGCCGAGAGACGGACTCTCTTTAGCCTGTTCTGGGTCTTCCCCGGGCCTTCCACCCACCTCCGCATGGAAGCGTCTAAGAGGCCAATGCCCGGGCCACTTCAACTAGCTCCTCTGGATTTGGATTTCCCAGAATAACGATGATAAAAAAAAATTCTCCTGAGAATACAAAAACATAATTTAAAAAAGAATACCTTTTTATTCCTTCTGTAAATATCTCAAATGTTTTGGTTAAAGTAATGTGAACCAGTGTGTGAATGTGTTTGTGAATGGGTGAATGGGACTGTGACTGTAAAGCGCTTCGGGCCTTCAACAAAGGTAGAAAAGCACTACACAAGAACATGCCGTTTACCATTTGAAAATAATGAAACAAACACTTCTTGATCATTTCATATTACTATCATGCACATATCTCAGATCCAATTCAAACAAATCCTTATAAAAATATGTTAAGAAAAGCAGAACAGATCCTCAATTTGGAATTCAACATATTACTATCTTATTTTAAACTCATGGTCAGCTCTTGCTCTTTTCCATTCCCCATATTACTGGGTGTCTTGACATAATCCAGATAATCTCGCTGCAGGGTGCTGAGTCAGCAAGTCAGACTGAGCAAGGCAGCAGCATTGGTCATGTGAAGTCCAATCACATCCTCCTGCACTATAGGTTCCCTCTTTCCTGTCGTTCACCCATCTGCCTATGCCAGACATGGGTGTGTGGTATGCATACTAGCATGCTGGGTAATACACACACAGGATCATGTACTCACACTTTAAATACATGTTTGCATCAGCAAATGGGCAGCACCAAATGATTTTATTCTGGCATCCTCATGCTTTTTTAGTGTTTTACTGGCTTGTGCTGATTGTTGAGACTCAAAAACTTGTATGGTTTGTGCACAAACATCAAGCCAGCCTTTTGACCTGCAGCACATGAGAAAGATTGATTTGCTCTCATGTGGGCAGAAACTTTAGTCAGTAGCACCCTCTGCTGTCCAAAATGAATTATTACATGCATATTTTTTTAATGCTTGTTGAGCAGTTGTAACTTTTTCTATTATTTTTATAAACATCGACTAATGACTGCTTGATATGATGAAGGTAACATTGGCTCTGGTTGGGCATCTGAGAAACACCAAGCCTATAACCAGGAAAAAAAGCAGGAAGTCTTTACTGGCATAAACATTTGCAGCAAAGCTCACCGTAACAAGGACAGAGGAGCTGTGCTGTTGGTTCAGAAAAAGCTACTACAACCACTTGACATAAATGGCTGGCAGATAGAACAGGTCCAGAGCTTCAAATACCTTGGGTCAGTGACTGACAGTTGTCTATGCTGTGAACAATGGGCAAACTGTAAAAAAAGTAAATGTCTTCAACAGTTGAGGAAATTGGGAAGTTTTAACATCAACAAATACATTTTTAACCCTTTCTCCTTTATAGATAATTCTTTGAAACCACTCTGACTAATAACACCTCTCCCTGGTTCGCCTTTTTAGACTTTTTTTCACACAAAACTCTCTCCACTAATAAATCACATCAGGAAAATAACACAAGCAACTCAGCTTTCTGTTTCAACACTACAAGCCCTGAGGGGCGCTCAGCCAACTAAATCGACTTCATTTTCATCCGTCTCACTTCTACAAGTCCCTCTCCGATCATCTTTTGATCTTTTGTAAAAGCGTTCCCAGAGGTATTCTAATCATGATTATGCCGTTTTTAGACAAATTAAAAATAGAAAGTGTCATTTTCTAGGACATTGTTTCTGCAGAAAAGCAGTGGTTTATTAGAAACTTGGTGCAGACGTGCCTGCCCCCTTTCCCCATCATCTTTTTGTTAACACACTCATCTGCTAGCTCACAGCCTTTCTCAACCTAACATTACTGTTGTTCCATATAGTGTAAACAGTACATTAGTCTCGTAATTTTTTAAGGAGGGTAAAATGTACAAACATTTTTTCATTTTAATTCTTAGATTTAATTAGTTTTTAACTTTATTGTACTGAGTCTACAAACAAAAAACAGAAAGATGTTCTGCATTTGCATTGAAACAAAGTGATGAAATCACATCCTGCTTTCAAATCAAAGGGCAAGCTTAGATATTCTTGTTACTGACAAAACACTGCAATTTTAACATTTCATTTGAGTATTTTCTGTATAATTTGCAAAAGGATCTGCATTTTGTGATTTTTTAAAATTAATTTATAAGTAATGTCACCCAAAAATGCTGTCTATATGTGGTGAGGAACACGGGGGAACAATATGAAGTGATGGATGACAAAGTGAAGTTGAAGCATGAAAACTATACATTTAAACATCATACTTTTAGCTGAATGCTACTTAATCCTCTGAACCATAATGACTTTTCTCAGAAACTTTTGTATGACTCTAACCTTTGACCCTGCTTTGCAAACACCCACTCCATATGAACTCCAGTTTGAGGCACATAAGCACTTTGAGGCACATAATTCAACTTTCTTGTGTTTTACCAAAAACATTTATTGCTTTGACAACTGAGTTTAATCTGTTAGAATGTGGTATATTTTAAAAAAACATAATCTCTGTGTGACCTTTAAAACAAAGACATTGTTCGATTTTGATGGTTTGATTATTTGGATACATCAATAAGTGCTAAGAAATGTGTGTGCGTGCAGTTTGAAGCATCATCTAACATCAGGAAAACAATTTACTAATACACTTTTTTGAAAATACTTCTTTTTTTTCCATGCATTTCACTTTTCATCACAGTATTTCAGTAACCTGTGCCACTCAGAAAGGATTATAAGCTTTGGTAGTGTTTGTGTGTACATGAGTGTTTGTGTGCAAAGCCCTTGATCTTCCCCTCACACCTAAGAATGAGCTTGCAAATCTGCTCCTGTCCATCTGCTCTTCTGTTCATTTCTAGAATACATGCATGCATCAAACAAATGTTTTCCATGCAGAAAAACGATTGGAATTTAAACACTGATGTATACACATTTGAGTACCTGGAAAATGCAGGCAGAATGAACAAATTAAGCACAGTGACATAATAATACAAACAAAGGTGGAGGTAATCCTGTTACAGAACAGCTCAGAGACACAATTTCAATATCACCACACACAAATGCTTTTGGATTTCACTCAGCACAGAAGCTGACCTGAATAAAAAGCAAACCCTTTGAAGAGGACAAGGAAATAACCTGCAAACACACAACCATCAGCAACGTCTGTGAATCATTACTGAAAAACTGCTTATGACAGTTTGTGAGTTGTGCCAAAGTTGTGTGGGAGTGTAGAAAGAGTTTATTATAGAAAGACTGAAGAAAAAAACAGAAATGAATCCTGTACTTAAAGATGGAGATGGAATTTGCAGTTAGAAAGGAAAGTATCAAAGCAAAATCGAAAAAGGCTTTGACTAGTAGGATGATGAGCTCATCCAAGAAGTCAAAATTTTGTACACATTTTGGCTTTTTTTAATTCTATTTTTGAAGTCTTAAACGAACATTAATGTAATATGTACACAGTGTACCAAAATTTCAGGCTGAACAATTGCAACACAGTTTTTTAAGCTAACAGAGTTGCATGAACTCTCAAGTTTTTCTAAAAATGTAATCCATAAATCACATAATATAGTGTTTGACTTGAAAGGGTTATTGCATGATTACATTGTTTTTCAAGTCAAATCACATGATACCTTTTGGAGTTAAGTGAACTATGAATGTCAGTTGAAAAAAAGACAAAAAAAACATTCAGACTTATCCGGACTATCACTCTGGGAGCAAAGAGCAACATGAAGCTCAGCAGAAAAAATACCTATGAGCTAACAATGTGTGTAAACACTCTTTGTAACTTCCAAACACATCCTAAAACCGAAACAGAGTCCAATTGATTCCCAAATTTTCAGATTTTTGTGGAAAAACATTCAATTTGCATTCATAAATTGCAAGTGTGTGTCTTGAAAAGTTCCACTGGGCATTTGTGCACTAACTTTCAATGTGCCCTGTTCCAAATGAGCTTTAAAAAACAGGAAGAGTGTAAAGTAAGAATTTACAGCATTCTGTTCATTTGGAATGTGTCGAAGGAAAGGCCCATTACATTTTAGCTGTAGAGTGGCTGGTGATTTGTTCTTTGGGGCCAGACTGGAATGTCCTCCGGCATGCCACCATCCATGAAATGAAAAAATCCATAGTGCATTTAATTATGTTCTTTATAGATCAAGGCCCCATTTACTGTGGCTCTGGAGGAACAGTGACACTGCATCAGCTGTCTTTAAAGACCCAATCTGATGAACATTACGTTTTTTGGTGTTTTTAACATGTTCTCGTGGCATTTTCTGATGATGGAAGACATGCTGAGTTCAAGGAAAAGGAAGCTCAAAATTGCATTTCTGAGTATTTCTTTATTGTTGAATCAGGAGTAGAGAAAAAAATGCAATTGGAAAAAGCTTTGTAGGTATCATGTAGAAACTACAAAAGGCCACAAGCTCCCTGCTTCATTCCGTTCTGATACATTTGTTTGTACACAAATAGATCCATGTAAATCTTGGTTTTCCGCTTCTGAGCTAGCTGGGACTTTAGAACTCTATTTAATATTAAGTCTTTGCTAAGGATATTCATGTTGAAAAAAAAACAAAAGTTTTCTTTCAAAACACTCCAATTCAGACTTTTTCTTGTTTTTATTCCAGTATCTAGGATCAATATGTGTCATTTTAGTACTCTGGAATAAAATTACTGCACTCTTCTATTCTAAGTTAGGGATAGAGAACTTCAGGCCTCGAGAGTCGCATTCCTGCATGTTTTCACAACAGGTAAATCCATCATAAGTACATAAATGATGTGAAATGAAATCTAACTTAAAGCATTTATCTAGGTCCTCTTGGTTTATGAACATTAGAGTGTAAACCTTTCCAAAAGGGAATGGGAAGATTACCTTTTAAGTCAAGTAGAATCATTGCAGGACTTCAGCCTGGAGGGATGCACTCACAGACTTTCTCGCGTTCTCTCACAGTGGTCTGCCCCATTGACTATCCAAAGACAAAGAAGATGAAGAAGACAGTTTGCTGGCAGGATTTCACTGAATTTCAACTGGCTGGACAGCTCTCTATAGTTTACGTAATACCCAACAGGGATTCTTGCTGCAGACTCGTTGAAGTGCCTGCTGCTGTTTCAAAATGAAATCAGTCACACACAAAAAATCAGGGTTCCCAAAACTAAACTGCCGAGGAAAATGCATGTGTGTTCATTAATTTCTCTCATTTTTTGAGTCAACACAGAGGAGACTTTTCTTTGTAGAACTTGCCCATCATAAGAATGATAAAACTGTCAGTGGCTGTTGACAATATTCCTGTGCATATCTTTTGTGATATATGCCCTAATTTGAACAATCTTTGTGACTATTCTGTCTGATCATGACCTCGCTCATGTAAAGCAATAAGTGAGTTTGCTTGGAGAGGATAAGAACATAAATCTTTTTTTTGACCAGGAAATGACATTCAAGAAGGGGTGCTCATAGTTCATAATTTTACATAGCTAATGTAAATTTAGACGTGGATACAGATGGGTTAACTCAAGGACAAAATGCTGCATTTTGCAGTCTCTGAAGTCCTTGTACAGAGAAGCTCCTAGTTTTCACCTTTCATAGAATTGTGCGTGTGTGTGCTGACAGATTTCAAATAAAAAAAGCATCTTCATGCCTCAAAAGGAAATGGAAGCTGGTGTGGTTGATGAAAGTCTAGCAGTGGTTATTCGAGTGTACACAGATGCCTAATTCAAGAAGTCAAGATAGGTAAATATGCATTTACAGTATTTCTTGTGCAATGCTTTATGTCTTTATTTTTTTCACAGGATTGTAGTCCAAAACGATTAAAATCATGCCAGTAGGGAAAAAAAAACAGAAAGATGTGAGCTGCAAACCAATTTCTACACAATCATGGGAGCACCACATTCCCAATTATATCAGGTAGGTCAATCAAAACAGTGTGACATAAAAACAATTTCACGTAAATATAGTGTTATCGAAATAACAAAGTAAATACATGCAGCTTTTATACATTATACGTGAAAAATGTGGGGGAAAATCCTGTTTAACACATTTTTAGTTATTAGGGAAGAGTAATAAACTTGTAAAGAAGGTGTAAAAAGGTAGAAAAAATAGATAGAAAATATTTTAACTTCACAATATATGTTAATAACAACTTAAAATTCTTAGCAATTTAAAGGAAGAAAATGTTGCCAATTAGTTGATTGATATAAGCATATGAACATATCATAATCTTTATTTTTTTCTGTTTTGAAGTTTTTTTATTTCCCTTTTTTGTGCTTTTTTATTGACATATTTGTATTTTTTTACACTTCATATCATTATATCAATCACTTTTTATTTTGCCCCACATTTCACATTTATGGTCAATGAACTCGAATCCACAAATTGCGGCGACGCTGATACAGAACGTTAAAACTAGATAAGTTGCACGCAGTGTCATGAAAACATACCTCGGGAATATAATTATGCATTTGCATTAATCAAACAATAGACACCATTCGGTAAACAAAAGTGTAATGATTTTAAGTATATATGTTTAATTATAATGTGAGTGTAAGACAAAAGCGCACGTTGTCAAATCTAGACTAAAGGGATCTATGGTCATCCAGTCGTGCCTCGGCAACGTCGTGAACGCGCATGTCAGGATCGCTGCAGAGATCCTGCTGCCTCGGCTCTCACGATTATTCGTGAGGATGGTGTTGACAGCTAAAGGGGACCGACAGTCAGCTCTGCGTGTTTAAATACATGCCGGAACCTCATGAAATTTCCTTTACACGGGTCGAAAACTATCTCTCGGCAAGCACGCCGTTTGTGGAGAAAAGGGACGTCGCCAGGCCAAGGAGAAGCGTTAATGCTACTGATGGAATTCCCTGTCGTTGCTAGATGGAGAAACGAAAAGGGTGGACTTGTTTTAAATAATTAAAAAAAGGGGGGGGAGGAAAGGGAAACATCTGCTGCTAAGACAGAAAAAATGCATCTGCACCAAGTGCTGACGGGAGCTGTAAACCCTGGAGACTGCTGCTACTCGGTGGGAAGCGTAAATGATATTCCTTTCACGGTGAGTGTTTGTTTTGAGGTTATTCCAAACAGATGACACTCGCCGAAGCTAACGACCGACTAGCTAACCGAACTGTTAGCTAACCAGCGTTATCCTGGACGTAAATGGGCTACGGTGCGAGTTGAAACACAAGCTAGCCAGGACCGTATGTTGGTTAGCCGGTCAGTCTGCCGCACCGACAGATTGAAACGCACAGGGGGGGGGGGCCTTATCACAAGCCCCGTTTCATGTACTTTAATCCATCAGGAGAGTCGCTGTCAAGCCAGAAATGCGGGCATGCCTGCAACTGCCGCCTTCGTCCTTATACACAGTCTGAGTGTGTATTGATCCAAGGCATCGCAGGAGACTCTTTCAGGCGACCTTTAGTTGCATCTTCTAACGTCAAAATTACCGCAAGGGAATCCCTCTGCGATGTCACATTACTATATATACATATATATATGTGTGTGTGTGTGTGTAATGGATAATAAATGAGACGTTTGATTTAACTGTAGCTTGGCTGTTAAAGTGGCTAAGCTCTCTACCATTTGGCACTAAATCCTCCTCGCGGATCATTCGCTCGCTGTCATCCTAGCATCAGCTGCACCAGGCGTGACGTAAGGAGCCTTATATGGACACATGCGCTAAAAGGCTGCTGGACAGAGGTGTTTGTTAGGAAGGCTACAACGTTTGTTTACAAAGGTTTTACTTACTATTCTTTTACCATTTTTTTTTACGAAACTTATTAAACTTATCCTTTAAATATAATCTGTTTCTTTCTTTCTTTCTTTCTTTCTTTCTTTCTTTCTTTCTTTCTTTCTTTCTTTCTTTTTGTTAAGGATGCCTTCTAAATATATACATTTAGTATTGCATCACAGAAACTTTACCTTCTAACTGAATGGCAATTTGTAATGTGTATGAATGCTGTTCTGCTTGATAAACAAATATACTGGTATTTTGGTGTTTGCACAATTTTACTGAATCTATTTTTCTAAATTTAATAGTCTTTAATAAATTGATGTGTTATTTCTTTTTTAAAGTCCCACTCCGATCATCTTTTAATGTATTTTAAAAGTATTCCAAGTGATCTTTTAACTAATAATTAATGCCATTTTAGCTGAACAAAAACAAAACAAAACAAACAAACAAAAAAACGTTCTTGTTTTCTGGGACAGTAGTTCATTAGAAACTCACTTGTGAATTGTGGGCAATATCCTTGGTGCAGATTAAGCCTGCCCTCACTTTCCATCATCCCTTTCTTGACACTCTTTCTCACTAGCTTACAGCCGTTCACAACTCCAACCTAACATTACGGGTGAAACAAATGGTGAGCAAAATTGGAGCTATCCAGCTGTAGTTTTGAGTCAGATTCCAGCTCAGTTAAGGAAAACAAAGACATGAGTGGATCTGTTTTTCTGCAAGTGGATGCATCATATTGGAGTGGAGCAGGACGCTTATTGCCTCCTGATTGTAGCTTCT
This sequence comes from Oryzias celebensis, assembly GCA_014656515.1. Taxonomy (NCBI): domain Eukaryota; kingdom Metazoa; phylum Chordata; class Actinopteri; order Beloniformes; family Adrianichthyidae; genus Oryzias; species Oryzias celebensis. The sequence continues at coordinate 22,672,197 of BNCR01000003.1, read as the reverse complement.
ATGTCACTGCTACAAGCTTGTCTCCCGTTTCACCACAATTTTTATAAAGACAAACTCAGAAAGGTAATCTTATTTTTTATATATGCCCTCCATAATCAGAAAAATTCCACAAGAATATGTTAAAAAACACACTATTTTCATTGCCGTGGGTCATTAGGAACCAGTATCATTTATAATTTGTAGTCCAATTACATGTTCGTTTGTATGTATTCTGTTGCTATGCAACGTGGGCACAGGGTATGATATGTTGACCTTTTCTGGTTGAAAAAGAAAAAAAAAACTGTCCGTCTTAAGCCTGACCGTTTACCAAAACTGTGTTTTGTGCTTTAGGTAGGCAGATCAGAGGAGCCAAATCAATATTACATTTAGTGTAGGAAGAAATGGCTAATGTTGGAGGAACCCTGTGACTCATCTTTTCAGCAGCACTTTGGGAGTTTTTCCCCTGTGTGTAGCAGTTTTATTATTCATTCAGTTTTTATTTATTCAGGCGTTTCGATAATGTAAGTAAAGAGTTTTTTATTATTGCATTGAAATGTGTGATATTTAGTTGTATTCTCCAAAATGGGAAAGGGGTTTGGGTACGAAAATCGTAGATACACAAAAGCAAATAAATAACTGCACAAGTCATATTCTGGTTCTTTTCGTTTTCCAAAACATTCTAAAAACATTCACGCCTGTCTGAGTGACCGTTTCTTTCTCATCTGTTCATGTGGTGATGGGCTGCTGACCAGTAGAAAACTGATGGATAAACAGAAGCAGAGATTGTGTCTGCTCTTGCTGGTTTCTACAGCATAATTACAGATAAACAAGATAGTTATGAATCTGTTGTTCGCTGTTGCAGCTATACAGGGATTGTCCCACTTTGCTCCTGCCTGTGCGCCAGATGAAGACAGCTTAAATGTGAGCATCCTGATGGTGTACCCCAGGTCATGTCTACTTAACAGCAAAAGACAGCCACTGTTGGGAGGCCTCAGCCACACTCGTTACTACAGGGCCCCTGTTTGTGTGCCTGGTGTTTTTGTTTCTGTGTCTGAGAGGGTATTTGAAGAGCACCAGACATCATGTCCAATGCATTTACACTCACACTGATCCTTTGGGCTAATGGGCCAAACCCTGAAAACAGACATGCTCACACACACATAGCCTGGAGCCTCCATCAGTGCACTTGCTCCAACACCACATCCACAGTGTTTTTGTAGACAAATTTACCCGTTGACATTTCGGAATAAAACTGTTTAGAGTGATCCAGACAGGTGTGCTGTTCTTTCCATACTGGTTGGTCAGAGTGAGGTGGTTTCATATTTCATGTAGAATGTTCGCATTATTGGATTTCTTTGCAGGGATTTTTGGAAAGCCAAGTGCAAAAAACAAAAGAGAAAAATGTGTGACTGTTTCACACTCAGTAACTACAGATGTACCATTACCTGGTCTTCTATGTGCTTCCTGACTCCTCGTGATACTGTTAATGCACCTACAAACAGCCGTGTGCCTTTCATATTCAGAACCGCAGATGTGTGATTAGCTAAAAATAGCATATAACTCAAGAATAAAGTGGATGAGTGTGAAAGATAAAAACGAATAAATCAAGGCTCTATTTTACTTTCAAGATTAATGTTTTTTATATCAATCAAGTACAAATTGATGCTGATTTTGGATAGTTTATTATGCTAGGTTTTATTATTTATAAACTAAAAGGATTAACTTTTGCTATTCTGATCATAGGTATTGTTGAAAGATGAGTCAGAAATTGTACCGACTTACAAGTATATTGCTTTGGTGAGGACAAGACACCATCAGATAGAAAGTTGTCATTTATTTCACTTTTCCTGATGGCAAAGAAAGCGGTCATTTTGTGTGGTTTGTGTGAGTGGGTGTGTGTCCGCAGACTGTCCTTCTGCAGTACTTTCATAGTTGGCCGCACATAGGACTTTTGTTCTATGTGTAGTTCTTATGGTTATGACGATAAGGGAAGTTCAAATCTGTAAAATAACAGGAGCAGGTGCATCATGCTTCCAGGAGAAAGCTCGGTCTACTGCGCTTGCTCTCCACTTCTGTGCACAGATTAGCCATATGTGCAGAGAAAAAAAACAATGTTTTTTTTTTTGCATTTGGTTGTTAATTGTCTTTGACAAACTGGCTGTTTACATTTAGTTCACTATCTCTTGTTTGGTGTGTGAATTTGGCTGTTTGAGTAAACTCTAGGCCAGGCATAGGAAACTACAGGCCTCAAGAGCCGCATTCCTGCATGTTTTCCAACATACCATTCTCTGGCATGTTTTAAGTGGCTGGACACAACTGAATCAGATAATCAGTCATGAGTAGGGCATGAATATCCTAAAATCATGCAGACACAGCAGCCTTTGCGGCCTGGAGTCGCCTATCCCTGGTTAGGCAGTAACCAGTCATTGTATGTAAAGCTGACAAACAGCTGATCAGCATTGAGCTACGTTCACACCGGGCATGTGACTCCCATTCAAGGATGATTTCTTGAACGTGTGTTTAGCCTTTGGTGTTCACACTGCATGAGCAGGGAGGAAGAATGGAAGAATCCCCTCCTTGTTTTAAGCACTGGTATCTTCTCATATTCTGAAGCAATAATAACATTTGACAAAAAGTTAGAATGTGTTGTTGTTTTTTTTTAGGATTCATACATGTTTTTGTTGGTTTTTGTTTTTATTTTGAAAGTTTAGAGGGTTATCTACTACTTCAAGTTAGTGGGACATTCCATTGCAAGTATGTTGTTAGATATCTATCTTGTGACACACTAGATTTCGTCAGTTTAACCTTAAAAAAATGTTTCAAAACACAGGGAGTCTAGTTACCACATTCTCTGCAAGTGAAGCTGGATGGATTAGTTACATTATCTGGGCTTTGTCTAAGTGACAGAAGGAAGAACAAATGCAGACAAACTTTGAATTCTTGGTTTTTAACGCTCATTGAGTTGTTGCAGTCACACCACAGAGCATAGAATCCCATTATAGTATTTCTGCAGGATGAAGGGTCAAAGTGCAAGCTATAGGCTTTGTCAGGGATAAACTCAGGTTACCTCAGGTCAGAATTGATTGTTTCAACTATTAACGGATCAGCTTAAAGGCAAAGTATGAGAATGTTGTCCATTTATTGCAGATGTGGTTATAGATTCAACTTCCCTTTTTTGCTATTGTCATGAGGAAGAAGTGGTGTTGATGGAATGAAGGAAGAAGTGATATTTTACATTCTTCCTCTTATCTACTTTCGTTATCACTGCACACGGCTGCATTTGCTCTTTTTCCCTAACATATATTTAACCTAAAAAGCAGTTACACTTCCTCTGTGAATGTAACCATGAGGCAAAGTGCTAGTAATTAGTGGGACGTTCACTGAGTTTGGAAAATCCTATCATTAGTTCATTTGGTTTACAAGCACTGGAGTGTGGTGGCTTAACTTATGGCTTATTTCTAGCTCTAGAAATTGAATATTGTTTTTTTTTTATTGAAACTGCTTTTGGGTCTCTGCTAATCTCTGCTAATAAAAGAAAAGCAAAAATGGTTTCTGAAATAACTTGAAACTAAAACTAAACAAAAGTTGAAATAAGGGAAATATTCAGTTACCGTAATCATTCATTGAAAATCAGACATATAGACATCAGACAATATTTTGTTCAACATAATCCTTTTAAAAAAGAAACAAACAGGTCTGGCCAAAAGTGTTGGGATGAGGCATATGAAGTAGCGATGTGATGTTCTGCGTCGAGGCCTCGAGGCGTGTTTTAAATAGTGGAAGAGGAGTTTCTGTGAAGCAAGTATTGAAAGTTACGTACCGGTATGTAACTACATTGCTATGAATGACCGCTAGAGTTCCCGATCCATCGGGTTCCTTGATTTATTGCGAGAAGATTTTATAACCTCACGTGGGTCACCAGGAGGCCACGAGTAACCTTAATGTAAATAATTCTCAAACTATGCATCTGCAAGAAGGATCATTCAGTGCTTGAAACACTGCCTCTGGTGGAAGGAAATAGAAAAAGGCTTTTATTGCAGGAGTTACATTCTAAAGATAACCAATGATAGACAATATCTGCGAAATATTCATCCTTTTTTTTTTTTTTTAGAATACTGGCTGTAAAACTCCAGTTTTGTTTAGTGATGTGATGCTCTGTATTGAGGCTTCACAGCATGTATTGGTGCAGATCAGGGGAGGGAGAGTTTCCGTGGTTTGCAAAGAGACTGCTTCATCTAAGAGAGGAGCTGAAAATGATGACATCATGTGACTGATTCATTAAGTGGTTCAGCGTGTTTGGAAACTGCATGAATCCTTTAGGCTCCATTCATAATGTGGGTGTTTGATGGAGAGTTATGGTCAGTGAGAGTTTGGGCAGAGGTAGAGATAGTTTGGACAGTGTATGGAGATTTAGATGAATTATTGCTATTATTATTATTGAATAAAATAAATAATGTGTCCCTAAATACACAGGCCTGATCTCGATGTAGTAAAAGCAGGATCATTGTCCAAACCTGAACCACCCTCTCAAGTCTGTATCAATGCTTTGTTTTGGACATGTCATTCACTTGTTTTTCTCTTAAGTTTTGCTGTAATTCTAGCTGATCATTTTACCTTTCAAGTGGTCATATCAAAGAACAACACAGGTTTTTACGCTAGCACTCAGCATAGTTAGCAGCTACTGTGTAGCCGTCTCTGTTTCAGCACAGAGAATTTACCATTAAAAAAAAAAACGAATCTTTTTCTTTGTTGAAATAATTTGTCCTTTAATTAGCATTACACAGGTGTCTTCAATCTTGTAATCAATTAGCTTGTTTAAAGATTGACAAGTTCTGTTTGGTGACCTGGTGTGTACCAAACTGAACCTGGGATACAGATAGAGTCCATGGTCCAAAGTCGACAGGACTGTTGACAACCTCCATGGACAGGACTGGAATGGGTATATTGGAGACGGCCAGACTGAAATTTAAGCTATTTATTTTCACAGATCCTTTGGAAAGGAAACTTAGGTTTTTTTTCATATCATCTCTTTGTTCATATTAAGCATCTACATACCAGTCATAAGTAATACATAAACCAGCAAATACTAAAGGACCACTAGAGGCAGTTTGCAAAAGAAAGCAATTCTCTATTTACCTTCATTAGAAAAAGTCTGACGCCAGTCTGGTTTCTTTTGCTAATAATGACAACTTTGGAGGGGGATGAATTTAGTAGGAAAAACGGGCACAGGATGTGGCACAGGATGTCTTGAATCTGTACAGGGAACAATGGAATTTGAAAACTGTAACATTTAACTATGAAGTTGTTTAAATTCCCCCTTTTTTCTTATCTACTGTAAAAGCATTCCCAGTTTTTCTAGGGATGTAATGATGCAATCAACTCAAGCCACGATTTGATTTGATTCACGGTTTTAAAGTCACGATTTCCTTTTTTTTTTTCTCAAAACAATGAATTAAAGGTATTTTAAGGCCAAGAATGTTTTCTTTTTGCCCCTTACATCAAACTGTCAGTTTTCCTACTAACAGAAAACATTCAATACAAGTAAACAATTATATATAAACGATACAATTATACGTCAATTCTGCATGACGTTTCAGGAAAGAACGCAATAAAAAAAAAAAAAAAAAAAAAGAACGCAATAAATAATGACCTTTAGGGAAAGCGTGGCACAGGCCGTAACAAATCGTTTTTTTTCATTTTCTGCTTCGATGAACATGTTGACAAGTTTGAATTGTTTTTTTACGGATTCTTGAAGTATCATTACACCTTTACAGTTTTCTTTTAATTATGATTATGCATTTTTTAGCCAAAAACAAAAACCTGTGTCATCTTCTAGGACATAGTTTCTGCAGAGGGGCAAGAGTTCATTATAAATCTGCCTCTGTGGGCGTAAATATTCTCGTGGAGTAAGCCCAACCCTATTTCCCATCATGTTTACACACTCTGCCACTAGCTTACAGCCCCTTACAACTACAACATAATATTACTGGTGCAACAAATGTTGTGACGGTACAAAGCTGCATTGTAGCATTTTGCACAAACCCTTGATTTGGAAGGTGGAATGCTCTGTTTGGAAAGATGGAAAATTAAGTTTTTGTCATTGATAGACGAACATTCAAAAACTTAATTTCCTTTGTTGGTCCCAAATGACATACTTTTATTATTGGGTCTTTTCATTGACATATTCATTTCTCTTAGCAGGTAATTATAAAAAGACGTTTAATTGAGCAAAAATAGGAATCTTCTATTTTTCTATGTAATCTTTATCTTCTCCTAAGAATACACTTTAGGAAAAAAACAGGTGGGGATTAGTTTAGGATCATTTCACCAATGAAAAATCATTACATTAAAAATATATTAATGTTTTAACCTGTCATTTGTACTTTATTTGTAAAAATGTACTTTTTTCATGACCAAATCTAGCTTCTTTTCTTTCATAATGCAAAAAAATGACCAAAATATAAATATCTATTTAGAAAACATTAATATCCATTTTCACCTCAAATAATGATTAAAGCTTAGAAGTAGTTTATTTTCTAAACAAAGAAATAATATCCTCTTTTAAGTATTTACTAGTAATAAATGAGACTTGCTTACTTTTATGGGTGTGTGTTGCTGTAAATTAAATAGACAGATAAGCCACGAACAGTCCTAGACAATGCGTGACGGTGACTGCCTTTAATTTCCACAGTTATGGTGATGAACACTCTGAACCTCCCCGACTGCTGGTTGTGTCACATCGAGGAGAATTTTATTGAACAGTTCCTCAAGGCTACTAGCGCTCTTTGCTGTACATCCATCCTGAGCCTTAGTGTAGGGTTGTGACCCAGCAGTTCTTAGTCTCTCCTCCTGTTCTCTTGAATAATAAAAGATGCAAGCAGTGATGCAGACTGTTCTGTTTCTATGAGGCCAGCTTACCTGTCTTCCAGGTGCTACCACTGTTGCCATTGGTCTACTTATTTGTGCCAGCTTACAGTAACTATCACTGTATCATTTTACCTTTCAGCCCATTCTTTAGATATTGATGGGTCTGCCCATTGAAATAAGAGAACTTTTGTTGCCTTTATTGCATAGAAAACCAACCATGAAAATGATATAAAATAAGAAAAGATCATACCACACTTCTAACCTCAATCTAACCCTCCTTAAAAAATTGTATGGTTTAGAGGTGTGTCAAAAAAATCTAAGATAGTCATCTATTCCTGTATAATGTACTGTAACTACTAATATAAAGGGTATTTTTATATTTAGTCATATTTGCGATACCTTTACTCAAATACCCAACTACACAATTTTTTAAAAAACCCAAATAGTTTCAGATGTCTGAGTTAAACTGGAGTATTTACTAAGTTTTATTTCTTCATTTATTCATCTCTAAATTCAATTTTCTGATATTTTATCTTGTTAAATTATGTTCAAATACGTTCAAAAGGAACTTCAGGTAAAACATACTGGGAGCAAGATTTTTTAAACGTTGTTTGCAATGTCACATTGATGCTTTTTCTTCTCTATTTTATTTTGAAAATGAACATTATGCTTTATAATGTAACAATGTTAGAACATGCTCCTACTATGTATGAAAATGTACTGATATGGTGTGAATATATTAATGATAGGTGTGAATCTAAGTGTGTATGAGTGTTTGATTGTGGCCCTGTGACAGACTGGCGACTTGTCCAGGTTGTACGCTGCCTTTGCCCAACAGTAGCTGGGTTATGGCTCCAGCAGCCCCCTGACATCGCCAGGGATAAAACGGGTTTTGAAAATGGATAGATGGATATGTTTGTATAGAGAGAAAATGTCTTTTTTTTTTCTTTAATCTTCATAGCAGACCCATCTTTCAAACATTTTTACACTTTTTTGCTCTGCAAACTGAGAAAAAATACATTTTATCTAAAGGTCTAAAATCATTTTCTTCAAAGCAAACTACATCTGGGCTCAAAGTACTGTAACACTGTCAAATAGAAATGGAAAACTGACTGATAAATCACTGTAAGATAATCGTTTTAACTTCTCTGTGTCTCCTTGAATTCACTTTGCCACTGAAGTGCACCAGAACATGTCTACCGCTTGCAAAATATGGTTCGTTTTTGAAAACTGCAGCATTTCTGTCTTTGGATCTTGTTCATACAAAATTTATAAGTTGTTGTCCTAACCTTGCACATAAGATATATATTTCATTATAAGAAAGAACACGCTGAGATAACAGTGTGTACTCTGGACTTGCACTCCTTGTAGGTCCTGGAGTTTTATGATGGAATGCTTTTATTTTTTTATTTTGCATCTACAAAACAATTTCTTTCAATTTTTGTTTCAAAGTAGCAAAAATTGTAAAAAGTTCAAGAAGTGCGTAAGCATTTACAAATAGATTTAACATAAAATTGATCAATTTGTTCATGATTTCATTGTGTTTTGATACATTCTGCACTTTTTAGGTTCTGTTCTTGTCTAATGTTTTTTTTTACCTCTTCATTTTTCAGGCCTATGGCTCAGGTTGTGATGTTGTGATCTTGGCTAGCGACTTTGACTGTGTTCAGATCATTCCCGGTGCTCAGAATGGAAACATACAGGTTGGCTGTGTGGAGTGCTCCCAACAGCTTGGCAGGGTGAGTGTTGAATGTGTTCTCAGTCTCTTTTTGCACCTTCAGTAAAAGTACAGGATATTATTTGTCTATCTATTCTCAAACCGGAGCAGTTATCTGAGTTGGCTCCTCTCTCGCACTGCCTTTTCTTTCATATCCTGCTCTTGTGTTCTGTTCCCATACCCTTCTCCTTTGGGAATAATTGCAGTAGCACTCATTGGGTGAGGAGTGTTTTGGTGATGAGCACGGTTCTTTATTTTTAGATTGCTGCATCCTACGGAAACACAGTCTGCATTTTTGAACCTCTTCCTACAAACCCAAATAAACTCCAAAAGGTGAGTGCAAATGTCCAAATTTGAACTTTTAACTATTGCTGTTTGCACTTGTTGGGATTAATAGTACCCGTGTGCAGTAACATTGCATGATGTGTGTTGCTCTCCCACCACTAATAGCAGATTAACTATCAATGGCAAAAGACAGGACAGTTCTTCCTTGATGCCATCACCTACAACTTGGCCTGGGATCCACAAGGTATACCTTGGCTTTCTGTGTTTAGTCTCTGTCTAAAAGCAATGCTGCTGTTGCACTCTTGCAAAAACAATACTCAGACACAGAAAACAGAGCAACGCTTTCCCCCGTTTGTTTAAAAATGATAATCAAATGTAGGCACTGTGTTAACTTGCACTGAACCACACAGTTAAAATCTATTCCCAAATTACTTTTTACCCATTTTTTCTATAATTCTAACATTTACAAAGCTGTGTTGTTTTTTACTTGCTTAAGCAGCTTAGGAGATTTACAAATTTAGACCTGTTGCTACCTGACTTGAGCTGTTGCATGATATGAATGCTGAAAAGAAACCAAAACCAAGATATTCACCCCCTCTATATTAAGTAAACCATTTCTGGCTGCTGAAGTATATTGCCACTGTTCTCAACAACTGATTACAATTCTGGCTTAACAGGATATAAACAAGGTATTATAAAGGTTAACATTTGTATATATTTTATAAGTTACTCACTGTGTGTGATATAATGACCTAGATACAACTTCCTTTTGTATGTAATTTACAAAACTTGGTAAAAATCCAGTGGCTTCAACACTTTTTAGCTCTGTGGTTAGATTTGCCTTTGAAGACCACAGAGTTCTCCATTTTTGTTTGTTGTTGTTTCCAACGCCTGTCAGTGGTGTTTGTCCTTATCGGCTTATTTTCAGAAAGGCTAGATTCTAGTCAAGATGTTGATTGAGGAACTAAAAAAGACACCCTAAATAAACAAACATTGGGTTAAACCATTGGTGTCTGGTCCAGGCCCTCAAAGGCCGGTGTCCTGCTATTACAGCTTCTCATTGGTGGAACACATGGTGAGGTAATCATGATGGGGCAGGAAGGACATCAGCTCTTGAGGACTGGAATTGGTCGCCTTTAGGTCAAGTCTAGCCAAATTAACAGAGCTGCAGTTATTTTGACCATTATTCACTATTTACCACACTAACAAAAAGCTGTTACCATAAAATCTCATAACGCACATTCATTTATAATTGAAGTTCCAGCGCTGCACTCCGCTTTGTGCACCGTTGAGTAGGTTGTGGGACACGATGTGTGTGATACAGAGCTTTTGTCACCACAGGGAACCGTATCCTGGCAGCAACGGAGCGACTCCAGCTGTGGGCTCCACCATTGAGAGATGCCCTCATAGAGGAGGAGGATGGGCAGGTGAATGAGGACAAGCCCCACCCGGTCCTCAGTGACTGGAACTGTGTCTGGCAGTGCAAGTACGTCATTATTTTTAAGCATTCATGACACTGCCAAGCATATTAAGAAAAACAATATGCAAAGCACGAAGAATAAGTTAGTCGTCATGGTGAAATGTTCTTCCCTAAATATTGGGAGTCACAAAAACTTACAAATTATTAAAAATATTTACTTTAAAACAATAAAAAAGGGAACAAAAAACAATCATTAAACTAATGCAACCTTTAGCCATATGACAATTTAAATTTTAACAAAAGCAAACAATCCTTAAAAATAATTTGGAACATCTTTAGCTGCTACAGACTATGATTTATTCCGATTTCAACCATTTGAATCTGGTGGAATACAGTTTTAATTAGCATAAACTCATGCAATTAATTTTAATACAGAAGCAATTCTTCTAGCCTCCATTTAAATGACTGCTTGCACATTTGTAAGTGAGTCTTGAGTCAGCAGCTTGTTCTTTAAGCTGTGTAAATAGACAGAAATATAATCCCAGGTTCACAATTACTATCTGATGACACATGGATCGCCACTACAGCAGGGAAGAGCAAACTTTGCAATGACCACCAATAGCTTTTTTTCATAAAGCTGTCATGCTGTCACAGCTGAGAAGATGGGTCACATGTGTGCTTGTGTAATACACTTCCATAGAGAAGTGAATACTGCTGATGCCGCTCTTTATCTTTGTGTTTCCATCAGGACTGCAGCATCTGTTCACATCGCCAAGTGGTCTCCTGATGGGGAGTACTTTGCAACAGTTGGCAAGGTACTAAATTATACTTTAGCACTGTAAAGTATCCAATCAGTTTAGCATTATCTGCAGAATTTGCTGTGATTTTTGCAAATTATGCTGAAAAGTGTGTGTCTGACATGTGCAGGATGACTGCTTACTCAAGGTTTGGTATCCCACCACTGGCTGGCGCTCAGCAGTGGTTGTCCAAGACCCGTCTGATAAAAAGCCTTCTCCAGTTCACTTTTCCTTTGTTTATCTGGCCCATCCTCGGTCTGTTACCGGCATGTCATGGAGGAAGACCAGCAAATACATGCCCAAGTAAGAACAACTCTCTCACAGGGGCATTTACAATGATAAAGGTTTTCCAGTTACTCCAATTACAGTATATATATATATATACAGCGGGAAGTTTGGGCACTCCAGCTAAAATGTTATATTATTGTGCATAAATAACCCAAGGAAATATTGAAAAATCTCTTAAAGGGATCAGTTTACAGATGAAACATTCTTTAAATATGTCAAAAAAAAGGCTTTATTTCCATCATTAACCCTTTCAACTTAACAGAAGACAAAATAATGGTGTGCAAAAGTTTGGGCACCCTGCAGCGTTAGTACTTTGTACTGACCCCCTTGGCAAGTATCACAGCTTGTAAACGCTTTTTGTAGCAGCCAAGAGTCTCTCAATTCCTGTTTGAGGTATCTTCATCCATTCTTCTTTACAAAAGTCTTCCAGTTCTTTGAGATTTCTGGGACTGTTACACACTGCTCTTTTCAGGTCTATCCAAAGATATTCAATGATGTTGAGGTCAGGTGATTTGGAAGGACACTGCAGAACTTTCTGTTTATGCCTCTTAATGTAAGACGGTGTGGATTTTGATGTGTGTTTAGAGAACCTATCCTCTCTTCAACTTCTTTACAGATGGCATCAAGTTAGTGTCCAAAATTTGCTGGAATTTTGTGGAATTCATTCTTCCTTCTATTCATGAAAACTTTCCTGTGCCGCTGGCTACAATAAAATCCTAAAGCATAACTGATCCACCTCCATGCTTAACAGTTGGAGAGAGGTTTTTTTTTTTCATTAAACTCTGTTCCCTTTCTTCTCCAAACGTACCTTTGCTCATTGCGGCCAAAAAGTTCCATTTTAACCTGGTCGGTCCACAGAACTTGTTTCTAAAATGCATCAGGCTTGTTTATATGTTCATTTGTGAACTTCAAACGTTGAATTTTGTGTTGAGGACGTAGAAGAGGTTTTCTTCTGATGACTCTTCCATGCAGACCATATTTGTACAAGTATCTCTTGACAGTAGAACAGTGTAGCACAACTCTACAGTCTGCAGGTCTTTCTGGAGGGATGGTTCAGTCAAACGTGGGTTTTGATTTGCTTTTCTCCCAATCGTGGGAGCGGCTCTGTCTGAGATTTTTCTTGGTCTTCCAGATTTTGCTTTAACTTCCACTGTTCCTGTTGACTGTCATTTCTTAATGATACTCTGAACAGAGCATATTGGCATCTGAAAACACTTTGCTATCTTCTTATAGCCTTCTCCTGCTTTGTGCTCATCAACTTTTTTCAGTTAAATTTTTCTGATTATTTCTTCTCAACAAACTCTTTTTTTTTTTTTTTTTTTTTTTTTTTTTTTTGTAAAGTCTAATTTTCTATGCAATATGACAGTTTTTTCTCCTTTTCCTTTTATGGGGCAGGTTATTCTTTGAGATAGGAATTTTCATAAAACACACTGTCGAAAGACAGCTTCACCCCTTTTAGCCCATTCATTTTCTTTTAACTTTGTTATGTTATAGTTTACCTTGTCTTTAAAGGAATCTAAGATGAATCTATTTTCATTTCCAACCTTAAAACAATTGTTGTTTAGTAAATTAGATTTTTCTTTAGTATCAAGTGAATAAATAAAAGCTTTATTTGACCTTAAAAAACAAATATCGTGATGGACTGACAGATGCATTTTTTGATGTTTAACAATAGGGGATCTGTGTGCAATGTGCTACTGACGTCCTGTGAAGACGGGGTGTGTCGGTTGTGGTCAGAAACCCTCTTACCAGAAGACAGTCTTCTTGGTGGGCAGATCTCTGATAACAGTCAGTCCTTCACCTCCAGCCTGCCAGGTCTGGCAGGCAATAAAGACAAGATTCAGCATGCTTTGGAGGTAAACTCGTTGGGCTGTTTGTCATGAGTCCGTAATAACCTCTTAAGGAAAGTTTAATGCAAATTTCCTTTCTTTTGCTTGGACAGTCGATTCACCACCTAAAGCAGCTGCGGCGAGGCCGCCGCCGATCCTCCGCTCTGGTAGCTCACAGTGACCTCCTTCCATCTCAGCTTGGCACACAGGACTCGCACACCCACCGCCACATTGCTCATCATGCTAATGCTCTCTGTCATTTTCATATCTCTGCCAGTATTAACCCCAACACAGGTAGTGTTTTTGTTCTTCATAACCTTCTTGTCTTAAAATACTATTTATTTGTTTATTTTACTATTGCATTCAGTCTGTATTTCTTTCTGCTCTGCTTTCAGACATCCCATCAATGCTAGCTGACTCTGGTTTGTTCAATCCTGAAGATAGCACAGGTGGTGGAGGTTTCATGGTTCACTGGCTCAACAACAAAGATCTCAGCTTCACTTCCTCTATGGATCTCTTTATGATGCAGCTTCGAAAATTGTCTGAACAACAGTTAGATCAAACAACTGAGGAACCTGTGGAACCTGGGGGATCCCCATTAAAGTTTGACTTTGGTATGATCTAAACTTAAAATTAAGCCAGCAAATATTTTCTTTACAAAGGGGTGTGTTTCATTGTTGTTCTGGCATCTCAGATTTGGACGAAATGTCTGACAAAGCTTCATCAGAGCACGGAGAAGAGGCAGAATCAGGGGAGCAAGGAAGCAACAAGGCTTCGTCCCCCGGGTCCAGCTCCAGCATGCCTTTGCCCTCCATGCTGCTTGAAAGGAAGATAGAGACTCTGACAACAGAATGGAATAAAAGCCCTGACATGCTGTTCACCATCCATCCCATCGATGGGTCCTTCCTTGTTTGGCACGTGAAGTACTTGGATGAGTTCAACCAGGGAATCTTCAGACAGGTTCAGGTGGGGAAAGTATATTAGCAAAATGAAAAGAAAAAGTGTTTGACATGCAAATCCACTGGTCTTAAATATAAACTCAAACTATTAGTACTGGCTTAGCTCATTTACCAACTCCAAATCTGGAACTAACAGCTTAAATTGTGCTTCACTTTTTTTTTTAAATCAAAATTTTGTTTAAAGGATTATTATTTTTTAATGGGTAGCACCCAGATGTAGTGCTACTATCCAAAAGCATTGTTACAGTTTTTATTAGCAAGTTCTCTGCTCAGCATATAAGAAGGTTGTCTATGACTGTTTTATGTAAATCTAAACATTCTGGAAAGCTTTATCAGACTTAAATTACATATGACATTGCCTTTGTCTTCACTGCCCTCTTTCTGTCCACCCACTCTGTCTCCCAGGTGTCCTTCTCATCTCGCATTCCAGTAGCTTTCCCTGCAGGTGACGCCAACTCTTTGAGCAAAAACATCCTGATGTACGCCTGCACCTTGACTGAAAGTGAGAGCATCGGCACAAGCGAGCAGGGAAGAATGGTCCAGCGTGTCTCACGCTCCGCTTCTGTCTCTGCCTGCCTGGGGTCGCCTGCGGTCTCCCCCTCACCTAAACTTCGCCCTGGCATTAGCCCTGCTGTCATGATGGTCTCCAAGCATGTTGATGGCTCTCTCAACCAGGTAACATATGAGATAGATTACGGCATCTCCCTAATTGGAAGAGATCTTTTTCTAATCCTTAAAAATGTGATTTGAGAGGTTTTGATTCTGTGTGTTTGCAGTGGGCGGTAACATTTGCAGAGCGCTCTGGCTTCTCCAACGTACTGACTGTGTCTCACAAGTTTCGCTATTGTGGTCACCGTTTCCACCTGAATGACCAAGCATGTCACACAGTGCTGCCTTTGCTGCTGACGACCTCTCACCACAATGCCCTGCTCACCCCGCCCTCAGCACCTAGCAGCCTCGAAGGGGAGCAGCCTCCAACCTTTCCCCTACCAAAGGGACTTCCCAGGTAGAGTAGAGGAGGTTCATTTATTTACCAGACCTTTTGAGCTAAATATGAAATACTTTTTATGACAAGAGATTCAACTGGAAAAAAAAATCAACAATTTGGAAACATCTTTGTTGCAATAAATTGAGAACTAATCAGATATTGTATACAAAACCAGAGCTGTGCGGCTTTAGCGTCTTCAGCTCACCCAGCATTTCATTTGAAATTAATTATGACAGCTTGAATGCAAAAGAAATAGCATAACAGATATATATTGTTCTAAAAATCAAACAGTTTGTAGGTAAGTAGGGTAGCAGCTGCACTCGGTGGAACTGACCCCTGACACGAGGGATCAGTTCACATACATACAATTTTTCTGGTATGTGCTTTGTGAATGTTGTTTCAAAATAAGAGCTCATGGGAGAAAGATTAAGAAAAGGAATGGAGAGCATGACATCAAGCAAAACAATTTGCACCAAACATCATATTCTGATGTTTCTGGCTGACTGTTGATGTACTTGTGATATGATACAAATGATTCAGCTGTTACCTCCCAAGTGAATATGCTGTTTTGTGTGCTTCAATGAAAAAAGACAACAAATATTAAAAGAAAAACTTCAAAATGCTGTTTTCCTTATAACAACCTAAGTTAGATGAGTGGGAGTAGAACAACATTTATGTGTGTTGACTTTAATTTTTGTTGCTTTTTACCCAAGAAGGCAATGACACTATAAATATCAAGTGTTCCACTCCTGAAGAGGATTATAGTGTTTCTGTTAGTTACTCTGGCTGAGTTACTGACAGACTGTGAAAGACATTGTATCTGCTTTATGAAACATGAACTCACATCATATGCATCTTTTAACAGGAAGCAACTCCGTAATGCAGCTACAAGGACCTTCCATGACCCCAACGCCATTTATAGTGAATTGATTTTGTGGAGGGTGGACCACATTGGACCGCTGTCGTGCACTGGGGGTGTCTCTGAACTGGCCCGTATAAACTCTCTGCACACCTCTGCGTTCAGCAATGTGGCCTGGCTTCCTACACTTGTTCCCAGTTCTGTTCTTGGTAAGTATGCAGCTTGTCTTTTGCATGGACGTAGATTACAATGTTAGGGTACAAACGGGAAAGAAGTAGGATGGGAAAAGAAGAATATGTAAAAGAAAGGATGTCATTTTTAAATGCTGAGAGCATATTTTGCCAATATAAATAGAGATTTAGTTTTTGTTTTGTCTCATCAAAATGATGATAAACATGAACTGAATATGAGCGCATTCTGGATAATTTCATGTAAGGAATTTGGTGGGGTTTAATGAAAGTTTGTTTTTTTCCTTTGGGCATTTGATCCTTTTTAAATCTTTTGAACAATCCACATGTATTTTTGTTGCACGATAACATAAAGAGTATGCCCTTTCTCAAAAACCAACAAACAAAAAGAACAAATGTTAACATGTGAAGCAAACTATCTTTGAAACAAAACTGTGGTTTTTATGCTTCTTTGGCTTCATCCAACATTCATATTTGAAATAACTTCCTGCAATTTTAATGATCAGATAAAAAAGTAAACAAAATAAATGAAAATGTATTAAAATAATTATTCTACAGTCATTATGTAATCCCTGATGGATAAAAATCATAATCTAAAGTTGTGGGGAGAAAAAAAAGTCAGGTGTTCAGGGTAGTGAGTTCAGCAGTGAGGATAGTTTATTTATGCCAGAGAAAAGCCACACGTGTGGCTCTCCAAAAAGTTCTCAACTTAATCACCCTTGAACATAAACACTGGTATTGTTATTGAAGTAACAATATTCCAGGGTAAATGTCCAAAATCATATTTGAAAAGCCTCTTTGATTGAGCAGTGTATGAAACACTCACATGAGTAAGAACATGTGTTCACTAGCACATAAAGTACAAACCTTCCCATTTTGTGTTGTGTCCACCAGGAACCTACTGTAACAGCGCCAGTGCCTGTTTTGTGGCATCAGATGGGAAAAACCTGCGTCTCTATCAAGCTGTAGTGGATGCCAGAAAACTACTGGATGAGCTTTCTGACCCTGAAACGTCTGTGAGTCAACACATGTAGTCATTGAACGTCATAGGATTTTATTTCTTATTATCTTTATGTGAGATCTTTGGTCTAATGTTTCTATTCTATACCTTAGTACTATAAAACAAGGATGTTTTAAAAGTATTGTTCAACATGTGTACAAATACCCTCTTGTTTTAATTGTTCTTTTCTCACCTCTGTGTAGAAACTGGTTGGTGAAGTGTTTAATATAGTCAGCCAGCAGTCCACTGCCAGGCCTGGTTGTATCATAGAGCTGGATGTTATCACAAACCAGGTTAGCAGCATTTCTGTGCTTTTGTATCCACTGATTGATAAAATCTAAAGTTATTTCTTGTAATTTTTACACTGTTCTTATATATTTTTATGTGCAAGTGTGGGTCAAACACTCAGCTATTGCACGTCTTCCAAGAGGATTTTATTTTGGGATACAAACCTCAGAAAGAGCCAGAAGCTTTCATACCAGTATTTCCATCAGGAGAAGGTACCACTAATTGGTCAAATAAACGTTGATGTCCTGTTTTTGTTTTGTTTTTTTCTTTTCACTTTAGGTGATTGTTGTTGAATGACGAATTTGTTTGCTTCACCAGATTACCAACCTGCCCCATTTTCTGAGAAATTTTTTCTGGTGGTGATAGAGAAGGATCTCAACAGGAACTCTGTCCTACAAATGTGGCACCTGCACCTCAAGTCTGTACAAGCCTGTGTTGGTAAGTCAGAGTGCACACGTATTACTGGCTAACGCCATGACAAGGCAAATAATGAGGTGGTAACTTGAAGTCTTTCTAAACTGTGCTCAGATGAGCCAAGCCCAGATTACAGCTTCCAGAGTCAGCTTATGGTTCCCAACCAAGCGATGAATGCTGACTCATCTCCAGAGACCTCCCCAGTCAGACCCCTGCCTCGCTCAACTTCTACAGCAAACCTACAATCAGCTAGCAAACTCATTCTCAGCTCCAAGCTAGTGTTTAGCAAGCGGCTGGACCTGCCACATGGAGTGGAAGTTACCAGGGCCACCCCCTCAGGAGGTGAGACTATGATTAAACATATATCTTATCTCTAAACATCTATCAGATTTGTGACGCAACAGCTGCCATGGGCTGGCCAATTTGTGGCCAGCATAAAACATGACATTCAATTATGAGATTAGTACATCTCAGGACAACAGAAGATCTGGTGATTCTGAGCTGTGATGTAACTTTATTTGGCTTCTGTCTGATGCTCTCTGATAGGTCATCTGAGTTCTTCCTCCATCTATCCCGTGTGCCTCGCTCCATATTTGATTGTTACTACTTGCTCCGATTCCCGTGTGCGCTTCTGGCGCTGCGTGGTGGAGGGAGAGGAAGAGTGTGATGGAGACAAACAGGACAACAGGGCGTATGCCTGGGAACCTTGGGTCCTCATGAACGAAGAGGAAGACAACAACAGTGCAGTGTGCGTGTCAGGGCGGCCTGTAGCTGTGTCCTGCTCATACATCGGCAGACTGGCAGTAGCTTTCAAACAGCCTCGGTCAGGACAGGTAAAACCTCAGAATTAACCAACCTCTTTGGAGGTTTTGATCAGTCAAAGTAAAGTTCAAACTGGATTTGTAGGGTGCTAAAACACAGAAAGGGATGCAAAATAGTTTGATGTCTTTGGACTGAAAATAGTTTGAGGCTTATGAGCCAAAGAATTACATTAGAGCTTAAATGAACAATGTTGTTTACTATTTTTGCAAGGTAATCATAAGAATTTGTAATCAATGAGCAGATCCTTGTCAAATGTTTTAAAAGAGGCTTCTTTTCTTTGCTCAGCTGCATGGGTCTTTAGAAGACTTCTCTATGCACGTGTCTATCTACGAGTGTGAGTCCACGGGTGGCTCGGAGTGGGTTTTAGAGCAAACTCTGCACCTTGATGACTTCGTCAGACCCTCATCAACTCTGGATTCAAGAGTCAGTGTGGATTCAAACCTCTTTGTCTACAGCAGGTCAGGATTCTACGACTTCTATGTTTTCGCCACATTCTGCCGACTTATCATTGTTGACATGCGGCAATGTTTTATGATTTTCTGCCCCGTAGGTCTGACCTGTACATGAGCAGAGACCACAGCTCACCCAACATCAAGCACTTTGTCCATTTGGACTGGCTGTCAAAGGAGGATGGATCTCACATCCTCACAGTTGGAGTCGGCTCAAATATCCTCATGTATGGCCGTATCTCTGGCGTGGTCAATGAGCAAACTAGCAGCAAGGAGGGCATGGCAGTCATTACCCTTCCTCTAGGGGGCAGTATTAAACAGGGTATCCGTTCTCGCTGGGTTCTGCTTCGGTCTGTGGACCTTCTGTCGTCGGTGGATGGAACACCTTCACTACCAGTTTCCTTGTCTTGGGTGAGGGATGGCATCCTGGTGATTGGTATGGACTGTGAGATGCATGTGTATGCCCAGTGGCACCAGGATAAGAAGCCTGGTGAGGGAGAGGAGGGCAATGCATCGTCTGCAGACATTGCTGGTGGTCAAGCCATTGGCTCTTCCTCAGTTTCTGAAGGAAGAGCCAGGTCTAAAAGTGTTTTTGAGGGAAGTGCAGGAGTGGACGAGGCCCTCCGTGCCCCAGCTGGACTACAGGAAGGAGGGCTGTTTGAAGCAGCCCACTCCTTGTCACCTACTCTCCCACAGTATCATCCAACACAGCTGCTGGAGCTCATGGACTTGGGCAAAGTTCGCCGCGCCAAGGTGAAACAACAAAAAAACTCATAACACCAGTTGGAATCTGCATATCAGAAATAAAAATAGCTAGAATGATGGATAAGATGATAAATAGAATATATTTTTTTCACCTTTTTTTTTTACTTAGGCCATCCTCGCACACCTGGTGAAGTGTATTGCTGGAGAGGTTGCTGTGGTGAGGGATGTGGAGGCAGGGGAAGGCGGAGGCAGGAGGCATCTGTCTCGCACTATCAGTGTGACTGGCAGCACAGCAAAAGACACCATTGTGAGTGGCCGTGATGGAGGCCGGGACTACACGGAAATCAACTCTATCCCTCCTCTGCCGCTCTACTCGCTCATGCTGGCCGATCTGGATACATCGTACAAGGCAGAGGAGTCTTCCAAAGGCTCCAAGGTGGCTGATAGAGATGCTGTTCAGAAATCTACAGAGGATCAATATGCTGACCTTTTCCAGGTAGAAGAAGTTTAAGATTTTTGGAATACAGTTTTTGCTTGAAGTGTATCTTAATACTTAATAAATAAGTTGTTTCTCTTGTTTTATAGGTGCCAGCAGTCACTACAGATGACTTTGTGAACTTTGCCACTGATAAACCAGAGAAAAAGTCTCGTGTGATCAACCTCTCTCAATACGGACCCACCTATTTTGGACCAGAGCACGCTCAGGTGACCCGCTCAGCTGAAATGGGTTTTGCTGTAACATCAATGATACTTCTTCTCTGTTATGAGGGTTTCTACATGAAAAAATTCACACTCTGGTCATTTCAACACATGCACTCTTCCTTTGTTATGTTGTAGATTGCTGATCTGTTAAGCTTATTGTCATGTTTTGTTTTAGTCCAGCTTTGACCATTAAATAAACAGCCTTGTCTTTTTAACCTAAAATATTATAATTTGCATTGACATCTTTGTAATCTTAGTATACGTAGAACCCTGTAAGCTTGCAGTAATACCGTAAAATGCTCATCTCCTTTGACTTTGAAAGGGGCATGCCCTTCTGTTTTGTTCAGAAGCATTGGCCACAGTTTGTTTTTTTTTTTTTTTTTTTTTTTTTTTTTTTTTTTTTTTTGTGAAAAGTGAAAGACTCCTTTCCAGCCGAATTTCTTAAATCATCTGTGGGATGTTTGCTGTCCTAACAGGTTTTCATATATATATTTATAGATTTAAAACTCTTTCCAGTTCTGCATCAACTGCTTCTGTAAGATCAGTTTTATCTATCCTTTTATGTAAATAATTTTTACCTTTATCTGAATACAAAGGGCAGACAAACTTCAGCTTTTAAGAGTCCTCAAATTTTAAAGGATTTAAAAACAAATGTGAGGCATTGTGCTGTGCAATTATGTCAGTATTAGAATTTGTAAATCAGCATTAGTTTTTCCTTGCTGACATGTAAAAAGCTTCGACATAGAAAAAAATTTACTTACTCAGAATAATAAACGTTACCTTTTTTAACTGGAAAAAAAAGTACTGAATTAATTAGAGGCAATTGCCTGTTTCTTACCTTTTATTTTTAACAATTATCTATATCAACTGTCTTCTTAAATGAGAGATGGAAATAATCGGTTTTAAAACGTTTTTATGATGACCAGCATTAAATGTTTTTTAGAGTAATTTCTCATGTTTTTAATGCAAACACAAAGCATTATTATAAAAAACATGGTTTACGTTTGTTAACTTCTTCTTATTTGTTGTTGTTTTATTTTTTTATTTTTTTTGTCTTTTTCAGGTGTTGTCCAGTCACCTCATGCATTCCAGCCTTCCAGGATTGACCAGACTGGAGCAAATGTTCCTGGTGGCCTTGGCAGACACCGTTGCAACCACCAGCGCTGAAGTCACAAGCTCCACCGAGCAGCAGTACACAGGTGAGCTCATCATGTATGGAACTCGCCATTGATAGGTTCCGGTTTGCTGATGACAGGTTTCAGTTTTATGGATTTCATTGTGATGCCTTCCTCATGACAGTTAGTTCAGTTAAAATACTGTAGATTTGTTCTTAATCTGGAGAAAAAGTGGACGTGTTCCTGAGGAAGTCACTCAGTTGAAGACTTTGAAAGTCTTCTTAAAATGTAAAAGAAAAAGCTTACTTCTAACAAAAACATAAAGAATGTGAATATTCATTCAGTGAGTTTAGATTACTTTCTTTTTAATTATTAATTTTTTTTTTCTGTGTTCACAAACCCTCGCTTCTCTCTGTTTTGGAGCATAAAAGTAACCCAAATCAGTTTTATTCCCAAGCACACACGTTTTGTTGTAAAGAAATGATGTGTTGTCATTTTGAGTATTATGTGTTTAATGAGCGTGCACCTGCAGGCTTCTGCCATGTCTGCATTCAGGTTGTATAAAGGTTATAAACACATAGGCAAAGAATTAGTCTTGATTTTGTGTTCCTACATCAAGTTAATCTGCAGATATCAAGTCTTTAAGATAAAGTGTGCATACACTGTTCCTCTGTGCTTTTTCTACTATCTGTCTTTCCTTTCTAATGTTTCATTGTGTTTATTTAGTCTTTTGAGAGGAACACATAAGCAGGTTGTTCCAGGGCATGCACGGTAGAAAGGTTCAGGGACAGAAGATTGCATGAACTGGAGCGATACTAATGTTTAAGAGAAATTTTTCTCTGTTGGGTAAAGGGTAGCTGTTTGGCTATAGAAAGATCTATAGCTGCAAGACAAAAACTTTACTATCTTCTCTGTATAGGTGGCGAGGCTCTTGATGAGTGTGGACTCAGGTACCTGCTTGCCATGCGTCTTCATACATGTTTGCTCACCTCTCTGCCACCGCTCTACCGTATGCAGCTGCTCCACCAGGGTAAAAGGCTCAGTTTGCTTTACTGCTTCATACACACGTTTATTTTCTTGCAACAGCGTATGGTTTTGCAACAAAAAAGTCTTTAAATTTAATTTGAAATGACTCACTTGTGTCCTGCGTTCCAATCCTTTTCATTTGTTTGTTTGTAGGCCTCTCAACGTGCCATTTTGCGTGGGCTTTCCACTCAGAAGCAGAGGAGGAGCTGTTGAACATGATTCCTGCCATGCAGAGAGGCGACCCGCAGTGGTCTGAGCTCAGAGCCGTCGGAGTGGGATGGTGGATACGCAACATTAACACTTTGCGCAAAATGGTGGAGAAGGTACTAGAAATATATGAATGAACGTCTACAAGTTACTCTGAAACTAAAATGAACATGCAGAAAAGCATTTAGATTTCAGGTTTTTTAAATCTTATTTTGCAGTTTTTAAACCCTTACTAGTCTGGGTTATTTTTTTAGCTTTTCTTTTTACTTAACAATTTGCTCACTTAGTTTGTCAGATTTTTGGCAATTTTTGATATCCATCTTTTTTAGTACAACCCCAGGTCCTTATTTTTGCATACATTTTGAATTTTACTACACAGCAATTCCCTAATGAAACTGTGAACCTGAGTTGTGAATTCTGAGTGGTAAACGCAAAAATCAAACTGCAAAAATCAAAAAAATTTGTTTAGTAGTTTTTATGTTTTATAGCAAAAAATCAAATGTGTTGTAACAAAATGAAATGTATAAATCCACATAACCCTTTTTTGTTTATTTTAAACTAAAAATGTCAAAGCTAAAACTTTTTGAAACTTTTCAATTTTTGCATAAAAACTTTACCAGTGGGAGGACTGGTGTCACTCCTGCGTCATTGTAAACAGTCAATGTGATTGGCAAACTCACCAATGAGTTCAGGGACTACTGAGGATTATATGGAGAAGTATTTCAGAACAAGTAAAATTAAGGATTTCTTTCTGTTCCAGATATGTTAGACTTTTTAGGAAATGAAAAAAAACATTTTTATGTTGTTTCATTTAACAATTTTGAACTTACTTATTTTCTTATAAAACTCTTATTTTGTATAGAAAAAGTGTCAGAGACATAAAGATATCAAAGTCAAACATAAATTTAATATTTCTTGTCTTTTGTTTGTTATGTCAGACTTCATATGCTTACATTGTTGTCTGTCTTTTCACCTAAAGCCTTAAATGTCTTTTGAGCCTCTCTACCACCCATAGGGGAGCCAAAAGATGCTTTCTGTCACTAACACAGTTGTGCTCGGCCTTTTCACATTTACAAAGCATGTATTTGCGCATTCATATCCGGTGTTTTTTTTTCTTAAAAGCACTTCTTCACCCTAAAAGCTGGAGTCCAGCTTTTCAAACAGCATAAAAAGCAGTTACTCTATAAAAATGTGAAACAAATAAGTTTTAAGTACATCATTAACAGCAACTAGTATGGGAAAAATAGCTTGATTCCATTTTGTTTTTGTTGAACCAGTTAGGTAAAGCTGCTTTCCAGAGGAACAATGACCCTTTAGATGCTGCCTTGTTCTACTTAGCCATGAAGAAGAAAGCTGTCCTGTGGGGACTCTTCAGGTAAGAAGTGTCTTATTATTCTTTGTGTCATTGCTTGTTTGTAATTTGGATCACAACTACCTTGAAAGTGCAGAGGAATTTAAAAGGCTGTGCAATCTACCTTTTTTTTAAGGTCACAGCACGATGAGAAAATGACTCAATTCTTCAAGAACAACTTCAGTGAGGACCGCTGGCGGAAGGCAGCTCTGAAAAATGCCTTCTCCCTGCTAGGAAAGCAGCGCTTCGAGCAGGCAGCTGCCTTTTTCCTTCTAGCTGGATCCCTGAAAGATGCTATAGAGGTGCAGTGCAACATGCATGCACACACACTCAAGCAGATACCCAGACATGGCTTATTAGTGTTGAGTCTGACTGATGAACTTCTGCATCAGATATCTGAAGAAGAGCGTTACTCTGTGGTCTTTGAATAACTCAAGAAGCATAAATGATACTGATAAGCAACATAGCAATCTTTCCTATTTTTCCTTGGCCTGAGGTTTCTGACAGCACAGTCAAAATATACAGATAGGCACAAAATGAGCTTTCCTTTTCAGCTGTGAGTCTGAAGTGTCTTTGAATCTCTACTCTTTCATCTTTATTTAGGATTCTTGCTCTAACATTATTGTGAACTCCACTGTTTTTTTGTTTTTTTTAATGTGTAGGTGTTGATCGAAAAGATGGAGGATCTCCAGTTAGCCATGATAGTAGCCAGGCTGTATGAGGCTGACTTTGAGAGTTCATCCACCTGCCAAGGCCTCCTCTATGAGAAGGTTCTGGGCTGCAACAGGGATGGGAGTGGCTACCACTGCTCTAGGCTGCACCCTGATCCATTCCTCCGCAGCATCGCCTACTGGATCATGAAAGATTACACCCAAGCTCTGGATACTCTGCTGGAGCGCATCCCCAAAGAGGACGATGAGAACCCCAGTCAGTAAAACCCGATACACGCCTCAGAAACTTTTCTATTCTGCTCACCATTAAAATGTCAAAGCATGTTTCTCTTTTTTTTGTTTTAGATGTGATGGTGAAAGCTTGCAACCCAGTGGTGTTTAGTTTCTATAACTACTTGAGGACACACCCGTTGATCATACGCCGCCATTTTGCAAACCCCGAGGGCGCAACGGCAACTGTGGGTTTGACTGCTGAGAAGAGCGGCGCCGACGAGATCAACCTCATAGAGCGCAAACTGTTTTTCACCACTGCCAACGCACACTTTAAGGTGTGCTCCTCTGCTGTAGCTAAAATAAACTTTTATTTTCTGCATGTTTTTGTTATTAACTACAACATCAAACATGTAGATGTTTACAGATATGGCTTTGTCTTATTACAGGTGGGATGTCCAGTCTTAGCTCTAGAAGTCCTCTCCAAGATTCCCCGAGTTAGCAAGAAATCCGGCTCTTCAGCTCTCAGCAAAGCTTCATCCAAGGTCAACGTAAATGCAAACCAACCTACGGAGAACGGGACCCAGGGAGCAATGGACTGGAGCTCCACAGCAACACCCTCTCATGCTTGGGGAGGAAATGATAGCTCTGGCGGGTTGGACTGGAGTCAGCCTGCAGTCACAGTGGAAGAAGATGAGCTGAAGCTGGACTGGGGAGAAGATAAGGATGAAGACGAGGAAGAGGACGATGACGGTCTTACCATGAAGAAAGCAGAGCCTGAGAACAAAGCAGGGCCCAAACTGCAAAGAGAAGACTCTCAGGTAAAACAACACCACCCACCTGAGCAAATCTGGAAATAATCCTGTTGGCTCAGCATTAAACCTAACACAAAGAGACAGAAAAATGTGACTGGGAAATAAAAAGTCTTGATTTGTGCTGGAAAAAGAAAAATCATGCAGCATGAATTACTATAATGAAAAGAAACCAACTCGCCGGGGTGCAAATCCACTGTCTTGATTATGGATGGTGCATGTTTACAAGATATTTTTGGGGAATTTTGTGCATTGCAAAGATCAGGACTTTTCTTCTAAATCCTTCTGGTGTCTTTCAGGCTGAGTCAGAGGTGGACGTGATAGCAGAGCAGCTGAAGTTCCGTGCCTGTCTGAAGATCCTGATGACAGAGCTGCGCACCCTGGCCACGGGCTTTGAGGTGGATGGAGGGAAGCTACGTTTTCAACTCTACAACTGGCTGGAGAAAGAGATAGCAGCGATGCATAAAATCTGCAACTACAAGGTAAACAATTGTAGAAATTTTAAGTTCACTTTGCACTTCGAAGATCCTTTAACATCCCTGTTCTCACGTTTAACTATCTGTTCTAAATTGAAACGATAGGTGGAGGGGAAGGAGGAAGGCGCTGAGGTTGAGCATTGGAGAGATCGTACTGCATCTTTGGACATATCAGATGAAGCTTTTGAGAGTACAGAAGCAGGCGCTTACGAACGCCACCAGATGGAGCGTCGGCGTCTTCAAGCCAAGCAGCAGCACTCGGAGAGGCGCAAGGCATGGCTGAGGAAAAACCAGGCCCTGCTGAGGGTGTTTCTGTCCTACTGTAGCCTTCACGGAGCCAAAGGGGGAGGTGTCACCTCAGTCCGCATGGAGCTGCTGTTCCTTCTGCAGGAAAGCCAGCAGGTATGCCACTCGTTAAACTACCCGCATGCATCCACATCTGTAAAAACACAATTATATTGACCTTTATTCTCTACAGGAGACTACAGTGAAGCAGCTGCAGTCCCCACTGCCTCTGCCCACAACACTGCCTCTGCTATCAGCTTGTATCGCCCCCACCAAAACCGTCATAGCCAATCCAGTTTTACATCTCAGCAACCACATTCATGACATCCTCCACACCACCACCATGATGCTGGTCCCTCCACATCCCGACTTCATGGACGATCGGGTTAGAACTCACAACAAAGATATGTTAACAAAAGAATTTGTTGTTGCTTTGAAATTGTTCTCTGTAATCTGAAATCACACACAATTCTTGCACCTTTAGTCTGAATATGATTTACAAAAACTAAAATAGGTTTTTAAAATTCTCACTATGTTTTTGATATGCTTTGATTTATTTCAAGTTTATCATACAAGGTTTATCTGCCTTTTTTATTCAATTCAATCCAGTTTGAAAACACAGGATTTAGTGGATTTCAGATTTTTTCTTTTGTTTCATTTATTATTTACGTGTTTTTACATTTTTATTCCAAAGCCATCTTTGCTATAAAACTCAGGTGAGGAGATGGAACATCAAAACTACTATTGCTGAAATTAAAAAAGAAATTGAGATTAAAGTAAATGATTCACTACATGATTTTAATCAATATTAGATCA
Organism: Oryzias celebensis; assembly: GCA_014656515.1. Classification (NCBI taxonomy): domain Eukaryota; kingdom Metazoa; phylum Chordata; class Actinopteri; order Beloniformes; family Adrianichthyidae; genus Oryzias; species Oryzias celebensis. The sequence goes on along the minus strand of BNCR01000003.1, from coordinate 22,644,672 downwards.
ATATACAGTCAAGAAAACTATTTTCTTATGAGCCATACTTTTGATAGTGCCTTGTTTTGGGGAGTTCACCATTTTACCCACACCTACAGAAGGTTTGTGTTTTGAGATCTGTGGGGTCAGGGTTGTCTTGAACTCTTTAAAAAACAAAACAAACTCAAGGTTCAGGACTCAATATGGACCAAATCAAGTGGACTCAGTCCGGACCAGTTGACTCTTCCAATATAAAAACACCCTAATTGTTTTTTTTTTAAGTAGTCTAAATGATTTCTTAGTTTTTAACAGCTTCTAATAAAGCTGTGTCTTTCCTCCTAAGGTTAATACTGTGCACACACTAGCAGCATCTCTGTCTGCCTGCGTCTACCAAGCCCTGTGTGACAGCCACAGTTACAGGTAAGCGTTTGTCATCAGGGAGGCCCAACAGGTCTCTGAATCCTCTTTTGCTTCATGAAACGACCCTTGTATAATTGCATGGACCGTTGTGGGTTTTTTTTGCTTTTGTCATTTCAGCAACAATCAGACTGAAGCCAGCCAGTTCACAGGGATGGTTTACCAGGGTCTGTTGCTCAGTGAGCGGAAACGGCTGCGCACAGAAAGCATTGAAGAGCATGTAACCCCCAACTCTGCTCCTGCACAGTGGCCAGGTGACTCTTGTGTTATTAGCCACCAACATGTTGTTGTTTCCAAAGGTTAATAAAAGGGAACTTTGCCACCAAGGATTTTATTTTATTACGCTTTTCTAAAAAAAATAATACTAATATTAGGAAGAAGAAGAAATAAAAAAGCCAAAACAGTAAAGTGCTTTATTAGAATACTTCTAAGATTTTTGTTGGATCTACTGGATGGGGAAATGGCATAGATATGAGAATCAAACAAATGATGGAGACGCTATAAATAGCAAAAGGGAGTGGAAGAGCAGGGCAGCTCAAAACAGACATCTGTGTTTATGTAGAGAGGCAGATGGTGTTCTATAATTGGAGCTCTACGGCTCCTGGGAAGGAAGTGGAGAGACAAAGAAGGATCACGCCATCATGAAATGATTCACAAATATCCTTCCATGTTGAAGAGAAGTGGTGTTTTTGGTTTGGCTGCGGATTCATTTTTGGCATTTGATTTGTTCTGTCTGCAGGCGTGTCCTCCCTGATTTCTCTGCTGACGTCAGCGCGGGAGGAGGACCAGCCGAGGCTGAACGTGCTCCTGTGCGAAGCAGTGGTGGGCGTGTACGTCTCACTGCTTATCCATGGCCTGGGCACCCACAACAGCAATGAACTCTTCCGACTGGCAGCTCATCCTCTCAATAACCGCATGTGGGCCGCGGTCTTTGGGGGAGGGGCAAAAGTCATCATTAAACCAAAGAGACCGGAGCTCCCTCCAGGTATAAACATTAGTTCCCGCTTTGCAAGCACACCAAGCATTCTCATTATCTCCTAAAGTCCTCTAAAATCCTTTGTCAGTTTGGTTCTGCCCGCCCCCTTTTTTCATTTTTGTAATTTCAAAGTGCTTTCTATCTGGGTCTGTCTGCATGTTAGGAAATCTCCCAGTTCTGTCCTGTAGTGTCTTGTGTGAGCGCCCCCCTCTGCCCTGTGTCCCAATTCAAGATGACCTTAGGGCAGCCAGGCCAGAGGAATTCCAAGAGACAGGAAGACCCGAGCAAAGCAGCCTCACCCCAAACCCTTCTCCCACCCCCTCTGACCCCCACGACCCAGAACCACCCACTCCTCCTGTTATAAAGGGAGGGCAGCAGGGCACTGTGGCTCCTGCAACTCAGACCAGCTGTGAGTAGCCGGGCTGGTGGATTGCAGTGCTGGTTTGCAGGATTGCAGTGCATGAATGCCTGTTTACAAGCAGCAGAGTCTCAGACATTTATGATCAGTTTCCTGAAATCTGGGTGTGGTGTGGTGTGTGTGTGTGTGTGTGTGTGTACACTGCATTGCATGTTCATGTTGTAATGTCGCCTGTGCTCGTCTCGTCACTAAAGCAACAGCTGTGCCCAACAAGGAGAGTTCAGAGGCGAAGGCTGAGCAACCCTCTGAGACTAAATGTGAAGCTGAGCCTAAAACAGGTACTCTGAGAGGAGTCAAGGCTCTCCTTCCTTCAGTTTCTAGGCTGTCATCATTACCTATATTTGAGAGCTGGACTGAGTGACCCCCTCCCCCTGGGAAGTACAAGCTGACCCCAAAAAGCCAAAATCCCACAGACTTCTATTAAGATTGTAAAGATTACTTGATGAATGGATTTCTATTCCTATAGTCCAACCAGGTCGATCTTTCTGATACAAGTTGTTATTTGAATCAAATTGAATCAATCTATCCTCATGAAATCGTTTTAAAATTAAATAAACCAACAACCGATCTAGGAAAACACCATTTGAATTGATGCACGATAGGTTTATTTTACTATAGCTTAAAAATAATCAAGTGCCATCACAGCAGACGACACGTGATGGCAGCAAAATAATCAGTCCATCATTAGTCCAGTGTGCAGAAACACATTATACAAATTTTGCAGACATGTGACCATACATTGTGAATTGTTCTAATAATGTTCCTTTTGTATTATTTTGATGTGAAAAAACAACAGTGGGCTGAACTTTATAAAAACTAAAATGTGAATGGATTTGACATTAATTCTTGTTTAGTTGTTTGTTTCTACACACATTAAATTTGCACAAGGAATCTGTAAAACTTCACCTGCACCGTTCAGTACCAGGTATTTACTTCTGAGTCACACTGGTTGAATTTTTGTTAAAAGATGTTCTGGATTGATTTTAGGTCGGTGAATCGGATTGTTCAAAATAAACCAATATCAACTATGAATCTGATTGGCACAAATCACACAAATTAGGATATTAATCTCATAGTGGGTATAATGAATTGTTACACTTCTATCTTCTTTTGAGAAATAAACAGCTTTTACTCAGTTGTTAAATTTGTCACAATCACCATACTTGGTTGTCCGTTTGTTTTTAACATTTTCTTGCCTTTGCAATTTGTTTCCATGTTTTATTTTCCACATTTTATTGACAGATTCTCCTGAGCCTGCTTTCGAGTTGTAGAGGTGTGGACTTCCAACAAGCTCACTCCTGATTGGCGAGAGTGGTTGCCATAGAAATGTCGGCTCAGATTGACTCAGAACAGACCAATCTCTGCTTACTGACATCATCAGGCTCCAATATGGCGGTGTCCATATGACAAGAAAATGGCAACTGAATTCGACTTAATTTGATTGGAGCCAGAAATGGGACATTTTCTATGGCTGACGTCACACTCACTCGGTCCAGTTCTCATATAGAGTCAATGGCTGTGTTGTTAAAGTAGATGTGTTTGTGTGCATGCATAGCTATTCTGTTACATTTTTCACAGATTTGTAGAAATTCAAAGCTTTTCCGGGGTATCTCTGCTGCTAAAGTCTGATTGATGAACTTGACACAGTTCATCCATAGTCTTGAGGCCGGAATATTCAGTGCTTAAGTTTTCACTGTGTGTAGGAGAAAGATAGGAGCTGGCATTTGAATTTCACATCCCTTTTTTCAGTTGCGGAAGTTCTTAGGAATGCCAGGAGACATTTGAGAAACTTTTTTTCTGAAGAGAAGTGATCCTAAATGTCAGGCTGTTGATAGAGAACCCTTGTTAGAAGTATTTCCTTTTGATGCTCTCTTCAAACAAATATGGATGATACGGGGAGACTGTGTGTGGAGCTGATACTCCACCAAACACCCGTCTAATTCAAACACTCATTTTAAAATAGTGTTTTTCTGACAGCCTCCAGTCAAGTTTGTCAGGAGCATAAATGTTTAGAAAAAGATATAATTTGTGTTTGCTGTGATTTGTTCTGTTATATGCCATGCTCAGTTTGTGATTTTTCTTTTTATTCTATTGTGGAGGAATTGCTTAGAATCCATGTGTCTAACTGCACCATCTACTCTGGTTTGTGTCTCATTTTGTCTGGTGTGTGTGTGTGTGCAGAGGTCACTCAGGATAATAGTTCAGGTCTGTGCACAGCCTACTGTGTCTTGCCTCGTGTTTTTCTCCCACATGTATTTTTTACTGTGTGTTTCTGTCCCTGATGTATTTGTTTTCCCCTTGTGTGCTTTGGCTTGTTAGAGTCTCAGAAGTGAGATTTTAACACAGGCATGAAGATGGTGTCCTTTCAAGCTACGTTCACATCTCCTTCTGCAACGTGCGTTCAAGCGGCTACTTCCAGGGAAAAATCAACTTAAATGCGCGTTTTGGGGTTCTGCGTTCAAAACTCTTACAGTCATGTGACTGTTTTTGGGCTCTAAATACAAAACAAAAGCAAAACCACAGCATTTGCACCGCTTTGACATTTCCCACCAAGCCTCTTCGAACTGTAGGTGGTGGACACGCGCAAGTAAACAGTAGAAAAAAAGAAGAAGCCCCTCCCTGTTTGTCCAGTGTGAACACCATGGACTAAATGGGCGTTTAAGAATGTGCATCTAGTGTGTTCTTGAACACGCGTCACATACCCTGTGTATTCGTATCTTCAGGGTTCGTTCTAGAATCTACCATCTCCAACATTAACACAGTGAATGTAAAGATTCTTGGGCATCGGTTCTGTCTTACCGAAACATTTAAAACGTGGGAAAAGAAAGGACAGGCCAGCCTGAATCAAAATAAACCAATATTTAAATGCAATTAAATAAGTAATATTAGCTGATATTTCAGTGAATTTCCCCTGATCTAGTATTTCTTCTTACTTTGACTATATTCTTTCTCCTGCTAATTTGTCTCAGCAAATTCTAATTTTTCTACCTTTTTTTCTTCCTTGTTCACCCATCAACAGCCCCCACGCAGGCCCCAGCAGAGGATGGAGATCGTCACAGGCGCAGATTCAACATGAGGATGCTGGTTCCTGGACGCCCCGTAAAGGAGGCTCCAGCTACTCCGCCTCCCGTGCCCACTGAGAGACCCACCTACAGGGAGAAGTTCATTCCTCCAGAGCTCAGCATGTGGGACTACTTTGTAGCTAAAGTGAGAAACTATAAGAACTGACCTTTTATTTCTGACTCACAGTCTCCAGCGCACATGATTTATTCCTCTTCCTCTCAATCTGCTGCTTTTTTTTCTTTCCTTTTTCATCTGTGTTGTCTGTCATCATTATTTCCTTCATTTCAGCCCTTCCTGCCGCTCTCAGACAGCAACGCTCTGTATGACTCAGACGAAAGCGGCGCTGAGGATGATGAAGACGATGATGATGCATTCCTCTCTGACACGCAGATAACAGAGCACTCTGATCCCAACTCCTACAGGTAGGGCCCACTCTCTCTTGCCCCCTCTTGCAATCATTTAGAGTTCAGATCTGAATCTTTTTGTCTGTCTCTCTTTGGGGGGCGGGGCACAGCTGGGCTTTGATCCGTCTGGTTATGGTGAAACTGGCTCATCACAATGTGAAGAATTTCATCCCTCTCACAGGCGTTGACCTCACAGGTACATGCACCAGCACTGCAGCTCTTCAAAACTGTCCACCTGAACAAACCTGCATGCTTTTGTTGTCATGAAAAATATCTCTTCCGTGAGAAGTTCACCATCCTCTTTCCTTTGGATCTATTTGTTGCACTAAGTGAATATTTTTGAGAGGGAGGGTTGCCACATTTGACTGTTAACAAATTTAACCAAAAGAAAATGAAATAATACGGCTCCACTGGATGTTTAGTGTTGTCCTCATTGTGTTTCTGTCGCAGATCTTCCAGTCTCTTCCCCTCTCTGCAATGCTGTGTTGAAGACTTTAGAGAACTGGGAGCAACTTCTGCTAGAAAGAATAAGCAAGTTTGACGGCCCACCTCCCAACTACATCAACACATACCCCACTGACCTGAGCGCCGGAGCCGGCCCCGCCATCCTGCGACACAAAGCCATGCTGGAACCTGACAACACACCCTTCAAGTGAGCTTTGAATATGGACACTGGGCAGAAATGTACACAGGACAACGTGCTAAACTTTTTAAGCTACATACACAGCTGGCATTTGAGTCGTGTTCAAGAACACTGAACAAGCAGGAAGGAGCTTCTTCTTTTTCTTTTTCTAGTGTTTACTAGTGCATGTTCACAGTTGGAAGAGGCTTGGTGTGAAAGGTCAAATCAGTGCAAATCTTGCTTTCACAGGTCTATTCCGATATATGAAAGACTTAGTGTCTTTTAATTCCCGACAAGCAGAAGACAATGATTTATTTCTCTTTTATGATCAATTTTCAAATGGTTGGCACTTCTATGAATGAAAAGGCATGTACCTGATTGGTCAGAGTTTGACCTGGGTTAGCTAACACGTGTTCAATGACCACGCATTTTGTAGACAGTGCCCGTAAACAGTCGTAGAAACGTATGTAGCATTTACCGACATTTACGTAGACTTTTCATTGAAAGTGGCCGCTTGAACACTCTTCAGCCACACATTCTTTATGATCTTCCTCAAACAGTCAAAGCAAAAGCACTTCACAAATTTGTAAATGGATCAAAAGTTTATAAAGTGTCATAATTGTCAAACACCAGCCCATGTGAGTTCAGCACAAATGACTGATTACAGGATAATGTATGTGTGCACTTGTTTAAACTTGTGGCTTCATGCTAATTTGTTGATTTGTTTGTTTATTTGTTAGATAGGGATTTCTTTTGTAAACCCTGTGTTATATTCCTTCAACTTTCGTTAGTGACATTAAATGAGTGTATTTGGTTATGTAGCAGAAGGTTTTAGGAAAAAAAATCTGATCTTTTGTTCTTGCTGTTTTTCTGATCATCCAGGACCAAGAACCATCAGTCCTTCCCCGTCCGACGTCTTTGGCATTTCTTAGTCAAACAGGAAGTTCTTCAGGAAACTTTTATACGCTACATCTTTACCAAGAAAAGGAAGCAGAGTGAGGTCAGTTGACTACATAAAAAATAAAATAGAAAATGCAAAGGTCTCATTTACTTAGCACTGTTCCTTTAAGGTTAATCAAGTTTAATTCATACATTGATTTGCTTATGACCATATTTTTTGTGTACGATAGCTTTCTTTCATGAATAAATGTGACCTTTGTTTTCATGACAGAAGTTCGTTCATTTTATGTTGTCTTATATTTGCATGTATTTGAAGTTCATATTTCACAGTAATTCTTCATTTGCCAGCACACAACCATAACAAACTCTGTTTTTAGAAGTTGAAATTTAATTGAGGCGATTTTTCTCATAAAAAGACTGTCGAGTGGACAGATGTAGATGACCGCAGGAACACTGGACCTTAACTCTTACCTGTGTATCCGATTCATAATAATCTATTACATTCCAGCATGACTTTATCTGTGTTGTTATTTTTTATATTCCTAATCTTTGTTTTGACTCTTACTTCATCTAAAATCAAGTGCAGCATAGATTGCTGCCTGCTTTCATGCTGGCATTTAGTCATTATCAGGTAATTACTTCCATGAAAAGCTGCCACTATTGCCATCACTCCACTGGGAAGAAAACTTGAGGGGTTATCACCCCGTTCATATTCTTCACATGCAAGCTGGCCTATCCAGGTCACTTTTAGAAAATTCTTTTACAGCCTTAAGTGTGTAAATTCACACTACTGAGGCAGTCGTAAATATACTAAGTTGTTGTCATTTGGTCACCAAGTGTACAAGAAAGTTCTTTTCATTTTCTTTTCATGCCATTTTTTTTTGTTTTCTTTGTTTGTGCATGTGGTTTGTGTTGTGCTGTGTTTATGTGTTTTGTTGCCCGTGTGTGTTGTGTAGTCTTTAGAGAACCATGTGGACCGTATAAACCCAAACAGCATAGCCGGAGCTAGCAATCCCTATAAGGTAGTATCATTTTCTGTGCCAGCCCGAGGCCCTGGTTCTGTCTGTCTGTCTGTCTCAGAGAGTCACTGCGTGGCTTGAAGGTTATCCTGCATTTGATTTAGTGCTCTGCATCAATTGGGGGATATTTGGGTTTTCCAAATTAACAAGAGACCCCCCCCCCCATCTAATTCCAGTAAATTCTCCTGGCTACTCCAAGTCTCCTTCAGACTTGGAGGCTTAGACTTAACCTTCAGATGCTGCTTCTCTCTGGGGCACTCGGGACAGCCACTCACTTTACCTCACTACTGATGTCTAAAAATAACGCCTTTCCCTGTGTCTATCAATTCTTGCCTTCCCATCTGGATTTTTTTTTTTTTACTGGCGAGCTGGCATATTTTGAGGATCCACTAACCTGCATGCTCACAGTCAGGGCTGCGTGTGGCTCTGCAGACTGCCGTCACAGCAGAAACTCAAGCCAACTGTCAATATTTACAGTAGTGGTGTGTGTCCCTGCACGTGACCGTCTGCCATGTTTACTCTTTGGATTGTGGCTGCAGTAGATCTTCATTGTTATCTATTTTATTGGAGCTGGAATCCTTCAGCTGCAATTCTTCCTAATGGATTCTGATTTATAGAATAGTTATTAATACAAATAAAAGGCTCTTGCAATGCTTAAAGATGATGGACAAGTTGAGCAAATGCTGAACTTTAATCTTCCAGATTTTCACTGTGTGGTCACACGTTCCTGCACTATAACCTTCTGTTTCCTACAAGTCTGATTCACCCATTGATTTTTTTTTCCTCAGGTGGAGGCGGATCTTGGTTACCCAGGAGGAAAGGCTAAAATAATTCACAAGGAGTCCGACATAATTATGGCATTTGCGATCAATAAGGTCTGTGCACATGAGCTTTAGTAGCTGATTTTTCCTTAAAAATATCGTAACTCTTCAACCATTTACGTAAACATTGTAATTCCAACAGATTCTCGAGCGGAGAAAATGAGCTGATATGCAACATCTTACTAACACAAAGTGTTGTACTCCGGCGCAAAGCCGCTTTTCTATGAGTCAGAATTCGTCAAAATTACATTATTTTCTTAAATGGTTGAAGAGTTAGGGTAGTTCAAAGAGTGTGTATTATTTTGCTGAAGCCTGTGATAGCTCTGCTGTTAAAGGGTTAAAAATATTAAATATTTTAAAAAGTATTTAATGTAGTGCTTCGAATCTCTCCATCAGGCTTGCAACATTCAAAATTAAATGAAAGGAACTGTGTGAGAAGGACGAAAACATCATTCAGCTTTTGTCACACATAACCAGTTTGGCTAAATTAGTTTTTAAAAGCATCTATCTCCTAGAAAACTTTTTATCTTTGTAGTATATTTCAGACAAAAGTGGTGTTTTTGTCCTAAGCTCTGCACTAAGTAGACCTTAATGTCCTTGTGGGCATGTGTCAGTGAAGGAATAACGCTGCTTTCCTGATATTCTTGCTGTGTCTTTGTTTGCATTCCCAGTTTGTTGTTTTTATTACAGATTCCCCTTTGCACATGTTCTGCATCTGAGTTTTCAGTTCTGTTGAGATTTCTGGTCTTTTTTTTTTTTTTTTTTTGCTTTTTATCTATGAAAAGTAGCAATCATCTGCTCCCTTCTGTTCTCAAACCCACTGTTGCTATGGTCACTGGGCCTAAAAAGCAGCAAAGATTCATCAGAAATGAGCAAAGGAAATGTACAGACTGATCAGAGCAAACTTATCACCTGCCAAGAAGCATGAGCAGCTTTTTCTAGAAAACACTAGATTTATTTTTTGAAAAACAGTATAAACTCAGTGGAATGCTTTTGGGGATTTCCTTTCTAATCTTCTTATTCCTTTTTTCCTCCACAGGCTAACTCCAATGAAATAGTGCTGGCCTCCACCCATGATGTCCAGGAGGTGGACGTGTCAAACCTTGTGGCCGTCCAGCCGTACACCTGGATAGGGGAGGACTTTGATAAAGAATCTTGCAGGTAATATAAAAATGTCAGTTATTGTAAAACACCATCAACGAAGCAAAGATGGCACCAGGTTGATGAGTTATTGTGTTTCTGCAGCTCGGATGACATAGACCATCGTTCCTCTCACACCAACATCGCCCAGACGAGCTCCGTCTCCTTTGCACCCCCCCCCATGTCAGTTTCTGCCTCCATGCCATGGCTCGGCAGTGGTCAAACCAGCATGGGGGCCAGTGTGGTAGGCATCTTTTCTTGTTCAGTTCCAGAAGTCAGCAATCCTTTTAGGGTTTTTTGGGAGTAACCAGCAGGAGGAGACCAAGTTCTTTCCCACAAACCCCCCAGCCATAAAAGCCCCTGTGAAGCATTAGATTGTCCGACACATGCAAACGTGAGACGAACATCAGATGCTGTCCATAATTCCTGTACATTTTCAGACAAAGTTTATTTTTATTCCTTATCACAGTCGAGTCAAACAAAACCTCCTCGACTAAACAGCTCGCCTGCTGAGTCTGTAGACGCTGATACGGAGGGGGGGCATGTTTCCGCAGCAGAGATGCTCGCCTTTAAACACAGATAAACAGGAGCTCTCGCTGCAGACTACCCAAGGTGCAGATCTGCGTCACACTAACACACGACCAGGGTTCTCCGTGTCCCAGCCGCTCTGATAAATGCTTGGTGTGATACACGGCACTGACAGGGGCTCGAGTCTCAGCAGGAGGGGCTTGTTCGGCAGTCAGATCCTTATCCGCACGTGCGCAGTGATCCATTGAAGTTAGTTTGGTTTACCGTCCTTCCAGCACCCTTTATTCTAGAGAAGACTTGAGTTTTGTCTGCTGTCAGTTCTGTTTGTACTTACAAGGCAGCAAATAAATATTTCTGAATAAAAAGTGCAGATTTTTCTTCACTAATTGTATAAAAGTTTGGGCATAAATAACAGCTTTGCTGCTCTATTTTCATGTTTGATATTTAAAAGAAAGGCCCTACCAGTGATGCTCCTCACTCTGGAGGCTTTGATTTCTGAGATGCACTCATCTTTTCTCTGATCTTTTTCAGATTATGAAGCGGAATCTGAATAATGTGAAGAGAATGACATCCCATCCCATCTATCAGTATTGTGAGTTCTCCTGTTCTTTTTCTGAGCACTGCCCCCATCTTTAACGCGGTGCTCCTGTGACGGTCGTCCATGTTCTCGCTGGTGTTTTGCAGACATGACGGGCGCTCAGGACGGCAGTGTCAGAATGTTCGAGTGGAACAGACCTCAGCAGCTCATTTGTTTCAGACAAGCTGGCAACGCCAGGGTCACTCGGCTTTATTTCAACTCTCAAGGCAATAAGGTACACTCTGACACTCAGCAAGGCCTGTGCTCTTTTGTTTGATGGACTCCTCTGATGGTTTTTACCGCCTTCTTCATATAGTGTGGAGTGGCTGATGGAGAGGGATTCCTTAGTCTGTGGCAGGTCAACCAGACATCCTCCAACCCCAAACCCTACCTGGTAAGATGACTATAAACAAAGCAAAAGGCTAAAGATTAGAAACAAAGAAATATTTTGGTTTTTATTAACTTTTTTGTTTTTGTCTTGAAGAGCTGGCAGTGCCACAGTAAGGCCTGCTGTGACTTTGCCTTCATCACATCGTCCAGCCTGATTGCCACAGCTGGACAGTCCAATGATAACAGGTCGACATCATTTTATTTGAGTGTTTCTTTCCTCTTTAAAAGTCTCCACTAATTATTGAGTTTCTTTCATCCATAGAAACGTCTGTTTGTGGGATACTCTGATTTCACCGAGCAATACCATAGTCCATGGTAAGATACGCCATCTTTCAAAACAAGCGTTTTTTATAACCATCACATTTCTTTGTGATCCAGTTTTTTAATGTTTTATTTATCTTTTTTTGATTCCAGCGTTCCCCTGCCATGAGAACGGAGCCACTGTGCTTCAGTATGCTCCCAAACAGCAGCTGCTGATCACAGGAGGCAGGAAGGGTTTTGTGTGTGTGTTTGACATTCGCCAGAGGCAGCTGTTGCACACTTTCCAGGCTCATGACTCGGCCATTAAAGCCCTCGCACTGGATGCCTTCGAGGACTTCTTCGTCACTGGCTCTGCAGAGGGCAACATGAAGGTGACCCTGTCAGCACTCGCTCAGAAATGTTGCCATTAGTCATGTTGTGGGTGTGTGTTTAACCCTTTAACACCAGTGCTGTCGCTAGCGACACCTACAAAACACACACGCTCTTTGACACACGGTATGATCTATGTGAAGCAGCTGATTGTGAGGCAGAGATAAAGGCTTCGCATAACTGCGCAAAGCCGCTTTTCTGCACAACAGTCAGCTGTCTTCACAATGATTGCGTAAACGCCAGAAGAGTTACGGTATTCAAAAGAATGTCAGCGCTAAAGTTAAAGCTCTAGTGAAAAAGGATTGATCTATTGATTCTAAATACTAAAGCTGTGTTTTAATGAAACGCAAAACAAGTCTATTGTTTTGTGTTTTATGTGTTACCACTGAACAATTTTGAAATATTTTGAATTAAGTTTAATTTATCTTTCTGCAAAGGCTGCTTGCAGAAGTTTTTCGATGACCCTAATCAGTAAATTTTGTATCGGAAATTATTGTTTTTTAAGGATCTTTGTCTTGTATAAGGACCAACAATAAAAACCATGTAGTAGTTTGAAAGGAAAGATGAAAATAAGATGTCCTCTGACATCCGTTTTCCATTTCCAGGTCTGGAAGTTGGCCGGTCATGGGCTCATGCACTCTTTTAGCACCGAACACGCCAAGCAGTCTATCTTTCGCAACATCGGTGCAGGAGTGATGCAGGTGGAAACGTGTCCTGGAAACCGCATCTTCACCTGTGGAGCTGATGGAACCCTAAAGATGAGGGTCCTCCCTGACAGCTACAACCTCCCTGGCAGCTTGGTCGACATCTTGTAATGCCGCTTCTTCAGGCCCGGACGGGACCTAAAGGAAGAAGGAAAAAAAAAAGTTCAAAAATAGCTTATGTAACACTCTTTAGGTGTTCGATAGTATCTTTGTTGAGGGAACGGCACTAGTCAGAAGATCGCCATGCTTTTGGCATGTATGAGTGTGCAGTGTTCATTGATTTACCGTTGGTGTAAATCATATCCAGAATGAAAAAACGGGGCTGCAAACACAACTTCCCCCCCAGAGGCTGATGGTGCGTCATACTTGATTTTAAAGCTAGATTTATTGTCATTTTATTGACCAATCTCTACTCATAGAGCGTGTCCATAGGAAAGCTATGCATGTCCTGTTCTCGTTCCGCGGTGCAATCACAGGTCTATTGATAGTGCTCTGTCAAAGTGCTCAAGCAAAAATTTTAAAAAAGTGTGTAACTGTTGTCATTTTGTGCCCACGACTGATATCTCTTAGCATTTACTGTAACCAGCACTGTGGTTTGTTATTAAGTCAGTGGTTTCCAGTGTGAATCAGCTTGTTGGAATTTCTTTTTTTTCTGTTTTTAATTATTTTTTTTATCCCTCCCTCCCACAAATACTCACATCCTCCCATCCCTGCTTTTTTCTGCGGCTTTTCTCAGCCTTTATGGAAGAGTTGATGGTGCATTGCTCCTTTTTCCCCCCTTCCTCCAAGTGGTGTTTCTCTGGCTGCTCGTCGCTCGCTGTGGCCTCTCCTGGTTGGGGTTTGAGCGGGCCAATCCCCCTCTTCCCTGTGTCTGCCGTCCGTGCGCCTGCTCACCCGCCCACCTGCCTGCCCTCAATGCCTGTTTGTGTGGCAGACTCACTGCTAAAACATTCCTGTCTGGAAATATGACGTGTTTTACTCCTGTGACTGTGATTTAAATGTTTTCATCCGTCTGGTCCAAAGCAAAATGCCCCACCCAGAGAGGAGATGCAGAGGTTTACCTCTAACTTTTTCTTTTTGTTTGTTTTTGCACAAGAAAATCTTAAAAGTGTTTGCTATTTTAATTCAGTCCATTTTGTTATTTAAATTATTTATACGTTCAGTCGACCATCCCCGTTTAACTTATTGCCTTTTATTTTAGGAATGTAAGGGGTTTTACTGTATCTGACTGGGAGATGTACAACACGATCTTCTGTGTGTAAGTGTGTGTTCATTTGCTAGTTGTTTTTATTCATAAGGAATAGATATTTGCACTCAAAATTCTGGAGACACTAAGAGTTTATTTGAAATCTATAGGTTATCAAAGAAGAAACTGTTATACAAATGAATGTCTGGCTTTATTTGGCCTAGTAGTAAAGCGTTTAAAATAGTTTTATTATACGAATTATATAAATATATATATGAAATACCACAACAGCTTGTACAAACATTAAAGCGTTACTTTATTTTTGGTTTGTATCATACCTGTTGGATTAGTTGTAACTTTTCGGTTAAGTGTATGTTTGGTATTTATTAAAGCGACTTGTGTTTCTCTCCCTCTTTCTGCCCACTATGTGTTGTGTTGCTGTAAACCTGCTGGTGTGTTTGTGTGCGACTGCAGAAGAACGTCTGCCGATAGAACAAGCGCACTCAAACCTGAGAGTGTCGGAAAGAACAGAACATGGTTGGTTTTATCTCTGTAAAATGAATAAATTCTTCTTTTTTTTTCTTCGGCCTTATTTTGGCAGCATTCATTTATTTGAATGGGTTTTATTAAGGTTTTTCTTGTTGGTACAAGTAAACATGCGGTTTTATCCCATGGGACAACACATCTGTATAAAAAAACATCAAAAGGGGCTGACATGCAAACATGGAGAAGAGTTAGAGGTCGAAAAAGAAAAATTCATTTGATTACATCAGACACTGAAGGTTTTTTTAAGGAAAAATTGTTGATCTTCCATAGTCTTACATCACTGGAAAAAGGCTTTTTGGAAAAAAGAAAAAAAAAGGAGTAAAAGTGATGCATTTTATAAAATGATTAGTGTTCACACAATTAGTCGTACTGATTCTCATTACAAGTGTGACAGGAATACAGCGAAAAATCTAGATTGGGCTCATAACACTGGAATGTAGCACAGGTGAAGCTGGAACAGAAGATCCATCAGCAAGTACACTCCTGATCAAAATCTTAAGACCAGTTCAATAAGAATTTGCATTTATCACAACTAGACCATATCAAGGATTACAATAGAGCTTCAAAATGCCATAAAAAAAGAGAACAAATATTTTGCCTGCCAATCTATTAAAAAGAAAGTACATTGCATCAGCTGATCAAACGTTTAAACCACAGCCTGTAAAAGCCAGAATTTGCACCAGAATAAATATTCAATGGTATTTTCTGATAAGTAATTGTCCTGTTTAAGCCATTTTTTTTAGAACGTGTCAGGATTATTGAGCGTCTCAGAATGTGCCATCGCTGCTGAGGTCAAACACAGAAAAATTGTTGTTTGGAACTTTTTAAAAAGATCCTAAAGGTTACGGAACAAAAAAGTCAAGTGGCTGACCCAAAAAAATGTCACCGGCACTGAGCCGGAGGACCTAAAGAGCTGTCCACCAAGACATGGGGGGCCCTTGACCCAAACTAAGACCATCACTGTTGCTGATTGTGTAGCCCAGCAACAATTACACGACATCTGCAAGAAAAGGGCTTGAAAAAATGTTGTCAAAGACCATGCCCCCATCAACGCCACAAAACATTCAAAAGTGGGATAAAATTATCCTCTCTGATGAGAAAAAATGTAACCTTGATTGTTCTGATGGCTTCCAACATCATGACAAGCGATCCCACCTGAAATGTTTTCTATGTGGCACAGTGGAGGAGGAGCCATCGTGCTCTGGGGTGCTTTTTCCTTCAATGGAACAATGGAGCTTCAGGGAGTGTAAGGGCTTCAAACCACAGCTGGCAATGCAGAGATGTTGCCAGCCATCCTGACAGGATCCTGGTCTGAGTGGTGATGACACCACAGGACAAATGCTGCAGTTCACGTTTACCTAACAAAAGACTTTTTTTCTGGAGAGAAACATGACTCTTTTGGACCATTCTGGGTCCAAAAGGACCATCCATTTGGGGACGGATAGTAAGACACGTTTACAAAAATGGACATCAGATCCAGACAATGGATGCCCTTCATAGAGCCATCTTCACCACTTCACACAACGTTCCTGAAAGCCTTTTAGAAACATATCAAGCATGACAAAACACATTTTTGAGAACGGTCGAGTTACTCAGTATCGTTTTGTTTGGACCCTTTAGTAACAGGGTTATATTGTGCTTCGATCTTAAACTTTTGATCAGCTAACGAACAACCCATGTTAATTGAATTGTTGCTTAATAAATTGTCTGATCAAAATGTTTGGCCTCTTGCTCTCATTTCTTTTTTTTACATTTTGAAACTGTACTTAGAATCTTGTTCAAATCTAATCATGCAAAATGTAAATTCATGCAATTTTTTATACTGGTCTTAATATTTTGATCATGAGTGTATTTTCGAGAGAAATCCTGTTTGAACAGCATGTAGCTCACTCATCTGAGATGAAGTGGACCACAAAGAGCATGACTTGGCTCTCATCCCACACATACAAAAGCCTGTCCTTTGGGCTGTAGGAGAGCATCGCCAGGACTCCACTAGTGGACCTCAAGTCGAAGGTCACATTGACAGCCTTTCTCTTAAGCAGGTCAAATGCAAAGGTCACTCTGCTGTCGTTGCTGTCGGTGACATAAAGGACCCCGCAGGCGATGAAGGCGTTGCCGGCTTTGAAGCGAGGATAGGTGGTGTTTATGAGAGACGTGATGGAGAAGGTTTTCTCGTTCAGTTGGGCCACCATGATGCTCTCATCAATGCTGGAAGCGAAGATCAGCCACAAGCCGTTCTCATCTGCTGCCAGCTTGAAGTAGGTCTTTGAGTTGGGGAGCAGATAAGCCAGGTTGTGGTACAGGGCGTCATAAATGATGAGAGTGTGAAGCTTCTTGGTGTCAAAGTCAAATCTGAGACAAGAAAAGAAGTTATCAGCCGAACTGAATCACTTGAGAACTTTTTTTGTGTAGGACCTCCAGGGATTTACCTGCCAATGCTGGGGGTCCCGGCAATGTGGTAATAGAAGGAGCCATTGTGGACAGCGTGACCACAGCCTTGGTAAAACTTCCGAACATCCACAGTGTCGCTGCTGTTCGCCTGGAAGTCAGCAAGGCTTTTGTACTCCTTCACCAAACGACCTGGAGGTCAGACAAAAATACATGAAGGAAACTGCGCTCCTGTAATGAAAACAGAATTAAGCGACTGCGCTGACCTGAAAAGTGCTCGGCCACCCAAATGCGCTCGTCGTTCAGCAGAGCCGTGTCCTTCATCCACGCACCAAATGTGTTCTCCATCCTTGCCACTCCGCGTGGGTTGATCAGAGACTTGATCAGGCACTCTGTGGAACCAAAAACACCCTGAGAAGTTTGTCTCCAGGTTTAACCCACCGTGAAGATAAAGACAGTCATCTGAAAACAAACCGTTTTTCCTAAGGGGCCTGTCATGTGCATTCATGACCTCCTTCAGGTGCAAGGTTTCATCATTTGGTACTGTGTGTAACAGCCCTGTTAGACACAAATGTAAACAAAATGTAATTCATGTTTGCTGACAACATAATTGTACAATCATCTTCTCAGATTCTTGAAATGACCCACTGCAAAGGGTAAGGTCTCACCCAAACTATGGGCGGCTTGGATGTGGGCTCGGTGGTGCCTTGTTTTGGAAGGGCCCGGAGGTCCAGGAGGTCCGGGAGGCCCAATTTCCCCAGGCGGACCAGGAGGACCCGGAGGGCCAGGTGGGCCTGAGCAAGAAAAAAATAAATGACTTTCTGATGAAAGCCTTGAGGTTCTTAATCAGTTATAACTTTTTTTCTGAGAGAGCTTGAGGAGAGTCAGGTTCTCCTTGCCTTGAATATTGACATCATTAAATGGTTGGACATTCTCTCCTGATGGTCCAGGCTCTCCTCTTTCTCCTTTATCCCCCGGCTCCCCCTTCTCTCCTGGTGGCCCTGTCAACAACATCAGTCAAGTGACTATATTCCTTCCTACCGTACATTATAGCAGAGCAAAGTGTGATGAAAAATGTTTTTTAAAAAATCGATAGAATTAGTTTTACAAATTAATATTCTAATCAAATTTTAGGAAAACTTTACCGGAATAGAGAGAATAGAATGTGGCTGTAAGTGGCTGTGCTGCTTAGTCTTGTATTTTCTGCCTTAAGCTTCCTCTTTTCTTTGAGACTATTATGCTCTACTGGTGCCTTTACACTCAAATGATCATTGTTGCCTGAAGCTTTGAGCAAAACAGGCTTGTGTTATCTTCACCTCTTTTTCCTCTTTTCCCATCAGCTCCAGGTGGGCCGCTTGGTCCCGGGATTCCATCGGTCCCGTTGTGACCTGGGAGTCCATCCACACCCGGCAAACCTGCAAAATCCCCCAAAAAAGTTTAAAACAAATTCGGATAAAACGTTTATCATTGTCAAACCATTGAAGAGACTTAAATAAGAAGGTGGGATTCTGATGTGGGTCTCACTTACCATGTGGTCCTGGAGGTCCTGGAGGTCCTGGAGGTCCTGGTGGCCCTACAGAAAACATTTGTGTCATTGGAGACAAAAAATGTGGTAGTTTTCAAGAAAAGAAAAGAAACATACCTGCTAAACACACTCCCTTAGTGCTGTTGCAAATGTCAATCAGCAGTTTGATCTGGAAAGGAAGCAAAGCTATTACAAATAGAAAAAGAAATTCTAGGATATTCTATATTCATAACCCACTGTATCTCCTGTGGGGTCGAGGGGCTAATTGAATCCTTCCAGCTACTGTTGGGTGAAGGCTAAATGAACTATTTTGCTATTTAAAATGTGTTCAAAGCATTTTGGGGGAATTTACCTCCCAAAAATGTGTTTTGGTAATTCATAGATTTATATCAAAAAATGTATTTATGATGTAAAATGCCCGTCCAACGCAATTCATTACAAAAAAAGTTTAATTTGATGTTTAACTTAGCTTTGTTTCCTTTAAATGTGAGAAAAAAATGAGGTTTCTCCACTCTGTGTGAATGCTTCTTCACTCTTTTTTTTTCAGAAGTGGAGCTTCTGAATCTGTCACCGTGACGACCGCATCCCTCATGCTCAATCAAGTTTGACTGAACAGAAATGGTTCATTACACCGCAGTGAAATCCTAGTGTATTAACACATGCTCTTTGTGTTCTTCAGCACACTTTTTCTCTCACCGGGACCATGGAGTAAGTCATCATCATCATCATGTCGTCCTGCATTTTTGCCTTGTGGTAGCGTTGCAAATGTCTGTGTTTTTGCTTAAAGTTTTGCTCCTTCCTCTCTTTATCCTCTCCGACCTCCTGTCTGGCCTCCTGCAGAAGCTCTTCCTTTTCCTCCTCTTGGTGAGGTCCATGCTCCAGCTCCTTCTCAAGCTCCTCACTCCTCTTATTCCTGGAGTACTGGTACTGAGGCTGCTCCCCGGCATTCCTCCACAACCCAGCTGCTCCTTTTGGCACCTCCTGGAGGAACTCCACCACCGAGCTCTGCTCCAACTTTGTCAGCCTTGACTCCGTCTGCTCCAGCTGGAAACGTTGTTGATTCTGCTGGACTATGAGCACCAGAACGCCCACTGAGTTCAGGAGTGCCACAACACACGACCCGTACAGGAGTGTCCTCTGCAGGAGAGTCATACTGGGTGTTGGGATCCACATGGTCACCACTTCACCTCCGGTCTTCAGAGGTTCACCTTCTAGTCGCAACATTCACAGGTGAAGAAGTGATTGATGGAATCTCGCAAGAAGCTCCAGATGCTTTTACAAAAACAAGTAAAATATTCCCAATTTTTGTCGGAATCAATCCAAAAATCAGAGTTCCGGGGAGATTTTTTGAGAAGTGTATTCAGCTTTGGTGTCTGCGGTCAAAGCTGGGTGGTCTGTGAAGGCTCACTGGTAAATACAGTGGTTGTTGTGTTGCTGAACCAAGTTGAGAAGTGTGTGTGTGTGTATATGTGTGTTTGTCCATAAAAATGTGCATCCGTGCACATCCAAAGCAGTAATGTAGGAGTGGGCATTACACAATCTTCTGAGCCTGTCTGGGAAGAAACCCCTGCCTGTTCAGTCACCTGATTTATATTCATCACATCCATTCTGCTGCAGCGCCGTGGGCAGACTGACACACACACACACACACACACACACACAATATATATGGTGGTAACACAAAACACTACCATACACAGCACATAACACACCAGACAAAGTCACTGATTCATTAAAAATGAATCTTCGTTGTCATTATCATTGGTAGAATTTAAAAGGAGGATGTTGCATCAAAGAGCATCATCATCATCCCTCTTTCTCTGTATTCCTGTGTCCTCCCTGAACTTTCCTCCCCCCTGCCTTTCATTCTCATAGTTTCTACGCCCCAATAGCAACCATGACCTATTTCCACGTGTCTGACTTTTGATACTTAAATTACTTTTTTTGCCAAGTCCTGAATCTCTCATTACGGTCAAAACTTCTCTTTTTTTGTGGATCAGCAATTATGAGTGATAGCGCAATCCTTCGTTTTTGAGTCCATAATGTGAGCAGTTTCAGTGTACGTGACCTACATGCTCTTACAGACATGTTGTGCAGGCAGATCTGTGTGGAGAGCATGCACGCTCCTGCTGGAGGCTGTAGGTCACTGATGGACAGATGCCGGGCAGCTCGACATGCACTTTTGCTCAATCTTGAGACAACAGATGTTGGATCTTTCGCAAACAGCAGACAGGAGGCAGGAATTTAATCAAACATTCCATATAAGGATTTTTTTTTTTCAGTAACAATTAAATATCTTGAATTTGATGTTTCTAAACTTTTTGTGCCACGCATGTGCGTCCTTGTCTGGTTTCTCTTTCCTCTTTTTTAAGTGCAGCTGCTGAGAGAAAAGCGTTGTCTCTCCTGTTTGATGTGAAGACACTCCCATGTCTCCCTCCAGGCTTTATCCTCCAACTCTTTCTCTGAAGTTTAACAAGTTTAAACCTTCAAAAAAAGCCAATCACATATCGCAAACTCCAGCAGTGACAACACAGTCCTGAACCCCTCTCTCTGAAGAAAATATTTGACTCTTTTGTGGGGGGGGGGTTGTGATAAATAGGAAATTTATGGTCTGAACAATGAACACATATAAGAATGTTTTTTTTTTTTTTATTTAAAAAATGAGAGGAAAAGTCATTGAATTAACTTATTATTATTGAGATTTGTTAAGTCTGATTCGTCTTTCACTTCTAGTTTGGACTTTCACTGAAGCAAATGTTAACTTTTACCACATTTTTTAATCTAACCGCTAAAAGTTTTACTACACATATTTACTGTGTGAAGAAAAGCAAACTGTAAAAAAGGTTTCAGTTAAATATATGTATTTTTTCTTTTTGACTTGGGTCCAATGAGACTCCTTCACAGATCAGGATGTCTGTCCCTGGTATTCAAGTCAGGGGTGTTATATAAGTGGAGCTTATTATATAATTGTTGAAATAAAAATAAACAGAGAAGTTTAGAGAAGTTGAGCGGTACGTATCTCCAAACAAATGCTCAGGAATGAGTTCATCCCTTGGCTGCTATCATATCTCACTGCTAACCCTGTACTTTTCATTTAAAGATAACATTTCAAGGTTCTCAGAAAAATTTAACTCAGTACAATTGTATAGAATTTTAAAACTTCCTATTTTTATAGATCATTTTCTTTGTACTTTTAATACATCTGTGTATATGTGTGTGTTGAGTTAAGATGACAGTTTTTTAATGCGTACTTTCATGTATGCAGTTTGACCAGAGCTCAGAGTCAGGGTTATGCAGGGGCTGTCCCTGCTTAATCGTGCAGAACAATCTTGGTCTAAGAAGGAATCATACAGGGCATCATTATTGTGGCCAGGCCTCAGCACACAGTCAGCCGTTTCAACAGGGCACATTCTTGGTTTAGAACGTGGGCGGCTGATGAATTCAGGGTTCTTCAGACAGAATGAGCAAAAACTGAAATATGGGGACAGACAGAATAGGGCCCGTTTAAAGCTGCAAAACATCACAGTTTAAATTGTTCAAAAATAAAATAAAACGTGTAAACAATGGTTGTTTGGGTAAAACAAAAGATTTTTTTTTTATTTCTGCAATTATGTTAAGTTCTAAAACGTTGCTAAATTGAATAAAATCCTTTAGTAAGGTTCATTTTTGATCAGGAGAATTTCTGAAAAAATAAACCCCGCCTTTACTCAACAGTAGCCATGTTGGACGAAAAAGATACAGCAGGTTATGAAAATGGATGGATGGATGGATGGATGGATGGATGGATGGATGGATGGATGGATGGATGGATGGATGGATGGATGGATGGATGGATGGATGGATGGATGGATGGATGGATGGATGGATGGATGGATAAATTGTGACCTGATTTTTATCAATAGCAAATTCTTGCAGTTCAAACAGTGTGAGATTTTCAAAAATGTCAGAGAACAATTGAAACTAGTCAGTTTTAAATAAAGTTTTTATGTAATTCTACAGAGTTCAAACAACACTGAATCTTTTGAACAAAAGACATACAAAAGATTGTCCTTTTTTGTGCAATTGAACATCAAACCAAAACTTTTCTATCACAATATCACCCATGCCAACTATTATTTCTATGAGTGAGGCTCAAGTCTGAATGCCATTGATGATAATGACTCAATCTCTCAGATTTAAAGAAAAAAGCCACAGTGGAATTATGTGTAATTGTTCACTTCAACAACTATTTGTTGGTCTTTTGATGTTACTTTCCAAACTTGAGGAAACATGCTAACATAAAGCAAAATGCACCAAATTAAGGCACAAATGGTAGGCCTTTCTTCCACCCACTGGGCTGCTGGAGCCTCTCCCAGCTACTGCCGGGTGACTCACACTCACTCACACACTCAGATTAACACATAGGGGCCAATTTGGAATTCACAAATGAACCTGGAATGGTAGGAAGCCAGAGTGTCTGTGAAAAAACATGGAAACTCCACATAGAAAGTTTCCAGCAGCGATTTGAATCGCTGTGAGATGAGAGTGCTAACCACTGCACCACTGCACAGTCCCATTTTGTACGACACCACCACAAAAATCACAATGTGATAACATTGACATTGAGGTACACTGAACCTACACAGTTGAAATGTTGACACCATAACACATACATGTTTGATTGACTTCACTGTCACCATTGAACCTTTGATAAGAAAAAATCCCCCAAAATGTGTTAGTATAAATTGATTTTCCTATTTGCTGATGTAAATGCAAACAGTGCATCACTCAACAGTCACTAAGAGTATGATACAGTCTACAGTTTATGTTTAGGTGATGTAATAGTGTACAATAAAGTATTAGAGCCCATCATTTTACCAAATTCACTGTCATTCATGGTGTTCGCCATCTGGATCGACCAGGACAGTTAAAAGTATCCAGACCAACATGGTAACACACAGAAATCTGCTGTACAACAAGAAAGCTGCAGTTTTTCTGTACTTTGCAAACGTCCTGTTATGGTAGTTTCACTGTTAAAGTTTAGGAGAGTTTTAGAGCATTTAAAAGTTTCTGTTTGTAATTATGTTCTACATTATCTTTATCTGCCTCTGGCTTTTCAGGATCGCAGGGCAGCTTGTATTTTCAGAGAAATCCAATCTGGAACAGAAAGAACATGCAGTATCTTTTAGATAGATCTTTGAAAGTGTTGTTTTTTTTGTTTGTTTTTTTTTACCAGGAAACTGCAGATCTGCCACTCGTGTACATTCTTTGAAGCTAAAAGAGTCTCTGCTCCCTGTCCTTCAGTACCAACTCAAAGCTTTTTCACAGATTAGAAAACAGTTTTCCTTGCATTTTCCCAAACAGTGATGTCAGATTTTACAAGATGAAGCTGGAGTTGCAGCTGATACTCCCATCGTCCCACAGCTCTGCTGTTAGGTGTGGGATTTCCATCTGAACTTTTTTGATGTTCAAAGAAGGTGGACTGCATCCTGTTACCCAACTGTCAAACACAACCCCAGATCGACCTGCCTCCACCCGCCTGTGTCCTGTTCATTCAAGGCCACAGGCAAAAACTCAACCCTCCAAGGTCTCCAGTGTATTGTTTACCCTTTTCCTACTGTGTTGTGGCTTGTGTATTACCCTGACCTGGCTTGTAACCAGCTCACGCTGGTATAAAAGGGAAAGCGAGGCAGCTTCCAGCGTTTGCGCCCATCAGGTTGGAGCAGCTGTTCTCATCGTTGCTTCGGTCCTTCTTTCTGATGGATCTGATCTCTGCTTGTGATCGGGCGATGTCACCCTCATGTCTGGACTCAGTGGTGGCAGAGATATCCTCGATGGCTCCAAATACCACTGTTGGACTCTCATCTGGCATCCCCGTGGCAACAAGGTCCCTCATCCTGCTCATCTGTCTGCTGTTAATGGTCTGGAGTCACACCGAGAAGAAAACCATCCCTGGTGAGTTTAGTGTTATGATTGTGAAATAAGAGTTTAACACAAACGCCTCATGCTTTATAACTTCTACAACAGGTCCTTCTTTCTGTTTGGGTTTTGGGCCACTCATGTCCTATTTGAGATTCATCTGGAGTGGTATTGGCACAGCCAGCAACTATTATAACAACAAATATGGAGACATTGTTCGAGTGTGGATCAACGGAGAGGAGACCCTTATCCTCAGCAGGTTGGTTACAGCTGCCAGTCCTGACGTTTCAATAAATCAGAAAGCCTCACAGGGTCATTCCTTTCCAGAGCATCGGCAGTGAATCATGTTCTCAAGAACGGAAAATACACCTCACGTTTTGGCAGCAAACAAGGACTCAGCTGCATTGGGATGAACGAGAAGGGAATCATATTTAACAACAACGTGGCTCTGTGGAAAAAGATTCGTACCTATTTCACCAAAGGTAAAATCTTTCAACCAGATTTATATTTTTCTGGCCAAATATTTTAAAAACTCTGATTTATTTTATTGTTTTTTCTCAGCACTAACTGGTCCAAACCTGCATCAGACGGTGGAAGTGTGCGTCACCTCCACACAGACTCACCTGGACAACCTGAGCAGTTTGTCTTTCGTGGACGTTCTGGGTTTTTTCCGCTGCACAGTGGTCGACATCTCCAACAGGCTCTTCCTTGGTGTTCCTGTCGACGGTGTGTAGTTGTAGATGCAGCTTTGCAAAAAATGGGCCCGAGAGGGATCCTCCGGGGTCAGAAATAATCAAGCCAACTGTGTCACTGTGCAGAGAAAGAGCTGTTGCAGAAGATCCACAAGTATTTTGACACGTGGCAGACGGTGCTGATCAAACCTGACATCTACTTCAAGTTTAGCTGGATTCATCAGAGGCACAAGACAGCAGCGTGAGTTACTTAGCTTCTTTTACGTGTTTCTTCACATATGAACCTCCTCTTAAGGGTGCTTTCATGCATGTTTTCACAGCCAGGAGCTCCAAGATGCAATAGAAAGCCTTGTCGAGCGAAAGAGGAAGGAAATGGAGCAGGCAGAGAAGCTGGACAACATCAACTTCACTGCAGAGCTCATATTTGCGCAAGTAAGTTTCTTTTTTTCTGAGAGGATCTTTGGTTTTCAGATGTGAAAGTGGAGATTTCGGTTCATGCATTCATGCTTTTTGTGCCTTTCAGGGCCACGGTGAGCTGTCTGCTGAGAACGTGAGGCAGTGCGTGCTGGAGATGGTGATTGCAGCGCCCGACACTCTGTCCATCAGCCTGTTTTTTATGCTCCTGCTCCTCAAACAAAACCCACATGTGGAGCTCCAACTTCTGCAGGAGATAGACACCGTTGTTGGTAAGAAGCTCTCCGTCATCTATTCTAAAGCTTTGTGACCACGTATAGCTTATTTGAAGAAAAAAAAAGTCAAGATCACCATGCATAAACATCATCTTTTTGGTCCAGGTGACAGACAGCTGCAGAATGAAGATCTTCAGAAGTTGCAGGTGCTGGAAAGCTTCATCAACGAGTGCCTGCGCTTCCACCCAGTGGTGGACTTCACCATGCGTAGAGCCCTTTTTGATGACATCATAGACGGGCACAAGGTTCAGAAAGGCACAAACATCATCTTGAACACGGGCCGCATGCACCGCACAGAGTTCTTCCACAAAGCGAATGAATTTAGTCTGGAAAACTTCCAAAATAATGTGAGTAATTTAAATATTTTCAATCTGCAGACAAGACTAAGGCATATGCGGTTAATAAGCATAACAGATTATGTATTTATCTTTCTTCAGCTTATATTATTAAACTGATTTAATTTATTTGACACCAATTTATTTTTAAACATCTATTGTTCTTATAAACTACTGATGTGGATCCTTTTTAGGGTGTCAGGTGGCTCCTCTTATGGTTCTCCTCTCTCCTCCCTCAGACTCCTCGTCGTTACTTTCAGCCGTTCGGTTCAGGCCCTCGAGCCTGCGTTGGCAGACACATCGCCATGGTGATGATGAAATCCATCCTGGTGACGTTGCTGTCTCAGTACTCTGTCTGCCCCCATGAGGGTTTGACCTTAGACTGCCTCCCACAGACCAACAACCTCTCCCAGCAGCCTGTAGAGCATCACCAGGAGGCCGACCATCTCAGCATGACGTTCTTACCCAGACAGAGGGGAAGCTGGAAAAGACCTTCGCCCTTTTAGTAGCTCCTTGACTTTAAAATGATTTATTTTCACATGGTATTTGTTTAAATATATTAATACATATGTATTTACATATATGGATACATACACAATCCTTGCATATGAATGTAATGTATAACTGCACAATTTAGATTTTTTAAAACTGTTTTAGATTAACTGTTTTGCATTATGTAAAATGTTTTTTTCTTTTTTTCTTACTTTACACATAAATTATTGTACAAAAACTCTGTGTGGTGATCTCTCTTTCCTCTGGTAAATTTAGAATTAATCTAATTTATATATTATGAGGACCAGGGACTCCTCTAGAGGAAACTGTGAAATCCCAAACAGGAAAACAACTCTTGGACAAAATGCCCTTTTTTTTTATTTGATTGATTTTTTTATTTTTTATTTTCAAGCATAAGTTGGACAATAAACGAAAATAATCACACATAATTATTAAACTCATTGTTAAGACAATGAAATGCAATGATTGAGAGAAAAGAAAGAAAAGGAAAAAACAAAAAAGAAACCAATGAAAAAGGAACAAACAAAAACAACGCACTTAAGTCACATTTGTAACATATGTTAAGTATAGTGATTTATAACTGAAGTCTAGTAGAGCTTGATTAATTGCTTGAAAAGGAGTGGGAAGAAGTGAATTTATATATTCCCATCCCTACATAGTTACTTCATTTCATAGTCTTGCATAGTTTTCATAATCCGCAGTTTT
This sequence comes from Oryzias celebensis, assembly GCA_014656515.1. Classification (NCBI taxonomy): domain Eukaryota; kingdom Metazoa; phylum Chordata; class Actinopteri; order Beloniformes; family Adrianichthyidae; genus Oryzias; species Oryzias celebensis. The sequence continues at coordinate 22,617,616 of BNCR01000003.1, read as the reverse complement.
CATAATCTGCATAATCCTTTTTGAAACACAGAAGGTCTGTGTGATATATTTCATCCTAAAACTAAAACATGTCAACGTTTTTGAAATTTGAAATTTTATTCTTCATCTAAAAATTTTAAACAATTAATTTGAAGCAAAAAATTAAAAAAAAATAAAAATAAAAAAAAGCATGTTTTTGTATTTACAAAGGCTGGTCAGGAGGGGGCAGTACTGCACCACACACAATGGATGGATCTGATCCTTAAGCACCTTTTAAATAAAGAAATAAATCAATTTATTGTGCTTGTTTGTTTTATCTTTAGGCAAATGATCAGAACACCCAAAAAAAACCCAGACATTTATACGTTCAAGCTGTTTCTACGGTCGGAGCACTGAGACCACGTGAAAGGATTACACCACGCCAACATTTCTTTCTTACATGTTTGTTTCGTAACCCAAGGATTTCATGTGGGTTAAAGTTCTGAGTTTGCAAAAAAGATGTTGCCAGAGATGTCTCCGTTCAGAGAAAAGCCAGACATTTAAAAAAAAGAGAAATCCTCATTTCCATTCTGCCAGCACAGAACCACCTGGGACCCGCTTAAGCCAACTGAGGGGAAAATGAAAATAATCTTTGGGAAAGAGAAAACCCACCTAAGTGCTGAGAAGATCAATCAGCATGTGCAGCAAACCACCTTGACAGTTCTGTAACATATTTGCTTTAACAGTCGAAACAGAGAGAGGTTTATTTCTGAGAAAATGTAGTTTGTTTTCACAGCTTCGAGGCACTTTGTGTGTAAAACTGCCTCTCCTTCTTTTGTTGTGTTCAGTAGAATCCTTGTATCTTTATTAGTTGCAGTAAATGTTGTTTTACATATGTGCAGGAGCTCACTAAGCACATAATTCTATTTGGTTATCTTCAACCCTTTTTTAAAAATCACACAAATACAAAGGTTCTGAAATATACCTGAGTCCAGAGAAAGTTTTTGCTCCAGGTAAAAGCACAATCATTAAAAAGAACATTTAAAAAGATGCAATTTGTGCAAGAAAATCCTCATCTGATTGTGTAACCAACCGATGTATTTGTTAAAAAACCCAAAAGTTGTCCCACTTCCATTCAAAATTTACAACCAGTATCAGGAAAAGTGTTTCCTATAGAAGCACTGACTCAAGTTGTAAATGAATGATGTGTGCTGACCGATAACATCTGACTAACCTGTCAACACTTACTGTCGGGTACAGGAGTGTCTGCAGGATGAAGACGTGTCATAATTATCACCTCCAGAGGCCTAAAATTACTACCTCAATTACTGTTAGAATCTATCTATCTATCTATCTATCTATCTATCTATCTATCTATCTATCTATCTATCTATCTATCGTCTGTCTGTCTGTCTGTCTGTCTGTCTGTCTGTCTGTCTATCTATCTATGCTAGAGAACATTTTGTGCATTTTTTTGTGTATTTGTGTTTTTATGGTTGTTCTATCTCTGGTCATAAAGAAGTTGTTGTGTCCTTGGGTGAGACACTTGAAAAGCGCTGTGATAAAGTCCTGCGGTTCATTCAGGTGTGAACCTAACTCTTGCTTTTCTGTCTCTTTTATACAGAAGAGACTTTCTCCTGACAGTCATTTGATGCATCTGATGCAATCTACTTTGGTATTCAGATAGGTATTCAAGTTTAGCATTTCCATTGTCACTGAGATCTTTGGAGTCTAAGGAGAAGCTGTTGAATATGATTAATCGTGCAGTTCAATTTCCTGAGCTTTCCTCTTAAGGAGTTTGCTTCCATGTCTACATGTATAAGGCTTTTTGCTTTCCTCTGTTCTACTAAAATAATAGGTCTTCCATTACAGTTTTTTCTCAGTCACCTTGTTGTATTTCTCACAACAAACTTTGCACAACAGTAAATGCTACCTCCACAAAGTTTAGACGTTTAGGTGCAACCTAAAGGCAGTTTCATGTCTGTTTCATCCAATAACATATCCTTTAGGACTCAAAGCAATTGAGTAAGTACAAATCTCAGCATAATTATCACTTTTGACTTGTTTTTGATGACAAACAACATACTTTTATCATGTCTGCCAAACTGAACTATACTCGTACAAGCTATTAGTAAAATGTACCTACAAAACTGCAACACATGGAAGGTCAGCCTCATGGAAGAGGTTTGAGGATGAGTGGAGGAAAGGGAAAAAACTGGTGACATATGACTATTGACTGATGTCAGTCCAATGAGACGGCTATGGCTGTGATATTGGGCTATAAAAATAAAATTGAATTGAATTGAAGAAGAGGAAGAAGAGGCCAACCACATGGACAGATTGATGAAATCAGGGCAACACATGTGGATCATATGTTTTTTGTGTGATTATTGAATTCTAGTTTTTGAAATGCCATACATAAGCACTTCCAGAGTAACAGGTCTCAATGAAAACATCTTTAAGCCTTTTGACTTGATTGTTCCAAGATGCTGGAGTAATAACTTGTCATTTTGATGACACTGACAATAATATTTGCTTTTGATGATCAAATGATCCGTTTTGACTAAGGGACTTGACTTTGAAGCATGAACAACCCATGGCCTGCTTTTGTGCAGTTGACTATCCGTCTTGATAAGATGACTTACTTTTGCAAGTTTTTGACCATGTTTTGCTTAAACTTTTCAACAAAGGTTTTAAGGGTTTTTCTGAACAACACTAAAAACATTTTTTTGCATAACTCCAGGCTAAGAATCAAACTCCTGAAAGTTTAGGGTCACTTGACAGACAATCTGCTTGGCTCCACACAGGTCACCAGCCATGCACACAACCGAACACAAACCCTGTACTGGGCTCAAATTTTCTCATGGTCACGCTGTCTGTTTAAGTTCCCTGCTGGATTAGAGCTTCATTAAAACGAGAGCACTGGTTGCCATGGAGACATCTACCACAAAGGGAAAATGGATCATCTTTCTAAATTGTCAGAATAGTGTCAATGTGAATTGTACCTCCTACAGATTGCAGTGACACCGTTTTTCCAAGATGCTGGGAGACATTTGCAATTTTTGCATGTTTCTTAGCCTCACTTGAAGTGGGTGCACCTATTTACTGCCTCTGTCAGGATTTTTTATAGCCACAAAGAACTGGTACAAGATATGTCACTCTAGTCCCCTTAAGAAAATGTCGGGGGTTTTTTTTGTTTTTTTTTCAGGCTGGTCTTTTTGAGAACCACTTAAAGCAAACACCAATTATTCACTTTTTGGCTTTTTTGTGAAGCTTTTATGCAAAATCCAGTTTGTTTCTTGCCAAACATCCAAAGACTAAGTCTTCAGCACAAAAAGCTCTTGTCCTTTTTCTTAAAATGTTTATTCAATAACATTTAAATGGTTTCAAAATAGGAAATATATCATAGAATTGAAGAGTTGACGCAGTCAATTTCTGCTTCCATTCTTTTGAAATCAAGAAAAAAATTAGTTTTTCTATCACGTTCTTTTCAGCTTTGATTCTCTGATGCTCTGATGATATTTAAAGTTCGATCCTCTCCAAGGAAAATTGGGTTTTTGTTGCATCTGTGACGTTAGGTTGAAGTTGTGAGGGGCTGTAAGCTAGTGGGAGAGAGTGTAAACAAAGGGTTGATGGGAAAGGAAGTCAGGCTCACTCCACACCAACAGTCCCGCTCACAACACAGAGGTGAATTTCTAATAAACCCCCCCATCACTGAAGAAACTATGTCCAATTAAACAACATTTGTTTTTTTGGGCTAAAAGACATAATCATAATTAAAGTACGACTGGAAAAGCTTTTAAAAAAGATCAAAAGATGATCACAGTGAGACTTTAAGACTTTGTGTTTGCTGCAGTTTTTGATTCCTGTAGTTTTTGTATCTAAATTGCTGCATAAACACCATTAACTGTCAGTCAAATGCCCTGTTCCTAAAGTTTAACCTTCTACAAAGGAATAGCTTGTCTGGCATGACCCTTTTCAGTATGAGCTTCACACTTTTATTGATAAAGTAGAACGTACAAACTTTTTAGTGCTTAACTTAGGGCATGTTCATGAAATTGCAACATAAAAACTACATCCATGAAACTCGTAGACAAGCTTCCAGTGAGACTGGGCTCTGCACAAGTCTACTATTCTGCTTCATGTTCAAATTTCTGATCCTTGTAAAACGTTCATGCTCCCTCTCAAGCAAACAAAGCCGCTGTAGACTAACATTATGCTGTTTAGTCTCAGGGCAATAACGCCGTGCGTTTCTATTCATACCCACACGGCCCACACACTCAACTCTCCAATTCACTTCAGGCCACAGAAGAACACAGCCTTATTGGCAGGATCAAAGAAGCTCTGCTTGTTGTTATTACTGGCATATCTTTTTTGCCTCTGCAATATTGCAGGAGAGTCAACATGGCACACACATGCACACACACGCACAGTGTCAACGATAAGTGAGCCTGGGGCAGTGAGACGGGAGGCTGATGCCATCTGGTGCCCAGCGTTCCCGCTGTGGCCCCACACCTGTGGTGATGGTGACGCCTGCAACAATTGTAGGACCACCAGCTGCACGCCCACCTGCCCCACACACAAACACTCACAAAATATTGAAGTGGATTGTTCAAGTGAAGGATTGACAGACATTTTTAAGTTTACCTTTACTTCTTTCTCAAAAGTACCCTGAATTTCCAGATGTGTGTGTATGTTTGGTGTGTGTTGTTGTTTCATTACAGCATGTGTGTTATAACAACACTGGATGATCGTGATCCAGATTTGTGGTATTACGTGTTTTAAATAATGTAATCGTTTGGACTTCTTATTTATCCCTTTGACAAATGAACTGTTTCAGATTCAAACCGTTGTCATGAGACATTCAAGATATTTTAGGTTTTATTCTCATTTTTCTTCGCTCTACATGTTTTCCCAGCTTCTCTCAAAATCAGCACAGACGCTTGATTTAGGACACGGCACTGGAATTTATGAATCAATTTTAAGGAGGTTATGTTAAAGTTAATAAAAATGTTAATAATTCATTGTCATTATTTTGGAAACAAACATTTATGTTTTAAGAATAAGTGCTAGTTTTAGATTTTATGATGATTTATTAAGACTGGTAAACATGAATTAAGATTGTATTCTCATTTTGGTCACATTTTGTTCAAAAATGAGTCATTTCCACTTTGTACAGTCTTTTTCCTTATGATCAAAATGAACTACAATTAAGTGTGACACTCCAAAAATCAAAACCATTTCAAACTAGAAAAAAAACTTGTTGTTGGACTGTTTGACGTTCAACTTGAAGTATTTCTAACGTTTAGTTTTATTAGCTTATTTTTCCCTTTTTGAATGCTCGTGTGGAACTCCTTGTATTTAGATTTTGATATCGTATTTTAAGAATTGTTTACTCTATGACGTTTGCCGATGATACTGTCATTTGTAGTGAGAGCAGGAAACAGGTGGAGGAGAAGCTAGAGAGGTGGAGGTTTTCCCTGGAAAGGAAAGGAATGAAGGTTAGCTGCAGCAAGACAGAGTACATATGTGTGAGTGAGAGGGACCCAAGTAGAAGAGTTAGGTTACAGGGAGAAGAGAGAAACAAGGTGGAGGATTTGAAGTATCAGGGTCAACAGTCCAGAGTAAAGGAGAGTGTGGATAAGAAGTGATGAAGTGAGTGCAGGCAGGTTGGAATGGGTGGAGAAAGTGTCAGGTGGGATGTGTGATAGCAGAGCTCAAATGAAAGGAAAGGTGTACAAAACTGTGGTGACACCAGCCGTGTTGTTTGGTCTAGAGACAGCAGCACTGAGGAAAAGACAGGAAGCAGAACTGGAGGTAGCAGAGATGAAGACGCTAAGGTTCTCTTTAGGAGTTACCAGGATGGATCAGGAATGAGTACATCAGCACGTTAGAGGTTTTGGAGATAAAGTCAGAGAAGCCAGACTGAGATGTTTCGGTCATATCTAGAGGAGAAGCAGTGAATATAATGGTAGACGGATGGACCAGAGCTCCAGGTAAGAGGCCTACAGGAAGACCAAAGAGGAGGTTTATGGATGCAATGAACGAAGACATGAAGGTAGTTGGTGTTTGAGTAGAGGATGCAGAAGACAGGGTTAGATGGAGGAGGCTGATTCGCCATGGCGACCCCTGCAGGGAAAAGCCAAAAGGAAAAGAAGAAAATATCAGGACTTCTTGTTAAAAATTACTTGCCACACAGACAAATTATTTTACTACTTTCTACTGATTATCTTCTCAAGTTTAGTGCTCCTTTCTATTTTTAGGATACCTCTTTTGCAGTGAATGAAAGGCCTAAAAAACGATCAATACAGCACAGTGTGACAGGAGTTTTTGACACCAACAGAACCACCCTGCAAAAACAAAAAAAATCAAGCACTTCTTTGTAACTTTAACACCTTGCACTGTTCTTGAAAGGCCTCACTGTTGGCTAATCTAGTTCTTCCACACTGAACTTATTCATCCCATATATATATATATATATATATATATATATATATATATATATATATAAATAACTGATTTCAAACATCATGTGGGGTCTTTTTAAAAGCACACATATTGTTGAAATCTTGAAATTTTGCACATATCAATGCAATGTTGATGACACACTTTCTAACTTTTAGAACTTGAGTTCAGAGACAACAATATCATTGCGCTTCCATCAATACAAAAATGCAAAAGATTACATCCTATGTAAAGATTTTGCTTTTTTCTTGCTCTTAAAAGGTTGATATTTGTATTAAGTTTTTTTTTAAGATGTCTTTTGGAATCTGAAACTAAAGGAGCCATCACAAATTGGAAAGACATTCTAATTATTTTCAGTTTAGTCATTAAGTTATGAGTGACAGGGAGCACAAATTAGATTTTTATTGCATTTTCTTTTTGCAAAAATTAAGCTTTACATTTATGAGTGACTCAAACTCCTTCAAAAAATGTTCGCATCTGATCAAAAAACAGCGACAACAAGGACTTGTGGGATTTCAAGTGTTTTAGATAATCTGTTGTGAAAAAGTCTTTCCCAATACTCCACTCAAACACAGCCTCCAGCCATAAACAGGGAGAAGGGAGAAAAGAAGGGAGCCAGAGGAGGAGAAAGCACTCCCAGCATACAGAAAGAGGGAAAGAATGAGTTTGAGTGGAGCGAGCTGACGCTGAGTGTGACAGCACTGAGCACGAGGAGGAGGAGGAGGAGGAGTGGCTGGGAAATAGAGGCAGACACAGAGAGGAGGGCGGGCTGAGAGCGAGCGAGGAGGGGAGGGAGCATCAGAGACGGGAAAATAGATGAGAAGGAGAAGTAGAGAGAGAAGCTGAGGAAGTCCAGAGCTCCAAAAGCAGGAGAACACTTCAACAGTCAGACCAGCAGTTTTTCTCCCTGCACTGCAGAAAGCCAAGCAGGAAGGAGAAGTTTGGCAAACAAGGAGCAAAAAATTAAATAAAAAACAAATCAAGAAGAGGTTTTCTTTTTTAGCTGTGGGTTTAGGACTCCCTTAAGAGGGAAGGGAAACCAAAAGAGAAGAACAAGAGGGGTCCTGCAACCTCTGAGTGAAGGACATGATGGATTCGGATTCAGGAGAGCAAAGCGATGGAGACGTCTCTACAGGTGAGTCTGAGCATCGTTACAGACAAGATCATGTTTTAGAAGGACAATCACCAGAACCTCCACAAAGTGAGAGCAGCATCCTGTCACAAATGAAACACTTCAGTCGACTTCAGCTTCTTTAAAATAGATGAAAAGCGTGTGATGTAAACTCTGATCCCGGTGACAGGCAGAGCCTGTCTGACCGAGCATATGAATGAAAGCCGGCTCAGTCACCACCAGAGACAGGCAAGCTCCAACACGTGCCACCAGATTCCTCATCAACACCCAGCTTCAGACAGAGCACCGACTCCTGAAAGCTCCTTCTTGTCCTTTTCTGAATGGGTTCCACCACCTGAGACCAACAATAGCGTTTCGCTCTGCGGCTCTCCGGAAGTCTGTGGTGTCAGAGCACAGGGCGGTCACTCATTACAGCGACAGTTACACTTTAATCCCGTGAACAGATAGACTTCAGAGGTTCGTTTCATTTTTCTCAGCATCCCACACATGTGGGTGGTTTCCTGAGCAGGGACTTTATGGAAGAAGAAGAATTCTGAAACAGCGACCTTGCAGAAACACTTTTCATTTCAAAGCGCATGAATTGAGCTTCAGAGCACTTAACTGCAGCCTTGCTCATGAGTGAGAAAGTGAAACTTTCCTCCACAAACACACACACACACGTCTTTTTGAGAGCTAGTGCTTATCGTTGATGATTCTCCTTCAGATGGCAGTGAAAAGCTTGACTGCTGGATGTGTTTTAGGTGTGTTTAGGAAAACATGGTGCAGATTGATTGCAGACTTGTAGTCCCATTTTGACCATCTAAGCGTTCCCAGAAATTGTTCCCAAACTGTTGTCTTCTAGAACATAGTTTCTGCAGAGCAGGAAGAGTTTAGTAGAAATTCACCTCTGAGTTGTGGGCGGGACTGTTGGCGCAGAGTAAGCCCACCTCAGCCTCCCGTCATCCATCTATGAACATGATGTCCTGCAAACTCAGAGCCACTCAAAACCCCAACCTAACATTGGCGGTGGAACTAAAATGGAGAGCAATATCAAAGCTATCAAGCCGTACATTTTGGATCCAGATGCAGCTCAGACTAGGAAAAGAAAGACGCACATGAATCTGTTTGTCTGCAAGAGGATGAGAATGATCAGAATGGAGCGGAGCAGGGAGCTTCCACGTTACACTTATAAGCTTTTTCAAACAGCATCTTTCTGTCTGCTCTTGATTCACAAGAATTTAAATAAAAAATGCTCAGAAATGCAATTTTTTTAGCTGAATTTTTTTGTACATATCCAGCATCATCAGACAGATGCCACAATTACATGTTAGAAGCACAATTTTAATGGGAGTGGATCATTAAAGCAAAAAATGTGCAGCTTTTGATGTTAATCATGCTCCAATGAACCGTCTGTTTGTCCATCTGGACCATTGTCTGCATGTTACTCACAGGCAGCAGAACTTTAATCTTTGAGCTTGAAGGTTTTCAAGTGTAACATATTGCACTTTCATAGTTTTAAAAGAATGAACCGTGAATGAAGCAGCTAAACTACAGATACAGAGGTTTTATTTGTCTTAAACTAGCCATTTTTCCAAAGATCTGGTGATCTTGTAACACACCAGAAGTTTAAGAAGTGCAAATCACATGGAAAGCACTTCAAACTTATGATTGTGGCTGAAAAGAATTGCACACAAGAGCAGGATGTTTTTTTTTTTTCCCGATTGAGAGCCAGCAAGAACCTGACTCATACGCAGAATGTGTGGCAGTCGATAGTCCTCAGTCAGTGGGAAAAAAAAGAGCTTTACCACTGGAAATGTATCATTAAAATCCAGATAGGAGATATTTTGGAAACAGCTGCATTATCAGTTTCTCATAAAACGTTTCTGGGATATGAAGATGTTTGGTTGGCTCTGTCTCCATAGTCACAAAGCATTGTGGTCCCAGATGCAAATGTTTACTGAACCCAGACCACACCCCTGATGCTTCCCTGATCAGAAACTGTTGGCATTTTTTTCATCATCAGAGAATTGTAGGTGGATTTCTCAGAAGTTCATTTTACCAGGATGTTCCTGTTTTGTGATTTATAGATGCAGAAAAGATAACTCTGTTAAACTCTGTTTGAGTCATTCACCATTGCATGAGGGTCGTAAACAAGTTCTGAGGAGGTAAACATTTAAGCTACCAGTTTGTTCATTTACATTTTTGAGACTAATATGTATGAACATTTTTCATTTTAATTTTAATTAAAAAAAAAAAAAAAAAAAAAAAAAGTATTTTGTGAAAAAAGAGTAAACAAAATGGTTAAAAAATATTTGAAATTATTTTTGAGAATTGAAATGAATGCATGTCAGTTTGTATTTATTAATTTATTTCAGTTCGAATTGGCTTTCATTTTTTGAATCCGACATAAAATGGATCAAAGTCCTGTTTCTGTCATCATTTATCGACCACATATTTTTCTGCTACAAGAAAAAGATTTGCTCTTTTTTTTTAATTATTGAAAATGTGTCTTTGTTTGTTGAATACTTCAAAATTAATTTAGAATAAATCGCTTAATGTTGTTTACCTTTTGGCATATTCCCTGTGGGGTCGCCATAGCCAATCCGCTTTCACTGATCCCCACGTTTGGTTTGGCAGTTTTACGTTGGATGCCCTTCCTGACACAACACAACCCTGTATTTCAGCTGGGCTGGGGACTGGCACAGGGAAACCCAGAACTGGTGAAATTGGACTTTAATCAAGTTAGAGAATCAACTTTTATACCAACATCTCAATTCATAAATGTTTAACTGCTGGTAGAATCTTTGATGCAGAGTTCAGTCTTTTTTCTTTCCACCTGCTCCTCTGCAAACTGCTTGTTCTCATTTTCCAAACCCTTGACACGTTGCTGCACTCCTTGCAGGGCTGAGCACAATATTGTTTTGTGACAACAGTGACAGCCCAAAGGAACTGAAACAAAGAGATGGAGCTCAAGTTTCAATAACTTCAAAACATTTGCTTGTAATTTCTTTAAGCTGTCTTTTCTTTAGCTGAATACCAAATCTGCACTTTTGAAAGTGTTGTAAAAGTCTTGAATGGATTGGAGGAATACATGGAGTATCAGAACTATGACTAAAAAGTTGGTGGAATTTTTCTTAAAGGAGTTGTAAACCATGTACCATTCCATAACTTAGACTCATAATTCAGAATGAATGGGACCTGATAATGCAACTCCTGAAACCGGATAAATCCTGATTTTCAGACGATTTTTTTTTTTTAGATAAAAATCCTCCTTATTTTTTACGAGTCTGACATTACGTTGGAGGAAAGTGAAAAATCTGCCCACGGTTGACTTTTTCCTGATTCATCGTTGTGATGCAACTCTTAACGCCAAACCCCGTTTGACCATCTGTGAAACTATTTCTAGCCGTTTGGTTTTTTTTCCGTCAATTTTTCCGAAGGGAAGGCAAATTCTTTGAAAAGGGAGGCTGTCTGAATGTCGAAGCAACAGCTGTGAAATCCATAAGGGTACCAGGGCAGTTGGTGTGTCTTCTATCTTGATTGCCATGCTGGCAGATTGGCCACAGGCTTTACACATGTGAGACACACAGAGCGAAGCAGCACTGTAACAAAGCAGTCCTCATAGGTACGGACGCACACTTTTTTTTTTTTGTTGCTCCTTCCAGACTCTTTAATCTGGCCCGCAGATGGAGGCTGCACTAAAATAAACCTCATGCTCACAGACATGCGAGCGCTCTAGTCACCAGCACTGGGCTCCATGAAGCTGCTCAAAACTGTGGATGAAGAGGAGGAAAAAAAAAAGGAGTGGAGCTGTGAGTGGAAAAGATGATGCAGCAGTCGTTTTATTCCTAGAGTTGCAGCAAAAAGACAAACCATTTTCAGATCACTGTGTGTGCGCATGCATGCATGCACTGCAACAATAACAAGGGTGGCTTTTCTCCGACTGCTAGTGGGGCATTTGGAAAGAAAAGTGTCTCCCCCACGGCTGAGCCATTACTGAAACATGGAATCAAGACTTCGACAGTCATTTAAGCCCTGATAGATGCAAATGCAGACGAGGGATAAGGCTGTGGTTTCACTGAAGGGGCAGTTTCAAAAAGTAAACAGTCAGTAGTGGCGCCTGGTGTTAGGGAATGACTCCTTAAGGGGATGGAATAATGGAAATCTGTACTAATGTCAGTAAGGAAAGGATCTTGAATATATGTCTCTCTATTTTATTTTCACTAGCAATTATGATGATATATTTTCCTGGACGGTTCTGCCGTTTTTGGCCTCACTGGATTTCACAGGAATAAAATGTCTGGCATGTGGGGAGGCCGCTGCCGCCTGGAGTCTTCTGTCCTCCCCCCGATGTGCCGCCACCCCAAGCACATGGCATTAGGCTAAAAAAATTCCCCCAGTAGCAGCAAAAACTTGCACAGAAAAACAAAGTGGGAGGCAAAACTTTTCACACTTTACTCCGGGACATTTGAACTAAACTATGCTGAGCACAGCATTTTGAGCTTGTGGTCGGAAAAGTTGAATAGCCATGTTCAGCAAAAAAAGATTTCACAACAGGCTGCTTTAGACTTTAAGCATTTTATTGGCAAAAATGGCAAGAGTAAGAATTCCCTATTCTTATATGTGCCTTACAGCTTGGATTTGGATAAACTCCTGAAGTAATCAGTCTGAGGCGTTTCAAGAGGTTCAAAGAAAGAATTGAACCACTGAAGGGCACAAATATATCCACAAATATGTGTGTGCAGTGGGAATGTGTCGACCACAGTCATATCTTGGTCACTAGTTGGCGGTGGGCTGGCGCTTTGGATTTACACTACAGTGTGTCATGCAGAGTGGGGGCCAGAGCTCACAGTATATCTGGTTTAATCACTCCGTTCAAAGCAGGAGCGACCTTTTAATTGAAACGTTCAGCAGCTGAAGTCCTGCCATGTTTCCTGGTTAACCTTTGCCTCACATACATATGAAACTCCTGGTTCATCCCTTTAAATAAAGATGTCTGTAAAGGGTGAGTGGTATTTAAACTCCTTGTAAACGGTTAACTTCATCCGTGATGTCTTTAAATAAAACCCAGACTCCGCTGCATCTGGCTTAGATAACATAAATTACAGCTCTGGAATTGAAGACGGTTCTTCATAGCACCAAATGAGTTTACCATGTCAGCGGTGAGGAATATTGTGGGCAGGATGCAGTGTTTCAGCTGCGTTAAAGCAGACTGAGCTCCACTCTCAGTGCTATGAGGCTCCTTGGAGCTTTGGTTTTTACTCAAGTCCAGTGAGTGTCTTGACCAAAGGCCAGCAATTCAAAGGAAGCTGGTCAGGCCTTGATATGGTGCATGTGAGCCTGTGAGTGTGTTCTCGTCTTTGCGTGCACATGTGTGCCTCTTTGTAAAACTGTGCCACGGCATGCTGGGACTTGGCCGAGGTCTATGAGAGAAGTGACTCACCCAGGGCCGGAAAACACTCGCTTCCTTGCTGCTCGGTATGGATGTGGTGAGAAATGGACAGAAAAAGGAAGAGAATAAGACACCACAGACACTTCTGGCGACAGCAAGATGATCCAAAACAGGACTTGTGTGTGTTCTGGGGTTTTTGGCAGATCCAAATCTCAAATAAAAGGAGTTTTGACAGCTCCTATAGGCTATAAACACATGCACACTTGATGCCACTTCTCAACTAGTCTATCTCTACTCCATAGTCTTAGATGTGCTGTTTTATATCTTTGAAGATAAATCTTCCATGTTTTTTCATTTCTTAGTAATTATGGCACTCCTTTAACACTTACAATGATTTTAGATAAACATCAACTTTTTTTATTATAATAGGGATTTGAGGTAAAAAGAATGATCTAAAGGTCAAATTGAGAGTAATTCTGGACATAACTTCATTTCAATGTTTTTCCCAGACTTAATAGTTAATGTGAAGAATTTGACACAACTCTGCTTACTAAATTTGGAAAGTTTTTAACTGTCACTTAGGTCAGTCACAAAGTATTTTTGTGTGGCATCTGTATTTGCCAGCTCTGTTGTGTTTAATGAAACCACAGTGTGAAGAATTAGGAAACGCTGATTCATAAAAATGCAAAATGCTTAAATAACACAAAATCGCATTGTCATAGGAACTGTGTTTATGTAGCACTAATCCACTGTTGATCTGGATCACATCTGATCTGATTGATCTAGATCACAAATGGCAAAGTTTATTCTTTTCCAAACTCTTAAGAAATTGTTTTTTTAGTCATTCTAAGTTGTTCTAATTAAATGTGTAAAATAAAAATGATAACCTTTTACATTTAAGACCATGCTTTTCTTCTTTAGATAGAAAACTTTCTTTATGCGTGATAACAAAGAAAGCCGCAGCAGAACACAAATCCTGTCACCCTCACATCAGTGTGAGGGATTGCATACACAGGCATGCGTGCATGAACACTAATGCAAAAACATTTTAAAGATATAGTGGGGTTTTGAAGATGGCATTCCTGGTGACTTTAACCAAAGATGAAAAAATGGTTCATCGTGGACAGATATAGATAAGGCGGTCTGGACAGTTTTTTTTTTAAGTAAAACTATATCAGGTTGAGCCTTTTTAGCTGTTTCTGTCATGGAACTCATGAGTCGACATAGATTTGTTTCTTCAAACTTTTGGGATGGTACTCTTCAACTGGTACAGTAATTGTAGAAGACTGCTAAGAACTTCTCAGACAGCAGTCTAAATAAATGATCTTCCTCTGCACTTAATTAAGTCCTTGTCTTAAAGTCTGCTGTAATGGCTCCAACATAGACACACATGGATACTCTTTTTTTTGTAAAAACAGAGCTCTTTAACATACAATAAATCTTCAGAGATCTCAAAAAGCATTTTCATCCGTTGTTCCACTTTTCCTCTCAAGTGTATACACAGTGATTCCTAATCTTTGCACTCTGGGGAAACATATTTTCTGAGTTTAAAAAAAAAAGGAAAAAAATAAATCATAAAATCGTAAAAAAGCAAAACTTATTGAAAGTATCAGCGAGGAAAATCTGGGAGTCGTGCAAGTTTACCATTAATCTTACAAGAGCATCTTTCCAGAGAAGCTCCCAGAGGAGCAAAGAAGCAAAGAGAGACAGCCTCCAGCCAGTTCCCATGCCCGGCTAACCAGCTCACAGTAGCCCGGCTCTTTATGATGCTTTAACAATGGAGGAAACCACAGCTGGTGAAGACATTAACTTTACAGCAGAGAGGAGGTCATGGAGCGTCATTCTCACAGACCTACGTAATCCATGATGCATCCCAACAGGATGTCCTAGATACCACTTCTCTTCCTCAATGGAGCACTTGCTCCTCTGGTCTTCACAACAAATAGGTTGAAAGCCAAAAGCAAGCAAAAAGGTCCAATCCCTGTCATATCTTTTCGTTTTGCCATTGTCCATTTTTTTTTTTTTTTCAGTATTTTTTGTGACAGGCGATCAAGCCTGCAGCTCATGAATCAGTCAGAAATCTTCTGCCTTTTTCTCCCTTTGGCTCAGCTCTCTTGCTCAGCTGTACCAAGGTTTTGACCATTAAAAGTAAGAGACAAAGAAAGACGAAGAATGAGAGGAGAGATGAAATAATAAATATGGCTGAGCAGTGGCCAAAGGCAATCACTCCCATGTCCCTGCTGATTCAGGGAGGCTCTTAAGTGCCTTGACCTGCACTTCTCGTCACAGTGGACACATTTAGACGTCTCCATTACAGCTGCTTAAACATGCTTTTTTTTTTTTTTTTTTGAACCTCTGAAGAGTAAAGATGAGATGACCCCTCTGATCCCGGCGGATATGTCTGACTCTGGGTGCTCCTTCAACTGAACTTCAGGTTGGAAACACTTAAAGGAAAGTCTGGAGAACAGCAGTAAGACTTGGACACAACAAGATAAAGTGTCTGCTGACTTCTGCACAGGAAAAGATGGAAGGCTTTGGCAAAGCAAGAAAATCTGTAGAGATTATTCACTTTGTTGTAAAAATCGTTAGGAAAACCTAAATTCTTGACTCTTTACAGCGTTTTGCTGAATGGATTACATTTATTCTTTGGGCAAACAGGCCTGTCCTGTTTGGTTCTCTGCAGGATGTCAGCGCATTCAGAGCATGACGAGTATGGAAATCATGTGTAAAACGCTCTGAGCCTTTCTTTTCACCTGCAATTTCACCACGACAATGCTACTGAATATAACCTTACATTGTTCAGAAGAACAGTGTTCAGCTAGTGATTCAGTCAGCACAACATGAGCTTGCAAAGTCTGTTGTTTTGCTTTTTTCTGTCACCTGTCAAAGATTATGTCACCTCTTTTGTATTTGGTTCAGGGCTGAACTCTTGATACTTGTTGACACCTGGAATCTCACCAGTAACCCAGTTGAAGATGGCTGTTACTTTGCCAAAAGTGCCCGAAACAAACAGCTATCAGAGCAAGAACGAGTGGCTATAAGTCCTTATAGGGTGCTCCCCACCCAAGTCCACATCAATATTCTGCGGTGAGAGCAGGGCATCAACATGAAAATGTGCTTCTTCAAAGTTGATTGAACAGCAGAACTACATTTTTGAAGCAGAAAGGCAAATAAATGTGTTGTGTCAGTGCTGAAGAAAGGACGGGTCCAGGTTGGACATGGTCTCTCACTTGTGTTCAGCGTCCACTCACTCACAACACTCGGCGTTAAGTGTTTGACCAATCACACAATAGTTGCAGAATGAATGAGAGAAAATTTGACCACAGTGACATTTTGAAACCAAGCTGCAGAAACATCAGTATTGCAGAGAAAAATGACTTCAGTTTTGTCGCCAACGCAAGCAGCCTTTGCCTCCCCCCAGAAGAGAGAATGTTACCCTGCTTTTGACTTTCAATTAGAGCTTCAAAGAACATCACATCATATTATTACCATTACAATTATTTTGCAAACGGCTTTAAGAACAAAACAGAAAAAAGTGAATGCCAGAACTGGTGTGACTCCACTGCGAAAACTGAGTCTTGAGAAAAAAGTAAAAACAGCCTTGTTTCAAGAGAAACTGTCTAATAATCTTATTGAGGAAGTTTTTTTCTAATAGCAAAATAATCTATGTTTTTAGTGAATTCATTTAAAAAAAAGAATTCTTAGTAAGACAATTAGTCAAAGAAAGTAAAGAAAGAAAAGTAAAGACATCTGCAAATAGGGTGAGAATATTTGGCTTATTTCTTAGAGGCCTGTTTGTATAGTGTGAGCATTACAAAAAGTTTTTTAGTTCTAAATGCACAGTAGTGTTGTTTATGTGGTGTTTTCTTTTATTATTTTTTTTGTTTCAACAATTTTAGCATCTATTATTGTGTATAATGTTTTTTTATGACTAATGCCCTTTTATCTGGCAACAACTTAATTTTCATTTCCTTCTTTTAATGACCACATCATGCACCTTTATATATTTTATTCATTCATTTTCTAAGCCTGAATTTTCCCTTTTGGGGTCAAAGGGGTGCCGGAGCCTGACCCGGCCACTCGTGGGCGAAGGCAGGGCCAGATCGGCAGTCTGTCGCAGGGTCATAATCACACACGCATAGGGAGAATTTAGAGTGACCAAACAACCTATGAAGCGTGTTTTTGGACAGTGGCAGGAAGCCAGAGTCCCCGGAGAAAATCCATGCATGCACACGGAGAACATGCAAACTCCACACAGAAAGGTCCCGTATTGGTGATCCTGTTACAGGTCCTCCAGCCAGAACTTGAACTGGGAGCCTTCTTGCTGTGAGGCAAAAGCGCTAACCACTGCACCACCGTGCAACCCGTATTTTCTGTCTTATTTATTATTTTTTGTCATAAGTTTTAACATGGCAAATTGTTGTTTTAATGTATGCGTGTTGCACAGACCAGGAAGCACTTTTTTAAATTCATTTTAATTGTGACAATGACAATACATTTTTATCTATTTAACTGGTTTAACTAAAAAGTTCTTTATTCAAAATAACTAATTATTATTAGAAGATTTAGAAAACAGATTTGAAACATTTATCTTTTGAATGGAGTAAAAGTTTAGAGAAAAAAAACGTTTGCTCTCTGTAGAAAAAAGCAACCTTCTGACTAAAAATACAAATTGAACAATCCACAAGAATACATTTAGTGCAACTATATTTCACTCTTTTTTTTCCTCTTACTGAAATTATTTAACATGTATGTTCTTTAGTGCAACATACTTTTACTTTTCAATAAATACAAGTATTTTTAGCAATTTAATCCATTGGTTTCAGATCCAGTTTAAAAAGTTTACTTATTGATTTTAAATCCACTATATGTTTGGAGCCTTAGTTGCTCCTGGGCTGTTTATTTCAAGTCTTCCTTAAGGTGCTTGTTTTTTTTCTGCATGGCAGTGAAAAGAAACTGCACCAAGTAACACCTGCAAAAATGTGAGCACAGCACAAAGAAATGCTGATTTCTGTACTGTTTATTTAAACACACAAACAAGTTTGTGGTTTGCCTTTTAACAGGCCTTTGGATATCTGTGACCATTTTTGATTTTTTAACTCAAACTACACGCTGGAAAAAAAATCTTCAACTATGAAAGCAAATGAACTTAAAGCTCTATGCACAAAATTACACTAAAGTCATAAAGACATTGCTGTAAAAAGCGAGTTACTGTTTAACCCTCACATTAAATCACCAACACAGCACAGCATGTTTCCCCATTTTATTTCTGCAGGTGAAAAAAAATTTCTCTCAAGCTTTGCTTTCCATCAAGAAACAAACACTTGCTCTGAAACAAACTGAGTGTGCACATCTGAATTGTGTTGTACGGAAGCTTTGCAGGTCAAAAATCAGGAAAGTAGACGCAAAATGACAAAATAATTGTCATTCATGAAGGCGTTCGGATCTAACTAGATTTGTTGTATTTCTACAAAATTAGGCAGCAAGAAGACTGCAAAATTATTCACCAAGCTACCTGTTTTGAGATTGGCACATGGAAAAAGAAAAACGTCTCTTTCCTGCTTTGCCGGTCTGGATTAGCTGGAACAGAACACCTCCTCTATACCTCTCAGGCATGGTCAGTGCTGCTCCAACAGGCCATTAAAACCTCTTTTACTGTTGCTGAATGAGCCACTCCATTGTTTCCTCGAGCAGTCACAGAGTCTCTGCTGTAGCTCCTTTCCGAGAAGCAAAAGCAAGAAACAGAGTCAAGGCTGAAAAGGCATGAAAGTCAAGCTTTAGGTTTTTGCTTCTGCTGAACAATTTTCCTAACATTTCTGAGGTGCTGATGCATTGAGCTTTCTGAAATGGTATCTGTAGACGGCTTTTCCTGGAGTGTAAATTTGTACATCTTGGATCTGAAACAGAAATGCAGAAAAGATTGATTTAGCAGCACACATGGGCCAAACGTGCAATAAAGAAGATTTCAGGAAAACTGTATCAAATTTTCGCGGGGAACGTTAAAGCCACTCCTGCAAGCGAAGCTAAAGAGTCATGGAGAAACGGCTTGCAATTGCGTAGACATGTAAACATGAGATTATTTGTGATAGCTGTAAATGTACCTCGAGGAAGAACTGTGGAGCTCAGCTGCTTTTTTGTTTGTTGCCCACCAAAGATCAGCCTTGCAGCTTTCTGCACATCTGAGATAGGTTGTCTGCAAGCAGCTGCCACCATCTGACCATTTGAGCAAATAACCTTCAGAAAGAACGACATATGAGCAGCAGCTTACAGTTAAGTAAACAGATATCTTTATTTTTCACTATGACTCTGCTTCTTCTAGTCTTTTCTCTTTCCTCACATGTTTGCCACATGTAAAACTCCAACCCCAGCAGAATGAATGTGCATGAACACCTGTGTGTGTGTGTGTTGTGTAAGCACAAAATTCTGAGTGTTGTTGTGAGTCAGTAAAAAAGGGGGAATAATATCACCTGCATCTGTGCTGATAGTGTGACCTGGTTTTTTCCATACTGAACACAAACATGTTGTCATTAAAAACCCCAAACAGAGAAGCTCCTATGGAAGATTGTATTTCCCTGTATATGTGTGTGGTTGTATTCCTGCATGTGGGTGCACAGATCTGCTTGCTCTCACTGTGAAGAACCATTATTTTATTAAGTACGTCTCTTGTTTTGTGTTTACAGTCCATCCTATTCCATTCATTTTTCAAAAACACAATTCAATGAACTGGAAGCTCGAGGGTGGTGCCCTTTAACTTTCCTCCAATTTTTATTTTTCTGGGTAAAAACTGAATAGCCTCCACCTTAATATGGGTCTGTGATCCCTAATGCTTATGCAAGTCTGTTATTTTGTGGTTCAAAGAATGATAGTACACAAAAACAAACTCAGAAAATCACAAAATGGTTACTTCACATCTTGGCAGCAAATAACCTGAGCAACCTAGTGATAAAAAGCCTTTCAAAATACGTATTTCTATCCATGATTAAAGGGATTCAGATTTTTTTTAAAAAACATGAAACAACTCTTTAGTTACTAAACGGTCAAAAAAGACCCTAGCGTGAGGGTCGCAGACTTAAAAAAAAAACTGATCTGCAAGACCTGGGATGTGGTGGGAGTAAAGCTGGTCTTCTTAGAGACAGTGATGCTTCGAAAACTGCAAAGCATCCTGGATAACTCCACCCATCCCCTCCACCAGCTCTTGGACCAACACAGCAGCAAACAAACAGCAAGACTCCCCTTAAAAAAGACTGAGCGCCACAGAGGGTTGTTCCTTCCTGTGGCAATGCAATTATTTAACCTCTATAAAAACCTGCCTACTTCACCACCTGACAGCACTTTATAATAACTTTACACGCTGTTTATTTGCACACTGCTAATTTGCAATGCAGTTTGCTATTTGTTTAACAGTTTTTTTGTTTGTTTGTTGCATACTGAAATTGGTGAAATGGTGGTGAAAATGGTCTCCTGGAATAAATAAAGCATCCGGATTCTGATTTTAGTTATAATTATTGAAAGTGGAAGTTGCAGCTTAATTTAGGCAATTAACCCCACTTGACAAAGTCAAGATGAACGTCATCTGATCTTCTGCAAACGAGCCGTGACAAAATTATTTCAAAAAGTAGTAAAAAAAAAACACTCTAAACTTCACAACTAATTTAAAAAGTGTTGGTTGTTCAGGAAAGTGAATTTAGATGAGTCCTAATTCTCATCCCCCTGTTCAGTCAACATTTCTGAATGTTGACATTTGCTGTGTGAATGAGGAAGTAGAGGGTTCAACTTCTTGTCTAGAAATCCCCTTCTTTGAAAATCTGTATATTTTTTTGACAGCCAAAAATATATGCGCTGCTCTTTTTAAAATGGAGCACAGAATGGCCTCACTTGCTTTTTTTTTTTTGCTTCTTTTTTCTTGTGACAGCAACATCTACCATTTCATTATCTCAAAAGTTTAGTTTGCGTTACAGAAAATAAGGCCATGATCTTTGGCGTAGGCTCTGGACAGATGACGTCTGGTGTGCTTGGGATGAACTGGGCTTTGATGATAAAACCTCAGTCTAGACGCTGATGGTGGTTAGAGGCCAGAACATTCCATACCCATGGCTCCAGGTAGAGGAGGAGCTTCGGATAACCATCTAGAATGCAAAGAGAGACAACCACTCATTCATTTAAAGGTGAAAATATGATTGTGATTGACTGAGAAGAACGCTGGTCATTTCACTTCATGGTTCAGAGTGGAGGCCAATAGTGTGTAGGGTGATGTAACAACCCAACGTATTTGTGAGTGACATGGTGAAAATTGCACCAAAGCTTCACTTCATAAGTCAATGTATTCATACAGTCAGGAAAAGATTTAAATTGTTTCAGCTTTGGAGAAATCTGCTTTATATAAGATTGAAGTTCTTTGTAGTTTCATGCACGTATGTTTTTCAAGTTAAAAAACCTTCCCTTTTGAAAACCAGAGAGATTGATGGCAAATAGTCAAAAAAAAGGTGATTGGTTTGACATTTATCTTTGGACAAGTCACCGTCCAGCCTCAGATGCTCCTCACAAACTCCAGACATAGATAATTCTGCAAACAGCAATAAGGTCTAAACTGTGAGACGTTTGTTCTGCCTCGAACAAATAGTTCCAAACAAAAGAATTAATCAGACATTTCAGTAAAAAAAGGAACCCGTTGCAGATGTGTTAAATGCCTCAGAATAAAAGACCAAATCAATGTTCTAAAAAACACAAACATAACTTTGACTTTAAACTATTTATTGATTTTGAGAAGCAGAAATACTTGCTGGGACTTTACCTGTACTTATCTATTTTTGTGTTCATTTTTTTAAAGCATCAATCAAAACTGGCTCAGACCTTTCCCATTATATCTTCTTTGATTGTCACAGTGAAGAGGTAGTTGCTTTTCTGGTTCTACGGACAATACTCAGCATCCAGTATGTTGCAGAGAGATGCTTTTCCTGCTTTAATGTTTGTTAGAACAAATACAAACAGGTTTTTAAGTGTTTCCTTGGACAGATGTTATCATTTTGCTGCATTCAGCTTCTTGTTTCTGCATAACAAGTCCTCCACAAAGCCCCCTGAGAACATTTCACATGAGACACAAGATGTTCTCATCAGTAAGTTATTGCCAGTTAAAGATTTATCAGGGAACAAGAAAGCTGCAAACGGTTCAAAGTCACCTCATTAACCTCCAGAAAAAATGTCGTTCTTGTTGTGGATTTGCTTTGGAAAGGACAGTCATGTTTGGATGCTTTCATTTGTGCTCTTGCTGTCATGGGTAAACGATGTAGTTATATACTTTTTCATAACTTTTTATGAGTAAAATCTTGTTTCTGGACTACAAACTGCTGCTTTGAAGCATGATTCTCTACTTGGTAGAGTTTAATGACAGTAAAGGGTTCAGAACAGTGAGCACATTCTCTGTTTTTATTGTTCAGTGAATAACAACTTTCTCTGCTGCTCCTTTACTCGTTTTCTTTGCATATATGAGAAATTTCCAGCTTATAAAAAACCCCAAATGCTTAAAAGAACATTGCAAAGTGAGAAGCATCACGCCGCTGTGGCACAAAAAAACCTTGTTTCACATACGTGTTGCTATTGCAGTCTCCTGTTGATAACATATATTCCTCACCCACCGCAGCTCTTTTAATCGTAATGTTGTCTGTTACCATTATCTGAAAATTAACCTGGCTGGAATGCCTTACCTTGTAGCAGTTTAATGAGGCAATAAATGTAACATGCAAATGGATTCTCTACGTGATGAAGCAGCCTGTTTGGATGACTTTCTTCATGCTTCAGCGTCCAACTTCTAACCTGATTTGTTGGTGCAGCGATGTCCAAACGTGCTCAGCAAATTCGTCACAGCCTGACACAGGAGCTGAAGCTCACGTATTCATTTACTCTACACGGAAAAGAAGTCGTCAGGGTCAGCAGAATGGTTAGAAAAGTTGCAGATTGCTTTATTTTTGGGAATACTGAAGGATTTTCAACTGGATATGAAAGGTAAATTTTTTTCTACGTCAAACCCACACTTCATTACCATTTAGCAAAAAAAAAAAAAAAAACCATATGTCTAGTTCAGGAGTCTGTAACCTTTAACTCTAAAAGATCCATTTGGTTCAGTTTCTTTCTGACCAAAACCCAGCAGGAGCCACAAAGTCCCACTTAACTTTTGAGAAAAATACACTGTTTATGTTTTGTGACCATTAGGACTTTCGTTTTATTTAACATGTAGCGTTTCAATATTCACACAAATTGAATGATAAAAGTTTTTAAATTGTTATGTAATTAAGAAACGTTACCTTATTTTGCTTTGGCCAGCAGCCCCTACAAGTTCCTTTCAAAATAAAATACACCCTGTGTCAAATGAGACGCCCCTCCTGCAGCCGATTTGCTTGAATGAAAACGTAAGACAGCAAAAATAAAAAAAACATTTTCTATTCTTATGACTTTGTTTAACATTCTTCCTTTTTCTCCTTTAACTAACAAATGTAAACACGACAACAATAAAAAGAAGAAAAAGGGCCGTTTAAACAAAATACACCATTTCTTTAAATTGTGGGCCACATTGGAGGCATAAAGGAGCCGCTTGTGGCTCTGGAGCCTCAGGTTGCAGACTTCTGGTCTACATGGGTCAATCTTCATTCAGACAGCAAGTTTGGCTGGTCTCCACGTTCCACGTTTGTTGTGTGTTCTGATGCAACATAGCAGAAAGTGTTGGCTCAGCCCTTTAAAAACATCAGGCCGGACAAAGAGAGGCTGTCTGGTCACCAGTCGCAGCCAGAGACCAGCAAGCACCTTACTAATCCTGGTGTTGAAAGTAAACTTCACTAACTCCCAAAACACTCTTACGCAACCACGTTTGAGGACCGCCACTCCTGCCACTGGCCTTCATCACTGGTTTGTTTTCAGGCACTGATTCCCACACGACACATAGATGCACACAGTTTCATTTCGCCTAAGCCTAACACTTCTGGACAAGTGGGGAGGAAAGTAATGAGCAGGTAGTGGGGAAATGGGAGGAACAGGAGGGTGACGGGTTTCTGGTCTTCTCCTATCTGACAGCTTGGATTCCTCCCTAACTTGTTCTGACATTCTGGCTCATGCGTGCTGCTCACCCATCTCTGGGTGACAGGCCGTGTGAGTGTGAGAAAGCTTGGGCTCAGTTGTGCCTTCACGTGCATGATTCCTAAAATCATCTCCCCTCAGTCACTCCATGTGCTAAGCAGAGGCTCTGAATCACCCACCTCTCTTTATCAAGGCTCTGACTCACACCTAAAGCAACCCAATGTCCGCTTTCTCCTGTTTTTTTTTTATCCACACTCCACGCATTGTTTTGTTCTTCTAGAACGTGGAAACATACTTAAAACAGCAGTCAAAGCATGTAAACGTATGAAAGCTTATCAGTCCTCCAAACCGGATGCCGGCTGTGCAGGGAGAGGCGGACATATAACTGCCATGACAGTCAAACACACAAAAAATGCTCAACCTGTGTCTTTATCACTGCAGTTTATTCAACTCTTCGTGAGCCAAAATAAAATGACTTTAAGGAGCAAGTTGTCAAACAAATTGGAAGTGTCCCGATCGTCTCCACGACCATTTCTCAGACAAGGCTAGCTTTATTGAGCAAGCTGTCACCTTGGTCAGTCTGCCAGGGTTTCAGAAATGTATCCTGTCGGTTTCTGAATATCAGATGCAGGAACAAAGAGCTGCTTGAGAGAAACAGGAAATGATGGTGACAAAGAGAGTCTGTTGATGCGGGCCATGGATCTGCCTAATGAAAACCAGCTTCATCACGCCTTTCCTTTTCAAATATCATGGAAACTTTGGTGTTGCCTAAGAGCAAATTGTCATCTTAACTCTGTAGGAATTATATTTTTTTATTTTGCCAGAGCCTCAGGGGGGATTTCTCTTTATCTAAAGGAAAGCTATATTTTACTCCTTAAATGAAGAAAGTTGCAGATTATAGTTGAGACACAACAAATTAACTACCTAAGGCATTTAACACCAAACAAATAAGTATTAATTAATCAAACTTGTGGGGTTTATGTTATATAAAGATAAAAATCCATTGCTATATATATAAAATTTTGCAATGAACAAACCATTAAAAATGAACAAGCTGCACATAAACAAGTACAGTCAAGCATTAAGAAGCAGGCTGGGTATCATGGAACAGATCATTTCTCACAACACAGGGAGCTGAAAAATTGTACACTCATTTGAGTAATTTTCAGAAAAAAATGCTTAAATCTAAATCTAATAAAACTTTGTTTAAACTTTGTTTAAAATGAACTTCTGCCTCTAAAAATTGGTGTGGTCGTGATGTTAAAAGACAAAAAAAAGCAAGAATCTGCATTTGTGCAACAAGGAATTAAATTTAAGGTTTTATATATATGGATATATTGCATTTACAAATTACTTTGTAAGCACTTTGTAAGCACTTTTTCATGACAATGTTTTTCTTGCATTTATAGACATTTCCAGGAAATAAAACTAGTAACAAAACACTGAAATAGAAAAACACTTTTTTTCTTTTATTTTTATGACCAGCATCTGACTTTCATTCAGGTTGCAGTAGAAACATACATTTATCCAAAATTATTAAATACTATGTATGTTTAGAAAAAAAATAAGACATTTTTATGCAGGTGAGCCGTCTTCATCTTCGTCAGGCACTTTTTTCAAAAGTCTCTGCACTTCTGTGTTGAAGTGCATGCAGGGCAGTGAAAACAGCAGATTCTGGCTACAGTGGGGAACACCTTAACAAAGAAATTTGCCATATTGCAAGTAAATGTCATGGTGGACTAATGATATTACATGAAATGTCATTTAGCTTCAGATCTACACAGGAAATGCCCCTTCTCCACACTCATATGAAATGTCACAGATTGGGTTTGTTCCAGCTGAGCAGCAGCTTTCATCCTCTCTCGTTGGTGCGAGTATAAACAACAAACTGCCAAATGATGGGTCGACGATGCGAATTCTAAATACTCAAACATCTGTCATATTCAATCAAATTATAATGACAACAAAGCAGGTGTCCCACTTTTGTGCTCACCCGCTGTTCTGTTCAAAGCGCACTGTGACACCTCCATCCATCTTCCTCATCCCTGTGTGTTCAGATGAACATGAGGAGGAGGAGAAGGAGGTTGACACAGAGTCCAGGGGACGGAAAGGAAAAGTGGTAGCCTCTTTTTCTGACTTTCATCATAATAGAAGCTATCTGGTGTGTAATTTGACACTAGGTGGCACCTAAATTGAACCACTTTTCCTCCCTCACACTCTTCACATTCATGCAGACTCCAGCCGGTGATTCTACGAGGACACAAGCAACCTTTCATGTTTTCCTCAGGACAAACTGTGACTGCAGTGGCACACAACTCAAAACATCAACTATGGACCTGAAGAGAGTCCGTGTGCCAAGAGGGTTTCTTAACTGTTTGATGTTCCTTCTAGCAGATAGATGCTCCTCTTGCAGCCTGAGTGCAGCCACTACCCTGCCTCACAGTTAGGCTGCATCTCTTTTTCAACAATCATAATTATGGGTTTTAGTTTATGCTCAAGCACTTTTTTTTTTACTTTTATAAACCACAAATCACAGCGTGGCACACACAAAGTAAGTCTATTGTTGTTGAATCAGAATCATGCATGAAGAGTTTGCTTAGATACTCCATTGTCAAATTTGCTGATAACAATTTGATCTTCTAATTTTTTTGTCACACAATCCAAGGTTGAACAACGCAAAAAAAAGGGAGCAGTGGAGATAAAGTTCAGTTTTTATATCAACACGGAGAAATATGCTGAAATCTCTTTCAAGCACACAGATTTTAATTAAAAAGAAAAACATGAATCTGTGAATAGGGCTAGTTAATATGGACTCTTCATAAAAACCTGCAGCAATACAAATACATTCATATACCTTAGTGATTTCATAAAGTTTTTGGTAACTTAACAAGATTTGAACTCGTATTTATTTTGTATCTATAGTATCTAAGTTTATGACATTTCTTTCAACATGTACTTTTGAGATTTATTATTACAGTGAAAAAGTTGGAAAAACTGAATATTTTCCATTCCAGAGTTTTCAAGAAGATTACCAAAAACATTTACTGGAAATGAGGTCAGAAAACAGTTCCAAAAGCTGACTGGGAAAGTTGATTTGTTTGCATCTTGCAAAAACTGCATCTTAAGAAAGTAAAAGGACCCTTGTTTTAAGAAAAATTGTCTTATTTTCTGTTTTGCACGAAAAATTATCTTATAAAGAAATGTATTAAATAGCATAATAATCTTAGTTTGAGAAAATCTGTCTTAATGACGAGAATAATTTTCTTAAAATATGAAGTTGTAAGACCGTTTTTTACCTAATTGGCAGTTTTTTTAAGGGTTGCTGTTGGATTTACTTATTTAAAGTATTTTCTAAAAAAAAAAAAAAAGTAAGATTCTTTTACTTATTTCTAGGAGTTAAAACCGAAATACAGCAAGCAAATGCTCAAGGCTCTTCACTTAATCAGATTAATTTTTTTAAAAATCCTTTGGAAACATAGCCACCAAAAATAGAGGTACCGGTACGTTGTCTTAAGACCATGTAATCTCAAACTTTTTTGAAAACTCTGGTTCGTTTGTACAAATGTGTACATCTATGTCTGCATGCATGAGTGTATTAAAGATGTATTGAAATGTTTCCGCTTTTTGCACAAAAAATACAATCACTGTACTCAGGATTTGTTTGGATCAAGGGTGCCCATCACGTCGATCACGATTTACCATACGATCACAAAGGAAGTGCGGGCATCCGTTTGGAATAATGGTTTCTTGTAGCATAATTTGGCGTAAAAGATATTTTTAACCTTCGTCTATTGTGTCCCTCTTTGCCACTTCAGGACAGGAGAGTTTCAACTCTCGTTCCTTGGCCCTGCAAGCCCAGAAAAAGATCCTCAGCAAGATGGCAACCATGGTGGTGGCCAACATGCTGACAGACGACACCAGCAGTGAGATCCTGGACGAGCTGTACAAGGTGAGTCGGGAGTTCACCAAGAGCAAGAAAGAGGCTCACAAGATCATCAAAGATGTCATCAAGATCTCCCTGAAGATTGGCATCTTGTACCGCAACCACCAGTTCAGCCAGGAAGAGCTGGACACAGTGGAGCGTTTTAAGAAGAAGATGAACCAGGCGGCCATGACGGCGGTGTCATTCTATGAGGTGGAGTACACCTTTGACAGGAATATTTTGTCGGAGCTCCTGTTGGAGTGCAGAGACCTGCTTCACAGCCTGGTCGAGCAGCACCTGACCGCTCGCTCACATGGGCGCATCGATCACGTTTTCAACCATTTTGCTCATGGGGAATTCTTGGCTGAGCTGTACGGGGATGGGGAGGAGTACAGACTCTCTCTGAGGAAGATCTGCAATGGAATCAACAAACTCCTGGATGAAGGAACACTTTAACCTTTTGCATTTGCCTTCTTTTCCGTGTATTTTTGCTCCATTTCTTGCTGGTGTGTCCTTCTGTTTCCTTTCCACCGCCCCACCCTGTGACATCCACATCCTTTGTCATTTTACGTTCTCATCTTTGTCTCTTCCGCATCTATTTCCACGGGGATCGTTGTGAAGTCCTGCTGCTAATGGTTCAAAGAGGGATTTTTTTTTCACTGTTTCTTCACCCAGTGGACCGTTGCTGCAGACCCCGTATCTCTCTGTAGGCTATGTATGTTCTCTTTTTGTGCAAACATGTACTGTACCAATGGCCAAAAAACACACAGTAGGATCTTTGGACGTGGAAGATGATCATAGTTTCTGTTTGTATGTGTGTTTGCGTGCACATGCGCATGTGAATGTGTGGAATCTGCTTGAGTAATTCCATGTAGTGTTTGTATTGCCTTCCTGCAGTGTGTCATGGTGTGTGTCAGTCTTTAAACAAGGGTATAACATGTATCTTTTATTAAAGATTTCTTCAAATCCAGTTTATTGTGCAGTTCTTCATGGAGCTCCACAGGATTTGTCATAGCAAAAGCTCATTTTTGAGTCAAACGTAAAGGAAAGTAATAATTTGCCTGTCCACCAACTCCTTTGTTTTGA
Source organism: Oryzias celebensis (assembly GCA_014656515.1). NCBI lineage: Eukaryota > Metazoa > Chordata > Actinopteri > Beloniformes > Adrianichthyidae > Oryzias > Oryzias celebensis. Next base: position 22,588,618 of record BNCR01000003.1, on the reverse strand, counting down.
TGAATAACCAGTTTGTCCTTTAACTTTGCTTGTTTATTCATGAAAAACCTAAACAAACAAAACTGAGGTCATCTGTGCTGGAACAAAGCTGAAGTCTTTCTGTCAGCAAGCAGCCTCGCACCATGTTTTAGAATAGAAGAAGAAGAAGAAGAGGTCCACTAAAGCATTAAAGACCCTTCAAAAAGCTGAAATGTCTCAACAAGATTCTGTAGATCCGCCTCCCACTGCAAACTGCTATGAGCGTGCTGCAGGAAATGCAGCCGAAGCGGCAGGATAACTAGGTTTTCCAAAGTTGTCTCCCTTTTCAGAGGAGAGACACACAGCTTTTGTGTTGTTATCATTGATCTGCAATATGCAGCAGATTTTACATAGTTGATTTATTCGATTATATAAGGCAGAGGAGGGTTCTTAGTCTGACAGCTTTCCTAAATAGTTTTTGGCATAAACCATGTGCCATTGTCCTGATACTCCACTGCTTTGCTCTCTCCAATCGGGGATACACTAATCTCCCAGACTGAAGCTTGATCCAGAACCAAAGCTACTGCCAATGGCGCAGAATAAGCAAATCTACATCCTGCCTTAACTTTTCATCCAAAGGTTCTTTACAGAAGATACATATTTCTACATCACGTTTTGTTTTGTTTTTTTCCCAGATGGAACCATGGGATTTATAAAATTACAGGTGATCATCAACTTCTCAGTTCTATAAAATCCTTCCTGGCTGTTTTATGACTGACTCACATTACCACACCTTTTAATCATCTCTTGCTCATGAATTTTTCACTTTTCTTGCTTTGCTTTTACTGGCCAACGGTTGTAAAGATGAAATTAAACAGGTGAGGGATGGTTTTACTATTCAACTATTTGCAAACAGCAGTGGCTCTTCCATACACTAAATCTAACATGTCGAAACTTAACTACAATAATGAGTCATTTTAAATCCCTGGTTGGGATTTAGAAGTTTTCGTAAGAAAAGAATGTTTTTTATTTAGGACTTTTACATGGAAAAAGTCTGCAAACAGTGGAAAGTATACTTTTAATTCACTCTAAAGCAAGTTTAAGCCAAACACACATTTAAAATTAAACTTTTATTTAGTACAGACCGTAAGATGAACAAAGAAAACTGAATTTGAACATAAGTCAGAAAAGGTGCATGACGCCACTTCTTTCCCGTCCATTTGCTCTGTATGCCAGCAATGCAAGGATTTGCCAGGACTCCTTTAATTTTCGGATAATCACTCATTTCTGGTTCATTAGATTCCCTCTGCTCCGTTCTGCTCGCCGCTTCAGGAAAACATATTACCGGGTACTGGTGAGACTCCAGCTGAACAACTCTGGCAGGAAGTGGAGAAGACATTCATTTTTATGTCTGTGTTGACTTGCCAAAACACAGCGAAGTTGGACCACCCACCCTCTGCCCCCATCAACAAACATGCATGTCAAGTTTGTAGCAACAGTTTATTTATGCTTCTTCCCATTAATATCTGTGTTTCCTGTCCATGACTCAATAAAGTTTGGTCACGAGGGAAAGATAAAACATGTCAAACATCCTTTTTCACATTCTAATTACAGATCTCCCACTGAAAACAGGAAATGAAGACCACACTCGAATGCATAAAAAATCTGCTTTTGTCATAGATTTGATAGATATGTTTTCTCTTACTTATAATTAAAAAAACAAAATGCTTCAGAGATAAATCCTGAATTAATTTACTAAGGCAGGGACTAGCCTTTCAAAAGGCTAAAGTGACTCCAAGCGTCAATGTAAATGTGAATATTAAGGAGTCTGCTAATGGCGTAGCATTTATGATGCTCTCTACCTTCCAGGAGACTGATTTAAGATGAGCTACATCATCCTTTGAGGATGTAACTGTACAGATAGAAGAATTTAAGACACACAGTTGGAAAAAAAAAACTATAAACTGAAGACTTCAGAAAAATTTAAATAAAAACACAAAAACTTGTTGCTAAAAATGAAAATTGCACATTTTTCTTGGAGATAAAATCAGCACTTCTAAAATTAAGATAAAACTGTCTCTGCCCTGTTTTTAGAAACACAAAATCTGTTTTTTTTTATCAGCTGTAGCAGAAATCTTTAAAAAGACAGCATCAACCATGTTGTTGATACATATATAGAAGGTGAATTCTTAAAATTTGAGTTTAGTAGTCAAATTGTGAGCATTATCCCAGTATCAGAGCTCTCAGTTTGGAAGTAGTGACCCTTTCTATTGATTTGTAGAATATTCTCTTTATACACACAGCAGAAATAACCTCCGTCTTTTTTCTTTCCCTGTGCAGCAGTATAGAGACACCCACTGCCTTTAGTGCTATAAATGAATTTAGCAGAAAATGCAAAAAATGTGCTATTTTCTCAGAAAGCAGGTTGGATTCATATTTCAAGGTGACATCAACATGTTAGCGCTGATTATGCACACAGCCAGAGCAAAACTGTATGCTGGGTTAAGTGGATTTGTAGATGTGCAGATCACTGCTGTCTTGCTGTTTCTACACCTGTTCACTCAATAGTTACAAGCTGCCCTGCCCGAGGCCTCTGACCCCTGGATGAGAATATTTATCATGAAGTTTCTGCAGTGAACATACACAAATTTATAATTTCTTTCAAGTAAATACTCTACAAAAGGGTTTTCTAAAGCGGAGTTTAACAAAACGTTCCAATAAGCTGAAAAGCAAAGCCCTCTGGGAGAGATGGTGGACCAGAAAGACCAGAGGCTTGACAAGGTTTCAAGGTTTCCTGTGAAGGATCAGATGGGTAGAAAGAGTCAACAGGATTCTAATGTCCACAAAAAAGAGAGACTCAGCTGTTGATGACATCCCTGAGAGGTCACATGATGAGAGGTCCCTCTGCAGGACACGTGAGACCTTTGAGGCGTTCTTGTGGAATGACGGCTCATTTACTGCAGCTGCCCACAGGTGGTAAACTGGTTAAACGGTAACTCCTGTAAAACTGAAACAGCTCATTATGAGGCAGGCTTAGGCAGTGTCTCGTAAAGTCGGAGCAGTGGCATTTCACCCTCAGTTGAGCCTCATTAGCTGAATTTGTTTCTTCTTTTCTGCAGCCTCTGTCTGAATGCTGAGGATGAAGCGACCTCTAGTGGTACACAATTGTAAGATAATTTGTAATAAAAAAAATGTTATCAGTTTTTCCAACATTTGTGCATCACTGTTGCTCTTTATCTGTCACACACTATTTCTCTGACTTATCTGACTTCCACTCTGTACCACAAAACTCTGGTGTTGCTGTGGTACAGCTGGTTTGTTAAATGGAAACTGCAATTTGAATGGTTCAAAAATAGTTCATCTGTTTACAAAGCTCTATGGAAAATAGATGACTGTCCTAAAATACCAATCCTGACCCCACAATGGGATGTTTTTCTAAAACACAGTATTTTGATAACAGAATTAGAAAAGTTAGAAGAAAGCTGTCACTGGGTGGTTTGTCGTAAGGTTTTTTTCCATAATCAGATTCTGTCTTTAAGTCTGTCTCTAAGGCGATTTTTAAACAAAAGACAAAAAGACAAGCAAAAATAATTTTACTGATGTACCTAATTATCTCTGTCAAAAAAATGAGGTCATGTAGTACTGAGGGAAAAAAGAAAACCAAAAAAAGAACATTTGTTTTGTTTGGTTTAGCTACATTTTAGCCAAATCACAACTAGTTTAAATATTAAAATCTATACAAATTAGGTGTGTCCTTCCGAATTACACTCAGTAGCTTATTTCAATCTCATTAAGCTTTGTACAGTTCCCTCACTTATTCTATAATATAGACTCTATATTATAGCATTTTTGCTTATAGAATACCTGTGAGGTGGCTCACAGTTCACAGCCATCACAGTTCAGGAATTGTCATTTGTGTCTGAAAAAAGTGTTAACTTTTGTTTGCCTTTGACACAGAAGATTTGATGTGACTATTTGACCGCCCGGTCAGGGAGGCAAACATGAGGGCATCATCACAAATCATGCAGATTCAAGTGACACGGACAGATCTAATGGGCCATTGCAACTGCAGCACCACTTTGTAATGCATGAGAAAAACTGTGTGGGAGCAGGCCTGATTCAGATCCACCTGTTTTATCGGGGAAATCATAAAAACATATTTACAATGTCTGAAACAAAAATGCATCTTCTGTTTGTGACAAGAGCAGAGAAACAGGAATAATCTTTTTTAAAAAGGAGAATTATGCTGTATTGGAATCTATTGTATTGTATTGTATTGTAATTGTATCTATTTAACTACATTTCTTCTTGTTAAATGTGTAAAAAAAATGTAGTAATAATTCAAATATTTAAAGAAATCCATATCTACTCTTTTAATTGCTTTCCAAAATATTAAAATAACAATAACTTGGCATAGTCTTCCTCATCAGTCTGTTGCTCCAAAAGTAAAGGCTGTTTTTGTTTAATGTAATGACACTTCAATTATTTTTTTTATTCAATGAATCGATTATCTTACTAAATTTATAGTTAATTCATAGTAGGGACATGTTTCATTTAAGCTGATTTGAACATATTGTGTTTATTGATATAACATAAAAGCATTTAGAGGGTTAAACTGTAGTAAACATAGTGAACTCATGGTGGCAGTAAATTCACTTTAGACTTAATATTTTTTGACCACAAGATATAACAGAAAAGAAGAGGTGAAGGGACATTCTTATTAAAGTTATGAAAAATGGTTCTATGAATTTGTGTTATAAAAATTGTATGCATACACATATATACCTGCTTGTACAATCTACTCCTAAACTTGGACACATACACGTGGTTTGCACATTTAAGGTTAAGTTTGCAAGCTCTTAAGCGTGTTAAAACCAGACCAACAAGACAACATGTTCCAGACAAGATATGCAACCTCATCATGAATTATTATAACAATTTCAGTGCACTTCTCTCTTCAGGTCGTCAGACTGGCACTGCCAGGAGAAGGGCTTAATCACTGTGTACAATCTTTGTTTAAGTTTTTTTTACATGACCACAATGATGATTAAGTCTACTGAGGTGAAATTCATCCCCCATAACAGACTTTATGAAAAATATTTGTTCTGAGAACTTTGGTTCCAGAGGTCGTCTCTTTTCAGGGCTCAACCGGCTCATCAGATGGGAACTTCAGAGTTCCACTTCACTCTGGGAGGGAATTAAATTCCATCAGTTACCAAAAAACCTGTTGGATTCCTGCACAAGATCTTTGTGCACATTGCTCGGCTGCTCCCCAAAAGTGACTGACACCGTTTACTGCACACGGTTTGGTGTTAACATTTGGAATGATTAAGCAGGTGGTACTCCTGGACCTGACTGTCCCCTAAGACTGAATTGGAGAGACCTTCAACTTCAGAAGAGCTACGTACAGGACTCATTTCAGAGTGCCGATGGCTGGGAGCAGTGAAGGTTGACTGCCGGAGCCTTACTGATCCCTCATGACTGCAAACTCTCGGAAAAGACTGCACTTTTCCAAGTTTCACCAGAAGGTCCGTTTAAATACTTTTTGTGCTAAACTCAATCGTAGTATAAGTCAAACAATCACATTCATTTGAAAAAAAAAAACATTTTCCATATTTTAACTTTAACTAAGCTCTGGAACATTTCAAAACACCTCAGGCAAAAGCATACACATACAATTTGGGCTGTCTGTACATATGCAGATATACCAAACACACACACAAAAAACATTTTGCATGTTGTTGGGCAGTGAATCCTGCATTAATCCAAACTATTTTGTTGTCTGAATATCAATTATATTTTTGAGTTTTATTTTTTCTAAAATTCCCCAAAAATGGAGAGTCTGAGAACCATAACAGCACATTAATGCGTCACTTTTTTCAGCTTTACACCAAATAGTTTACAAGATTTTCTTTTCCTGTCTGGTTTGACATTAATGCCTTTGTTTGTTTGTTTGCTATTTAGTGAGGAAAAATCACATTCATTTCATGTCTATTGATAACAAAAAAGAATAACACATGCTTCATCTAAATATTTTGAGCACTTATTTAAAAAAATTAAAACCCTAAAGTATCCGTTTTGTTCACGTTTTATTATCACAGTATGTTGTTGCAGTTTCAGATATTCAAAGTACAAGTAGTAAGGAAAAGTAAAAACATATAGTAATTAGATTACATTTAATTTTTTTCAATTTAATTATGTCAAAAATGGGATTACAGGCATTACATGTCATTCATGGTTTTCTCTTCAAATGTCAGCAGATGGAGCCAAATCAGAATTAATGATGGAGCCTTTACATTTCTTTCTTCAGTTTCCTGGAGTCCTAATGTTAAACGTTTTAAAAGAAACTTCACAAATATTTTTTTATTAAATAAATTCCACATCATCTCAACAAAAAACAAATTTGTTAACATTGTTATTGCTTCTGTTTTTTAATTCAATGAGCTTTGAATTAATTGAATTAATTCATTCCTGGAGTGAGGATGTTTTAATCTTCCACAGCTCCCTTACAGCTGATTCTTTGAAGCTGCTGAGGCAAGAGGGAGGAGGAAGAGTCCTCTTTTCTACAGAAGATAAAACATCTACACCCTGCATCTCTGAGGATGGAGCAGCAAAAACCACTTCAAAGCAGCATGGTCTAGAACAGGGTTCTGAAACCTAAGACTCTGGAGCCACGTTTAAAATGGCCTGCAACAGTCCCTGACTGCAAGGGCTATATTGTTTTCGCTTACGGAAAAATGTCTGCATCTTTGAGCAAAAATTTGATCCTCGCCACATGCAAGAAAAGTCACCAAAATTTGCGTACACCAAGTCATCAATTGTTTTGTAACTTCTCAAGCATCACTGTGAACGAACAATGCAAAAAATGTTGGAATTAAAAGTTGTAGATTTTAAAATGGCCACATGACCTACAGCTTGGCAACCATTTTGTCTCAAAATCTGCAATTTGATGATTTTTACGTTTTTGGAAACTGACCTTTTGTTTGTCCAATTTTCACGAATTTTTACACACATGCCGCCAGCTTAAGTCTACAATGACCCCTGGAGTTTTATTGACCTTTGACCTTTGGGAAAAGGCCACCACATTGAATTTAAATAAAAACACAGTTAGTACCAGATACAAACAAAAACTCGTCCTAAAGATTTTTATCAATTGTTGTCTAACTTCTCAGGCATCATGGGAAAGCAACTGGAAAAAAAATGTGAAATTAGAAGTTGTAGATTTTGAACAGCGTACGCATGGCGAGCTTGCAAAAGTGGCGTTCTCCTATTACTCCCAAATGTTGTTACGGAATATTGTGAAAATGTTATATGATGATCCTTCTCCAGAGCTGAGCAAAATTATATAACACATTCATAAACATAATAGGAAGGTGGGCGTGGTTGGCAAATAACCACTGTTGCTATGGAAATCCAAAAATGTACTTTTGACGATTCTCCTGAAACTTACATAGATCTGTCTCGTATCCCCAGGCAACCAAAACATAAAATGGTTGCTATGGAGGTAAAAGCAATACAAATTTTGTCATTTTGAAAAAAGTGCTTTTTAACATCAATTCTTCACAAACAGCTCAGATATGCCTTACAGAAGGGGGAGGGGGTCAGGGGTGCATTGTGGCTGTTTTGCAAGCATGGTTGGGTCAAGGTGGGCGGCGAGGGTGGCGATTGTGCGTAGAGGCACAGGGTGAGATATTGCAGGGAGCCCCAGATCAAGGACGTTTATCAGTGGTCTTGTATGTATGTCCTCCATTTCCTAATAATTGCCACCAAAGTTGACTTCTTCACACCAAGCTGCTTATCTATTGTAGATTCAATCTTCACAGCCTGCTGCAAATCAACAATTTGTTTTTTAGTTTCCTTAGACAGCTCTTTGGTCTTGGCCATAGTGGAGTTTGGAGTGTGTCACTGTTTGAGGTTGCGGACAAGTGACTTTTATTTAGATAACAAGTTCAAACAAGTGACATTAATACAGATAACGAGTGGAGGATAGAGAATCCTCTTACAGAAGAAGTTACAGGTCTGTGCGAGCCAGAAATCTTGCTTGTTTGTAGGTGACCAAATTCTTATTTTCCACTGTAATTTAGAATTACAGGTTGCAGACCCCTCTAGAAAAAAAGTTAGACAACCTCAAACCGAACAAAAATTTTGGAGTTTGTTACAAGAAAAATGAACGTAGACCAATTGAATTCTTAGCCAAACAGATGATTTAATTAATTACTTGTATGCTGCATCTATGATAGGTCCCAGAGTGTTGTCAAAATGACAAACATGGATATTGAGAAATTAAATGAGGAGCATTTACGATGGGAATAAGCTTTAATCCCTCAGAAAGGTTTCATAAACCACCGGATTAAACAGCATCCTCCCAATCATGCACTTATAATCACTTGATTGCTGAATCCGAAACAAACTGTTGCTCCTCCCTTCACTTTAAGTGTCCAGTTATTTTTGCCACGAAGATACTTAAGGTCACCGTAACAGGACATAATGGAATACATTTTACAGTTGGGGGATTATCGGATGGAAAATGATCATAAATCCCCGTCCTTAAGAGCCTGGAGGCTGTTAGCGGAAAGGTTATATATGCCCTCATAAAACAGTCCAATGTGTCTTCCCCTTGTCCACGCGCTTAATTGCCCATTTAATAAACGGTTGCTATTGACTGGACAGTGGAGATACAAACGTGACGCAGGTTGGTTGTGACGCACGCAAAAGGCGGGTTTTTCCCCCTATTTGTTCTGCTCATGCGCAGTAAAGAAAATTATAAAACCAAAGCTGCTAGCAAATCTCTTTGTGTTTTTGATACGTATTAAAGTTCATGTTGGCCACGATACGTTTTTTTAAACCAACTTTACAGAAAACGTAATTTTAAGGCTTAAAACGTGTTAATTTCTAGTCTTCTATTTTTCTTTTTTTGGTTGTTTTACGAATGCTAGCATGTGAAATATTGTTCGACAGATGTTAGACGTGGGCTTTTCTTGCAGTCTACACCTCCTTCTCCTCCCCTCTCCTTTAATGGCAGAGGGGGGCAGGCCTTGTTGAAGCGGGCTATTACAGCTTTGGCAGGTGATGCTGCAGCTCACTTAGGGCTTGAAGATCCTCCTCGCTTATAAGGTTCTAATTAGAGAGCTGACCTGGTTTCAGCACCGCGGCGCGTCAACAGCTCCAGAGGACGCGGGGAGATTTGCCCGGCCCCTCCGCGACTGACAGAGCGGGAGCTGCACGCTCATTCTCGCGGCACACTGAGTGAGCACCAGCCGGCGGCCGGAGCGGAGCTGTCCACACATTCAGCACCTCTCCTCTGGACCCTTCAGCCCAGGAGACCTCCAGGAGACTCCCCGCGAGCTTCAAATCATCATGGCGTCAAAAGCCTTCTGCCTTTTGGTCCTTTCCCTGCTTCTTGCTCTGAATGTAGTGAACCCGGGCTATGCCTTCCCCACACCTCCAGCCTCAACGGACGGTAAGTAAAACTAACCTTTACACCCAACTCCCCTTTAAAATAAAATAAAAAAAAGACAAAAGTAGGGTTTAAAAGAGGCAAGATAAGGGGAGAAATGGTTGCGTAGACGCATTAAAGTGTTTTCTGTGTTGTTGTGGGAACCCTCAATTTAAAAATCTGTTGACAAACAACACATTGGGACAAATCCCGCTGCTCATCTGCGGACACTTTAACCCGCCTGTGCTATATTTTCTCTGGAGTTTAATCTTTTGCTGTTTAATCCGATTAGGGCGCGCCTGTGGTAGAGGGCAGAGACGCATCAACTCAGATCAATGTGAAAACAGAAATGCACATGAGAAATGACAGGAAAACACAATAAGTGATCACTAAATGTGTTATCAGATTCCCCTTCCAGAAAGTGTTCTGAATCATGACAGAAAGTTTGCTGTAAAGGTTTGATCTCTGAAAATCTTTGTTTTTTTTAGCAGATAAATCTGTGTACAACCGACAGCTGACAGAAGAGAGACCTCTACAGCAGCAGGTAAGCTCCCCCCTTTTCCAATATTCCATACTTCAAATATCCAATATCCGGGCAAACAGGCTTTATGGTCACTCGCCAAACAACCAAAAACCCGGCAAACATTATGAATCAGACCCTGAGTGGACGTGTTTGTTTAATATTTTCTCTTTCCACAGATTGCAGAGGCAGACAGTGTGAAGGCTGCCTTACAGTCAGCTGGTAAGTGGACACCTTGTTGCCAATAAATTCCGGGAGATTCAAGTTGCAGTGTTTCCTGTAAAAACAGCTCATCTGCACCTCAGATAAACATGCTCAGCATTTTCTTTGTTGACAGAGGGCCAGCATCCTACCGCCTCCAAGGAGTCAGATCAGGACAGTGATGACTTTACCATGCTAAAGTCTTTGGCTGATGGCCAGAAATCAAAGGAACCCTCTCTGGTACCGGTCAAAAAGGACGACCAATATGTTCCCGATGAATCAGATTCCACCAAGAGCCGGCGTCTTGCTGATGACTACGATTCAACCAAGAGGGGGATGGACTATGGCAAGTACCAAGGTGCACTTTCGACAGCGGTTGACTGTCATTAGCAAGGACATGCCCCTTTTTTGATCTGTGGCTGGCAGGAAACCATGTAGATGCTTTAGAAAAAGTAGGTAGAGGAAACGCGTGTGTTAGGGATAAGCTCAGACTGTCAGGGGGACTCAAAGATGGGACACGTGAATCTCAGGGAAAAAGATAATCCCTTTCTCCTCAGCCACTAATTGTAAAAGCTTGTGACTTACTTTTACAAGCAGTGGCTAAGGCTAGCAGCTTTTTCTTTCATCACTCTGCAGGAAATGAGAATTTCTTGCCCTTAATCTCTTCTGAATAATTTATAAGACTTATGTGGGAAATATTTACAAAAAGCAAATGCAAAAAATAATTTGTGCTTATCTTCAGATAATTCCTTTCATGCCCAGTTCTTGGTGGGTTTATACTTACTCGATTATGCTCTATGGTTTTATATTCACGTCTACTCTTCAAATGGCAACATATTTTAGAGCATGTAACTTGATCATCAGCATGAAGCTCATTGCAAGGTGACTCAGACTCAAGGTGCTGAGTGCTGCATTTCCTCGACTCATGCAGTCAGCTTGGCAAAAGCAAAGCATTTGACAATACTTTTCCTCCATGTTTGTTTTTTATTTTATCATGTCAGACAGATATAGGCCAAAGAGCAAGTAATCTCTCTATACTTCAATCAGGGCAGCAGTACCTATTTTTCACTGTGTGTGTTTTGGACCCCTGGAAGGAATAGAGGTTGTTATATAAGAGTCTCTTTGAAACAGATGCACATTTTCTACTCACTAAGTGCAGATAGAAATATGCTGAAGACATTTATGAGTTATTTTCTGAATTATCCTTTTCTAATTTATGAAAAGAAGTAAAAAAAAAAGTTTTTTTGTCAAATGAGTCATAAATAAAAGTCATATTTTAAAAACACATGAAGTGAGGAATCTTTTAAAGAAAATCGTCCCCGTGTTTTCCCCACAGATGACCCAGAAAGCTTTCGTCAAGTGGACGGTACTCCACTGACAGCTGAGGACATCGTCCAGAAGATTGCTAACAAAATCTACGAGGAAGACGATAGAGGCGTGTTTGACAGAATCGTTTCCAAACTTCTCAAGCTGGGGCTGGTAAGCTTCACTGCTAATAACCTTATTGAGCTCCACCCACCATGTGGCATGACATTTTCACAGCAGGACCTTTCCCGGTGTCTGCATTTGCTCTTTTTCTTCACAGAGAGATAAAGAGTTGTGCAAACTGGATTTCCTCTGGTATTACCTTTTTCTTTTGACAGCCCATCAGTTGCTGTTGCCCTTTTTTGGCCTGCTATGGATCATTTAGTTTTACACCCCCAAAAAAGAACAATGCTTTGTAAAAATCTTTGTGGAATTTCTTCTGGTTTTTGTTTTTCTGTTTGTTATTACTCACAATTTTTCTTTTTTTTTTTCTTTTTTCTTAGATAACAGAAAGTCAGGCAGACACTTTGGAGTACCAGGTAGCAGAGGCACTCCAAGATCTCATCACCAAAAACGCCAAGAACAATGAAATTGATGATATCGAGAGCATAGACCAAGAGGCCGGAGGAGAGCAGGAGGACCAGGATTCAGTCATGGTACATCCTGCAAAGATGTTGAGCTGTTGTAGGTAGGGATTCAGAGATGGTAAAGCAGCACAACTTTGATTATTTCCAGGGAACTTGGGAACCACCAAAGCGTCGCTACAACGAGGAAGAAGAAGACGAAGCAGAGGCTGATGATGAAGATGTTGACGATGAAATGGAAAGAGATGCAGAGGAAGATGGGAATGAAGCTGGAGACACCTGGGAAAAAGGGACAGAAGATGCAAACGAGGTGAGCCCTGAAGATGGGCTCCAGGACCTGCAATACTTTCCAAACTTCTACCGTCTGCTCAAAAGCCTTAACTCAGGTAAAAACACAAAGATGTTGAAGCCACTGTAGCATTTTGGACCAGAACTAAAATACAACCTTTTCCAGTGAAAGTAGGTCTTCGTCCAAAGAGAAGCATTTGATCAATGTTGTTGTCATGGCAATTTTGTTTTCAAGAATGAGTCAGTCTCTCTTTTTGTCTGCTTCTATTTCCTGCACATTACCAACACACAGACAAAGGAAGTCAAACTGAACATCCTGTCATTAATAATCATCCATATGATAAAATCAATATGGCCACCGTAGTGGTATCAGTTCTCTAACCAACACTTGTCTGAAGCTTCTTCTTCTGTGCTTTTCAGATAAAGACACTCAGGAGAGAGAGACACTCATAACAATCATGAAGACGCTGATTGATTTTGTGAAGATGATGGTGAAGTACGGTACCATCTCACCAGAGGAGGGCGTGTCATATCTGGGTAGGACGTGAAAAAGTCTTTACTGTTTTACAACAGAACAATGATTTACTAATATATCTCTATTATTTATTTGCAAGTGTGTTTGCTGTGTTTTTGAGCTGTGTACTTTTAATCTAGATACTACATAGTGTAGCGTGTGTAGTGGGAATGTCATATACATTTTTATCGACTAAATACTACTGCTGTCAAATGGGGTGCCTCAGGGCACTGTTATAGAGTCTCTATTGTTCTTTTTCACAACCCAGATCACCTTTATCATTGTAACTTAAGGAAAAACAGAGATGATTTAACTATTGCGTTGTTGTTTTAATGTTTATTTAATTTCATTCATTTAATTTCTTTAATTTTTGTTGACAATATTCCGTTAATTAATTTGATTACAGAAACCTTTAATTAAAGAAAAAAATGAAAGATACAAGAAATTTCTTGTGAGTTTTGTTTAGAATAAAAATGTAAGATTTCAAAAATTTCAAGCCATTTACTTTTACATATTTAGCTTTGTTTGTATAGTTGGTTGTCTCATCCACACCCAGTGGAAAGATCAGATCCTTCTGTGCGCCTTAGCTTCAGGAAACCTCAAATTCTTTCTGCCAGATGAGATCTTTTCTAGGTTAAAATAATTTCCAGATCAATATATAAATGTCAGCTTTTCTGGTCCTAAAATTAAAAATATGTTTCATATCATATCATCATATCTTATCATATTGAGTTGACCATTGTGTTCTTAAATAGTGGACCGGTTCCCTGTAGTACTAGTACACATTGCATAATGAGTTTCCATTGTAAGAGAACTATGTTCACTTTGTGCAGATTGTGATGATAAATGAATGGGAATTACTATGTTGCCCAGCAACTTGTTATTGCTTCCTCCTCCTCATCCTTTTATGAGCCAGCTGGTTGCAATGGTCCAATTAGTTGCTCAGGAACATTACTGAATATACAGAGCTGTCAATCATCTTTATACATGGGAGCTGGGGTGATGAGGACCTCAACATAGAGTGTGAGCAAGATTCAGAGTGGAAGCAATATGGTGTTTTGTTGTGCATGTGTGTGTGGGTGGAAAGAAAAGGAAAAAATACTAGACTTCCACTGTGCCTCCACACTTTTAAGGAGGTGGTTGTGTACTCTCACGAGTGCAGTGGAAAGTGGGATGGTTGAATAATAAGAAATGAGAGGAACCACTCCAATCAGATATGAACTCAGTAAAGTGTACTTAGTATTAAATGGTAGTGATCCAATACAACTGAATTTTATTTATATAGCGCAATATCACAATCACAGCCTCTACTCTCTTTTTCTGGCCCACATTGTTTCTAAAGCATGCTTTCTAATCCAGTTGAAGAAGAGAATCTTTGCCACATGGTTAAACATATAAAAAAAGATCCTGTTGCATGCCTGAACCAAGCAAAGATGACTCATACTGTCAGATTGGAGATGGAAAGGTTTTTTTGTCACTGCTAATATTCACTTTTCAATATGTGCTCTCTCCCATTAAGTCACTTGATCTGTTTGTCTCTGCCTCTGTGAAAACATGGAAATCTAATTCCTGCAATTAATTGCAGCAAACTCTGACGTCTTGAATTTCAAAATAAATGCACCTGTGTTTTAAGAAATATTTTTAGAAAAAAAATATCCCTTTTATCAACGGATCAAGAGTAAATGATAACAATGAGCATGAATAAATAATGTGCCGCTAATATCTCACTCAGCATTAGGGCTTTCTGGTTCACTAATCACACTGCACAACTATGAAGCTCTGGATGGTGTTTGTTTATCGCTGGCATCACCCTCCTGAACCCTTTTTTCATTCATGTAATAAAAGCCTTTTCTAATGATAATAAACCTCTGAGTCAGACAGGAACAGCGTGGGACTGATAGCCTTTCATTCATCCTCCACAGAGGGAACTGACAACAAAATGCTGCTGATGAATCTAAGGAACATGTTTGTCCTTTTTTACATCCACCTGCAGAAAACCTTGATGCCATGATTGCCATGCAGACGAAAAACAAGCTAGGGAAGGCCCTCGGGCTCCCAGACGTCACTGCACCCAATGGTAAACAGCTTTTGTGGGAATTTCATTCCTTTTATTACAAGAAAAGATCAATATGTCAGAACAAAAAATTCCCTGTTTAAGCAATGTCACTAAAAAAGTTAGTTAAATCTCTGTCCTGTTCCATTAAAATGGCAATTTAGCTTTAATTATGTACTTTTAAGGAGCAAATATCTATCGTTCAGTCAGACAATACAGTTTATTCTTCTTACAGCATCAGTAAAAAACATTTTCTAATTACTTTTTTGTATAATTCTGAAAGAAAATGAAACGCTGTGTACAGTTTTTTACATTTTTGTCTTTGTGTCTAGAGAAAGACTGGGATGACGATGACAACACCAAAGCTGAAGCTGCAAAGATGCAGAAGGAGTATGAGAACCTAAAGGATTCCACCAAAGAGGAACAGCCATCAGCTGAGACCAGTCAGTGCACAGCTAAACCCTGAACCGTGGAAACGCCGCCATCTTTTTACGCCTGCTTAAATAATTGCCTGATTTTTTAAGCCATAAATGAAAAGCCCTGCCTTTGTAAAGTGTCTTTTTTATTATGTAGAAAATGTTTTTTAAGTGATTTCTTTTCCTCTTAATGTGTGTCTAGCTAACAGCTTTGTTGTTGTGTGTTTGTAAGCCTGCTTGAACAGAAGCCACTCTGAGCCCATTGGGCCGACAGTAACTAAGCCCCTGCTTTTCTCTGATCTAGGCCAGTACATGAACACTCAGCAGGAAGGCCCTTCGCTGTCTTTTGTTCTGTGTCCCTTTACTTTGCGTACTTATCAATTAAATCCAAGTACACACAGTGACACGTCATAAAAAAGACATAAAAAGACGCACAAAAAAGGCGCAAACAGTGGAGTTGGCTACAGACGGAGGCTGTCATGTCAATCATGTTTTCTTTGTAAAGAGGCTGCACTCTGTAATGTTCCCTCATCAATTAAAGAGTCATCATTATTTATAATTATTTGATTAAACTAGATTAAAAAAAATACCTGATTTCACATTTTATAGTGATTTGATGAACAGCTTTTTTCTTATTCACGATTTTTCCTAGCACCACGACAAAAAGTATGTCCTTTATGCTCCTTCCTTTGTTGAAAGTCCCACTCCGACCATTTTTTGCTTTTGTGAAATCTTCCCAGTAGTCTTTTATTTATGATTGTACACCTATAAGCAAAAATCAAAAAGACTTTGTAGTTTTTAATGCATTTTATGCCCAGCAGCTCATAAGATGTACAACTGTGGGTGGGCAGGACTGTTAGCGCAGAGAAACCTGGCTTCTTCCCCATTGCTGAGAGCTCTGTGGGTGCTCAAGCGCCAGCTTATAGTCTCAAGGTTACATTTGCGGTGCAAAAATAATGGCGAGTAATATCAGATCAATCCAACCGTACAGTTTTATGCAGGCCAGGGTGCCCGCAACTGGGGGATGAGACTTTGGCACGTCACATTTCAGTAGCTGCATCATTAGCCTGAGCTTTTTCAAGCATTCAGCTTTCTGATCCAACACGATTTGAATTAAGAAATACTCAGAAATACAGTTTTAATGGAAAAATTATTTTCCATATGTCCTCTGTCATGAGAAAAATGTTACAAGAACATGTTAAAAACAAAAAAGCATTTTCTTTGGAGTGGGTCTTTAAGTAATACAGCGATATTTTTGCTTTATACTTTTTTTTTTTTAATTAAATCAATTTTTTTTAGGTGAAGCAAATGAGTCACTGAGCAAACCGTCACATTCTTCACATTTCTCCTGTGTTCTGTCTTCAGATCAACCTGGCAAGTCAGAAGCGTATCTGGAGGCAATCAGGAAGAACATTGAGTGGCTGAAAAAACACAACAAAGAAGACGGAAAAGAGGGTAAGACGCCGCCTCTTATAAAAAAAAACCTAGAAGGATGTTATTTACAGCTAGATTGAAATGTTAAGTGAAACTGAAGCTGTAAGAATTTAGAGCTGAACTTAAGAGAAGTTCATTTTTTATAAATAAATTCTCAATGAACTTCGGGTCTGACCTGTTGCTCTGAAGAGCAGAATATTTTAAGCATCCTTTTGTATGTCTCCATTTGCAACATAAAAGGACGTCGGACACCAAAACGGACGCTCCACTTCAGGTCTCATGAATATGGATCAGTCCTAATGAGGCCATCCCAACAGCTTTTGATACAACTGCATAGACCAAGACAAAGAGCCATTTATCATTTCAAACAGATGAAAAGGAGTAAAAATAACATAGAAAAGGGGTTTTATTGTTGCATTTGTGTGTGCTTTCAGGCTTTACCATTAGTGTTTTCATAAAAGTTCCAGGTTTCTACTGTTTGACAAGCTTCCGTTCTGCAACCATCGTATCAGCAAGTGATCCAAAACATTTCCCACACTGTCCCTGTGCTTCTCTAATTCAAGACGCCTGCTCACAGGTCCCCATAGCATAAAATCAATGAGCAGAGGAGCATCATGGGGCAGTGAAGGATGAAATGCAAATGACTTCTTACAATTTAAGCTGTCCGTCCTATGTGGATGATCTCACTGGGATGTCTCAGATAAGAGGACAAGAGTTCTACTTAAGAAAGATTTGTGTTGTTAGCTTTTGGTCAAGTTTTAGGTGAAAAGGGTTAGAGTTTCAATACAGAAGAGAAGAAAGCAAAAACAAACCAGTCCCCTGAACATGAGGGTTGAATGACTAAGTGGAAGAAGAAGAAGCTGTAAGCAGGTCATCCCTAACCTTGTTCTATATAGGACACCTCATTAGCATTCAAGAGTGAACTGGTTGTCCGGGACAACAGGGGCCTCTCCACTGTCCGTCAACAATCTGAAGCGGTCCAATAATGGACCAAGAATGAGCCCAGAGTCTAAATGTGTCTGCAGGAGTTCCTCTTTCTGTCATTGCTACCGATACTTCACCAGGTAGTCTTTTTAAGTGAGCCGCTATCACATTAAAGTCAGTTGTATCGGGTGCATCTTTGTTCTCCGTCTCCTCTGGAGAACAAACAGCTGAAGAGAACAAAAGCCCCTTTCAGCTGAAATCGCTGTCATAGTAACAAAGTGGAAAATGGCTCATTTATTGTGTTTACTCAACCAGAAGCATCCATTAGGACAATCCCAGCAGGCTGTTTGTGTGTTGATGAGCCCATGTGTGTGTGTGTGTGTACAAACGCCCACTCTTCAAAGATTAGCCAGAGGAGCAGATGGACACAGAGGTGACATCCTGCTTTTGGCTTTTTGGCTCTTCGCAGGGAAGATGGCGAGAAGTGGTGCCGTCTCTAATCATATGCTGTTAATCCAACACACGAGTCTCCAACAAAGCTGCACTTTTCCAGCACTGCTGTGAAAAATGCCGGAGAGGTGATAGTTTGTCCGTTTTTCCTCCTTTAGTACCTGAGGCGCTTAAAAACATTCCAACCAAAAAAAACAGTCGCAGAGAAAACACATTTGCTCCTATTTTAAAATTATACCAATCTATGCTTTTATTTTGGAAATCCATCTTCACCTTCCTCAAATTGCATCTGACTCACTCACATCCTGGCAAAAATAAAAGTGCTCTGGTTGTCTGCTCTCACTGGAAGAGATCTAACTGTACACGCATGTTTTCCTGTGACCTTATCATTGCCAGTAAACATGGCACTTCCTTCAAATCAGAAAAACATGCTCTGACCTTAATCCTCCTCTGAGCTTGTTTGGGTGTGCCATCTTAAAAGGCCATTGGGTTCACTTTGTGATCTTTGGTGCATCACTGCAGCAGTAGCATCTTCATGAGCATCTCCTTCCAATCTTTCCTACAAACCCATTATTTCACTCCCTGTCCTTTCAGATTATGACCTGTCAAAGTTGAAGGACTTCATGGATCAGCAGCTGGACTCATATATTGAGAAAGGCATCATCGTCAAAGAGGAAGGAGATACAATCAAGAGGATCTACAGCAGTCTGTAACAAACCGATCTACCCTTCAGCCTAAAAGACAGAATCTAAAGCTAACATAATCCACACATTTCCAGTAGTGCGTTAAATGATGTAACTTTAACGATTTAAATTAGCTAGAAGAGTCTTTCTGTCCTTCCACATTTTTAAAATGTACTGACAAATTTAACTGACTTCATTAAGACTCAAAGACTGAATTTTTATGATCTTAGCTCATATCGTTACTACTTACTCCAACTGGACTCGTATGAGAAATGAATGTTGTGGAGGAAATTACTTTGCGATCTGATCAATCTTTAAAATTTTTAAATCAATTTCAACACATGTAACTTGTTTTAGCTCTAATATCTTTCCTTTTGTTTTCAGTGTACGTGTAAAATCCTAATTTATTATTGCTTTATACTCTACCAAAAACTGCATTTAGTGTCTGTGTGGCCTGTTCTGTTGTAATCCCTGCAGAGCCCACTAGGGGGCAATGTCTGAATCATGAATTATTTCTTTGCATGTTTCTACTGCTGTAATTCAATCATTTCCATAATACCGTAGAGGCATCCGACGTATTTTTAAATGTGACCTTTTTGGTGATTTCTTTCCTAAAGTTGTTAAAGCAAATAAACTTGTCTTTTCTTTACATGTGGTCCTAACTGTGGCAGCAATACAGGTCACTTTCACTGTGATTAAAAAAAACAGACAGGTGTGTGGCTTAAATATAGATTTATTCTCAACAAATAAAACCAATAGAATTTTAAAAGCACAATAAGACCTCTGTTAAAGACATTATAACATAAATAATGCATTCTCGCACCAAAAAAACAAACAAAAGATCTTGAATAGATCCTTCTTTGCAAAGAAAAGAAAAAAACTTGAGGCGAATGAGACCAGTGGAAATGCTTGTGTAAACCCTCTTGCCCATCATTGGGGGTGTTTGCTCAAACAGGGAATAAACACTGAAGAGGAAGGCCTGAGCATTCTCTCCAGTGATCCTATTCTAGGAGGAGATTTAGAACCTACGAAGCAGGTAAAGAGAGTCCAGTGGGGTAATCCTGGACTTGCTTGGCGCTGTGGGAGAACGTAAGCAGCAGCTGTGATCTGTGCGCTGCAAAAATAACAAAGCACACTCCAATAGTTCCCATTCAATAAATAAGAAGGCAGACATGACCACTCTTTAACATGGTAAACACAAGATAAAAACATTAACAATGAGGTTGTGGTGTACATTATTGTGTGTTTTAGTGGGCTACAGGCAAGCTGCTCGCTCTTTTACGTCTCTTGGTAGGACTTGTCCGGGGCTGTGTAGCTGTCCTCATTGTTCCTGCAACAACAAAAACAAACTCTTTCACAGAAGGTTGATCATAGTAACAGTGCTTTTAATAAAGCTGCACACACACATATACACACATTCCACTGTTTTTTTCCTTCCTAGTTACCAGAGCCAGTTTGGGGTTGTGAATAATGGATGAGGCAAAGCGAACGACCGTGTCTTTCTGGTTAGGAATGGAGCACATGCTTTTCATGTCCCAAACAAACCAGAAACATAGATATGAAAAGCATGTTCATTAACAACAGAAATCATTGACATCAACCAGCTAGAAACAGTTTGAAACTACAGTTATTTAAGACATAAAAAATGCAAGAACTGCTTGTATGTGAAATGAAAACTTTAAAGATTTTTGAAAGAAAAGAACTGATATATTTTTAAAGGTAAAAATAAAAGTACACGGACAAGAATTACTTTAAGGTGCATCAATAAAAAGAAAAAATGGTTCTAATTGAATTACAATAGCATCAGGTTTAGAGGCAATTTTATCATAAATTTTTATCATTTTAACTTTTTTATGATTGTTTTTCACTCTTTATTTGAGGTTCAGAAAACTGATGTTTTATGTCAGAGTTTATGACTTTAGAAAAGTTTGAAACTTCAGAACTAATTTATACCTTTATACAGAGAAATGACACAAAGTTTCACAAATGTTATATAATATAAAAAGAAGCTATCAAAATATATATTTATGCAATAAGAGACAAATCGTGGTCAAAATGGGTCCAGTGCTGTCTGTTGGAGTTTGTTGTTCCTGTTGAATTAGTATTTTTTATTATTGTGTCTCATCTTTCCTTTTAGAGTATACATTTGAAAATATAATCATCATTGTGGGGGCAGCAAGTCAACCATGTAGGCAGCAT
The DNA here is from genome assembly GCA_014656515.1 of Oryzias celebensis. NCBI lineage: Eukaryota > Metazoa > Chordata > Actinopteri > Beloniformes > Adrianichthyidae > Oryzias > Oryzias celebensis. The sequence goes on along the minus strand of BNCR01000003.1, from coordinate 22,567,653 downwards.
ATGTTTGTCCTGACACACTATGGAAACATGAAGCAGCACTTCTGTTAAAAACACCTTTTATGCTCCATGACGCCGAGGAAATTCAACACTCATCTCAGCTCTTTGGAAAACAAATTTAAAGAAACTAACCTGGTTAACTGGGAGCTAATGATCTGGAATGGTCATTTCAGTGGGATCCTGAATCAATTCCAGCAAATCTTTAATAAAAACTATTCCAAAACTGTTTTCCAGGACCACGGTTTACAGAGGTGGACAGCAAAGTTGCTGTGACACCAACAGAAACTACAGAAAGCATTTGAGCTCCCATTTTAGAAACAATAACAATCCCAAAAATAACAGCAGAAAAAATAAAGCTCGAGTGCCAGACGCAGACGGATCACCTGCAGAGTGAGTCAGACATCCCTCAACTGTGGAAGTTTAAAAATGAACAAAGGTGGAAAATCTATTATTATAAAAACCTGTTCTCTTTGTACCTTTTTTAAAGGGCAAAGTTACATTGGAATTGCATTGATTCATGCTTCTCTGCTCAGACCATTTAATGAGAACCATCGCGCTGCGTGTTAGTTCCCTTTAACAGAAACCTTGAGACTGTAGCTTCAAGAGGATCTCTGAGGCGGTCTGTCAAAGTGAGTCATCAATTTGGACCAAAAATGAAAAGTTCTCTTCTGTTTTATTTCACGATTACAGGAAAAAGTACAAGAGACAAAATGTTGCAAAATAAGAGCAAAGTTTTTTTAAACCGCTACAGATGTTGGCAAGAAACATTACCAAACAAGCAGCGGCTGAAGAAATAAATTATAATATGTCGACAGAAGTGAGTGAAATCTTCCTACAAAATCGTTATCGACGATTGACATTTTAAAAGTCATTTTTAAAGTTCACATGTTAAACAAACAAGACAGAAATACACGAGGACCAGTGACAGTCAGCAGCGGCGCTGCATGTGACGAAGCACGAGGAACTCCTCCGTGCAGCAGGCCGCAGTTAGTGGTAGGAAAACAAAAACAGTTTTTGACTTTTTGCTCTTTTTTTGTGGTAGAATAAAAAAATACTGGTAGTCTCTCTAGAATAAAAAACAAGTAACTAAATAACATAACTAAATAATTACATACATCTGTTTGAATGCATTGTCTTCTGTTATTATTTTTTTTAACGGTTAACTTGTACAATGCAGAAATAAAAACAGAGAAAGACCTTTAATTGGTAAAGAGGACTAAGCATGACTACATTTTAGAACCACACAGTTCTGGTGTGAGGTAAGTAAACCAAACCAGTGTGCGCTTAGAGGAAAAGTTCTAGGTTTTTCTGTTTTGGTCCAGACTAGAGGAGTGCCTTCACAACAGTTCACTAGATCAGGGCCAACGTTGTGGAATGCATTCTGCTCCTTTTTACATCCAATTTGCATCAAATGGCCTCAAAGTCCACACACTGCAAAAGGCTCCCTAATGGTCCACTAACTCAAAGCTCTGTGACTTCAAGAAAAAAAATGGAGAAAATTCTTGGTGGAAAAAAATGTTTTTGGAAGATATTTGAGGCCTAAACTTTCTCAAAGACACAATCTACCTTCACTCCCGTATGATGCTGGTTTGAGTTGTTGCCCAAGAGCATCAGTCAGCTCCAGAATGTCATCAAGGTGACTTAAATTGTTCCACACAGTGGAATCTGAAAACTCTTCACACGTTACAACATTGGCCTCCAGTGTTTGTTCCATCTTGTGAGATAAAGCCATTGACTGTACAAGTGAACTGGACTGAGTGACCCCTCCTCCCCCGTGTTCTAACAAGAAGAACCCACTGATCCCAAAAATAAAATCCCATGTTACTCAGTCATATTTGTCAGAAAAACCACTGTTGCTCTACTACCTGTTTTTTTTTTTTTCAGGTTTTCTTTATTGCATGTTATTCAAGTTATAAACTGACCAATTAGAAGCTTTAAATAAAAGCATGTGGTAACACAAAAAAACATTAAAACCTTTGGTTGAAGATTCTCCCGGGCCCTCCAACAAGCTCACTCCTGATTGGCGAGGGTGGTTGTCATAGCAACGACGACTCGGAAGTCGTGGGGTTATAACGTGTTGGGCTCCTTAGTACGAAAAATGGCAACTGAATTTTGCCATTTTGCTGGAGCCAGAAGTGAGCGGTTTTCTATTAATGCTCCTGCTGTCACTCAAAGGTTTTTGACTGGCTTTTCTCCCATGAGCCTTTGCAGTGAACTTACTATACTACTGAAATTTCAACATGGAAACAACATTTCCAATATCATCGTCATCTTCTGGACTCCTTACTTTTGTGTCTAAGCAAGATTCCTTTACTTTTTTTGCCTTGTTTCTTTCTAAAAAAGTATCAACACAATCAAAACCTTACTAAAAAACCACTCAGTTCTGCTTGGTGCTGTCTTCTGTCTCGAGCACATCCATTATGATTAACTGCGCTGCTAATTTACAAATAAGTGCTCTTTAAACTGATGTACAACACCAGGCTTCAAGGACCACAGTTAGATAAGGAGGGATTGCCAGCATGAAGCTGCAATGACAGGATTATTTAGAAAAATGCTGAGCAATAAATAAGCAATGGCATATACTTAGCTAACGCTTCTCTACCTGCCTTGAAGGCCCAAAGCACTTTGCAGTCACAGTCCCATTCACACACTGATGCCGGCTCCACTGCCTTTTTAAGTGAGATTAAGATGGGAATTCCAACGGTAAAGTCAGAGCAGTAATCTCTGAACGAGTAAGTGCGATGTGGTTTTAAAACAAAAAAACATGTACTCACCTCACTTCCTCTTCTTTGAGCCGGCGTGCAGCCTGCTTTGACTGTTTAATTTGCAAGTCCAGTCTGTGTAAGAAGTCTTTGGCTGACAGCTCCTCTGGCTGAGGCTGAGGTGGTTTGGACTCCTCTGGAGGAGGTGGGGAAGAAGGCGGCGAGGGTCCCTCGATGTCCTGTGTCACAACAGTCGCCTCCTGGCACGCTGTCTCACACTCCCCGTCGGGGGACTCCAGAGACAGTCCGTTGAAAATGAAGCGCTTCTCCGACACCACAGGAATGTTGAGGCTGTTCCTCAAGAAGATGCAGTCGTTGCTAAACAGTTTGTTGGCTCGCTTGATCTGCTCCATCTGGAACATGGAGGAAACCATAGAAATAATTTAAATAAATAACAGAAATCTTAATTGTTTTTTTTTTTTTTTAAATATGCTCCTTAGTCTAAGCAGCATAAAAAGGTAATTAATGACAGACTCCAATGAAAATTGTGTTTAACATGTTCTTTTGTCATTTTTTTCATGATGGAGGAAACATTTAAAGAAAAACTGGATATAAATTGTATTTCTGAGCATTTCTTTATTGAAATAACTGTAATTTAGGAGCAGACGACCAAAAAGTTGTCACAAGCTTCCTGCGGAGATCCATTATGATGCACTCACTTGCAGACTATTAGATCCATGAATGTCTTTATTTTCCTCGCCCAAACTTGGCCTCTGGCTCAAAACTGCACAGCTGGATAGCTCCAATATTGCTAACAACTTTTTGTCGCACCAGTAATGTTAGGCTGCAAGGTGTGAGGGGCTGTAAACTAGTAGGACAGCTTGTAAACAGATGGATGTTGGGAAGTAAGGGTGGGATTACTCCTGGCAAACGGTCCTAGCCACAACTCAGAGCCAAATTTCTAGTAAACAACTGCCACTCAGCAGAAAATCTGACCTTCAAAACAACCCTTATTTAAAATATTGTCTAAAAACGTCCTAGTTATAATTAAAAGACCACTGGGAACACTTTTACAATAGATCAAAAGATGATTATAGTGGGACTTTAAGTACGCCTGCACAATACATCACGAATGTATTGCGATATCAGCTTCTGAAACATGCGTGCAGTGCATAAGGACAGCAAAATTTGTGATCAAAAATACCGTAAATGTTTGTACATATGCTAAACCAACATTATAGCAGCTTGAAGTATTTAACAAATCAAATAGAGCACTTTGCACATTTGACCAATGGTATGGAGTCCTTTCATGTTAGATGCTCCTATGTAGTCAAGGGTCATTTGGAGCACAAGTTAAGTTGACTTTTATTTATATATAATAATATATAAATATGTTGCAATGAAGTAGAAATGTATTAGTTGTATTTTAGGTTTTTTTGTATGTATGTATGTACTTTGTGAATTCTGATTTGTGCAGCCCGACATTTAAAGCAAATAATCTTAGAACTTGTGACATAAATCTGTAACTTTTTGGAATTGAATGGAATGAGGGTGTGCACTTTTCTCATCGCTGTGTAAGGTCACAGGAGCATCAAGTCTGTGAAAAAAAAAACTGCAAGTGTGAGTTGAGATGATAGCATGGATGCATGTGAAACAATAAACACCTTGAAGGGGAACTAGAAGGCAGCTTCCTGTGCTTCTGTGAGCTGTCAAACCAACTGTGATGCACGCGTTTGATGAGACGTCTGTGGCCTCAAGACCGAGGCAAAAGCTCGATTTCAAGAAGAGTCAATAGAGCAAAGTGATGCCTTTGCGTCAACAAAATCACGCTGTGTTTGTCTGTATCAGAGAACTGCATTTTGTACATGTAATTCCACGCACACCAGCCTTACCGTAACGCCGTACTTGAGAGCAATGCCTTGAAGCGTATCACTGTCTGTAACCCGATGCTCTATGTATTTCTCCCCCAGGGAGGCCGTGACGCTGGCGGTGCTCCCGTACGAGCGGATTTTGGTGCGGGCTAGACTCTGGGACAGTTCGCTGTCAGACTCAGAACCGGACCTGGACCGAGGGAAAATGGGCTGGGCAAACCGTCCTCCCCCATCCCGCATCGGCAGCACGGGTGAGAACTCCGCCATCTTCTCTTGAATAGATAAAAAGCGCGGCTAAACTCCGGGTTAATGCGCCGGTAGCTTTAGCAACCCCAAACTGCTGATTTCATGCAACAAGAAAGTCCATTCCGGGTCATAAGGTGGCCCCCACACCGGCTGACTCGAGGCATGTTTAGGACACACATCTAGTTCACTTTTTTTTCCTATTGTAGCTCCGCTACGTTGACGTAAAAACGTAGGGAACGCTGTGACGTCTATAGGACGTATCAATAAATCAATTTCCGGTCACCCTTTCAAATTATTTTACACTTGTGAGAAAGAAATATAGAAACATTATGCATTTTTGCCACTCTTAAACGAGTTCCAACTCTTTAATATGAGAGCATCTACACGAAATGCCATTTTATTGTGCTTTAAAGCAACACTCGCAGTTGTTTTTAAATAAATAAAATCATTTCCGGTCACCTTTATCTACGAAGCTTTAAAAACTTTATTAACAAAACTATCTGTAACAAGTGACTTCACATCCAAATGATATTTAGTAGCATCCTTTGAAGATAATTTAATCGTTACCATTTGTTTTAGGTGACATCTGTTAGACATATCATAAGAAGCTATATTTTAAGATTGTTTAAATGCAACGTGCAATTCATGTGGTTTTCCAAACCCAAATAAGAACTAACAGCAATTACCATAGACATAGATTATCACTGATTTTACAGACTGTGGTAACTACAACAGATCAAACTCGTTTTTTAAACTGTCTTATGATCTTTAATTATTTTTTTAAAGTTTTTTTTTTATGTGATTTGCACTTTTGTGGCCATGTAACATTCACACATTGGCTTTAAAATTTACCAGCTGGTGCCAAATTGCATTCCTCAAGTTCTTGTATTTGACTTTGTGGAGTACTCAAGTTGTCATCCTCACCTGGTTGTCTTTTAGAAATAGCTACAGTAAGAAAAATCCCTTTTTTAAAGTCTTCAACTAAATCCAATATTGGTGAGTTGTGCATTATTTAGCAATTAGTTTCTTATCTTTAAACCTACAATAACCGGGAACATTTCTAAACTTCAATAAACTACTTCATGTTGCAGTACACAATACAGACTATTTGTTTACTGTTGTGATGCCCCTGGTGAAGATAAAAACAGTTAAAGTTTGATATTCATTACTGTTTGATCTCGAATTGGAGAGTTTAACCGCCTCCTGCTGCAGCCATCTGTGCAGTTCCTATTCTTCATGATCATTCATAAAGTACTGGTCGTTAGTAGCAAAGTTATTAAATATGTATAAATCAGGTTGGTAATTTTTTTATAATATAATACTCATTTCTGATCTAGTACAAATCATGTTTTTTTGTTTTTAATATGCAGAGATACAAAAGCTGCAGGTGTCACTTAGGGATGCACAGAATGTACCTACGTGAAACCTGATTCACCAGAGAAGAATTGCTCGGGAGCAACAAGTGGATTCATGAAATCTGAGGGAGTTATTTATGCAACAAGCTTCTCTTGGTCATAAATTGTGCAGTAGTGACCTCCCAGTCTGTCATTTTCTGATGTAAATCAGGTAATTCAATTGATGTAACGGCACAAAGAGAGAGATGAGGGGGTTCAAATGTATTAATATTTAATGATCTTCTCAATAAAATATGACACCTATTAGATTAAGGTTCAAATTGACAATTTTCTGATTTAATATTTGCTCCCTATTTTTAGTCATGACTCAGTCAGTTCATAATGCACCAGGTCTGACTGCAAAATGAGAGGAAAAGACTAAGCTCAACACAGGGAAAATGCAATGAGAAATTATTCTGAAAAAAACATTTTTTTTTTAATAATTAGGATAACAGCAGGAGACCAGAAGGGATTGGATTCCTTGTGTTGCTCAAATTCTTGCTTCAGTTCCAAAGAAACAATGGGAGAAAAATGCACAAAGCTTGAAAACAACAACTTCTGGTGTAACCATGACAACAATCTGCTTGATCCAACTTCAGCAGAAGCCCTGTCATCCCTCTTCTTCCATTCCTCTTTCCAGATCCTGCACAATTACAGCTTGTTTTGAATAAACAACAAGAAGATCTTGTTTAATATAAAGCTTTTATTAATTGTATTCTGCCATCTTTATATTTTTTATAGTTACTGTCATAGCTCTTTTGTTACTCCTGTTTTTTTTTATTCTTATTTAAATATGTTTTATTCAATTACTTTACAGTTAACAGGCAGTTTGTTGTTGAGAAACACAGGATAAGATGACCATATGTTTACAGGATGTGATCACTGTGCTTTTAATGCCCCCTCTGTTCTGTACTACCTTTTCTTATTAATTACAGGATGATTAAAAAAAGTAAAAAAAATAAAGTAAAAAAAAAATCTTCAAGTCATCCTTTGTCGGTGTTCTACTGACTCCTACTGGATAGTTGAAGTAGATACTTTCAGCCCATGGAAGGTTCAATCATTTACTAGTCTGGAAACTTTTTAAATAAAACAGACCCGTAGGATGTTGTTGCTTACATGATAGAATTAAGTCTTTGATAATGTTTACATGACAAAAAAAGATTATGTGTATAATTGACACAGCTATTTTCCAGCTGTCCGTTTACTGGAGATTGAGCCCAGGGGCCCTGAGCTGTTGGGGCACTTGAGCACGGTGGTGAATGACAGCAAAATACAGAGTAAGTGGAATCGGACACTCAGGATGTGTGCCTGTGTCTGACAATTAAAAAAGAAGACTGCAACTGAGATCTATGAAATAATTGCTGGATATGACTGACATGTGGGTCAACCAATCAAAAGCCTGCATCAATGTCAAACAGTTTAGTTGCTGCACCACAAAGTTGTGTTTATTCAAAGTAATAAGGGTGTGAAAATGTCAATAAAAAGTAAAAGTGAATAAAAAACCTAAAACATTAGTGATAAGACAAGGATGCATTAGGCTATAAAAATGAATGAATAAATAAATAAATAACCCACATAAACTTCTAGAAATTACTTTGAAAGAAAACTTTTTAATATTTTGATATTTAATTCTTTAAGAATCTATTATTTGGCTTTGTATTCACTCCAAAAATATAATATTCATTAAATATTTAAGAGATAAGGCAGAAAAACAATTTACTTCAAATGAAATGGAAATGTCCTGCAAAAAACAACAAAAAAAGAAAAACTGCTAAATAAATCCTTTAAACAACCAGAAGCTGGAAGTTCATATAATCGCTCTATATCCTCCTTGAGATATCTGGCATTGACTGTGATTGTAATAGTAACCCTGCATCAAAATATATATATTTAACATTACCTAAATGCTTAAATCAGCTTATTACAGTAAGATCAGATTCTTTTTCTCCTCTACTGAAACTCTTTAACCTTTCAAATGATTGTAGCACACGGCAAAAACGTCACCCGTACATGACGGCTCATGACAAATATTCTTTCTTGTTTGGTTAAAAATCATTAAAAACAATCAAACAAACAAAAATATGAATTCGAATTAATCCTTGAGAAATATCGAACTGTCTTTAAAATGGTGAGAAAGAAACAACACGTAGTGATAAAGTCCAAGTATACCACAGTATTACCACCAGAGGGCTTTACAGAGCTAATATATTAGATTGCTGCCTTTTGATTCCTTTATTATAAAGACTGTTTATTGCTTTTTCAGAAGAGTTAAAGAAGAAATCGACTGAAAGCTTCAGCGATCAAGGTTTCATGTACTTGTCTGACTAACAAAAACTGCAAAAATTCTGATTTACTACCTTCAGGGTTGGGGTTTAGATAGAAAAGAGATTTTTTTCAACTTGAACATGATTCTTCTCTCCATAAAAAATCAAAAGTTTAAAAGACAGTCTGATCGTCTGCTACAGGTGAGACTTTGGTCTGACCCCGCAAGTCAGACACCTACAGTCTGATTTCATCCCACAGATGCAAGACTTCATTAACTGCCAAAGAAATTTCTGCTCATCTTTCTGTTTCACAACTAAATGATTACTCGAACTTCTAAGATCTTTTCTTATAGAAATGACCTTCATCATGCCATGCTTCCATTGGCTGATGCCTTCATGCAGAAGCTCATGAATGTGTCAAAAAACCAAACTAAACTCAAAAGGGTTTCTACTGGATTTTCAAAGACTGCTTCAACCAAAACAGTTCCAAATTCTGACCTCAGGTTGCACAATAATGGTTGATCAGGGTTGTTTATCATTTTACATTTTGAGCTAACACTTTCAGTTATGAAATGACAAAAGGTTTTTTGTATGTGTGTGCTGCACATTGAATGCTGAGTCTAATCTCCCTTAAAGCTTCATCTTCCAATTGACAGATCCTCCCCCTGACTTAAATCTAAATATAGACTTCTGTCTGAACGTTAAAAACAAGCTTATATGCTGACACCCCCCCCGCACAGGCAAGTCAATGCACTGTGGTAATCAACATGTCACTATCTTGGAGTTCTTGTACTATCTCAGAGTAAAAAGAGGAAGAGTGATCCACCCATCTTCACCGGCTGAAGTGCAGCCAGCACTGCAGCAGTCTGGCACAGGAAGCAGAGGATGGAGTCATATCCATGACATCAACTCTCAGGCATGTTTAAACAAATCTGAAAACTGGATCTGATTAAAACCTGCATCTATTGGCCATTTAAAGAGCTACTTGTAGTGCGGGACGTCCACCGTTGATGTAATGCTAACATAGCTCATAAAACATCATCATTCCTAAGATGGAAAAATCAGTGATCAGTCTGTTAATAATTAAAGGATCACAGAAATTCCCCCTCTGGTTTTATCATCTGTTTTTTATCGGGTTTAGATGCGTCACACACAAACCAGCTGGGTGGCATCTTGCACTTTTGGGGCTAACCAGAGAAATAGTTTTGTTTTCTTCAAATAGTCATCAGATCAAATCTGCAAACTAAAAAGTCCTGCAGCCTCACTTTGGTTTTGCATCAAATGCAAACCACAAAGCAAAGTAGGCAACACAAAGCGCACACAAAGCAGGACAAAATGTTTGACAAATTGATATTTGGGCTTAAACAGAACAAATGCTGCACTTGAAAAGCAGAACATGCAGAAAAGTATTGTTTTTTGATCACACTTTATACATTAAAAAGAAAACTGGATTTTGGGGGGAAAATAATGTATGTATTTCATCACAACATGAAACTGTTGCACATACAGGATGCTTTCTACTACTGTAATGGACTAGAACAATTTAAAATGAGCTAAAATTATACATTTCCTCAAGGTATTTTAATCAACAAACTAACTCCAACTAAAGCTGAAATAAAACACAAGACAGTATTACATAAAAACATTTATTGTAGAGAATGTCTTATATTTAGCAGTGCTTTTAACCAGTTGAGTGTCCTTATAATACAGTTACTTTGTGTGAACACCTGGGTTTTAGAACAAAAAACAGAATCTCAGCAGTGATTTATGAGGTTATGCAGTACAGACTGTATGCATCCATCTGTAAATGTACAGTTTTAAATTTGAGATGGTACTGTGCAGTAAAAAATACAATATAGGAATTGCAGAACACCAATAAGCCCCACAAAGAAGCAGTTTTCCATTTGAACGGACAGTTCACAGGAAAAAAATAAAGGAATGTGTGGAAAAAAAAAGTTTCTTGAGGAAACACGGCAGATAGAAACACGGGAAAAGTGCATTGTTATAAAACTTCCCAAGAACAAAACGCTGGAAAAAGAAATGTTTTGGTTAAAGAAACAAAACATTGTGGAAAAGTCATGCCAACACACTGTTCCAATAAACGATATATACAAGTTCAAGTATGGCCTGAATCAATCGGGTTTAGAAGCACGTTTGTGTGAGCAAAAACCTGTAATTTGATGCAAACAGACAGCATCACCACGATAGCTCGCTATTACCTATTTCTGGTGGAATATATTGAAGCGATTGAAGTGAAATCTAAGGATTTCTGGTTATGGTTCCAAACTTATGCATTCTTCTCAAGCCTCGCAGAAATGAGCGATGAGTTCTACTAAAATCGAGGGACGAAGCAAAGAAAACTTTGATACATTTGTGTTAAACATTGAATGCATTGGTCTTTGGCATAATGGAGCAAACAATGCTTTAACTGGAATGAATATCAACGTTTTGTGTTACAGCTCCATCTTTGCTGATTAAAACCCATGAAGTTAGAGAACACATTTGAACAGTCTCAAACAAGATATTTAGAGCATTAAAACATATGAATAATTACAGTATTTATTTTACACAAAGCCAGGGGAAGGCTTTGAACCAACTTAAAGTCGCATTTGGTCTTAATTTGTTTAGGAGAGCAGAACAAAGTGGTTGTCACATCAACCTTCACAATCTCTGCTCATCTCCGGTTTTAGCATTCTTCTGTCAACACAGCGACCTGCCTTTCACTTTCTGAAGATACGCTTAGAGACAGTTTACACTCCGTAGGATTTGCTGCTTTGATGCAAGAATTTGACTAGAATCTGTATAAGAAAATATATAGGGGACTTTAGTTGATCTTTGTTACTTGGTTGTGATTCGTTGATTAGATAATAGCTTTGTATAACAAAAAAGAAAAAAAGCAAGTGGTATGTCTGAACATAATGTGAAGGCTCAAAAAAGAAGCTGCTGAAATGGAAAGTACTAAAAAACCTAATAAGATTTACATCTTCAAAAACATAAGAAAAACAAACCAAAAAAAGTGTGAACATGTAAATAGGAGAGGGCGTTTTTTTCCAGTTTGTTCCCCTTCTTCTCAGATGCATGTTCTGGACCGGCGCCTTGCCCCGCAAGTTTGGCACAAGACTAGAGTTTCCGCACAGTAAGACGAGGCGAGGACGCCGCCTGGAAGTATTCCACACCATGAGATGAAAAACTGACTTGGCTGGAAGAAAGGTTGGCCTTCCACCTCTACAGGTCCTTTTCCAGTCGCCTCCTGCGCACTAGAGGGAGCAACAAACCACATAAAGGTGTGAGGTGCCGAAAACAAAGTTTAAAAACATTGTTTTATTATTCTAAAACTACACACTAAAGACATGAGAAAGCATGCATCTTAACCAGGAGTCTTTCCAAATGCTTGTTAGTTCTCCATGAAGAAGTGAGTCACCATGAGCAACAGTCAGAATTTACAACAGCGTGTGTCAGCATGTACAGAAACCCAGAGGTATGATGTCATCACCACGCGGTGCTCATTTTCAACCCGTTATTGCAGTGAATGCTTCATTCAAACACTGTGAGAGAAGTCATTGTTATCGCTGATGCCTCGTCACACCCATGCATCAGACCTGTGCTATCGCAGCTCTGACAGGGGGAGGGGCTAAAAGAGAGAGTAGAGGTCACTTGTGTCTTAAGGAAGAAACAGATGTTTAACGAGCTTTCCACAAAAACTGCCCCAACGTTCCCATGATTCCACAGCATATGAAAACACTTGGAGACTTTTTTTGAGTGTGTGTGTGTGTGTGTGTGAAACATACCCAAGTCGTTGTTCTTGGTGATAGCTGCAGCCGCTCTGGACCGAGGTCCTTGTTGAGTAAAATGGTAACCGAACTTCACTATGGTGTTGTTTTCTTCCAACATCTTAGCGATCTCCATCTCCGCAGTGGTGCCCAGCTGCTGCCTCTGAAGTACACAAAAATCCACACTTAAGACTCAATTTAATCAAAAAAAGACTTATGTCATTCAGTTTCTAAATCCAAATCAAACGTACCCAAACCAAACAGCAGTGAAGTAATTTACTTTAAAACTTTTTTTTTTTATTCTGCAAATTAACTTCCCCTCTGATCCCTTTTACTGCAGAAAGTAGACAATGCGGCATTTAATCCAGATTAGAAGTGACAGAGTGACATTAAAACTGTTTTGGAATACTGATCCCTCGTTTATCACAGGGGTTGCGTTCTAAAAATAACCCTGTAATAGATGAAATCGCAAAGTGGAATTATAGATGTCTTTAAGCTGTAAAAACCCCCTTCCTACATTTTATACACTTTTCCCAAACATACATTAATATTTTTACACTTTTTTGTTTTGTTTAAGCACTCTCAAAGTTCAAACCTTCCTAAAAAAAAAACCAAAGATCTGATTGCAAAAAGGTATAAGTGTTGAGCAGAATGCATTCTGTAAGGGAGACACGGCATGAAGGAAGTTGAATGACAATGGCTTATAATCTATCAGGACGCAAAACAAAGTGCACCGTTTAAAAAGTTTGCAAATTTACACTGAAAATAAATCTGAAACAGAGCCACTGTGAAAGGTGAACCGTGATAAACCAATATAACGCTAAACTTGAGGCCTAAAAACAGTGTTTACTTCATTTCTGCATTGTCTCAATAGGTGAGGTAGGTGTACAGAGGGTGGAAACCAGCAGGCTTTTGGAGAATCAGCTGCTGGAACCACCTTTTAAACTTTGTGCAGACCACACCCCATCTATGAAACTGAGCTGTGATATGCAGATAGCAAAACAAAATGTTTCAAGGAAAAGAGCAGAAAACTGCAGCTATTCACAGAACTAATAGAACACACAAGAAGTAAAACATCATTTACCAAAAACAGTTACATTTTCAAAGACACACCAGGAGAAAAAATGTAACCTTTGAAAGATAGATTTTATGGTACTGCTCAAATCAAACAAGCTAAAATCGGAATATATACATATTCACATTGACGTGTCTATTGTAAAAAGTATTACGGGACTTCCTTAAAACAAAAGAGATTTCCACTTCTGTCGGACTGGTCTTTTTTCATGTTTTCTACAGGAAATGCCTTGTTAACACTTAAAAGACAACTTGATTCCATCAGGAGTTGGAAGTTTACATTCCACACACACACGCACAAGCCACGGCAACCTACATCTGAGTGCGGCTTTAGAAAGAACAACTAATTAGCATGTCATGCCCCACCTGGTTGTCAATCTTGATTTCTGTGAGAGTGTCGTTGTCTCGCAACGCATCGACCAAAGCCTGCACTCCAGCGCCAGTGATGAAGTTTGACTCCAAGTTCAAACTTTTCAACGTCTTGTTCTCCTGGAGCATGTCGCTAAAAGCCTGGGAGATGGAGGAAGAGGAGGACAAGAATACACAACAACACGAGTGTAAATTCAGAGCTGCCATGTGTAAACAAAGCCATTAAGAGCCCACAGACCCTCCCTCCATCTCACCACAGCAACCGGGTCATTACTGCGTGTTGCCGCCAGACTAAACTTGGTGACATGCGTGTTCTTCTCCATTGCTTTGGCAAAATCTTTTAATGTAGGAATAGGAATGTTCTATGAAATCAAAAGACACAATGTGATTAGTCAAGAGTGTAACAGTCATAGAAACACACAGAGAGCTCTCGCTTCACCTTTATGTTGTTGAGGTTGACTTCTTTTAAGGAGCTGTCGTTGCTTTTTATCCTCTGGAGAGTTTCTTCCACATTAGTGGGATTAGGCGGCTCATCAAACACTGGGTTCATCTTCTCCCCTTTGATCACATCTGGAAACAAAAGGCAGCACAGGCCAAAAGTTTAACTTTATGTGAACTTCTCAACAGTGTCAAGTTCCTCTTTCTACTCACTATTGTGGCCCTCTTTAGCTCCAGTTCCGTCATACGCCTGGGTACTGGTGACCAGTGTGTGAACTCCCAGGATCGCTGCAAACGAGCAAAGGAATTAAACCACATTTGGATGGCGTAGCAGTGAAGTAGTGTCTTGCTGAAAAAGTCGTTCTAACAGAATGGGCCACAAGAAAGGCTGGGAGAATGGAGCTTTCTTTCCTGTTTCTGCCAAGTTCTGGCTCCAAATTCCTTTTCAATGACACTCCCCAGGAGAATTCAGCTTCTTGAAGCTTTTTGCCTACAACATTTGCATCTATTTTTACCTGCTAGATCGCACAGCTCTGTGTCTGTGGCACTGGACAGAGCCTCCTCCAACTCTGGATCCAGGTTTGTCACCTCCTCCTGACGGCTTTCCATCGGCTTCTCCTTGGGAACAAAAACTTTGCCTGGAGAGAAAGGACAGGCAGGTTTCAGGAAATAAGCAAGTAGATTTTTTAAAGACCCACTCCTATGAAAATGGTGTTTTTAACATGTTGTGGCAGCATTTTCACTTGTACAGTATATGTATATAAATGTATGTTTATAAAAATGTAAAAAATAATTTAAGATCAAAACTGCATTTCTAAGTATTTCTTTATTCAAGTGGTGTTGGATCAGGAGCAGATGAAAACCGGATGTTTGAAAAAGTTTGTGACGCAGCGACTGACATGGGCGGGTCAAAGTCTTCCTTTTCAGCCACAATTCTTAAGCATCCACTTGCAGACTGTGCCGTCTGGCTCAAAACTGTACAGATCAATGGCTCCATTATCGCTTGCCAATTATTGCAACACCAACATTAGCTTGAGCTTGTGAGGTGCTGTGAGCTAGCGGGAGAGAGTGTAAACAAACGGATGATGGGAAATTTATCAGGGCCAATTCCAACAGTCCAGCCCACAACTCAGATGCGGATTTCTGATGAACTCCAGCCATGCTGTTGAATATGTGTCTTAAAAAAACAACAGGCTTTTTGATTTTTGGCTAAAAACTGTATAATAATAATTAAAAGACCACTGGGAATGATTTTATAATAGACAAAAAAGTTTGGAGTAGGATTTTAAAGCATTCATAGAGAGAACTTGGATGCATACAGAGAAGGAGTGAAAAATAAAGTCTGATGTTTTGAGTTTAATGTTGTTGCATCATAGAGGTTTTTTTTTAAATCCAGAGTGACTTCTTTCAGTGCTTTAGGCATGGTCATGAGACAACATTAAGAAAGTGGAGATCTACAAGCAAATAGGTTCCTGAAACACAGAGACTGTCTAAACAGGAAGCTAAAAGAGTTTACATTATTTTAAAGCACTCACATTTTACTATTATCTCTGACTGGCGTGCAAATGATTTGCAAAGCGTCACAACATAGATATGAGCTTTACAAAAGCAGTAGAGTTTTGGGCTGTAATACACAATGGCTTGTAAAAGTGTTCATTCCCCATGAACTTCTCCACATTTTCTCACATTACGACCCAAAACATAAAAATATTTTATTGGAATTGTATGTGAAAGACCAACACAAAGTGGCACAAACATGTGAAGTAGAAAGAAAATTATACGAGAGTTCAATGTTTTCTTTACAAATAAAAACCGGAAAAGTGCAGTGTGCAAAAGTATTCAGCAAAACACAGAGAAGTTGAACAGGTATGAATACTTCTGCAAGACACTGTATATTCATTTAGCAAGAATAGCATATGCAGAGTTTATTCTATATTTAAAGACCCACTCTATCCAGCTGCACAGTTTTGAGCCAGATGCCCGGTCAGACTGGACAAACGAAGACACACATGGATCTAGTCATCTACAAGTGGATGCATCAGAATGGAGTGGAGCTGGTGGCCCACCCAGTTTACTTTCTCCTTTACAAATAAGCTCTTTTGTCAAACTGTTTTTTTTTATCTGCCCCTAATTCATAACAATTT
This sequence comes from Oryzias celebensis, assembly GCA_014656515.1. Classification (NCBI taxonomy): domain Eukaryota; kingdom Metazoa; phylum Chordata; class Actinopteri; order Beloniformes; family Adrianichthyidae; genus Oryzias; species Oryzias celebensis. Next base: position 22,551,384 of record BNCR01000003.1, on the reverse strand, counting down.
GATTTAATCAGAAATGCAACTTTAAGCTTCATTTTCTTTATATAGATGTTTTCTATCATCAGAAAATCTCACAAGAACATGGTAAAAACACCAATAACACAACTTTCATCAGAGTGGGTCTAAAAAAAATATTCCACCTGAGTTCTAACATTATGATTTAGTCAAGAAATAATGGACTAATACGTCAAATAAGAAGGAAGTGAGCACATTAGAAATGTGTATAGGAAACAGTAGGTCTGCTGTGGCAATACACAACATTAGTGGTTCAGTCAAGCTGAATGAAGTCCAACTATGACAACTGCAGTTCTGCTCCAACAACCAACCTCATGCAAGAAACGGAAAGTCCAAAGGAAGCAGCAGAACAATGAATGGGGTCTAATCTAAAAAGCACTGCTGGTTCAACAAGCGCTTCCAGATGACAGAGAGACAGTCCACAAGATGCCATTCTACAAGCTTGCTTCAACTGTTTACCCCCCCACATTCCCTCTTTCTAAATTCAAACCAGTCAAACAGTTGAAACTGGTCCCACGGTGGGGGCTCTGGCACTTCCTGAAAACCAGCAAACAGTAAATACAGTCATTAGGCAGCTTTCAGAGCCAGCCCCTCTGTAGTCACATTTAACTCAGAGGATGTAAGGAAGCAGAGGGACACAAAGCTTAAACCCCGAGAGTCTGGCCATCTTTAGAAGTCTGTAGAAACACGCGTTGTACTTATGATTAACCCTATAAGGAAGTTTCACCAGACAACAATCAAGACCCACTCCAATGAAAATGATGTTTTTGTTTTTAACATGTTCTTGTAGTATTTTTCTCATGATAGAAGACATATATAGAGAAAATTAGGATTAAAACTGCATTTCTCAGTATTTCCTTATTCAAAGTGTTCCAAATTCAGATGTGGACAAAAAAAATCCAATTTGAATAAGCTAGTAGTTGTGATGTAGAAGCTACAACAGCAAGTCATAAGCTCCCTGCACTGCTCCATTCTGCTGCATCCACTTGCAGACAAATTCATCCATGTACATCTTCATTTACTTCATCTGAGCTGGAATCTTGCTCAAAAAATTGTAAAGCTTGATCGCTCCAAAATTACTTGCCATTTTTACTGCACCAAAAATGTTACAGTTGAGGTTTTGAGGGGCTTTAAGATAGTGGGAGAGAGTGTAAACAAAAGGATGATGGGAAACGAGTTCAGGCTTACTGCGCACCAATTGTCCCACCTACAACACAGAGGCAAATTTCTGATGAACCTCTGTTACTTCGCAGAAATTGTCTTATAAAACAAAGGTTTTATTTTTTATTTTGGCTAAAAACTGCATAATCACGATTAAAAGGTCACTGGGAGTTGTTTAAAAACAGATCAAAAGATGACTGGAACAATCAACTTTTCCTCAGACAAACAAAAAAGGAAATTGATTTAATTTTTAGATTTTTAGAAATGAAAAAAAAAACATAAATTTTAAACAGTCATTAATAGAGATGCATATATTGCTGTGGGATAGCATCTACAGAAACAGATGTCCCCTCCATATGAACAGGAGATCTCTACATGCTTTGACACTTGACACTATGCGGGTGTTTTCTCTTTCAGATTCTGCCTGACAAAACTTCCATGTGTTCACTTTCAGGTTTGGAACTACTGCCTTTGTTCTTCTTCTGCAGCTTTAAAATGCAGCCAACAAATCGCCTTCTATCAAATAAACGTCAAAGACATAAACAGAAACCTGGCTACTATCCATCACCCACCACTGTGTCCTCTTTCCCACTCTCATGCTCACGTCTAATCAAGAAAGCTCGAAAATGCTGACAAGGACAACGGAAAATTTGAAACAAGTAGATTCCTACTGCAGCAGTTGCCATGACGTTTGCACATTTGTGTATTTTTGTTTTCCGCTGACACATCCATCAATGAAAGTACAAGCGCAAACATTCAAGGCTACAAAATTAATCAGCAGGAGGGGTGCAGCATAGCAAGTGGAGGTGAAACAACTACATTCCACAGACCCACTGAAATCCATCATGCCGCTCCTTTGAGGGAAGAAAGAAAAACATGCGGCTCAAACTCACACAGCACTATTTCTAATGTGTTAGTTCAGAAACAGACATCACTTTTATTTATATTTTCTCTTCAGTGAGGGAGTAAATCTAAAATCCCTTGAGATCCAAAAGAAAACTGTCTTCCTCTGTAAAAAGGAAGTACTACAAAGTGTTCCAGCATGTTTTAATCACTTTTTTGTTATTTTAAGAAGAAAAACAAGTGATAGTTTCTAACAGTATTACACAGTATTAAAAATAGCTCTCTAAAGGATTCATTTTTTCCATAACAATGAGCAAATGGTTGCATGGCTGTAACTAACTTAGACTCCTTGGACAGGTACAGCTTCACTAGTGGAGCTTTCCAGTATACAGACTAAAGCCTCCTGACTAACCCCTCTTATGCCACATGCACGGTTCCTGATTGACCTTAACTGTTAGCAGCACTAAGGACAAACGCTGCTTAAAACAGGCTTAAAAAAGTGGAGAACACCAAGTTCCATCAACCTCAGGGTGTATTCAGACTGGCAAAATCATTTGGTCCGAGTCCACTAATTTGTTTCGGATTAGATTGCGTTTGGTCTGGATTCAGACTGGCATCTACGGGAGATTTCTGTTTCGGACCAAAACGTGTAAACAAAACCATGTGACTAAAGATCTCTGCAGTCCTTGGCCAGAAAGTACGAGGCAGGTCAAAACGACAAGTGAATGCCTAAGGAGCGGTACTTTAAAATCCTCATCGGGATGGTTAACTTCAAAACTTTATATGTCAATGACCATTTTTGAACGTCAGGAACAACAATTCTTACTTGTCACTTTGATATGATGGAGACATGCTGCAAAACGGCTGCTGGCAAGAAGATGTGCCCTGTATATCTTTCTATCATGTAGCTTCACTCTTTATCAAGCCAACAGACAACCGATTAGTATCAAAATGTTTAATTAGTACCACAATTTCTATTTTAATTAATTCAAGGCCATGAAATAACATTTTGTTGCCAGTTTCACTATTTCGTAACTGAAGAATGCTACAAAAGATGACTATTTCTGTTCAGTTTTAACTACTTCTTGGCCTTGAAGTAGTATTTTGTTCACCCATGTAATCTGTTCTGTGGCAACAATAATGTTGTTCACACGTTTTCACTATTGTGTGGCCACAAGTTAGTATTCAGTTGCCCGTTTTAACTATCTCGTGTCTACAATTGATCCTTTTTTGTGTACTATGTCATCAGACAGGCTCCATTCATTGGTGCTACAAACAATGGAGTACTTTAAATAATTGTGAAAATCAAAACAAACATCAAAAACTATGCCAAATTATACGTTACAGATGCTTTTTCAAGACTCAAGTTGAAACAAATATATTTAGGACACCCAGACAGTTAAACTGTATACAATTATCTAATTGATTATCAAACTCATTTATAAATACAGCTTTGAATAATAAACTCTTGAACACCTCATTAATATCTACCTAACAGACGTTTTCATTTACAGCCCAATATATGCTGATGATGCTTAGTAGTAGACATGCTGTCTGCCACCCATTCTGGACATCTAGGACTACTATGTGATAACAATCTTTAATAATGAGAGCAAGGTGCAAAAAGCACATCAACACTGACATTTTAGATGATTCTTTAGGTTACGCCACCCAAACATAAGCCCATGCTGTCTCCCAGCTGATTTGGTACATAAGTTAACATATAAAAAATAATAATACATTCAAATTTGAAGTAAAAATTTAATGAAATGAAAGATTTAAACATTTAGCAAAAAATGCAGAACGTGGAAACAATATTTGTGATAAAGTTGTTTCTATGTGACTTTGGGGGTCCAACATTCAACCCAGCTCCCTTTTCTTAGAGGAGAACCCTGAGGAGGGTTAGCTACTGAAAGAAGTTTCCATCAATTTCTTCTTTTAATAATTAAATTAACTGAAAAAAAAGACTAATCAAATTTGAAAATTCAAAAAAACATTTTTAAATACCATTGTACAGACACAGAATGTGTATTTAAAAAGATGATATTTGCTTTAAGTTTTAAGTGTAAACAAAAAAAATCCCCTTCAAACTAAAAGCAGTGTACAGCATGCATGAGTATTAAAGCAGATGGATCAGATTAACTAACTCTGATGAATATTTACTTCTGTTTTTAGTGCTTTCCTTTAGCCTTACTAAACAACTTTCCAACAATGCCATTTCAAATTATCATCACATTACCAGATTTGACCTTTGTTTAACATAAACAAGCAAAATGTAAGCTAGTGACAACAATAGTAGACCTAGATAACAAAAGAGGATTCCTGACATCATCAATAAACAACATTTAAACAGATGAACTGACCTTAAAAAATTAAAACCTTAAACACACCTTTTTTCTCTCCAGTGAAGGGCACTATGTCATCTCTGTCTTTGTACTCCATGGCTTCCTTCTCGAGGTATTTGAGAAGGCGGTCCCTATCAAACGGCCCCGTAGCACCTTTATTTGTCTGGTCTTTTTGCCGTAAACCAGCCGGTAGCAGAGCATTCTGGGAAGAACAAAACACAAAGTTAGAAGAGTACTTTAAATCTTTTTTTCACATCACTTCTATGGTTTAAATCTGATTGAGATATTTCTTCTGCATCTTAATCTAAAATCCAACACTTGACAGGACATCTCCACAAAAACAACTGCTTTACAAACCAGTTTAACTTGTTTCTAGACTTGAACCAAAAATTCTTCCTTCTGTAAACTTTGTGAAGGTGAACAAATAAGAGAGGAAACTTGGATGCTTGATGACTCAACCTGCTATCATCAAATACAGAAGCGTTTTTCCAACCAGTGATCCTCAAGGTCACCCTCCTGTATATTCTCTCAATATCATTCCTGGCCAAGCCTTTACTGATAACCTGAATCAGGGGATTTTTAGTCAGAAGCTAGAAGTGGCCAGGATTTCAAACTAGTACCCTCTATTGAATCAGTACCTCCTAGCTTCTGACTAATGGGTGTAACATAAAGAAAAACATACAAGAATCAGCTGATTTAACACCCACTTCATGGGTTTTGGATTTATATGAGTAATTTTAAAAGTTGCATGTCATCTTGAACTACGCTCACATTGGCCTCTGCAATGCACATTCAAGCAGCCACTTTCAATGAATAGTCTATGTAAACACACGTAAATGTGTGTTTCGGGCTTCTGTGTTCAAAACCTTCGTGTTCACGTGTCACTACACAATTTTCGGACTCTGTGAACAAAATGCACTGCCATTGAATTATATGACACCAAGTCTTTCATATATCAGAAAAAAAGCTGTGGAAGAAAAAGCCTGGAGCAAGATCAGCGAGATCTGCACCACTTCAACATTTCACAACAAGCCTCTTCCAACTGTAGTACAAGCATTAGTTTTAAGGTAGCAACAGTCATTTAATATCAAATTAGCATGTGAAAATAGCCATAAGCATCTGCGTTGTTTCCTTTTTTTATTGCATATTTTTCCATTGATAACATTCCTTCTCACAGGAAGTTCCTCCCACTAAGGAGTCTTGGAGACTTCTAAGTGGGAGTCCCTGAGGCCTTACCTCGGGATCCATCTCCTCAAGTGCGCTTTCCAGCTGTTTGAGCTCCTCCGCCGATAAGTTGTTGAGGATTTCATCTTCATCTAGATCCTTGTACTTGCTGAGATCCTTCTTATAAGACAACGCCATGATGGCTATAAATTGCCAAGAAAAACTAAACAGGAGCCACTTGTTCTTGCTCCAGGCCACTGAGCAACCTGAGGGACAAAAAAAAAAAAAAAAAATCAGAAAAACAGTTTTTCATGAGTGACAGAATACAAAATTCCTAAAAACCAAACAACCACAACAGACTATAGAGAACCGGGGCACACATTGTTCATCCCCTCCCTCTGAAACAATAAGCACAGCTGGATTTAATAACAGCCCTGCAATGATGCAACACATTCAAGCAGCTGCAACGGGGGGAGCTTTCTCAGGATCCAACACAACTCCCATAAGATTCACATCAAAAACTAAGCTTGTATATAACTATTTTGCCTTCGTTTCTGCATCGAAGAAGAAGCAGGACAAGCATTTAATCTGAGCATACGCCTATTAACTTACAAAACAGTTAACATTTTAAATAAAGTTTAGATTCAAGTGAATTTTACAGTCTCAATCTATACCTTGTCAAAAAAAAAAGAGTTTAAACCTGCAGTTCCCTTTAGTATGCCAAAGTCCACACACAAATGACCTCATCTTTTCCAGCTTCCCCACTGTAACTATAAAACCACACATGAACACAAATACATCAACAAAAGAAAAAAAGTTTTAGCTTTAATAATAAGTTCTTAGGAGATTAATGATCTTTTTTTTCCACAGCAGAGAACTGTCAAGGGAGTCAGACAACCCGAGAGCTCCTCGTGTTTGGCTTCTTGTTCTCACAATCTAAGCTCTGTCCAGTGCTAATGCTTCAGCGCTCCCTTTGCATTAGTCCACTGCACACATTGATGTATGAAATTATGACAGGAGGAGAATGTTTGACTGCCAGCAGATGGAGCCAAGCTCAAATGTCACTGATGACTTTAATGAAAGCGTTTGAATATATTGACATTTGATGGAACCAACTATGCATGGGACTACAGTGTCATGATGGTGCAGTCACAACAGATCAATGTGCAAATCTACCATACAAAATTTTATTATTACTTATGCAAACAGAGGGGAAAAAAAACTAAAAGTTAGGAAAGCAAACCAAAAAGATTTTACATTTGGGATGTCTTCGTGGGATTTTCTGTGAACTTCAATCAGAATCTGAGATCAAATCTGGAACAATTTGAATCGATCCAGAGACAATGTTTGAATCAGAAAAATATGATCCTGTACAAATATTTGCTTTAAAGTTCAAATCTGAAGAAAAATGTTATTTTTTGGTGTTTTTAACATCTTCTTGTAGCATTTTAATCATGATGGAGGACATATATAAATAAAATCAAGATTAAAACTGCATCCCTGTGCATTTCTTTTTTCAAATCGCGATGAATCAGGAGCAGATGAGAAAATGTCTTTTGAAAAAACCTGTAGCTCCCTGCTCCACACCAGTCTGATCCATCCACTTGCAGACAAATAGATCCGTGTAAGTCTTCATTTTCCTCGTCTGAACTGGCATCTGGCTCAAAACAGTATATATGGATAGCTCCAATATTGCTGGCCATTTTTGTTGCACCACTAAAGTTAGCTTGTGGTTGCGAGGGGCTGTAAGCTAGCAAGAGAGAGTGTAAAGAAAGGGATGATTGGAAAATAAGCACAGGCTAACTCCACGCCAAATGTCCTGCCCACTACCCAGGGGTCAATATCTGAAGAAGTCCTGCTGCTCATTAGAAACTATGTCCTAGAAAATACGTTTTTTTTAATTATTATTATTTTGGCTAAAAACAGCCTAATCATAATTAAAAGACCACAGGGAACAATTATACAATAGATCAAAAGATGATCAGAGTGGGACTTAAAGAGTGTATCCTACAGAACAAAAGAAACTACAGAACCAATGAACTTTTAAAATTTAATTTAACAAGTAGATGCAATCCTATTAAATTATTTTTTGTTAGTTTTGAAAAAAATCAGCATCTGTCAACATAAAAACATGCTGGGATCAATTAACTGTTCTTTTCCAAAGGGAAATGCTTTTTCCTTTATTATCTTGTGCGAGATGTCCAGAGGAATGGAAAATATTTTTGAGTGTTTACAGCCCCTGGAGTTTCCGGAATCAAAACATATTGCTAAAATTAATGTCGAGAAAAGAAGGTAAAAAGTCGCATGCTAGACATCCTACAAAACAGAAGAGTTACTGATCACAGCATTTTAGCGTCCAGCTTTCTCCGGTGTTAAGTTTCAACTGCATTTCACTGACCACATTAAATAAATAATGCCTTCCCTGTACTTTGAGTGTGTCGACAGGAGTAATGGACCATGCAGACTGAAATACTCGTGGTAAAAGTGTGGGCTCGGGCTCAGGCCCAGGTGGAGAGACACAGAGGATACATTAGACCAATCTGATTGCTTCCTTTCTCCTTCTCCACTCTGCTAATCCTTGAAGACAACAGATGGCTCAAAGTCAATAATACTTCAAAACCTGTGTGTACCACCTTGAGTCCACCCTCATTTACCTGTGAACTAAACCATAAAACAGCTAAACCTTCGGTGGTAGCCTACATGTTTAATCCTTTTCTATCCGATAATATCTGTTAGTTATACGTGATTTATCTGTTACCATGTGTTTTTTTAAATGTTATTTTTAAATCTATCAAATAAATTGCTTTTTTTTAAATCAAAGATAAAAATACAAGTTATTTGTCATTATAAGTACACTTCAGAAAAACACTACTGTCTTTCCAGTTGTGATAGCTTTTGGAACTATAATAGATATTATTATTTAATGAAAAAAATAATGTTTTCCTTTTTGCAATTCAAATTCCTGATCCATGACAACCTAACTCTGTTAAAAGATCTGGGAAACAAAAATCAGGCAGCCTGAAACATATTGATGCTATGAAATTAAGAAATAGTACCTTGTAGCTCTAGAATGGTACAAGAAAAAGTGTGTGAATAGAATTAGAAAAAGAACAACACCCAGAAAACACACATGAGGAAGGGCTGCAGTTCCTCCTCTCATTTACTCTGTTTTACAGTGTAACTCGGTTTTTGCTCTTCAGTTCAATTCTTTAGTGTGGTGGAAAACACAGAGCAAAGACCCTAGTGTGCCATCCATTAAGGTAAATGGTGCTAAAATGGCTCTTGTACTGAGGCTGAGAACAGAGATTCAGAAAACAGCTGGTAAGTAGCTGCCAAACAAGTAAACTGTTGTTCAAATGAAGCCAGAGCCATACACCAAGGAGTTATTTTTTCAACAAACACATGTGATTTATTTGTGTCTACGATGCAACTTGAGATGAACATACCGCATTAATACATTATTGATGACTGACTTAAATGGATCTTCTGTCTCACAGCACAAAAAGTAAAGCAGACTTAGGTTTCAGTTGCACTTTTACATCTTTGCTACAGCTAAAACTTAATGTACTTGTGTGGCTCACAGCCAGGTTTCAGACGTGTGCAAAAAGACCAGTTTATCAGCGACAAAGCTAAAGAAACGGGTAGAGTAAGCAGTGTGAGGACACATGTAATACTAGAACAACATTCCTTCAGTTTAAAATACACGATTTACAAGTTCAGCTATGTCAAATCTAAGGAAAAAAGCTCAGTCTTCAGACATCGACCACACCCTTCATTTAGTAAGAGAAGTGCTGGCTAAACTGCCTCTTCAGATGACATATTCTCACTGGTCTTTCACAAGAGATGTGACTATCACTCTCTTCCACCGATGCATTGATCTTGTCCTTCAATAACAATCTGTTTTTTTAAACCACCAAAACTAACGAGCCATCCCATTTAAAGTAAAGCCCTGCTTCAGGATGAGAAATGCAGGTTTTAATCAAAAACAGAAAGACAGAACTAGCTGTTTTCTTCAATGTACTGCCTGGCTGACAGGGATAGGGATGGGCACAGTGTTTGATCAACTCCACTCCTAAGTGCATTGCTATAGTCTGACGTAGTAAAACACGACCAATAAAACTAGTAAAAACGACAACAGAATATACAAATAAGAAGAATGCCGGGGTTTCATACATTGCAGCGGACACTTAAAGGCAACTTTCGATCTTTATGTAGCAAGCTATCGACTTGCGCAAGCTAACGTGTTCTATTATTCATCTCACCTCGCATTAAAGACATAAACAAAAACGCCCACAAATGATCAAATAAGTAAATACGAGGCGAAAGCGCATTGGTCATTGACGCTACGTTTGTTGAATCCACCGCGGCGTGAGATGTGGCGGCTAACGCTAAAGCTCCAAGTCACTCGCTGTTTAGCTAAAAAGCTACATAGGAGATAGGGCAGGGGTTAAAACACAAACGAATCGCCACAGGGCTCAATTCAGGTACTTACTTAAGACGGTGCAGTAGTTTAGACGTCCAAACCAGACGTTTATGGAACGGTGTTTCCTTAGTTTATCCCGATACACTGTTCCTGCTAGCGAGAGCGGAGACAGTGGTTCGGCTTCTCACTCAGCCCAGCCAAGGGCGGAATCACAGGAAAAGGGAACGGAAGCATTTTTGAGTGACGTGTGACGAAACCAATCAGAAGACGGCATCTGACGGAAGAACCAATAGTTGCTTTGCCCCGCCTCATTATAACAACTGTAACAAATATAAATATAAATATGATATTCCATATTATATAAATGTAACAAATCCAGATGGCATGAAAATGTGTACTTTTTGTCTTGAGTAGTACTCGTTATTCTGCTTTTCGGCGAAATAATACATTCTGAATAGAGTGGCACCGGTATACACGTTTGGTGTGTTTCAAATAATCTGTTGTGTTGTCGGCCTACTGTTAATTACGATCCATCTAAAAATATATATATTTTATTATTTTACATTGTTTTGTATAATGGTCAATATTAAATGGTTCTGCACTTTCAATTCTTACAAAATGGATATTGTTACAGGATGATGTCCTTTTATAAAATTAACTGATGCTCCTCAGCAACAAATGGTCATGTGTAATAACAGGCACACCCATTTAAAAGATCTTCCAAGGAGAAGTGATCAATATTAGGTCGTATTAACGCTCATATTGGCACACAAAATGTTGCCAGAGTTAGACAAGGCACCATGTTAGTTTTTTTCAAGGCTTTTAGCTTTCCAAATATTCTTTACTTTTCTTTACTTTACCACGCACCGTGCAGTACCCAAGGGGAGGGACTTTATTTTAAACGTTCAAAAAGACATATATATATATATAAATATGTGTGTTTGGGGCTAAAAATACTTCTTTTTTTTTTCAACCAAAACAAACAGTTTGAAATTTAGATTTAAAGTTTGATCAAAGTTTCGACAATTATAAAATCAGAAAACAACAGTTTCCGTCTTTGAGTCAAAACACAATAGCAAACTAAAACTACAGTCTGGAAAAGACAGAAAAAAACAACTGCAGAGGAAGTCACTTAAAATTGCTCTTCAAGACTTTTTCCATTCCACCATTAGTTACTGTAGCTCTTTTTTTTTAATTAATTAATCAATTTACTTACTTACTGTAGTAGGTTTCCTGTTTTATTTTCCCAGATAAATAGACATGTGCATATTTTTTTTTAAATCAAAAATAGTAACATTTAACATTTTTAATAACAATAAGCACAAATTCTAACTTTTCAACTCATATAATGTTCTGGTTTACTTTTATATATATATAGCATTAAATTTATATAGCATTACATTTTAAAATAGCAATTAATAAAATAATAAACAGTTGGTGTACTAATTTCAAGCAATTTAGTTTGAGGTACTACACAGCGCCCTCTAGTGCTTGAAAACAGTCAGCACACAGATTAAGGATTGACAGAGCGCAACCCGGATGTAAAACCTCTAAAAAAAACGTATCACTTCCTGTACCTTCTCTCCACTTTTGTGAAAAAAATGGCGGACATGGACGAGCTGTTCGGGAGTGATGGAGACAGCGAGAACGAGCAGAGAGGTAAAAAAGCTGCAGACAGTCAGAAGTTAAGTTCTGTTGTTGATTAAAGTTACTCGTGTGGACTCATTAGTGTGAATTCTGAACAGGATTTTTCTCGAGAAATATTAGACTGAAGTGGAACTGGAAAGTTGCACTAATGTTTAAATCCAGAAACACTCCTCGGTGTTTTTTTTTTCCTTCAGCATTAAATGTAGTGAATTACAATATATTAGGATTTAAATGATCGTGCAGCATTATATTCAAATCAATTTATCTTTGAAAGCAAAGCTCAAACCAGGTATACCATGTTCAGAAGTTTGCTTTTTACACCAGTCACTGTTGAATATCCGAGACAAAATAGTACTGGTTCCATTAGGCTGTCTCACGGTCTGCAAGCTTTTATGCTGTATTTGGTCCAGTTTCTTACTGACTGAAACCTAACAAGAGCCTCAAAGTCCCACTTCACCATTGAAAATTATTATTATTATTTTTGTGTTTGTGGCTTTTAAGCCATTCATTTGTCAAATGTAGCTTATAAACATTTCCATTAATTGGATTATATGCTTCTATGCATAACATTTCAAATGTCTTTTACTTTGGACAGCAGCTCATACAAGTTCCTTTAAAAGTCAAATGCATCCGCTGTCGAATAACTAGTTTTTTTCCCTAATCATGAGCATTTTTCTTTAAAGCCAAAAAGCCATAATAGAGGGATAAAAGAGCATGTGGCTCCGGAGCAGCAGGTTGCAGACCTTTGACCTATCCAAACATTATTCTAAAATAAATTATCTGATCCTTTATGGCAAAACATTTGTATTCAAAGGTTTTGTCTATTAAACAATATTGCAAAAATACTATAAATATGCAATTTAGTTTTAGCAACACCTGTGGTTTTTAAATATATGATAAAATGTTGAGTTGCTTTTATTTGAAAATTAGTTTTTTTATTTGTTTATTTTGAAAAAAAGACTTTCCTTTTTATCTGTACATGGAATATAACTTTATGTGGATTATATGTTATGGTATCTTAATAAGAAGAAAGTAGGAACATTGTATAATTTGTTTTAGGTATTATTGCTGGTCTGGTTAAATATCAAAAGTAACCACATCACAGAAACTGGATCAATTGCTTAACGCTGTTTAGCATGATCCTGATGATTTTCCTTTGAGTTGTCAACATGATTCATTGTTTGGTGTGTCTGAAGAAAAGCTGTCTGTCTTTCCTCTTTGCAGAGTCTGCCTCAGCCTCTGGTTCTGATTCTGAGCAGGAGAGACCCAGATCAGTCAGCAATGCCTCTGGCAGCGCTAGTGACAGTGACAGGGAACGGGATGATGACGACGATGAAGACGGCCAAGAGAGGGGAAAGAACAGCATGAACAAGGTAGATGCCTTTTGTCTTGTCACTTAGAAAATGTAAATAAATCAGTTTCTTAATGTGCTTCTATCTTCAAACAATCTGAATAAAGAAATGCAATTTTGAGCTTAATTTTCTCAATATATGTCCTCCATCATCAGAAAATTGCCACAAGAACATGTTAAAAACACCTGAATCTTCAATTGCAGAAAGTCGACTGTTAAATTTTCTGACTGTGTCTTCCTCTCCACCACACGTTCTAATTAAAAATCACTGTAAGTAAGTGTGATAGTTTTTAAAGGTGTTTTCGTGCCTCACATGAATGCACCGGTCTCAAAAAACTGCAGGGAAAGTCTATATGACACATCTGTCAGCATAGTTTTGTACAGCTCTTTCACTGTCCAGGTGACTCACGCCTGTAGCTGCAAGATTGTATTGGTATTCGGGTCCAAATGAGCAAGAGCCTTCAGGTACAACTGTCTTCCAAATAATAATTCAGTTCTCTTCTTCCCTGTGTGGAATAGGAGCTGTTTGGTGACGACAGTGAGGATGAGCAGCACAGTCAGCGCAGCGGCAGCGACAATCAGTCAGAGCGTTCAGGAAACCAATCGGATGCCAGTATGCACTCTGACCAGGGGGAGAATGACCAGTCTGACGCAGAGCAGCACAGCGGCTCGGAGCACGACCAGCGAGATGACGACGATGACGATGTGGGCCAGAGATCAGACGGAGGAAGCCCAGCAGGCAGTGGGATGTCTGGTGCTGGGAGCCCTCGCTCTGAGAGGGGCAGCGCTCCCTCAGACAGGAGGTAGGACTTGATAAGGGGCACTCATCACTACGAGGAGAGGTCACTGATGCTGATGCTTAAGGATTCTTTTAGTACTGCATTTGTTTAAGCTCTTCTGTTTTTTTTTTTTTTTGGTTTTTCTACACCAGTAAGTGACATTCGATATAGTTTATTTCTGTGGGATTATATTTACAAAGAAAAAAGAAATGTGGTTAGATAGATCAATCATCTAAAAAATCTTCAGTCTTATTATATGATAAATGACAATGAAAAGAGACTGAAATTAATCTACATATTGTATTTTCATACAGTGTGTATGCTTTTGAGAGGAAAAGATCTTACAGTTACTCCTTAAATTTGGAATTTGGAATTCCTCAATCAGAAAACTGTAAATTGCAGGAAATATTTCATCTAAATCTGCAGATTTACAAAGAACAATGTTGCTTTTTTTAAACCACATACAGCTAACAGTTAACTGGATAATTTTGGTTTTCCGGGGAAAATATTTTGGTTAAAGCATTAGCTGATTTAAAAGTGGAGACTTTGGTCACAGGGACCTGGAGGACTTTGAAAAGGATCACAGTTTGGAGATGGACAGATGAGTATTCAATAAGTAATGAGATCATCTCCAAAACAAAGGCGACCATTGAGCACATTATGGTTAGTGATGATGATTATTTTTTTAAAGAACAACATGAAACCACTCCAGCTTCTGCAAACTATTCATTACTCGCCTGTAATTAATCTCAACTACTCTGTAAAAAATAATAATGGGAGTGACCAGATGATTCATGTCTGTTTTTAGCACATTTTGGAAGAATTTTGGAACAATAGAGACTCCACCTCAAAAGGAGATGAACTGTGAGTTTAGAACACACCTCAGAGGTCTTGTGGGGTTCATGACTCCAAACACATAAACCATTTTTATTAGAAAGCCTTTAAATAAGTTCTTAACACGTTTCTTTATAGGTCCATGTTTACTGGTCCCTAAAATGACCCCAAATTCAACAGAGAAGAACCTTAAAATTGAAGAATCTAAAGAAATGGAATCGAACAAGATTATTTTGGATATCCATGATCAAATGCAGGATTCCTAATTTTGAAGAGGTTGGCTTGGGTTTATGAATCACTTCAGGATCCACTGGCACACATAAATCAAAGCTTTTTGCTTTTTCTCCTTTTTTTAAGTTTATTTCGGGTTTTCAAAAGGAGTGAAATATGTTTGTCTTTAGTTGGTTGACAAGTTTGCTCATATTACATTGTTGAAAATAAAGTGACTTTCCGAGGTAATAATCTTTAGCTTTTCTTTATTTTCCACAAAGTAATGCTGATTTATTGGCCTTCATTGATTCGCTTCTAGTAGTTTTATTTTATAAAATCACTCGTCTTTTACTGCCAGGTATGGGTGCTCTTGCCAATCTTTTTTAGTTTATGTATGTAGACCGTGAGAGTTGATGTTTATAGACGTTATAGGCTCAAATAGACCATAAATGTGCTCATTTCCTGCCCTAATGTACGTCTTTGATATCTTGCAGGCAGTTCACCACTGCAAATTTCAACTCCTGGTTATTATTGAACCTGATGGATATCTAAGAGTGAGATTTGTCACAGTCCATCTAAGAATCTGCTTTTTAAAGTTTTTTTTTTTGTCTTGTTTTGTTCAGTGGCCACAGTGATCCAGGGACACCACAGTCTGGGCCTGGAACCCCTCACTCTCATGTGGAAAACCAATCCGAGGACGAGAAGTGGGAAGGTGGAGCCAAGAGTGACCAATCAGACGATGAGGATGAGAAGCGTCACTATTCTGACGACGAGAGAGAGAACTCAGATGAAGAACCACGGAACGGAAAGTCAGGTACATCAAGGGTTTTAAGGCGAGAAACATGCAAGAGTTTAAAGACCCACTCCAAAAAAAAAGTGTTTTTGTAGTTTTTAGCACGTTCTGGTTGCTTTTTTCTAATGATGGAGGACAAATATAAAATAATTTAAAAAATAAGTCTCTGAGTATTTCTTTATTTAAATTGTGATTCATCGAGAGCAGATCAAAACTTGTGGTTTGAAAAAGCTCAGCTTTGTGACGCAGCAACTGCCAGGGCGGCCCAAAGTCTCCCTTCTCTGCTACAATTCTGAAGCATCCACTTGCAGACAAATAGATCCATTAATGTTTCCATTTTCCTCATCTGAGCTTCTACAGGCTCAAAACTGTATGACTGGAGAGCTCTGAAATGATTGATATTGCAATTGCTAATGAGCTCCTGCCGATGTGTGTAAAAAAATGTCTTAAATGACACAGGCTTTTTGATTTAGCTAAAAATGGCATAATCATGATTAAAAATCCACTGGGAACAATGTTACAATAAAAAAAAAAACTTGGAGTGGGGCTTTGAGGGTTTCTTCCATCAGACAATACAAGTACATTTTATCCTAAGCTCTAAGGTCTGATTGTCTGAACCTTTTCTTTTTTTTAAACTATAAAACAAGCCCAATGTGTTTTTCTTTCAGTGTCTCCAAAAGGCAGCGACAGCGAAGACGACTTCATCAGACAGAAAACCAAAGCAAAACCAGCTTCTGATTCCGATTCTGACAGTGATGTTGAAACAAAGAAAAGTAAGATGAGTTCCGCCGGAGCTATGACACTTTTTGTGTTTCTCCACCCTTCACCCCTTTTTCTCATTGTTACACAGCAAAGAAAACCGCAGCAGACGATCTGTTTGGAGAAGCTGATGACATCTCTTCTGAAAGTGATGCGGAGAAGCCTCCGACCCCGGGACAGCCTATGGTATCCATCTGTCCTCTCATGAGCCCTTGCTAAACCAATCATCCAGCTCTTTTCTTTTCTTTGAAGGAATTTTAATGTCTCAAAGCCTTCTACTAAGCTTTTTTTTTCGTGTTTAACCCCAGTGTCATATTTTTAAATTTTCTGACCCCCCACTCCCCTTCTTCTCAGGATGGTGATGATGGGATGGAAGGAGAGCCGGTAGAAGAGGAACCGGCCCCTGAAACCCGGATTGAAGTTGAGATTCCAAAAGTCTGCACCGACCTTGGATCTGAGCTTTATTTTGTTAAGTTGCCTAACTTCCTGTCAGTGGAGCCCAGGTCAGAATCCCACTTAAAATACGTATAGCCTAAATGAATTTAATATTTAAATGTATATCTTTTTTTATTTTATTTATTTATTTTTTTTGTTTAGACCATTTGATCCCCAGTACTATGAGGATGAATTTGAGGATGAAGAAATGTTGGATGAGGAGGGGCGAACCAGACTCAAACTAAAGGCATGTTGTCAACATTACAGGACAGAAAACCGCCTGCTCCATTATGAAAACATGTCTGTTTTTGTTTGACTTTGTTGGTAAGAGTTCATGGGAGTTTCACCCTTCCTCCCACAGGTGGAAAACACCATCCGGTGGAGAGCAAAGAGAGATGAGGAGGGAAACGAAACACGAGAGAGCAATGCGCGCATTGTCAAGTGGTCTGACGGCAGGTGTGTGCTACAAAAAGCCTCACATTGAGCGTGCATCATGGACGGGGCAATCTCTGTGTCTGGCATGCTTGAAAGTTTTCTTTTTCTGGCTGCAGCATGTCCCTCCACTTGGGGAATGAGGTATTTGATGTTTACAAAGCTCCTCTCCAGGGAGACCACAATCACCTGTTCATCCGACAGGGCACTGGACTGCAGGGACAGGCTGTTTTCAAGACCAAGCTCACATTCAGGTAACACCACTGTCATGTGGAAGTCACACACTTTTTATGATGTCAACCAAAACGTCCGTTTTTATTTATTAGTATGCGTTAAAGACCCACTACCCCAGAAAATGTGTTTTTAACATGTTCTTGTGGCATTCTACTGATGATGTATTAAGAAACTCAAGTTAACTTGAGCATTTGAGTATTCTTTATTCAAATCATTGTGAATCAGGAGCAGAGGGAAAAAAATCAAATTGAAGAAGATCTTATTTGTGATATAGGAAATATGCTGGGCTCCTTGATTTACTCCATTCTGATGCATCTACTTTCAGAAAAATAGATCCATGAGCGTCTTTGTTTTCCTCGTCCGAGCTGGAATCTTGATCAAAACTGAACAGCTGGATAGCTCCAATATTGCTCATCACTTTTGTTGCACCAATAATGTTAGGTTGAGGGTGTGCGTGGCTGTAAGCTTACAGGAGAATGTGTATACATAGAGCACTTAATTATGGGTGATGGTAAGAGGGGTGGGGCTGCCCTGAACCAACTGTGCTGCCTACAATTCAGAAGTAAACTCCAGATGAAAACGACACAGTTTTTTTAAATTTTGGATAAAACTGGCTTAATCATAATTAGAAAACCACTGGGAAAGCTTTTTCAACAGATTAAAATACGATTGCAGTGGGACTTTAAAACAAGCCTCAAGCTATCTTTATAGCAGACAACAATGGTGGCTTTCATTCAGAAGTGTTTTTTAAGTCTCTGGATCACCTTGTGCAAGCTGCACAGGTTTTATCTGTGAGATCCCTGTAAGCCTCTTAGATCCCCTTTAGTCCACCTGAAGTCTCGGACTTCTCAGACCAAATACTTGGAGAAGCTGCATGAATGCTCAGCAACTCCCTTGGCAACAACAACCAACATTACATTTTGAACATTTACGTCTATGCATTTATTTAAAGTTATTAGAAATCATGGTTTTATTCTCACTTTTAAGGGAGCTTTAAGCTTAAAATATAATGTAGTGTTCTCTTGCTAAGTATCTGTTAACCTTTTGCAGCCTCACTGTTCTGCAGGTTATTTTCTGTTCCATTTTGCATTATGTTTTTTAATAATCACATTGTCTTCTGATTGGCTTTAGACCTTGTCAATCAATCTCCTCTCTGCCAGGTCTTTTGTACAGAATGCGTTCAGTTCACCAGTAACGTGACCAGATTTTTCATTCAGTTTTTCAGTTTTCATTCTATGATACTGAAACACTATTTTTAAACATGTTTGTTTAATCTTTGAAATATAATGCTTCTGTCTGTCTGTGAAAAGTGTGTAGCGGTGGATTTTACAGCATTTTAAACATTTATAATCTTATATTGAGGAATTCACCTATTTCAGGTTACTTTTAGAATGTAACTCCCACAAAAAACGAGGCATCATTGTAGACCAAAAAGTAACTTTCTGCAGTTCTGCTACCAAAACTCAAAATATTACAAAGTGTATTTGTCTAATATGTTGTCAAATAAACTTATTACACTTGATAGACGCAATGACTCAACAAGTAACATTTAACTAAAATAGAATGATCTTAGCTTTCTTTTTTCCAAACCAAACCAGACCAGATTAAAGATCTTTAACAAGCAAATAAATCCTGTAATAAAAAAGTAATATAAAAGTACCCTGTATGGAAAAAATAAATACACACACACACACACACACACACACACACATATATATATATATATTGATGAAGTCTTCATTATTTTGTTGTCAGCTGTTGCACTGACTCAGTTTCATTTATTTAATCAACATTTATGATTTTTTTTTTTTTTTTTTACAACATTTTAAAGCTTCTGGCTTCGAAGTCTTTGTGTAATTGTTGGAAAAACGTAGTAAAAGAAAAAAGCCAACATGACTGAATCTGCAGTCTGATTCTGCTGAAAACACTAGCAGCCTATCCTTCATAATTTGATTTGAAACTGCCAAGTTAAATACATTTTCATCTAGAAAATCAACTTTTTTAAAGCCAGACTTTGTGTCTTGAGTGTTATTCTGCGTTTAGCGATTACTTTAAAGGATTGCCATAACATTTTTGCCTCACACCGCCAACTTCACATTAGCAGTGCAACAAAAATGGCGAGCAATCTTGAAACTGTCCAGCCATACAGTTTTGAGCCAGATACCAGATCAAACAAGGAAAACAAAGATGTACATGGATCTATTTGTCTGTAAGTAGATGCATCAGAATAGAGCAGAGCAGGGAGCTTGTGGCCTGCCTGTCAGATTTTGTGTATCACAGCTTTTTCAAACTGCATTTTTCATCTGCTCCTGATTCCGTATATTTTATTCAGACAGAACTGTCAGTCAGCCTCGCAGCATGACTTGGAGTCTTTGTGTTGTGGTTTGCATGCACAACATAGAGATAATTGTTCCACAGTGAGACCCAAACCTATCTGATGTTTATTACTGTGCCGACACGTCCGACATGCACATGCTTTTTATAGACTTTTATAAACAGAAGTGTTCATAATTGCATTGATTGTTGGCATCCTCTGCATTCTCAGGCCGCACTCTACAGACAGCGCCACCCACAGGAAGATGACCCTGTCCCTGGCTGACCGCTGCTCCAAGACGCAGAAGATCAGAATCCTTCCCATGGCTGGAAGAGACCCAGAGTCACATCGCAATGAGATGATCAAAGTAACTGGCTGTTCAGTTCTGTTCGCTTTTCCTGGGTCTCATCCCAAAATGCTTTTGTCACCACTCTGAACAAAAGAGTTTGCACGAGGCCCGCTGTTGACGAGCTTCCTTCCTAGTTACATAAAGGCATAAAGTCCTTTACGTAACGGGGTCATGCTGCTGTCAGTGAAATAGAAATCCTGTCAGTATGTCCTTAGGAATTGTTTTGGGGTTTATAGTCGACCTAAACAAGCAGCTCTGATAGCATCATTTACCCTTCGGCTGATCTCACCTGGGACATCCTGTGTTTGGTTAAAGCTACAAACACTTTGGGATGCAGGAATGTGAATGTTCTCCATAATCAGCCCGTGATTTTGCAGTTTGCAGGGATTCCTTCTAGTTATTTGTTTTTCACAGAAATAATTTAATTTGGATAAAGCCAGCAAAGCAGCTTTTTCCTCACAAGTACAGCTTATTCAGGCGAGGAATCCCTGGGGGAAGGCGGTGGCCAAATGGCTGAGTGACAGTCAGACGTGGAGGGCATGGGAATCAACACTTTCCCCTTTTTTTATCCATATCCTCCTAAATATTTTTGTCTACTCTTCATTTCTTGTGTTTAATCAAGGTTAAGTGCTGAATTTGAAGAGGATTTCGTTTCAAAGTGACGTCTCGTTGCTTCGTTTTAGCCACTTTATATTTAACAATGAGGTTTTAAAGAAATATTCACAATTTTACACAAGCATACTGCTGATAGGAGAATCTTTTGCATAAAATGATACCAGAAAGGATTTTTTTTCTTTGCCATGTGGCACAACCATCTAACCCGCTTTTCTTGTTTGTTTTCAGTTCATGTGAAACCATTTCAGTGTAAATTTTCAATAAGGCAGTTTTTTTTCTGTTGTTGCTAAGTGTTACAAGGGCTTCAGGCTTGTTTCAGGGTCACTCTTGCTAAGTATGTGGGTTTCTGGGCTATCAGTTTGTGCATTTGAGGACATGTGGACCGGTAGTTGCCCCTCAGGTTTCATCTGGCTGCATCTGTCTGCTGACCCAGTGTCTCCAACCAGATTGTTTTAGCTTCTGGATCAGGATCAATTTTCAACTTTCTTTGCACATTTCTGAGGATTTCTGTTTGTGATGGATAAATGATAGTCTGCGCTTGTTAAGAATTCAATTTTTGGTTTTTAGGACTTAAAGTGATCTTTGTTTAAAAGTTGCTGCCTTTAAATCAAACGTGTAACTATTTCTTGTATGAAGCGTGTGTGAAGAACCCGCAGGAGCATTTGTATTCAGTTTCTTGCTGCACTTTGGCTTTGAGTTGATTCCGTGGGGTGTCTATCTTGACAGAAAGAGGAGGAGCGGCTGCGGGCTTCAATCCGCAGAGAGTCGCAGCAGCGCAGGATGAGAGAGAGGCAGCACCAGAGGGGCCTGAGCAGCAGCTACCTGGAGCCTGATCGCTATGACGACGAAGAGGAGGGCGAGGAGGCCATCAGCCTGGCAGCAATCAAGAGCAAATACAAGGGAGGTGGAGGCTTGAGAGGTGAATGGACTTCTTAGTTATCTTTAAGGTACATTTTTGCACATTAACGTGACACGTTTTTCTACCCCTATTGCAGAAGAGCGAGCGAGGATCTACTCCTCAGACAGTGATGAAGGTTCTGATGACGACAAAGCCCAGAGGCTGATGAAGGCCAAAAAGCTGGACAGTGATGAGGTAGGTGCACTACCTCTGCATGACAACAGGGGGCAGTGGGAGACAGAAACACTGAAGGGTTAAAAAGCCAACTTCATGTGGTCCAAACAGGGACAGGAAGTCCTGCAGGCATTTAGACAAGCTTTCACCGTTTTTCCTTAAAACACCAAAATGCACCAGACAAACTGAGAGTATGCACACGTTTTTGAAACTTTTCAACAGCCTGATTAATATATTTCAGTTCATTTGTGAAGCTCACTACTAAAATTGCTTCACAAAAGCAAGAATCACCAAATTAAAGCTGAGGATTCATAACATTTTGGTGTAATCTTCAGTACTGAGCAAGAAATTGGTTTATGTTGAGCAAACTCCCTGCAATGAAAGTGCAAGGGCACTGACCGTGGTTACCGGGCTGCAAAGAAAAAAAAAAAGCGACCTACATTTTTTCCAGTTTATATATACAATCTGATTCTAAAGGAAGTTTTATTTTATGAAAACTAGTGGATTCTCTCCACCATGTCCAACGTCTTCTTGATGGATGTCAAGTGTCGATTGAACCTCCAAACCTATCAAAGTAACGTACTTTGAAAGTTTCTTTACGCAGAAAAAATTCAGAGAGGAAACCGAAGAAGAGCCCTCGACTTCACAATAAAAGAAATCTGCATATAACTGTCAAATCAGGAGTTTTAACTCCAAATAGGGATTTATTACAGTTGTTCCCATACACCATAATAATAATGCATGATATTCAGCAACTGTCTTTCTAACGTTACAATGATGCTGCTAACAAAGATGCTCAAACTGTGAATTCATGTTTTTATTATATTTAGAAAATACCAGTTATGTTCTCAGCTTTTTTTTCTTTGATTTTTTTGGGTGTTTTCTTTAAATTTAATTTTTATCCGTTGCATCTTAAAAGTCGGACAAGGCTGGAGTTGGCGTCCAATTTTTTATTTTTCACCTTGACAGTTATGGGTTAATGGAAAATCTGTATTATATTTTAATGGTTCCTATATGAAATCTAGTGCACAACTAAAGTTTAAACTAGCTGCTTATATTTACAAAGGATGAAGATAAGCGGTACCGTCAAAAGTTAAGGAAAATTGGAAGCTAAAAAAAATGTGATGCCCACTGGGCAGTACAGACAGATCCTTGATAATGTTGTCACTAAACCAGTCTTTGTCTTGGAGTTGCTTCCTCAGAGCAGCCTTATAGCTGAAATCTAGTTTTGGAAATTTAGGAACAAACCAGGAATCTTGTAGAATGAGAAGAAAATGTTGTATTTGTAAACTCTTTGGTAGTTTGAGCTTTACACATTATTAGAAGTCTTGATTCTGTTTGCTTTCATAAATTGGTGAATCATAATTTCTTCTATTAACTTTCACCAGAACTCTTGCTGCAGCTTTTCGGATCATCTGAAAGCTTTTGAAGAGAGACTTTTGAAACAGATTGATAATTAAAGAGTCACATTTGGAAGTGATGAACGCTTGAACTGCTTTCCCTGTCACAGAAGGGTCCAGATTTTCCAAAAATCACAGAAATAAAAGACGACAGTTACATAAGTTTGATGTATGGGCAAGTTAAAAATCCAGCCTTCATTATCATCTTTGTGTGCGCAGGAGGGTGAGGGATCAGGAAAGAGAAAGGCGGAGGATGACGAAGAAGCAGCCCCCAAAAAGGCTAAGAAGTATGTCATCAGTGATGAAGAGGAGGAAGAAGAAGAAGAGGAGGAGGAAGAGGAAGATGATGAATAATTCTTTTTTTTAATCATTCTACTGTAATATCAGTGCTGAGCCCACATGGTGTATTAACAGCCATATTACGTTTTGTACATTTTGCTATGACCTGTGTGAGTGAATGTGTTTGTGTTGTGTATAGCAGGGATGAGAAATAAAAAAATGGTTGTTTTACATAACCAGAGCTTCCCAAGGACTCTGTCTTTTTTTTTACATTTTAACTTTATGAAACTTGGATGACTCACACTCTTTTGTTGTTGGGTTGTGAAACCAAAAGTTTCTTTTCCAAACAGAAACACAACATTAACCACATTGAGGGGTTTTGGACCGATTGGTCAAGGAACTACACCTGCTGTTTGACTCCATTTTTATCCACGTAACTGAACGTGAGGAAGTTTGAGCCTCCATGACGCAGTCCTTAGTCATTAGAGTGAAGTACTTGAAAAATAACTCAATTGGACAGAGAGGAAACAGATGAGGAGGTTAAATGTGGACAAATTGCCTGTAGAGCTCCATCATAGGATGCTCCTTGTCCTCACAGACACTGCAAGGGAAGAGGAAGTAGACATTGCACATTAAATTTAATAGACAGTTTTTGTATTTGTTGTGTATTTCCAGCTGTTCAGGATCCTGCTTAGTCATGGTTTGGAGCTAAAGCGTCCACCCTGATCAGCCTTTTTGTTTATGGTAATGATATAACAAGAAAAACTGAAGAGGATTTCAGGATAAGGGTTCGATTTTCACATTCTACAATTTTACTGGAACCAAACAAAGCATGTCCAGAGTTACGCTTTTTATTGAGTTGATTCTGGTTACAAAAGAACAAATGTGTGTAAAGATGCATGAAGAAAACACTACTGTTTTATGCATCTGTTACTTAGAGGTCCTTTAAAGTTAAAGGGCCACTTGTTACACATTTGAGTGTGCAAAAAGTGTTCACATTTAATCGTTCCTCTAAAGGGAGCAGTTAAAAAAAAAAGCAGCCGCAATCAAGACCAATTTGGAGATTTAAGCTCCTTATTCAGCCATGGATGATGAGGAGCAGGGAGGCTTTGGTTCTCAATCAGAAGACCAATGTTAATCTGAATGTTGTGTTTAGAGTTGAAGAGGTCATACCCTTCAGAGTTTTAAGGATTGTTAAAAAGAATCCCAACCAGAAAGACCTGCATTGGTCTAATGGAAGAAGCACATGGTGCAAAAAGCAGTTAGACCGCAAAACCTGGAATTGGAGTTGGTTTATTTCAAGCAAACCAAACAAAAAATATTAAAGAAGACAAACGAAAGAAAATATACATCTATACTTATATATATGTTAAACTAGATGACTAGTCATGAATTGATTAAAAAGTAAAAAGGATAAGTATCCACATTTACATCCATGTTCACATCTAAATGACACAATTTTAATTACTCTTAATCACAAATGAGCATATTTGTGATTATACATAAAAACAGTTTGATTTATTGGCTCTTTTTTTTAAAAATATTAATCAAAAATTTATGTCTTGTTCTAAAATAAGAGACACTTAACTAGGTGTGGATTTTAAAAAAAAGTCTTAATATCAAATTGATTCTCACTTAGAAAATGCATTGTTGCTTGATTGAATACATTATTGAAGTGTATTAAAGAAACTTTTTTCTGTTTTGTTTTGTTTTTTCTAAAAAAGCTTTTCTCTTAATCTTTAGGTAGTCATTCTGAGTTTTGTCAATGGAAGCTTTCCTTTAATCAATTCAAATCACAAGATGTAGGAAAACTGCATTTCTGCAGCAAACTGAATGGGGTTTGGAGGAAACGTCAATATGTTATTAAATCATGTTGAATTGTGAATCATCAACATTTGAATTTGTGAGCTAAAATGTTCAAACGAGGGTTTGAGCACCAATCCACAGTCCTCCAATAGCTCATGTTACCTACCAGCAGTACTAAACTGTGCTCAGTTTCTGGCTCTCTCTGTGCCTCCTTGTACCTTATGTAAAATGCATTCAAAGTTCAGAGCTTACTGGAAACTCACACTGGAAAGAGAAACGCACAGAGAGGGCTTTTGTCCTGAGTCATCATAGTTTCACAGTGGAAAATAATGATCCTCCCTTTGCAGTGAAAACTAAAGTCGACAAGAGTCGAATTGCACCAGGCAACAAAGAAAAAGCGCTCTGACATGTATTATGCAACTGTTTTTGATGCTGATGACATGAAAAAACAAAGGACTTCAGATATCTTATAGGAAGTGACATCTGTGAGGAGAGAGGGTTTATTTTTGCTTTGCTGTGGAGCAGCCATTTTTGTGGGATGTTTAGTCCAAATTAAAGCTGAGACATCATAATGTCTTGTCAGTGCTTGAGCTGGTACTGATCAGAGAGGTTGGACGAGCTGATGGGTTGGGATTTGATCCTCACAGTAAGGGGAGAATGCAGAGAACAACAATCCTGGCAACTCATTCAGGTCCCGCTGCCAGAATGACGCACAGTGTCGCACACTGAAGTATTTCACCTCGGCGGGCTCCCAGAGATACATTTCAAGCCTGCAATGTGACCCGTCCTCCAGCAGTGCCCAGACCATACTGACCACAGCCATCTGCAATACAGACAAGTCACTAACGAGATGGGCCCAGAAAATTGTTCATGAATGAAGTGATGCTTCCCCACCAGTAAGAGTTCCCCACCAAAAGTGTGAGTTTTACTGTCGTTTCCTCAGACGTGTGTGCAGATGCTAATGTGCATGTTTACCAATCCCCACATCTGCAGGCATACTGCTCAGGCTCAGCAAACAGCCAAATATGTATGTTTTTTTGGATGCAAATGCTGCGTCTGTTGCCTTTAAAGAGAAAGTGTCAGCATCGGTGGGTGCTGCGTTATCTCAGACTGCAGTGTGTTATGTAAAGCCAATTCCACCGAGTAAGGACTGGCTACGGGAGGGGAGGAGAGCAGAGAAGAGGGGGAGGCAGTGCTACATCGTCAGCAGTCCCTGAAAAAGGGGGGAAACAGATGGGAGCGCTGCAGTATTTTACTCCTTTTCTGCTCCATCCTCCTCATCTCTAATGCTTTATTCTCAGAATTAAGATGTTTATTAATCTTGAAAATAGAAAAAGACCTGAATTGAAGCAGGGTGCACACTTTCTTTTTCCAAAGAGAGCTCAGAGAGGGCACAGCACTGCATGCGCATTCACTCTCTAACACAGAGCTTAATTGGTAACTGTTCTGCAAATTCGGGCATAGAAGAGACAGTGGCTATGGGCCAGT
Source organism: Oryzias celebensis (assembly GCA_014656515.1). Classification (NCBI taxonomy): domain Eukaryota; kingdom Metazoa; phylum Chordata; class Actinopteri; order Beloniformes; family Adrianichthyidae; genus Oryzias; species Oryzias celebensis. The sequence goes on along the minus strand of BNCR01000003.1, from coordinate 22,524,639 downwards.
GCAAGGTCAGGTGTAGTTGAAGTAAACAGCAGTTTATTTTCATTGATGTGTTCTTTTTCCACTAGGTTCACTGGTGTGTGTCGATCCAAGAGCAAAATGATTAGTCCAAACAAAATCGGGTTGAAAACTGCATTTCAATTACATCCTGGTTATTCTAAGTTAAAAATTTCTTCAATAAATCTTGGTTAACAAAAAGGAATGTTTTTTTTCCTTGTTAGCTTCACTTTTTTGTTTTTTACACTGAAAGGTTTTGCTTGCTTACATTTACAGAGATTCATCTACTTTTGCAAATTGCAATAAAGGTAATAAATTATCCTGGCAGTGAGTGCTAAGACAACTTTGAATTCCTTTTTTTTTTACATTTTTCCTCTGTACACTGCAAAAACAGACCCCTTACAAGTAAGTCAAAAATTCTAACCCCATTGGCAGGTGTTCTTTAAATAAGCCAAAAAATAACCTGCCAATGGGATAAGAAAAAAACGTTCTATCAAGAATTCTTATTTTAACAAAAATCTAGTCACTCAGAAATGTTCTTTCAAACTGATATAATTTGCTTTTTACTTTCTTAAGATTCCGTTTTTGCAGTGTGACTACAGATGTCAGGTATTGATTGATGTAAAACTTACTGACACAAATGTTTTGAGGATTTTACTAAAGGACAGATCATGCAAAAAAAAATCTTTTAGATTAATGCTGTACTTTACTGTTTTGTTTTTTTTTTTTTTTGTACTGTAGACACTCTTTTTAGCTGCCCAAACAGATTCTCATGTGATGCAATGAGTATCCAAAAAAAATATACAAGAGGGAAGTAAATGGATGAAGGAGCAAACTGACTTGGTTTTGAAGATCTGAAGGAGAAAGCAAGAGCGCATCAGGAGAACAACATGCTGTCAGAGATCAATCTTGGGCTTCATGAGGAAACCTGTTGGGACTGAACAACTCTCCATCTCAGGGATAAACGTAGCATCCTTGCCCTCTGTCCAAAACAAATAGACAATACCTGTTTCTGAGACACACCATCTCTGTGACAAACCTCTGAGGTCCTCCTGCACTGTGACTTTATGACTATGATCAATCAACCAGAATACTGCCACGTCTCCATTTTTTTGGTGGATTTATATTTTGCATTTTCTTCAGGAACATAGATTTTTCTGTTATGATGCTCGAACCCTTTAACCCATGTTAAATTTATTTGTTTCCCTTGTATTTTGCTCAGTGTTTTGCTCAAATGTATTCATTTAAGTAAAAAAAAATAGAAAATCCTGGTGCTTGATATTGTTTCCATTACATTTACCAAACCTACCAATATAAACATTTATTATTTCATGTGTGTTTGTTTATAGTATCAGTTTGTTTGTGCTCGAGTTTCACATTTATTCAAGTAAAAAATTTAGATTTTTCTATTTCTTTATTTTGACGATTTCTCTTTATTCATATGTGAAAGCTGATAGTTTTAAAAATGTACACAAAAAGTGAAGTGATTTTTGTTTTATTAACTTCATCTAAAGCAGCTCTTCAGTTTCTGTTATAACTTTGGAGATCCATCCAAGTGAAAGGCTGACTTTGTGGATTTTGCTTGGATTTCATAGCTCTGTGCCCTTTTGCTCATCTCAGTGTAACCCCATTCCCCCGCTGATGCTTACATAAGAAGCTAATAAATAAAATAGAAACACAATACTTTGCTCTCACAATGGGATCCACGCACTCTCGCACATGACATTGACCTGCACACTGCTGTGAGGGCCTTAGCTAGAACATTTTCCTTTACACACAAGCAGGAGTGCATTATTCACAAAGACACACACAACACACAGGACTGTAACCAGTCAGTATCATCTGGGGTTTTTTTTTTAATGTTGTTTTCTTCCCTGACCCCAACAATTTGGGTCAGCATGTTCTGTTGAAGGAACAGGGTTTAATCTGTAAACAATGGGTTACCTTCAACTGTGAGCTGTTCTGTACGAAGATTATACTTGAGAATTTCTGAATAAACAGACCAAGAAGAATAACAAGATGATTCTTTGGAGTGCGCAGCCTGCAGGTTTATTGCTCTCACATTAAGCAGCGAAACATATGAGTAATGCATGTTTATTAAAAACGTGTGAATGCACAGTAAGAATCTTGATAATTCCCTCTCTGCTGGGCTTCACTTCATCCATCCAAAACCTGATACTATTTGCATCATATTATCTCATTCAGATGCAAAAGGAGGACCACATGTTTTGACAGAGACATTCAATGTTAAAGGAGGGGCTGACAAATTAGTCAAAAATGGTTTTTCTGCTGCAGACACTATCTAATTTCCTTTTTGCATCAGTGTATGACTATTTGACGTATTTGGTGATCAAAGTGAAGACAGAACACGTATTGTTTCTTTCAGCCTGACATTCTCACAGAGGAGTTGACCTGCATTTATCTGTACATGAGGATATGTGTCATGCAGGTTGATAACCAGTTCTCCAGACCAGCATTTTTCTGTTTTGTTTTGGAAGTATGGTTTGAGCCCCATGTGGTTGTCGTGAGAATAACTTATGTGCGGAGTTCACACTACACTACTTCAACATCTTAGGTTTATCAGGCGAGCTCAAGGTCTCAGTCTCAGGGAGGCAGCGAGGCAGAAGACTTGAGAAAGTAATCAGAAAGTTCACAGTGGAAGTGAGGACAAATGGAGTAGACTGTAGTAATAGGTAATCACAAACTCAAGGTAATGGAAATACAAAACTTTGATAAAATAATATGTGAGCATAGAGTATAGACTATTAGACTTTTAGTATAGAATATTATCCAAACATTTTAGACAATCGATGGAATCATGTGTGAAAAAAAGGTCCTAAAACATTGTTTTCATCCAAATGGCATTTACTGAGAATAGCTAAAGCAGATGAGAATACAGTAGCACATGGCAGTCAGTGGTGCCTGTCTTTACTTGAATGCTGTCACTACACCCAGTGGCTCAGCGTTGACAAAACGATGGGAAGTTTTGCTTGAAAGAGCAGAAAGTAAGACATTTTGTAATTTAGCAGGAGGTTTGTCTTCTCCTTTTTGCCAAGCTCTGTAGTATCAGAATGCTAATACAAACCTTATAAGTGGGACCATCGTCGATGAACCAGGCAAGAAGAAGGGCTTCAGAAGACTGAGGAACAGACGGGCTTGACCCTGGACACATGTAAAGTGAATCAAAAAACAGAAAATGGACCAATGACCCATGGAGCCAACCTCTGATGATCAGTCCTAATGGCAAGATGAGTTTATGATCATTCAAGCTTTTGAGTAACTAAAGGTCTTCCAAGTTCATGTGATCAATCAACATCTTGAATAGGTGTTGTACTACCTCTAAATAATGATGCCACCCAAGAGCTAATTTGGTAGAAATAATCTTCACAACGGCCCACGACGTTGTAGATACAGGAAATAGATAGCGGGATAAAAAGGCTAAAGGATGAGAAATATATGCCTTGAAGTCATAGAAATTAGAGACAAGTCAATCCCCACTCCCCAGTCTGAAGCATCTACTCCATTCTGAATGGCTAACTGTCATCAAGGATGTGCTGCATCCTTTCGGGGTCACAGAGCTGCCAGAGGCTGTAGCGGCTACTGTACATGTTTGTCTGGTTTGTGTATTCGGAAGGCCTGACCTGCTGAAGAATTTCAGATTCAAGGCTTTTCAGTGATGTTAGTGGATGGAGGTGTGCCTCAACTTCACTGTAACCTTCAAATAAACTTCTATATGAAATATTCAAACCCCAGACAGGATTGGAGTTGTTTGCATTTCTTTGTCACCACCTCCATTTTTACGGGATCCATCACCAAATGACTCCTTGAAACATTGAGATTCAGAATGGAGGTAGAGTTAACATGGTATTTACAATTTTACAGTCTTTTCCATAGAAACCAGCAGCCTTCTGATATGTTCTGATAGCAGAACTTTATAGTAGTCAACAGTTTCCTTACCAGAACATCTGCTCAGTGCTCTGCCTGTGTTTTTCCTCTATTGAACTTTATCTCTTCTCATTATAATTTTTTTTCTTATCAATGTTCCTACCTGATATCTTTAAGAAGAATTGAGCTCAATTTATGAGCATATAAACTGTGCATGCATGTCATAAACAACATCAACTGTTGCCTCTTCATGTGCAAAACTCAGTTGTCAGCAGGACTTTTCAAATCCTGATGGAAATGCACATAAATGTGTGTCCTTGATAATTGATCTTGTTCTTTAAGTAGCTGAGTTGTGGTTGTTTGAATCTCATCTTGTTATATTTTTACAGTTTCTCTTTTTTCTCCATTGCTTCACAACAGAATTGTACTTCCCATTTACAACAACCAAGCAAAAATGTTTTTCTGAACATTTTTTTTGTATAAGAAAATGCTAAAACAAGCAGTCTGAAAATATATTGTTAGAATAAGGTTGTAGGCGCCCTGCGATATACTTGCAAACTGTCCAGGATGTACCCCGCCTTCGCCTTACAGTGGCTGGGATTGGTTCCAGCAACCTCCCCTGATCCAGCACAGGACTAAGTGAGAATAGAAGATGGGCGGTTGTTGGTAGGGTTATACTGTAAATAAATGTCCCTCTACACTCTCTTAGTAACCGATTTATGTAATGCTGTGCAAATGCAAGACCTTATGTAATATGTTTTGTAATCATTTATGTATAAAAAAAAGTTTATGGATGCCCAGAATGCCAGTTTTCCATTAGAGTTTCAAAATACTTTCAAGACTCAGTTTTCACTGACATTTTTATTTTGGTATTTTCAAGATATATTTGCATTTCTGTCTATTTATTTGATTTTTCTGCAAAAAAAAAAAAAAGAATCTTACTCATTACTTTTGAAATAAAGGCTTGGTGAGATGTCTGGTCAAACACAGACATTTAAACAGACTATTTAAAAATGAAGCATTAATTCATCTTAATTGAGCTATTGCTCATTTTTCACTCATGGACAAAATACTGGACACACCAAAATGACACTCTACAACTTAACACAGTATTTATAATAAAATAATTGGTGGTATCATTTCTAAGCTTATTTATACAAACTTATTTGGAAACTTGGACCTTTTTAGATGAAAATAAAGGAGATGTACTGTTTTGAATGGAAGAAAGCTCTTCCTCAACAGCTCTCTGTAATCTTTAATTTCTTATCACAGTTAGGCTCAAGAAAAAAAAAGGCTCACATAAACATTGAAGTGGAAAACAAGAGCAATGTTGAAGCAGCTTTGCTGGGCAGAAATAGGAACTCCTTGGGTATCACTCAACCAAAAAGCTGTCCAAAGGAAGTTCAGGAAAGTTTAAACCACTGTCTTGTTTCACTTTGATGAGTTCCTGCTTGCTCCTGTAAAGTTCTGCCCTTTTCAATAACTGAGCTGAATGGGTTCTAGCATTCTATGAAAACAGAAGAGAAATCAAATGACAAGTTTCCTCTCTAGTTTTCAAATGTGTGCCTGCATAGTGCAGCAGGTGAGAGGGAACATGTCAAAATAGCTGCCAGAGTTACACCTATAAATGGAACTCTTTCATTTTATCAGTACCGAAGCAGGTGTTCATTTTGACCCTAAATTTGTCTAATGGGATAGATTTAAAGCTAGCTTATAGTAAACTGTGATTGAATTAATTCACTCATCATTTATGCATCAAATGATACACAACCTGGTGATCTCTTGCAATGCAGTGTCTGAAATTACTGAAAAAATGGGACCAAAGGTTACGTCAGCATTTTATTTAAACATCTTTACACAGGGGATGTCATATAGTCATAATGATTGTACGTGACGGTAAATAGTCACAATTGTAGTATGGAATCTTTCCACTGCAGCAAAGTGCAAAGCAATGCTGGTCAATTGTATTTGGCCTGGAAGACTTCAGACTTTTCCTCTAATGGGTCAAAGACCTGACAGGATTTGTTCTTTACCATCTTCTGAACAAATAAAGTTTTTACAAACATTCACAGAAATTCATGCACCCCTTGTACCCTGTCTGAGCCATTTGAACTCAGTCTTTTTGCAGAACATTCTCTGTTTCATTGCAAACAACTGTTGATTTTCAAGGGTTAAAGCCAGCCAAACAGTTTCGATGCCAACCACAGTCTAAATATTGAATTCCAATGGAGAAATCCTACATGTCACACTTTTTCTCTGTGAAACTTAATGCACGAATGGGACAAGCAGAATCCCAGCCCTACATGTTGTACAAAATTTTCCAGATTTGATTTTGCTGGCACTTTACAAAGTTATCTGTGCTATTTTTGGTACTTTATAGCTCCAGCAGGTGTTATATAGGTCAGATGTTCACCATTAGAATGACATGTTCCCAGCTTTTATAGTTATGGAAGTTAGTTCAACTGGTTCAAATGTGGCCGTTAAATCTAATGGCAATTAAGTTTAGTATTTTTTTTTTTAAAGAACAGACTGTAGGCGGAGATAAGTTATAATGTGGAAAATATTTTCTTAAAAAACATTTCAAATGTATTTCTTTAGAAAAATCTTAAATTGCTACATGTAAAAGTAATACGTGTTAGGTAAAAGAAAAAAAGCTAAAAACGTGTTACAAATGAAAAACAACAAGAGAAACTTATGGGTTATAAAAAAGACCTTGGTAACGCAGAGTGTGGTTGTTTGTAGTTCACTTTATCAGCTGAATTATTTATAGATGTGATGTTACAGACAGAAGACCAAAATGGGAATCCACACAGACTGCATGTTTTAAGTCTAGAGAGAAGGATCTAAAGTTTGGCTTGTTGAAAGAGAAACAGCATGTTGTGGCATAAAGTGGGCTTTGAGAGAATGGAGCCGAGGTCAGGTGAGAGCCCAGCAAACCCAAGCTGTGGCCTGTGGTATTTCAGAGCAGGACACTCTGCTTCTGACCTTCAGTTACCTAACCATCCTGGCTGCACCATGCTGAGCCAAGTCTTTCTTTCTCTCTTGTCCTTTTGACTCATCTGTTGTCCAGGCCTCTGTCTCGCCACTCTGGCTTGATAAGCAAAAACACGTCTGAATGCATGGGAGATTATTGCAAATTTGCTTTTTCTCACAATGACCACCAACTGTAATAAAACCTGTATAATGAAAAAATAAGTTTTATTCACTTAGTGGAAAAACACTTCTGTGAGATTTTCTTTTTCTTTTTTTTGCCACCAATCTAGACTGTCAATGTGTTTCATAAACATCACAAAAGTCTCCAATGACAGTGAATCATTTTCAAGGAATCAGAGTTTTTTGCTTTTTATACAAACTAGGTAAGTTCCTGCGGGTGAGTTACCTGTCAAACAATGCAGGTGTTGTCACCATGGCAACCCTCAGCCTGTGTCTCATAAATTATGTGTTTTGGTACAAAACGTCCAAATGGACCCCATAATAGCTATAAAAGTCCTTGTAAAGATGTTATCTAAAACAGCTGAGAGTTTTCGGTTCTTCTGAGATAAAAAGCTCTGAGTTTAGCTCACAGGCCATACATTGAGGACAGGAGACACAGCTCCAAAAACCACCCTGACAAGACCACAGCTGGCAGCTGCACGTCGGGTCACAGATATTATTTTCTGAAGACAAAACCTGTCGTCTGGAAAAGGACTGAATTGCAACTCCTGTCATGAATGCTTCAGGAACCAATCCCAGCTCTGAAGTGGGTGGTGAATGAAAAAGGACTTCAAGCACACCTTCCAACTGCAGCTAAGAAGAGAACAACAGGAAAACGGGACGTGATATTACCATCTTAAAGGCCCTGAACTGTCTCCAATCCAGAATTTTACTTTGTCATATCTAAAATATTGATAGTTGGAATTTTCACATTTTAGCTGAGATGTTAAGAAAGAAATTATTTGTAGCTGGAATGGCATAGCGGTAAGATCCCTTCACCTGAGAAATTCAGGTACAAATCCTAGTGAGGGTGAACTTGCAGTTGGTAGGACGTTGCCCTGGTGAAGACTTCATCACAATTCACTCTAACTACCTCTGACAGTACAATGAAAGAGGGCCATGATGGCTTAGATGTTACGAAGACGACATGGGATTAGCAAGCTGTCAGGGATCCAGGATGTGCTACTGAGCTCTGGTGCTCAGTAGAGAGATATCAGCATTGGTTTCAAAGCCCAAGTTAGCCGACAACCACAACCAGGGACGCACCAACTTCCAAAGTTAAGCAAAGTACTTTTTGAAAGTCTAATAGTGGATGTCAATTAAGCACTGTATTCATTCAGTACTAAAACCAACTGTGTTGCTTGAGATCCTTGGCTATGAGACAAACGCCACACAAAAGCAGTACCCTCCATGGAAACAAAGGCTGGATACAAAGATCAAGGTGACATGCAGAAATTTCAGCCAACTGTTGGAACTGCAGCAAGACGTCATGAAGAAAGTGATACTTAAACTGTCCATGCCTGAGGCACTGGAATCTGCTCAGCAAAAACTTACCTCCGTAGCTGCCTGCATGAAGACAGATGCAGGTTAGCAGGATAAACCGGATGTTCTCCACGGAATCATGTGTTTTTGTGTTTGCTTTGTGCACATTTGACTTTTTTGAAGGAACATTTTCTTTCAGCTGTGTCGGCTACATCAGTTGTAGAATGAAGTCAGAGCTTCAATTATTCATGTTTTCCGTTCACGCAAACATCTTTCAAATTCATTTCATTGTGTACTTTTTCCCCATAGATACTTTTTAAGGTAAACTCCATTAATCAACTCTTTTACCACCTTGTGCCATGCACACTTTTAACAAACTATGTCATCTGATTTGCCTCATCTCAATTACCTTGGGGTTTAACTCTGACAGACCGCTGCCCTAAACGCTCAGCCTTCTTTCCAGTATCTTGTTCTTTTTCTTGTTTGATTCACCGGTCCATCTAGAATTTTCCGACCACTTTCTCCCTCATAACCTGTGCTGTTCTCAACCCACTGTCCCCGCAGTTGTTTGCTGAGGTGAATAAGCCGGCAGGTAGAGCAGAGATGTCACGCACGCTAAATAGATAAATTCGCCTGTCTGTTGGTTCTTTTTCCATGGCATTATCACCATGGATACTTCCACAAATAGAGCATCGGCTGAAAAAGAACACCCTGCATTACTCAGATGTCAAACATACAACATGCATGCATGCACACACAGGGATCTTTTCACGAATTCTTAAAAAAACTCATTCATGTTTAACTTTTTCCAACATGCTCACAATTATAACTATAAACTATTATATTTCAGAACCTGAAAATGTCACGACAATGACAAAGATCCAGATTCACAAAACACCACCTGCTCTCATACACAGCCACATACATAATACCTCCACTTCATCTCTACAAAAGGTAGACTCTAGTCAATCTTGCAGCCTTTCTTTTTTAATTTGCCCTCCCATGTTGTGCCTGACTTCTTTTCTATCACTGTGTCTCTGCAGCTTCTTAGGTTTGAGGAACAAAGTGAAGACATTGGATGATTGACACATCCAAACTGGGTCAAGACTGACGTGAATATGTTTATCAAAGTTCACATTCCCTTGAGTTCATCGAAAGTTCATTTAAACTGGGTTAAAAATCTTAAAAGAAATTGTCTATTGACAGGCGTTTGATCCTTTTTTAAAAATAAATCTTCCGAGTCTCTGTGTGAAGTTCACACTTTCACACAAAAGAAAAAACAATGCGTGTTGTTTTTAAATTGTCATTTGTTAGAGTTGATAAGCTTAAGAAGGTTTTCATAAAGTGAGCAATAGCTGTAATCGTCCTTATCAGAACTGATCCCACTTATAACAGCATGCAGCTGACCTGCAGATGGCCAAAGTTAGAGCAACTTAGTTATAATCTGTTAAGAGGATTGATGTGTGAGGTTACATGCCTTTGCAGAGGGATTTTCTCTTTCAACATCATATTAACAACTATGGCTGAGCGAGTTAACACACACAAACATAATGCAGATTTTCCAAAGAGAGCTTGTCTGGTGACAAAAGTGAAGAGGACAACGAAATCATACAAACATGGGATAAAAGGTCAATGTCGTTCAGATCAGCTTTTACTATCGGTTTTTAAATGTGCTGAAAGCTGGGGAAACGGGATTTATGTATGGGCCTATTTGAGAAACAATTCAATCCTGTTTTTCTTTTAGAACCATTCTAATCTAATGCAGTTTTCCCAAAGTTAGCATGTGTTCATCATTGTTTTTTGAAGCTTTTTTTATCTATCAGTTGTGACAAAAATTGTCTTTAAAAACCTACTCTGGTGAAACCCTGTTTCTGCTATCTTTAACATTTAGTGGTATTTTTCTCATGATGAATGACATAATGTGCATTTTTGAGTATTTCTTTATTCAAATCGTTGTGAATCAGTTAGAGACGAAAAATGATGTTTTAAAAAGCTTGTAGCTGTGACATAGAAGCTATAATCGGCAATGCTCCCTGACGTCCTCGTTTTTGTTGTCTGAGCTGGCATCCGGCTGAAAAATATAAGGCTGGATGGCTCCAACATAACTGGGAACACTTTTACGACAGATCAACAGAAATTTGGAGTGGCCAACACACACAGAAGGAAGGTTGGACCTCTGATCTTCTGTCTCCTACCTCATTCCTGATGGGGGGAACCAGGCCTTCAGCAATCGCGGCCGTGTCCCTGGGTGCTGGCTTGCTGGGCCCAGCGGCCCTCTCTCCCTGTGGCAATGGTCTGGCCCTTGCCAATGGGCGCTGGGCCTCTCCAAAATTCCACCAGTGGGAGCCTGGTCGACCCATGTTTACCACGCTCATGGGGGACCCTGACTTCTCTTGGGCGTCCTCCTCCTGGGTGGGGGTGGGCTGCCCCTCCCTCGCTTTCCCCTGGATCTCCCGCAGGGGTGAGTGGTTGCCTGAGCGTGGGGCAGATTTCCCTGGTCCCTGCCTAGCGTGGGGGGGTCAGAATTCCCGCGTGGTGGTGGGCTGTTTGCATGTACAAGTATGTACGTGTGAGCTGTATTTGTATTGTGTATGTGTTGACATGTTTGCGGGTGAATATTTTTGGAGCCAGCAGGTGAGAGTAATGATTATTAATTTCCATCAATTACTTTGTGATCCTAACAACCCCACCCACCCCACACTTCCTTTTTCATCCTCCAACTTCCTTAACACCCCCTTATTTTTACCTTGCTTTTTCCTCCCCTGTCTTTGGTTCGCTTATCCCTGGTCTCTGACATCCCCCTCTCTTCTTCTTTTTGTCCAGTCCAACAAACAGAATGAATGCAAACATAATCAATATAAATAAAGTTTAGCCTCAAATACACTTCGTGTGTCAGAACATATATAACCCCCTATTGTAACAGTAAAATCTGTCCAACACAAGAGGCCTTCAACTCTTATCTGTTTGCTCAGCTGTTGGACAGGGCAAGTTAGAAAAAAAAGATTATTTGAGTAGAATTATAAATTTCAGTTATACATGAAAACCTTTTGCATCAAAAAGTAGTCATTGGATGATAGTCGGGAGTGTGTTGATGAACCAGATCCTTCACCAAAAGTTTTTCTTACTCTGCTGGTTTTGCATTGCCTCATTTCAGTTTGTGTGTCAGGCTAACTCTAAATTTCCCTTCAGAATGTGTGTTTGTGTATGTGCGTGGTTGTCTTTGTTGGACTGGTCAGCATGGTCTTTTGGATCCAGTTTCAATAGACCAGCCTGATCTTTGTCAAAGGCTGAATGAAATCATGCGAAGAAGAAAATGACTCTGCTGATTATACATGTTAGAAAATTCATGTTTTTTTTTCTTTTACTTCATCTTAATATTTTTTCTTCTCTCTTCTTACTATTACTCTCCATCGGAACACCTTCAGGCGAAAGTTTGAATTTCAGCAGTGAGTGCAACCACCAAAACACTGTCCCTTTGTGCTTCGGGGGTAAACTGTGGGACCACGTGATCATTTAGAAAACAAGGATCAAATCAAGTATTATAATAAGCAAATGTTTAACCCTAGAACTAAGGCTACTGTTTAACTGCTTCCTGTCAACAAAATACAAGACTACTGCTCAGCTAAAACAACTGACCTCTATCTAGCCACATACTTGTCAATCTCAAGCACCTACACCACAAGCTTTCACCTTTTTGATCAAGTCAGTAGTAATCAGAATAAATTCTGAACGGATATTTGTCCCTTTTTTGTATAAAAATATAAACCAAGCTGTGTATATAATAAAGTTGATGTATAAGATATAAAAAAGATGGATGCTGAGCCCCAAGTTTTATTAATGTTTAACTGCCTCTGCATCCATGTGTGGTATTTGCATGATTTGCATGGCCTGACTCATCCAGCCACAAACCCACTCGCTCACATGCTCCTACATCTACACACATTTTTGTTTGACTACCTTTTTTGGCATTATTTTTCTTTGACAAAACCCCTGAAGTCATCCTACTTGTTCCCAGAGCTTTGTTCTTTCCTCTACTGCCAGAACCATAAATGATCTAAGATTAAAGGCAGGGCAAGAATGTTGCAGCCTCATTGGATTCAGATTCAAACCTACTTGGTTCCCCAGAAACCACTGTCAGTATCACCTACTTGAAATATACTTCTTTGCCAACTATTCATGATGTGCTTGTATTTGATCAGTTCAGAAACCTTATTTGATCAGAAACATGTCCGGTACCTTTAATTATTTTTTTTTTTACTAGCACTGTAATATTTAGCAGTTAAGCACGGTCATAATGCACAACAGCAACAAGAATGTTGACATAGTTTTAGATTTGCTTAGGACATTTTGCTGCATAGTGTCAATCCTCGAGTGCATGCTTCCCGATGTTAAACTTGGAAAAGCACCCTGACTGACTGAATTAGCAGCTGCAAGCAGACTGTGGTGCATACTGGGAGGTCCAGCCTCTGTCTTCTAAGACTAATCCTTTCGGCGTTCCTGAAAGGGAAGAGTCCCACCCACAGTTAATGAATCAAATTCATTCTGCATTCTAGGGCGTACAAATGAAACCAACCGAACTACAGCAGCCTTACGTTCTCTATCTTTTCAACTTTGTCAACAGTATTGAAATGAGAGTGAATCCTCTTCGTGGAAGTATGTCTGAACTCAGCAGGAGGCATCACTTTTGTTTATTTTTTTTCTCTTCTCTTCTAATCGGTCACATTTATACATAAACCGTTTTTTTCCCTCTGTCTCTTCTTTCCATTCATTTCAAAGCATGCCACACGATGTGCTGCAAGTTACCACCCATGCACCGTGCCAACTCTATACAATGCGTTGCTAATACAAAGTTGTTAAAAATAGGCAGCTCCATGTACAGTTTGGTGGATCTGCTTCTCAGAAACGCCTCATCACCCATGATGCCATCTGTCTTCTTTCTTCTTTTCCTGTCAATCTTTTTTTTTCCAGTGTCTGTTATATTTTTAAAAGTTTATTTTGTGTTTAAGTTTTCTTTCTGATGGCTGTTCCAGGGGCTTGTCGAAGAGTAAATTCCCCTGTTTTGCATGGTTGGCCACCGTACTAATCAGATAGGCTGCATTCCTCAACTCCACGACAAGTTTCCCTGGCAAAACCCACCTCCTCCCCTCAGAGAGGCCTTCATCCGTTTTTTCTTTTTTATGTCCGTTTCATTAATTCAGTGTCTGAACTTATTTTCTATCTGACAGCTGGTTGGTAAATTCCCCTCAATTTCTTCTTGGGAACAGCTCTTTCTCATATGGTATGTAGGTTAAAGGTTCTGAAAGCCCTGGGTCCTCCTGGAAAAGAAATTCATGTTGTATGAGATAAAGCTATAGGAGCCGGGAGTGCTGCATATCAGTGGAAGAGCGAGGATAAGCGTGTCTGCAGCTGCAACACATGGGAACATGAGAAGTCAGGTCTACAGGTTACTTTGGATTTCACATTAACTCCAATGGTTACTGTGAGTTTCCACTCAATTCAATGACAATTTACTGCAGCTTTTGACATTGAAATACGCAGAAATACTGAATTATGAAGCTCTAAAACAACATAATGACTAATAATTACCCTGTTCAAAATTGGTACATTCCAAACTACAGTACATTCCAAATTTTTTTAAGCCTCCATGGAGAAACAAAATTTAAAATGCAAAAAGCCATTGCTGGAAATCCAATAGACATTCTTTATCAATATGCAGCCTTTGTAGAGTCATACTGAGACTCTCTATCATTACTAGAATTAAAAACCTTTTCACAGAAAATTTGTCTTATCTACAATTATGGGTAACCACCGCAGAAAAGATACAGACTACTCTTAATTGCTGAAAGGCTGCCGGAAAGACAAGTGGGGGCAAAGTTTGTTGTTAGTGGTGCTTCTGGGAAAAAGGAGATTTAGCGTCTTTATTATGCAATCCTGTTGGTGCTAGTGACAGAAAACTGGTGCAGGTGTGTTCCAGAACCCAATTCTTTCCTCTTGATGGTTTTTAAAGTTTTTAATGTTTCATGCATACAGTTTTCAAAGCCAAAATCAAACAACCTGTGTTGTTTTCTATTACCTAATTTCTGCAGAGAGGCAAGAATTGATTCAAAATTTGCCTCTGAATTGTGGGTAGAACTATTGGTGTGGAGTAAACCTGCCCCCACGTCCCATCATCCCTTTGTTTACACTCTTTCCTGCTAGTTTACAGCCCCAGACACCCCCAACATAACATTGCCAGGCAACAAAAATGTACAGCAATATTAGAGCTATTTAACCGAAGACTGCTGGTTTGAAACCTGATGCATCATAATGGAGTGTAGATAGGAGCTTTTGGCCTATTGTAGGAATGTATCACCCATCACAGTACTTACTGTAACTTTTAGGGTGACAAGTTCCTTCCAGAATTCTGTAGTTCTAAGCAAGCATTGCAGGTCTTAATCATTTAACAAGCAGTTCTCAATCAAGCTCCAGGAGTTTCACCAATCTATTTGTGCTTGTAGCTTGGCAATAGATTGTATTGATGTCCAGTTTTTTTTTTTTTTCTGCAAGCTTCTTTTATCTAAACAGACAGTGTTTTTATCTGGTTGTTATAACTTTACAAGTTCTTTAAAGATAGCAAGATTTTTCATGATAAGGTGATGATGATGATGATAATATTTCATTTCAGACATAAAAAAAGTGGTAAAATGATTTAAGATGACAAAACAAGCTGGTCCTTTTATTGAAAATGTTGTTAACAGAAACATGTCTTTTAAGCTTTTGAAGTTTCTTGTTTCACCCCAAGTTATTGTTGAAAACCAACCAACATGGTTCAAATGAGCTAAAATGAAGGAAGCTGTGTTCAGCTTGAAAGCATCAGAAATGCACAGAAGAGATTAGGTGTTGCAGAAAATAAGATTTTTTTTATACATTAGTTAAAAGAGCATCAAAATGATCTTTATCTTATGAGAAGAAAAGGAAATAAGAAAAACTGTCATAAATGTTTCATAATGTAAATGTGCAAAGCTGATTATTCCTGGAAGTCGCTTTTTACTGCAGTCCAATGTACTGCAGGAATCCAAGACACTCCTGCAGACAAAATTGAATGATTACTTTTATCAGTTTATCACACAACCTGTTGAAATCTCAGATCCCAAGAAAATGTGTCACCATGTTTTCCAGTCACATCGTTTCTCAGATCGTTTCTCCGGATCATTTGGCCAGTGAAGGTCAACAAAGGACTTTGTAAACATTTAGGTGCATTGCATTCAAGGGTTTGCTACCTGCTGTGTTCTGAGTCATCTCTGTGGAAGTGTCCTGGCAGAAAGAACACTGCGTTCAGGATAGCAAACATTTAAACATATTTCCATGTATGAGGCTAGCATGAGGGAAGTACGTGACTTTGGATCAGCAGCACTCAGCCGCCTATGGAGAAGAGAGGATGACAGCTCACATGCAGACTCAAGACCACCAATGCAAACACTTGCCTGTGTTTGTATCCGTGAGCACAGCACAGTCATGAGTTCACTGGCACTGCGTCTACAAGCAGAAGTACAGCAGCCACAAAGAGAATGTCTCAGCAAAAAAAGAAAGTAGAAAAAACTCAGTGACCTCTTCTGGTTCTTTACTGTTTGTTCTGCTTTGCCTTCAGGCTGTCATTAGTTCTACTGAGGGTAGGTTTAAACAACATACATGTGTTGATACATGGTTTGATGTGTTAATGTCATACAGAAGACTAAAGCATGTCTTGTTACATTTTCACCAGCTTCTCGCATGAATTCCCCTTCTTACTGTTGGCTGATTTTGAAAAGTATGTGCTGGAATTTAAAAGACAACAGAAATGGAGGCATGAACACAATGAGATGTTTCAGAACAGTACACTCAATACAGCACTACACACTGTATGCTTGTAAGATAAGCATAAGCATAAAAAAAAGACATTGACTGCTTAACAATGTGTTCATTTATCAATCTCAGTGCAGTTTGGAAGAACAATTCTCTGCCATGACAGCCTGTCACCTGAGTTGACAAAAAAGAGAGGGTGATTGTTCAGGTGCACAAACTGCTGAAGGCCTTTTGTGTTGGACAGATTTTGCCGTTATAATAGGGGGTTATGAATCTTCTGACACATAAGGTGTATATTTGTATAAACCCCTTCTGTATATGAGGTTAAGCGTCATTTATATTGATTATGTTTCTATACTTTTTTTGTTGTTGGACCAGACGAAAAAGAAGAAGAGAGTGAGATGTTAGAGAGGCGGGATAAGGGTACAAAAAAAGGGGCGAAAAAAGAAGGGGGGGGTTATGGAAGTTAGAAGATGACTGAAGAAGTGTGTGTGTGTGTGTGTGTGTGTGTGCGTGTGTGTGTGTGTGGGGGGGGGGGGGTGTTTGGGGGGTAGAATCACAAAGTAACAAGTTGCTGGTGACTTACCGTTATTACTGTCAGATGTAAGTCAAAAAAGGCAGTCTGTTCACACACTCAAAGGTTACAAACGTACCTGCTGGCTCCGAAAATCTTCACATACAATCATGTCAACACGTACACAATACAACTAGAGTTCACACGCATATACTCATGCATACAAACACATACATGGAATTCGTTTTATTCTGTCCCTCTGTCTAATGCATTCTGACACCTGTGCTCAGGTGGGTGTTTATGTTCTACTGTAGTGGATTATAGAATGTAAAAAGAGGGGGAGTACCCAATCATCTCCCACACCCAGACCCCACCAAAAGCAAGTGGTACCCCCTTAGAAACCTACACCGGATAGCAGATCCAAGTCAGACACCCAAAGCAGGATCGTCAGAACCACCACGGGGGCTCCCAACACCAGAGAGCAGAGGGGCCCAGGAGCACGGAGAATGCAAGGTCCGGTCCACACCAGGGGGACCAGCACCAGATCTACCAGATTGCCCCCCCAGCCCCAGACAAGTAGCTCATCACTACCCAGGGGTTCTGACCATCCCCCCCAACCATGCACGCTCCAGGCAACCACCTGCCCACCCCTGCGGGAGATCCAGGAGAAAGAGAGGGAGGGGCAGCCCACCCCCCCACCCAGGAGGAGGACACCCAAGAGAAGTGAGGGTCCCCCACAAGCGTGGTAAACATGGGTCGACCAGGCTCCCACTGGTGGAATTTTGGAGAGGCCCAGCGCCCATTGGCAAGAACCAGAACCAGAACCAGTACCACAGTGACACGCACAGCTCTAGGCTCAGATGTGATGTGATCCACAGCTCATGGTCTTACCAGAGACCTCAGGGATCCCTCTCTCTGCGTGGAGAGAGGACCACCGGGCCCAGCAAGCCAGCACCCAGGGACATGGCCACGATTGCTGAGGGCTTGGTTTCTCCCATCAGGGATGAGGTAGGAGACAGAAGATCAGAGGTCCAACCTCCCTTGTGTAATCTGTTTCTGTGTGTGTGCGTGCAGGTGTATGTATGTGGGTGTGTTTGTGTTTGCGTGTGTTGGAGTCTAGGGTGCAATTAAAACCGAGAGGAGAGGGGCCCAGATACATGGCGCAACCAGTGTGAAGGAACCATTGCCAAGTAGCTCCACCCACAAGGTGCATCGCAGTCCGATCTTCCCTTCTCCACATTACCCTAATAAGTGCTTGTAAGATGAAGGAGCATTTGCATAGAACACTGGACAGCGCAGCCTGTCTCCTCTCATCTTCCAAACAGGAAGTATCTGCTGGTTCCAAGAAGCCAATATCCCATAGACAACTATTAACAAATAGACAGTTATTACTCAGTCATTGTATTCATCAGAATAACCATTCTTGCTCTGATACCTTCTTCTTCACATCTTATTCTAATCCTATTTTTTTCATGATAGTTTTTCTCTATCAAGTGACCAATCAGATGCCTCAGTAAAAGCATGTGGTTCCCACTGACCCCACCTCGAACGTTTGACTGATAGCTTCTCCCGACTTCAGTGGAAGGGGAGTGGAATTCGAACAAGCTTCCTCATGATTGGCAACTGTAGTTCCCCTAAAAACATGCCTCAAACTAACTCAGACCAATCACTGTTGACTGGTTTCAAAATGGTGACGGACGTATCAGGAAGCAAAGGTGACGGATTGGGCCGTATTTTACGAGAGCCAGAGGAAAGGTGTTTTTTATGGGAGACGTCAACACCTCCCACATGTCCAGTGATGATAGATGGTCTACGGAAAGGAGGGGAGTTAACAAATTAGCGTTTTCTGTGCACAAATTAGTTGGCTATTTTGGTATCATAGATTCCTAATTTTAAATTGTGCCCACAAAATCCTAATTTGTTCCCTCAAAATACTGATTTGCACAACAGTTTTTGTGGCCACAAATTATAGTTTTTTCTTTGAAATTCATGTCCGAGGCTTAAAATTTTTGTCACGAATAAAAAAATATACCTATTAAGCAAAGATTGAATTAGCTCCTTTCAAATATTTAGCATTTTAGTTCTGCAAGGTACTAAGTTCTATGCCTGCTTCAACTTTGTCAATATTACCATCCACCTGGGATTTATTAGGAATGTTTCTTGACTCTTTACTTGTTTTCTTTCAGTGAACTTTTGTATTTTTAATTACTGCTCTGTTTAACTCCTGCTCACTTTTAAGGAAAAACAGTACAAATTATTCTTTATTTTTTATTTTAATCATTACATTACAAATTAGCAGGTGCTGGTGGAAAAGTTTGCTTAAATTTCAGCTCACAGCACAGTTTCTAGATCAAATAAATGTTGATTGAAAAAGTTGGAGGAAGAAGTGATAAAAAACATGAATGAGACAGCAAATTGTTCTTAGTACTGTATTGGTGTTGGTTACTGTAAATATGTTGCCTGAAGTTCTGAAAGCCAGTTGGGGTCAAAACACATAAAGTCTAGTGAGAACTAATTCACAAAAAGTGAGTTATTCTTAATTATTGTTAATAGTTAATATTTGTTTCATGCTTTTGTAGGGTAATCCTGCTATTAGGTTTGATTGAGAAAAAGTTGCATCATGTCAGCAATTCACAAAGTTCTTGGGGCTCCTTCAGGGGTTTATATTGTCTTTTATTTATTTTCCATTTAGCAAAACTGAGCAGGTTTTATCATTGTTTGAGAACTCTGGCTGAAAGAAGAAGCTTTATCAAATAAAGAACCTCCCTTAAATGTAAATGTTTTGCACCAAAAAGGTATAGAACTAGCAGTATACAAGGTTAAAGACAATAGGAAGTGAGTACTTGATGGCAATTCTTAGGGATGCAACAAAAATTACCTTCCCCACGACTCAGTTCAAACATTGATTATTGGGTCACAGTTTTGTTTTTAATTGGATATATGAATTTTGTATTACAAAACAACAACAAAAAAGAAAATTATTTTTTTAAATGTGCTAATAAACAATTAACAATCAATAAACACCTGTCAGTTGGCTCACACTAATCCTGGTGTAATGTCCGACGAAGTGTACATTTTCAAAACTTTACACACGCCCCGGAAGCCTGAACGGTCTAACACAAACCAGAAAAGCAGAAGACGGTCGCTTCTTGTGTGTAATTAATCTTCGTCAATAAATAATAATGCTTTAATTTTTTTTATCAATCACGTTGACAGCCATAAATAAAATTTATATGTATTTGCAGAATTGAAAGTCGTTAAACATAAATAATTTACAGTTACAAAACAGGACAGAAATAACAAAATTCCACCTTCATCCTAATTTGTTTATAAACTGCTCCTTAAAACCTTTTTTTATTGAATGAGCAAGCTTATTCCAGGCCACTTCCATATTTCTGTCTGAAAGGGATCTATTCAAGGTAATATTTGTTTGTGAGGGCTCACAGAGAAGCAGACGGTGCGGGAACACTGCCTCAAGCACTCAAGAGAGGCTTAAATGAAACACAGTTTTGGTTGTTTCCCATTCAACTTTGATATCATCACAATGCAGCTTTTTTCATGAATTTTTGACCCGCAGTAACCACAGGTTTATGTAAGACATTAACTGGATGTGTGAACAGCTTCAGCCATTTGCACGAATTTGGAGACACAATCTTACCTTTCTGTATTTTTTCTGCCTTCTACATTACAGCTCCTTTGCTTTAGCCACTTTGAATGTCCAAATGTAAGCTACATAGATAACATATATAAAAGTCTATGTCTAAGTCTATGAAAAGTCTATGTACACGCGTGTTTTGGGCTTGAAACTGTCGCGGTCACGTGTCGCTACGCATGTTTCAACACTTTCCACTGAACATGTGCTAAAAGTTAAACTAGGTCAAACTTTGACCATTCAGGGACTTGGATTTGGTTGTGACGAATTGAAAGCGTCCATTTAAATTCATGGAAGTCCCAATCATGAAAGAGAAATCAATATTTGCAGGTTGTGTCCAGCCAGAATTATATGACACAGACTTTTTCATTAATCGGAATAGAGCTGTGAAGGAAAAATCCTGGACCAAGGTTAGCGGGATTTGTAAAGCTTTAACATTTCACACCAAGCCTTTTCCAACTGTGGGTGGTGGAGATGCACTAATAAACAGTAGCAAAAGAAAAAGAAGAAGAAGCCCCTCCCTGCTTGTCCACTGTGAACACCATGGGCTAAACGCGCCTTCAAGAACACATGCTTAGAGCGTTGTTGAACATGCCAGTGAAGGTTCTTATTCATTTAGGTGACGTAGTCTTTAAGTTGAGTTATAGCAGCTGGACTTTAAAGTTCTTGAACAAGCGTAAAATGTCTAATGTATTGGTGTATACAAAGCTTCAGGTTCTAAGGCAACTAAGCTACAAAAGCATCATTAATGAGTTTCAGTGTTGCTATTGGCTGAGAAACCTCTGCTAATCACGATGTTCAAAAGTTCATGCATTCCATTTTTGGGTTCCTAATTAGGTGTTTGGGACACATAAAAATATCCCCAGGCAAGTTAATTTAACAGGCGTTAGTTCAGTGTTGCCTTGCTGACCTTTACCAACACTGGTTATTTTTTTTTGTCATGGGTTCTTGCCTGAATACAGAAAACAGATAAAAACAGCTACATCTATTTTTGGAAGCTTTTAGGCTGGATTTTTGTGTCTTTGTTCTGGACTGAATAATAATGATTAAAAAAATAATTGCTGCTTCTGAAATGGTGTTAGTTTTCTTTTTTTGTAAAGCAAACATAAATATCTAGCATTTATTTAATCCTGAAATAAATTGATGAAGTGCACTGCACATGTACAACACAATGACCTTTTCTATCAAATAAAAGGAACAGTGTTGGAAATATTTGTTTGATTTAAGAGAAATTATTTGGAAGTCTCTGACCTGAAGTCTGTCATTGAGTCTCTGGAGGAAGAGTCCTGACTTTTTACCTCTGCAATTGATTTGTTTCGAGCACACAGTAACCCCCTTCATTAGAATCTATAAATAGAAAATGTCCATGCACGCGTGTCTGCATGCACACGCAGCACAGGTTCACAACCAACCATGTTTATTGATTTTTCCAGTCATTAATGGGAGCATTCAGTGCAGGACATAGCAGGAGAGACGGAGTTTAGCAGAGTATTGAACTGGAAAAGAGGAATGGGACTTTTTCTGTTATCGGCTGTTATGTAATCTTTTGAGTAAGATAAACCCTCTTTACCCCACTGATGCATTCGTGAAGGGATTTTAGGTCAACTCTGTTCAGTTACACAATCTAACCCTTAAACCGTGACTTCTGAAGGGGACGATGAAGATGGTGGATCCGCTTGATCCCCCCTTATTAGCATTTTTCTTTTCATTATTCAGTTCAATTCAATTTTATTTTTATAGCCCAAATCACAACCATGACCGTCTCCATGAGCTTCACACCGGTATTAAGTCAATCATAAAAATATAAACAATAGCTAAACAGAATAAGCTAAACTGGAATCCCTGCCCTTAGACTCTCAAAACTCTTTTAAGAAAAACCCTATCTTGGGGGAAAAAAATAAGAAACCTCAGGGATGCCCACATAAAGGAGGGATCCTTTCCTAGGGCTGAGTATGCAACAGAACTATTATGCAACATACTGTACTGCAGAGGAGTAAAGATGGACTGAACTGCAGTGACCTCATGTCTGCACCGACCCATCAACCCACACTAGAGTGTACTGTAGAGCATGCAACGTAGCTGAGGGAACACATGTGGACATAAACACACAGACGCACTTATCCAAGTGTTCCGTTTACACGGCGATCGTACACCCCAGCGGGTCGAAGAGCTGCGGCTTTCGGCTGTACAGCATTACAAGATATTTGCAAAACAAGCTGGAGTTCAGAGTCCTCTGACAGGAAAAGGATGCGGTGCAACTGACCTGCAAAAGCAACTATGTGTTTTTCCACCTTCCTATCACATCATGCCATAGTACCACAGGTTAATAATTGATGTCTCACTCAGGTTGGTCTGTGTTGGTCAGTTATGACCTGCTTACTAAGTGTCTGGAAAATCCCATTTTTTAAAGTCATTCAGGGTCATTTGAGAAGACGGCTTTTTACTCTGGAATAACTTCCGAGGTTTCAACCAAAGAAGGTCTTTTCCACATTTGCAGCTTTGGAACAAGAAGTCACCCCAGAGATGTAGGAACTAACTCAAGCTGGGCATCGGAAAACTCTTATCTAGTCTGACTTCATGTGTTGGCTGATACAAGAGATAGGCTGGTTTGGTCAAACTTACAAAATGCTACTCCCACTGCCCTGTCCTTCACTGATCCACACTGGGCAGGAAGAGAGCAGAAAGAGCAGAGCCTGTGTGATCAGTTCTGACCAGTTGCAGATAAGGCCTCACATTTGCAGGCTGTGAGCTGAACATCATCTGTGCCACAAATGCAGTGCTTCATCTTCTCTGTGGTCCACTGGAGTTAAGCTGAACAGAACCTGAATAATGGATGGAAGTCATCAAAGTGTGTGAGATTTGTGCTCAGAGGAGTTCAGTATGTGATTAATGCAGAGTCTTACCATCACACACATGCTGGGAGAGGAAACCAATCAATCACACAGAGAGGCCCAGTGTGTGACAACTAAGTGTCAATTTTATGTGTCAACTGTGAAGAGCACCAGTGGGCATCGGTACTTTAAATATGTACATATGAGAAAGTGACAGAGAGGGACTTGACACTTGGATTATGACTGAGTCTCACCTGCAAGAATTTGAGTTTTGGGTTGAAACTTGTTACTT
This sequence comes from Oryzias celebensis, assembly GCA_014656515.1. Lineage (NCBI taxonomy): Eukaryota > Metazoa > Chordata > Actinopteri > Beloniformes > Adrianichthyidae > Oryzias > Oryzias celebensis. The sequence continues at coordinate 22,501,195 of BNCR01000003.1, read as the reverse complement.
AAGCTTTGGACTTGTTAACCACGTTCTTTTTTTTTTTGTTTTGTTTTTACCTCCAGGACATCTAAACGCCTTCATTCCTGCATTTGTGATGGTGCAAACACATTAAATGTAAATGATTGTGCCCACGCTGTTTAAAAATACCACAGCAAGACGAGAAAACACTTTAACTCTCACAGCTGAAATTTGGACTTCTAAGTTACAAAAAAAAAAAAGACGAGTTGTCAAAATCATTGTTCAGAGGAGCAACAATAACAAACAAATACAATTTATTTAAAAAAAACAGTTCTGTTCTCTAAAAATGAAAGATTAGCTTCAGATGAGCTCAAAGCTCATGCAAATTTACAGTTAACAAAGAAATTCCCATCAGAAAATATTTAAGTGAGACCAATAACAGAATTCACACTGAACAGGACACTGTGGCTCCAAATGTTCAAGTAGAAAAGTGCTGGTAAAGATCTCACAAGATGCCCATAGTTCTCCATGAAACCCAAATATAATGAGTCAGAGGACCTTGTGCAAGCACAGAGGTGTGGCAGTTGTTTTAACACATCCTGATAGCAGGTGTCACATTCAGTTCAATTGTGTGACAACCGTGTTCTCAACACACTCCAAACATGTACACGTTGTTCCATCTGGGAATTTGGATTTTATGGATTTTTGCAAATATAAAAATCTATAAACTCCAGGTTTAAGGGGTCACTTTCAGCACCAACCCCATTCATACTTGACCCCTGATTTGATTTCAAAATGAAAATGTAATCTGTCTTTTAAGGTTCCTCGTAACTTTGAATTTTTTTTTAACTCAAAAGGTCACTTCTAAACAATATTTTCTTATAATTATTATTACTGCATAAAAAGCAAAGCTTTTCAGGAGAACAGCATGAGTGTTGTATCTGAAATGCAGTGTGCTTCATAGGGACACAAAAAGAACGATCAAGAGAAAAAGAAAAAGTCACAGCAGGAGAGGTATAAAAAACAGGGACAGTATGGTTTTTTTCATTCAAGAAAAAATGGATAATGAAAACTGTTGTTTGTATGTTGTGGTTGTGAAAATTAAAAAATGGGTGAAAGTTCACTTATATTCAGTACATTATCTGCTAGTTTAAAGATTGTTTTTGTCCAAAAGAAAAAGAAAAAGAGAACTCTGCGAAAGGTGTCTACTGTTTTAGCTTTTTGAATAAATGAAAATGAAGGGATTTGGACTCTTTGTACATAGTTTCATTTTAAAGAATCCAAATACAATAAAATATAATTTTAGGTCATCTTTCATTAAAAAAAGAAAAAGCAATACTGTCCAAAAACAACTAAAGAAAAGTACCTTCCAGCTAAAAACGTTTGGGACCTCCACATTAGTTAGGTTACACTCATTTGAAACAACAATCATCTTTAAAATTTGACCTTGATTTTTTTTTTTTTTTATCTTTACAATTTAATTGCTTTGGAAAATTTCCAGTTCATTCTGTCATTTTTGAAAGCAACATATCTGAAGGAGGATTCGTTCTCTCAGAAAACTACGTCAGCAACCAAGATTTATCAATACTTCAAACAAAATCAAACTTTCATGTTGAAGGGTGACAGTTTGCAGCTAATACATTTTTTTTTTAATTCTCTGTAAAAGGTTTCCACATAAGTCCTATTAAGAAACCTCCAGAGTCCAAACCCTCTGATCCTCTTACATCACCACCAAACAGGCAGTTTTATCTTTGACCCCACAAAACAGATCTAATCAGAACCAACACACTGCCTGCACACATTACTCACAATCATCGAATCTTTAAATCCAAACAGCTTCCAGTTTTTGTATTTTGTTCGTGAACGTACAGCAAAGGCATTAAAAACTATATTTAACAGGTATAAGCGCTACAGGCATGAAAAACAATAAAAATGCTCCTTAAATGAAGTACATTTTTTCCTCTTCATTGCTTCCATTAGGGTCTCATCATGGTTTGTTCTTTACACACTGCAGCAAGTGATTATGCTTTTGTGCCCCATCAAACAAACTCTTCTATTTATAATAACTGCAATATTAGACAGTCTTTCATACACACACAGACACACACTGAGCGCTTTAATCTCAGGATGCTCCTCTCACAGATGGTGTAGAGGAGAGCAAAGGAAAGGCAGATGGTCCTCTCCACTTCTCTCCTCTTCTACCCTCTTGTTCCCCCTGTTTCCAAAACTGTTGGGATTGATCCTCCTAAAACCAGTCATTGATCTGCTGGCCTGCTGATCAATTAGTTTCAATAAAACATGATCTACTATGTTTTCCTGCTTTGAAGCACAGTCCCCCTTTTTCTCCTCTCTAAATTGCTGTTTATCACCCCGTTTTATCACTTTAAAACACAATATAAATAAACCGAACACATTTTGTGCATTTACCACCTGTTTCTTTTTTAGTTTTATTTTCAGGGGCTTCACAATTAGCTAACAAACCAGTGCTGGCCAAGAAGATGTGAGGTTTTCTGGTAACAGGTTGTTAACAGTAGATTGTAGAGATTTAGTGGTTTGTAAAGAGTAGCTAAGCCGTGTTGCCATCAGATCCAACTACTTTATGCTGTCATTAGATGCAGGTAGTAATTTGTTCTTAAATTCCCACTCCAATCATCTTTTAATCTATTTTAAAAAGCATTCCCCGTGGTCTTTTAATTAGGATTTTGTCGTATTCAGCCAAAATAATAAACCTGTGTCGTTTTCTAGGACATCATTGCTGCAGAGCAGCTCTGGTTCGTTAGAAGTTTGACTCTGAGTTGTGGGTGGGACTTTTGGCGCGTAGTAAACATTCCCTAACATCCCATGATCCCTTTTATTCACACTCTCTTGCGGGAGCTTGAAACCCTTCTCACCCCCAACCTAACATTACCGGTGCAGCAAAAATGGCGAGCAATTTTGGAGCTATCTAACCGTACAGTTTTTACCCAGATGCCAGCTCAGACGAGGAAAACGAAGACGTTAGTGGATCTATTTGTCTACAAGTGGATGCATCAGAATGCAACAGAGCAGGGAGCCTGGGGCCTACTGAGTGTAGGCCCTACATCACAGCTACAGGCTCTTTCCAATCTGCTCCTGATTCTCAACACTGAATAAACAAATCCTCAGAAATGTAATTTTAAATCTCTTTTCTTTGCATAAGTCCTGTCCTCCATCATCAAAAAAAATGCTACAAGAACATGTTAAAAAACACAAAAAATATCAGTTTCACTGTAATGTGTCTTTATAGGTAGATTTTTAGTGCATTCTTGAGATAATCTTTTTAAGAGGAGTTGTGTTATTTCACCTATTTTGATATTGTAAGTTTTATATTTCTTAAAAGGTCTGTTATCGCATTTTGTGGATGCTGGTCTCATCTCAGAACCAGTTAAATTATACATTGATAGAGATGAGCCAACACCATGTTTCCAGGTCAGTGGTGCCAGACCTGCGTGTTGCATAATGATACTACCACAGCCCACTGACACTGTCCCTCGCTGTGAACCTTTCCTACAGTCATATGAGAAGCTACGTGGACAATAATTTAATGGTCAGAGAGGGGTGGCTCCAGACTGGTTTCTCTGCTTTGCACTGATCTTATCGCTGATACAAAAGGAGAGGAAAAATCCAGGAGTGTATGGAAATGAGAGGAACTTCAAATCAGCTGTGAGTCCAACATTTCAGTCTAGATTGGAAGTGATCCAGTCGTCAATCTGACTCATTCAACTGTGGTTTCCACTTTGATTGAATCACCAAGTGGTCTTTACACTTACATATGCACTCATCTGCAGCAATGTGTCCCTTGCAATCTTTTCAAATTCAATTTTAATCAAAGCAAAAGAAGCCGTGCATAGACAATTACTCACAGAGACCACACAAAAGCATTCTCATTTCTGGTCCATTCTGTACTTTAGCTTCAGGTCCTGGAAGACAGGGGGTTACATAACCGCAAAACTCGACTGGGAAGCAATTGAAGCATCAGATCTCACTGTGGACCAATTAACCTGCAGATCAGCAGGCAGGTACTAATGGTTCATTAATCATAGGTGCACTTTTTCTAAAGTGCTCATGCACTTTAAACAGTGACTAACAAATGAACCGCAGCCTGTCTGTAAATCATGGCTTCAACTGTGTCTTCAATAAACATCTCAAGGAAACACAATAAAAACCCAAGATCCAAATTTTGTTCTCCCTTCATCCTTTCAACTGTTTTGATAACATACAGCTTGCTAAAGTCTGGTTTAAATATCAAACAAATGTACATGCACACATCTCCCTGCAGCCCAAACACAGCAGCCTCTGGAGGTCCTGCCACCAAAACATGACTGAGGAGATCTGCCAGAAGGGCCAGTAGAACAGGCAGAGCATAGCTTAGTGGAGTTTATCAGAGGAGTCTGTTTTGGGTTTTTTTGTTTTGGGCTTTTTTTTTTTTTTGGTGGGGGAATCTGATTTGTGCTGCAAGAAAGGAGGAAGAGGAGCCAACTGCTGTTGCGTGACTTTTCATAAATTCCCTACTTCATGAACCCCCTGTTGGTGCTGAGCATTAAAGCAGGCAGTAAAGCATGGAAACTCGCCCTCACAACACAAACCCATCAAAGTCTCATCATGTTCCATGTATTTTTTTAAAGAAAAATAAAAAGGAATAGAAATATTTCAAAAAGTAAAATGCAAAAATTAGGGTTTGTCAGATTTTCATCACTTTTAAATATGTGACGTGTTTAGGTAAAGACAACTTAAAATTGGACCATTTTTCTTAAGTCAAGTCAGGGGCAGAAAATACTTTGAAAACATTTGAGAAAGTTTAAAGAGCGATGAGACAAGGTGCAGTAAAGTCAAACTGAGGAAGAGGTGGCAAAAGCTAAAGGTGGATCTAACACAGGGCCAAACACAGAGCAGTCTCCTCCCCTCCCCTGCTGAGCATATATTAACTTCCCATGGAGCTCCACCTCACAGCTAGAGGCACATGGAGTAGGATAACACACAGTTGAGTCTCTGAGAATATACTCATACTGACACTGGACTGCGTTGCAACTCTGATTATTTTGGACACATTTTTCTGAAACTGGATTTATTGTCTTTGATGGAATATTGACTTTTTTTTAATCATGTGGTGGCTCCTGGAGAACTTCAGTCCCAGTAAGCAGTTTTTTTTAAAGGATAAAGCAGAAGTTTAACAAGTCATTGCTTGATTTGTGTTGAAAGTGTTTGTGGTATGGTGACAACAAATCCTGAAAACAGAAGAAACAAAAAGAGATATGGTGCAGGCTTCTGGGGAAGAACTGATGATCTCTGTGCGTTTAATTACATGTTTATTAACATGACTCAACACTGACGGCCTGTGCATGTTTTTGTGTGCCATATTAGATATTCTCTGTACTACAAACAAGACTTTTGACTGCAACAGAGTCTCTTTAGAGGTTAGAGATTACTCTCTTCGTCACTAAGTGGCAAAAATAGATGCCTCTTACGTGTTGGGCTATGTCAACTGTTTGAATCTTGACGTAACTCCAGAAGTCGGCTGCTCAGACTGGTTGGGAGACCTTTTTTTTTTTTTTTTTGAAAAGGGGGAAACTGGTGTGTCTAAAAAATATCACAGGCTGTAACTTTCAGCATTCTATGTTTGGATCCCCTGTATGTCCAAGATAAATGGAGAAAAGCTAAGCATCTTATCTAACTAATCTAATTCTAAGGTATAAATGTTGCATTTCTTGCCATTTATGATTCTTGAGTGATCAAAATATCACTGAACATTAAGTCACCTGGAGAAGAGGATATATGTATTCATACAGTCTCCCATCCTCTGCTGTGCCACATTCACTCCACATGTACTTGCACTCCTCCATCGCAGAGCCCATCCCGGCCTGTAAGAGGCATCTGCATTGTCAGGCACATGGGTTCTCACATGGTCTGCCTGCGGATGTGACAGAAGTCTGATGCAGCTGGATAGTGCCTGCCTGCCTGCCTGCACGCCCACAAGTCTGCTCAGATATCCACAGCATCCACAGGCTCCGGACCCAGTAGGATTTCATAAAAGAACACAGGGGAATGGTCTTTCCTCTCATGTTTAGCACGGGATGCCTCTAAGCCTCGTAGGTGAAAGGAGGAAAAGGCTCGGTGCCAGATGGACTTTCTAAATCCGCAAGTTACAGTGAGTGGCCCAGCCGAGGGATTTTTCTCACTGACATGACTAATGCAATACTTGTGCTAATCTGGAAACAGGATTAATTTCGACCAAAGGCCAAAGCAAATAGCCCGGACGATAATGCTAAAAAAGGGGGAAAAAAAGCAAGTTGAACAAAAATAAATAAATAAATAAATGATGTAATCATTTTGAATTATTTCGCTATTATTGTATATTCCTTAATATTTTACTTTTAATTTATATACTTTACTTGTTTTTTAAAATGATGCATTTTTTTAAAAATTCTCTTTGCACACTTTTTGACTTTGATTGCTGTAATGGCCTAATTATGTTTTTCATTGACAGCCATTTATTACTTTAGGATTCTTTTTTGTTTGTTTTTATAAACTTAAACTGTAATATACGCAAAACAATGATTTCATTCACAAATCTTTTATCATTTTGCTTAATTTTGAATCTACTTCAGACAAACGTTTTGAATGACTACTGCTGCTTTCAAGTGCTGCTCAAAATACCCCAGCCCACGCAAGATGCATGTAAAATGCAACATTATTTATGTAAATTAGCTAGATTTTTATCCCAGAGAGATTGTATTAAGTGATTAATCTAGCTATAATGAGCATAGTTTAACGGAGCTATCAAACAATCACAAGCTTATTTGTTGATCACATTTTTTTATAAATGATGTTTAATATGAAACATTTTTACTTTTACAAAAAAAAATGAAACCAAAATCAGCTTCTATTTTATTATTTTATGTTAACTTTACATTATCCTAAAAACAAACATTTTTTTTATAGGCTGCAACTGCCCAGATTTGCTGCAAATTTGAAAAAAAAATTGACGACTCATCTATCAAGTGCTCGTTTTATCCACTGCCCCTAAATGCACCACTGTGACGCCACCCCTGTCTTTCAAAGCCAGCCTGAATGGCGATTGCAGTAGATCCGCAGAGCTCAGGGAGCGAAGCGCACACAAACCTGCTCTCGGTTTGCTTAAACTAGTAACCGAATAAATGCTGCCAATACGTACTGTAAGTAACAAACCTTATGTCGATTACTATTATCGTCATTTACATGGTGTGGGATTTTCCGACCATTTATGTTGTATATTTTACGTTTAAACCGAGGTCGGCTTTGTGTTACTAAGCGATGGAAAAGCCGTACCACGTAGTCAAAAGCCTCCGCCAACAACGGCTCCTTTGTTCACGCTAGCAGACGATTTCTGCTTCAATATTTGTCTAATTCTACTGGGATATTTGTCGATTTTTTTTCTCTATTACATGACTTGGTGTAATTATATTATACTAGCTGGTCTTAGGTTTACGATTTAATCGTTCCTAATCGACGAAGCCTCTTAGCTTCTCGTCACTTCGCTAGCATACTTATCTGTTCCGGCGGACGCCTTTTGGCCTGGTTTAAAAAAGGCGGAATTAGTTTGTTATGAGGGAGCTTTATTCGTCGTAAACGCATGGTGTTGGTACATTATGGTTTTACGATGTTTAATCAAATGTATGTGGGTTTTTTTTTTGCCCACCCCTTCTTAAATTGACCTAATCCTGGAAGCCGGACGAGCTAGCGCCTACGCCGGGTAGGGGAGGGGCCAGCCTCTCTTACGACATTCATGTCTAAAAGAAATCCGGTAATCGGGGCGGTTGGTTGTTTTGGTGAAATACTCAGCAGCGTTTACTTGTATCAAAGTGTAGCAATAAAATCTTCCTATGCTTCTTTTTTTTTTTTTTTTAACTTTTCTAACATTTCTTCCCCGCTCTTCTCTTGTGTTTCAGGTTTTATTCAAGTAAAATGGAGGATAGTTTTGATTGTGACTGTGGCGAACTAGAGCCACCTGATCACTGAGGGGAGGGGGGGGTCTGTTTTTTCCTGTAAAGATTAGGTCAGGCCAGTTTCCGTTTGACAGATCAGGTGACTTGATACGATAGGAAGAAAATTCAAATAAATATTAAAGGAAACAAACAAACAAAAACAAAAAACAAAAAAAATCATATGAAACTGCTCAGGACCAGTCATACACTGAATGTAAATGCACTGTGAAGATGCAACTACAGACTTTTATAGTTTAAAATAGCCTTCCCCCTTTTTATTTTATTTTGTTTAATTTTTTTTTTTTTTACTTTTTACTTTTTTTTTTAAATTGGCCTCACAATTCATTCCATTTGCAGTCTATAAACACTGGTCTGAAGAGAGTTTTTCAGTTTAGCTAACTAAAATGCACACAATTGGAGAAGAAACATACATTTTAAGAGTTCTGCCTTTCATTCAACATGGCAGGAAAGTGTGATTACGTACCAGTGTCCCATATTTGACGGTGACTGCCATCCAGGGGGACTTGGTAGTTGTCTTTATAGGGGAGGATAGTGAGCCTCTGAGTCTGAAGGGGGATTATTGTAGAAATTCCTCTGTTGGTGCTAAAGTTTGGCTTGTAAGGGGCCAGAAAACAGGAGTGAGACGTAGTAGAAGCTTGGGTGTAAAAGTCTAAGAAATTCATCATGGCAGAGAAGTTTGAGTCACTGATGAACATCCACGGCTTTGACCTGGGTTCTCGCTACATGGACTTGAAGCCTTTGGGCTACGGGGGCAACGGCCTGGTGTTCTCTGCAGTTGACACCGACTGTGACAAGCGTGTAGCCGTGAAGAAAATTATCTTGACCGATCCTCAGAGTGTGAAGCATGCCCTGCGGGAAATCAAGATTATCAGGCGACTTGATCACGACAACATTGTCAAGGTATGGTGCCAGGTTCAAAGTCGAACAATGGGTTTGGCAGAAAAACAATAGTGGACAAAGTTGACCTTCGAATTACTTTGTTTTGGTTACCACTAGGTGTTTGAGGTACTGGGGCCCAGTGGTCGCATGTTAACGGAGGACGTTGTGTCGCTGACTGAAGTCAACTCGGTCTACATAGTGCAAGAGTACATGGAGACTGACCTGAGTCAGCTGCTGGAGAGGGGCCCCCTTTCTGAGGGCCACGCCAGGCTCTTCATGTACCAGCTACTCAGGGGCCTCAAGTACATCCACTCTGCCAATGTCCTGCACCGTGACCTCAAGCCTGCCAACCTGTTTGTTAACACAGAGGATCTGGTACTGAAGATCGGGGACTTTGGATTGGCCCGCATCATGGATCCCCACTACTCTCACAAGGTAGGACCTTTACTTAAGTTACTGTTAACACCTGTGTGTTCTTTTTTGTTTAGGATTTTACAGAAGAGTCAAACTGAGATTCCAATTTAATATTTTTATTCAGAGTTGAATGCTTGTTGCTGTGAAACTAGATGTTTGTAGCGCAGTAAAGTGGTGCTCCCCAGAGGGAGGCAGTTTTTCTTTACAGCAGGAAGTACACTAGTCAGGATGTGGTATTCTGAGGCAATGCCTCAATTTCCCTTCTCTTGAGAAAGAAGACTGGACACAACAGAATTTCCGATTGATGATGAAATGGTTTACATCCGAGTTGCTCTACTACAGCTCTTTCTTTTTTTTTTGTACCTTGATCAGAAAGGTTTGCAATTGTAAACGTGGCAGCAATTGGCAAATGTTGACTGAGCAAATGCAAAACCTGTTGCTGTAAAACTTTTTTTCTCACTTGTAGTTGAGGTCAGATCATTAAAGTACTTTACCTTTGTCCTTTGGTTTAGAATAATGGAATTAAACCTGGATTAATTGGTGCCAGCTGGATGATCTGAGTTGCACATTTTGAGTCACTGTCGCCTACTAAAGGGATAAGGAAGTGTCTGTCCACAACCATATGGTGCGGTGATGTGAGAAAATCCAAGTTGGGCGTTCTGTAGTTACTGGATCCTCTTTAAGCACACAGGCAGTCAGATGCTCACACGTGTCTCAGATTAGTCATTGCAATGTCTGAAGTGGGCTCACATGATGTGATCTCTTTTTCTGGAAGAGATGCAGACACATTCAAAACCCTGCCGCATCATGCAACTACCTGAAGCAGTCTTGCACGCACTTGTTAGCCCAAGTTCAAGCATTTAACCCCAAATAGTCACATTTCCTAAAATACTTTTATAAATTTTAGCATTCTATGTCATCATGCAACAGAATAAGACAGTGTGAGCTCACTGTTGCCTGGAAGAAGTGCTTTTCTGACATAATTCAGTAACTCCCACCACCTCATTGCTGGATTTACCACGTGGGTGTTTAACTTCAGCCTTTGCAGTTTTCCTGATAGTAAATGTGCAGGGAAGTGGGTCCTCAAAAGCTGCATGCCTGGTGTCAGCTCTTTTAAGCTTGATTATTGTCTGCTATAGTGCTGCAGCAGCTATTGCTGTGGAAATTTTGTCGACCGTGCAGACATTTGTCCATTAGACTCCAGCCACCCCCCCCCTTTTTTTTTTTTAAACTGTATTTCTGTCTGTTATCTCCATTCTTATTGGCTTTGAGGCAATACTCATTTAAAAACGTGTAAATGTTTCATACAAAATAGATAAATGCATCACAACTGTATGACATTATAATGCTTAATGCTTTAAAATATGTCACCTTGGGTAGGCGTTATGACAGAATCCCTTTGGGCAAATACACTTTTACAACACCCCCTTCTTTAGAGTGAGACAGCCGTTGGGTAACTGAGTGCATGATGTTTAAATAGAATTTCGAAAAAAAAAAAAAGAAGCATAGGCTTTTCCAGTAAACCTGGTTTTAGAGATGTAATGGCATGTAGTTGTTTTGTTTTTTCCATTATGTTTTCATTTTTTCCCCATTGTTTAAGTGAATAAAAAAATTACCCATAGTTCCCGTTTTGCTACATTATGTTGTGGTGACTGTTTAATACATGTGCTGTTGACGCAGTCCCTCTTTTGAGTAGGCAAACTGTTTCCGTGTGTCCGTAAAAATCGCACGTATTTATTTTTTTCTCCAAGAGTCAGGAATGCAAAGAATTCACATGCAACTCAAGTTCTACAGCCCTTTGTCTGGTTTTGTGTGTGTGTGTGTGTGTGTGTGTGTGTGTGTGTGTGTGTGTGTGTGTGTGTGTGTGTGTGTGTGTGTGTGTGTGTGTGTGTGTGTGTGTGTGTGTGTGTGTGTGTGTGTGTGTGTGTGTGTGTGTGTGTGTGTGTGTGTGTGTGTGTGTGTGTGTGTGTGTGTGTGTGTGTGTGTGTGTGTGTGTGTGTGTGTGTGTGTGTGTGTGTGTGTGTGTGTGTGTGTGTGTGTGTGTGTGTGTGTGTGTGTGTGTGTGTGTGTGTGTGTGTGTGTGTGCGTGTGTGTGTGTGTATGGAGGGGCCTTTTTGAGAAGGTGCTTTTGAAGAGCTTAACATTTGTCTTGAAATATAGTTATGTCTTCAATTGAAAGTTCACATCAAGAACACATCCGTCTTCTGCAAGCAATTTTGGAGAGATTTTCCTTTTAGTAAAACTATAGGAGCTAATGTATGATTATTGAGAACATGTGCCTGCATGCGGCTAAGTGTAAAATGAAGTAATTTGAGATGCTGGCTTAGTCTCTCGGTTGTGTTCAAAGGAGAGTTCACAGAGGTCTTTTCTGCAACACGGTCTCTGCAGCTGCAATCCACAAGTGCAATGTCACTCTTACGCACACATTTGACCCAGTTGTTAATGCCAGCAACAGGCCTGTCCAGTATTAGGCTGCAGGGCTCATAAGAAGAATGCTTGGGAGGAAGTTTAAGGCTCAGTGAATTCTAGAGAAGGTTTTTCTTTTTCTGATCTGACTTTGTTGTATCTGGTAGTAGTCCAATCACAGACTGGAGTAAATTAAACCATTGTGTATTACAGAAACTCTACACATAAAGCAGGTCCGTGCTGAAATGTTTCCAGGGTCCTTGACTCTCATTATTCCAGAATTGTTTTACAGTAGAAGACTGTTGAAAGTTTAACAGGATTCATGGTTGGCAAGTTTTCTGGTTTCTCTTGTACGCAATGGAGAGTATGATCTCTTTCATTCTCCACCGGTGGTTTTATCAACATTTAGTCTGACTTGCTTCAGGAAGTGGAAAGTAATGCTTTCATAGAAAAGCTATGAGTCACTAAATGTTAGTCTGTTGTAATGTAGATCAAGTGTTTAAAGTTCTTGTCAGAGCTGTGACTCTTGACTATAAAGCTATGAAAAGTATGGCTTTGTAAGTGCCCTACTTTGAAGTTGGTAAAAGTTAAAAGCTTGAGTGTTTTGCTTTTTGTTAAAAACAAAAAAAATCCGTCTGCGGGTTATTTTGGTTCAGACTAGTCAGTTGCCCACATTACAGGGCAGTTGGTTCATTACAGGGCGAAAGCAGAAAGATTATCCAGAGGGCTATAAAGCAGAAGACCAAAGGGATTCATAAGCAGCATATATTTCCAGCTAAAGAATAAACAAATCAAAGGATGCAGCTGAATAAAAAATGGGGAAAAGAAGGTCTGGGTGCTTAACAGTATAACAGAGGGTTAGATTGAGTTTTCCTTCCTTAAGCGTATATTTATTTCTTTGGTCAGTCCTAATTTTGACCAGTATCACTTTCAAACATGCAGCTGCTGTTACTACGTGACATTTCCCAGGTGGCCCGGTCCGCTCTGCGGAGAATAGCTGATCGACAAATGAAGTTTTCTGAATTTCTCGGCCATCCGGAGGCTGTGCTGGCTTGAAAATGCCCTAGATCTTTTCCTTTCACAAATCCCAGAATCCCAGAATATTGTCCTTTAAAAAAACCTAGTAAAGGCGGTCAGATTTATGTTGTCCTTAGCTGAACTGATGGCACTCATACCTACAGTTACCACAGTCACAAAGTCAGCTTCACAACTGGCTTCTCTGGATGAGTATCAATCTGCTCTGCCAGGCGTCAGATATTAGGTACGACATGTGTGTGCCGTGGTCTAATTCTGCCTGACCTCCTTCACAAGCTGTCCTCAGACTAGAAGATTAGCTTGTTACCTGCAGGAAGAGGTCATGTCTGCACGTTGCACTGCATGTCATTTATAGCGCGCCCCCCCTCCTAAGCCCAAAACAAACTTTTAAAAGGAGTGATGCACCCCAGAATAGTGTGTCATCAAGTACCTGCAGCTAAATTAGGGCAGAAACAGGAGCCTTGCTCAATGGCAAGCACACCGTTTTGGTCTCGCCCCAAACAAGTAGTGCATGTAGGGGAGACAGGGGTGGGAAGTGAGGGTGTTATTTTACCAATACCCCTCCCCCCTAGTCTGGATCCACACAGAAAGGCTGGTTTCCTTTGTGTTGGGTGTCCTGTGACTGGTCAGGCACCGTTTTAAAGGGGAGAGTCTGAGTGCCAGTGGTGTGGCAGAGGGAGGGATTACTCTGCTCCCCCAGACTGCTGACACGACCTGCACGTGTCTGATTTTTTTTTTTCCCCCTTTTCTTCTCGTTCTCATTTTTTTTTCCACCTACACAGCACGTGTGGTGTACGTGACCCACAGAGTGCAAGTCTGGAAAGGTGATGGCACCAAAGTTAATCACATTTCAGTGGGGTCATTTCACATGCAGCAACAGCCCAGAAAAATACAAATCTATGGGTGTCTACTAAATATGTATCTATTGGAATCGTGCTGTCATAAACTCTGTTTTGTCTTTCTTTCTTTGAACAAAGACTTAAACTAATCTGGTCTCTGTTGATCACAGGGCCATCTCTCTGAAGGTCTTGTCACAAAGTGGTACAGATCTCCTCGCCTGCTGCTCTCTCCCAACAACTACACCAAAGCCATCGACATGTGGGCTGCTGGCTGCATGTTTGCAGAGATGCTCACAGGGAGAACTCTGTTTGCAGGTAAATGTTAGTCACAGCAGTGATTACATGTTTTTTAAGAGCAAAACATCTGACTTGGTCAAGCACATCGACTGATGTAAATGTTCTGGGAAATAAACCAATCTTTATCTGCTGCACTTTCTGCTCTTGTTGTTAAGTCATTCAACAAACCTTTTTTTATACATAAACAAAATTGAATTTAGATGTACAAAGTAAAACATTAGTTTTTCTTTTTTTAAAGAATGTTTACTTTATTTTTTACAGTCTCTTTAAAACTGTAAACTACAACTAATGTTTCTTTGCTGTTCCAGGAGCTCATGAGCTAGAGCAGATGCAGCTGATCCTGGAGTCCATCCCTGTCCTGAGAGAGGAAGACCGACAAGAGCTTCACAGTGTCATCCCGGTCTTCATCCGTAGCGACATGTCAAAGCCTCACAGGCCGCTGGCCAAGCTGCTGCCTGACATCAGTCCACAGGGTGAGTGCATCATGAGAATTTTGTGAAATCCAGGATGCAACAGAAATGCAGTCACATATCTCATGCATCATGTAAATTCCCGTCTTGATCTCGTCGTCTTTTTTTTTCCTCTGCAGCCCTGGATTTTTTGGAAAAGATCCTGACGTTTAACCCAATGGATCGCCTGACTGCAGAGGAAGCCCTTGCCCACCCCTATATGGCTGACTACTCTTTCCCCCTGGATGAGCCCATCTCTCTGCATCCTTTCCACATTGAAGATGAAGTGGATGATATTCTACTTATGGACCAGAGCCACAGCCATACTTGGGACAGGTGGGTTCGCTTTCCTTTCTTAATGCTCAATGCCTCAATGCAAAGTTGTAAAGGGTGTTTGATGAAAAACTGAATGGGAATCAAAAATCCAGACTACTTTGCTGGCCCTTAAGGGAACGTGATAAAATAGCAGTTTGGTTGTTAAATTAATCTGTGAACTTTGTTGTTTTGAGTGTATTAAAGAATCTTCTTTTGATATGCCTGCAGGTATCATGAGAGCCAGTTCTCAGAGGTTGACTGGCAGTTGTACAGCACTCATGACCCAGATGAGGTTCAGGTCGACCCGAGGGGGCTCTCTGATGTCACAGATGACGGAGAGGTTCAGGTGTGTTTGGATGCATGTTCAGCTACCGCGACAAAGACGTGGAATGTTGCTTTCAATCTGGTCTCGCTCCTTTGCTGACTTTAAAAGGAAAACGTGTCTTTGTTTTGTTTAGGTCGATCCGCGTAAATATGCCGACGTAGACCGAGAAAAGTTTGTGGATAAGTCTTTCGACTATTCCACTCCTTTCTCATCGGAGCGGTCCTGGCAGGACGAACACCACGAGAACAAATACTGTGACCTGCAGTGCAGCCACACGTGCAACTACAAGGCTGTGTCCCCCTCCTACCTGGACAGCCTCATCTGGAGGGATAGTGAAGTCAACCACTACTATGAGCCCAAGCTCATCATTGACCTCTCCAACTGGAAGGAGCAACAGAGCAAGGAGAAGGCAGATCGCAAGGCCAAGAGCAAGTGTGAGAAGAACGGCCTCATGAAGGCCCAGATTGCACTGCAGGCAGCGGAGAAGGACAAAGTTCAGGAGAAACATCAGACAGAGAGGCCCCAGAGCCAGCAGAACCAGGGCTTTGACTTTGACTCCTTCATCGCAAGCACCATTAAACTGAGCCTACAGCCGGAGCCCTGCCAGGAGGTAACCCTGCTCAGTGAGGTGGGCCTCCTGAACGAGCTCAACTTTTCTGTCTCCCAGCTGGAAGCCCCTCGTTCCACCTCCATGTCCACCAAGACCATCAGCCAAGAGAAAGAGGAGAAGTGTTTGGTCAACCTTGCACAGTTAGGTGGGGGAGGGCTCGGCGTCGTCCCTCCAAGCCCCTGGGACGGCTTTGGGCCTGCAGAGATCGTTGGGGACAGTAGCTGTTTAATAGATGAAGCATGCTGGAGCCTTGACCAAGAGGACCACTTCCAGAAGGACAGCACTTACACCAGCTACCTGGACCACTTGTTCAGCCGGAAGGAAGAGAGCATCGTGGAAACCATCACCAGTTCGGAGGTGGAGCCCTCGGTGGTGAAAGAGTTGGACGACAGTTTCCTGGACAGGAACACGGAGATCGTGCTGAACGTGCAGCTGGATTCTCTGGCCCTGCCTAGCTTCGACGGCCCCGATGACTTGCCTCTAAAATCCATCCAGGCATCCCTCACGCCGTGTGCCGTCAAATGCTCCCCACAAATTGCCCACAAAACCTACAGCAGCATCCTAAAGCATTTGAATTGATAACATGTACATATCCCTCCTAACAGTGCAAAATGTAAGCAGTTTCTATATATTTTTTTCTTTTAAATCGGCATATTGTACTTGAATCATTTCTTTTCTTTTTTTTTTTTTTTTTAAGTTTACAGGGGTGATTTGTTCTATTTAACGACTACGACCATCACTTAGAGCCTTGATCACCAGGCCTTCATGGGTTAATGTCAATGCCCTCACTGCTAAACTTGTGTGTTATTCGCTCGTATCAGTACTGTAAAGTGGAGGATGGAAAATGACCATTGCAGGATTTAAAAGATGAAGTTTGGCTGGTTTGGGTGTGACATGACTGACATTGCTATGGGCTTTTAAAGTGCTTTAAAACAGCCTTTCCTGGGATGGGATGTAGTCCCTCCCACCACCCTTTTTTTTTTTTTTTTTTTTTTTTTCTTTTCTATTTTGTTGAAGTTAAATTGACCCTTTCCTCCCCCGTAAAAGCTTCCTTAACATCTTTTTCATACTGTAAATCTGACACATGATGCCAGCAGCAACCATTATCATAGGCGTTAATGTAAACGTGTTATCTACCTCAAGGTAACAGCCGGAAGAGACACTCGAAGCCGCACTAGTGCTTTACACACGTGACCATCCTCATGCCGTCAGATGAAGTGGTCGCTTAGATGAAACCTGTCTCACTTTTAGCATTTAAGATAGTGAGGTGTTTCGGTAATCATTATTTATTTCTAGCAAATGTGCGCTATTTATTTTATGAAAATGTGTTATTTCAATGTGGTTCTTGACGATTGAGGAGTTGAACAGACTTCCATTTTCATTTCAGCACTATAAGGGTGTGCAAGTGTTCCTCTGTTTAAAGGTAGGATGCAAATTCATGTGGTGTTCTAAAAGAAGTGGAGGCTTTCCTTGTCCAATATTCAAATGGATACTTTTCCTTTTATTATTATTATTATTTTGTTGTTCTTTTTGAAGTATTAGTGCATTCTGTCTTTAGTGGTAAAACTCATGTATGGTTTAAAAAGAAAAGTGCCCAAAAGTCTTAATTTTATTTTATTTTTTATGTACATGTTGGAAAAAATGTGTGCATGGAGGCAACAGAAAGGTACATCAAGAGTAAACAATGACTATATTGTATGTCAGTTTTAATTGTTTTTCTTTTTTTGTACTTTTTCAGGCAAGCATGATAAATTAGGTTAAAGTGTAGCATGTAGAACACTTAATGGACTTTTTTTGTAATCATTGGTTCTGTTCTACAAAATATCTCAAAATAAAAGTTACTGGCAAAGAGTTTGTTTGCTTCTGGCTTTGTTTATTTCTGCCTACACTTCTGACATTTCCATTTTAGTTTGCAATTTTGGTTTTCTTTCAAATCTGAGAAGATGGATCTTTGAAGAAGAAAATGAAACACAGCAGAGTCGAATCATCAAACGGCAAAACCCTCTTTTGATAGTAACCTGATCTTATTTAAAGACCAAAAAAAGTGCAAATGCATTTCCTGAAACAATCTTAGTCAAAATTGAGAAACATTTCTCAGTGTCAATTGACAGAAAAAGTACTCGGAAAGTATCTACAGGTAATTCTGCTGAATTTCAGTTAACACAAAGCTAAACTTTACTTATTTAACTATTTGGTGGTGGTGGTCAAACAGGACTGAGTTTAATCAGTGTTGCAAAGCGTTGATATTCAGAAACCAGCAAATGATGCACCAACAGGACTCATGACTTATCTAAAACCGTATAAAATGTGAGATTCTCTGCCCAGCAGCACTGATCTTTTAATTCTAGAAAAAAAAACAACCCAATGTATCTTTTTTTTTTAAAGTACACTCTTGTCAAAAGAACATTATTCCAAGAAGATGGTGAGCAGTTTAACAGAATCTGTGATTAAAACAGATGTCTATAATCAGCCACAGATGGCTTTTTCAGTGCGGTCACTTCCTTCTGCTAAAAATTAGGCCAGCGATGTCATGTTTTCCATCTTTTCCTGGTAACAACACAATCCTCAGGCAGTGATTACACCATTCTGGAGCACTCAGATGAAAACCTGAGTCGGGATATGCGCAACAAGAGTTTCTAAAAACTAAATGTAGGTCACACACTTGAGTCACTTCCCTCATTCTCTGTGCATAGATTCTGACTCAACTGCATCTCTGCAAAACCCAAATCTATGGAGTACTGGTGTTGAGATCATCTTTTTTAGTCGTTTTGCTTCCCTTTCCCTTTTTACTATCCCTGCTTTCCTCTGGGAGGTCTCCGCCTGTGTCTTTTGCCTGTCAGGGTAAAAATAAAGTCAGCCACATGCAGATAAGCAGCTCAACTCACTCTCTCATCAGCTGACATCCGCTTAAAACATCACCCTTTAATGCAAGGTCACAAAGGCTCCTCGCTTTCCTGGAAGATGACCTAAAAGTCTACTTCTCAGATGTAAACAAAGACCAAGAGACTTTCCTCCAGGAAAAGAGCATTAAGACCTGCTTTATAGCATGTTGCGCAAACAGGCAAAAAGGACAGGACTCTGTTTTATAAGCGTGGGGCTGCACATTGAGATTCCTCCATGTGAGAATGTGTGTCTGTAATCAGGCTGGAGATGTGTGGAGGACGTGATACTAAAGTTAGAACTCTTAAGTTCTATCATAAATATACATCACCCCCCCCCAGAGACCTTCACTTTTAAAGACTCCTGCCAAAGTGCACTGCGTCCTGACCAAAGGGCGTCAGATCGGTGTATCGCTTACACCTCCAAGCAACATGTGTCATAACGGCACATTTAATTTGCCTCTCACATGAGGGTAAACAACAAGCACCCACATTTTTTTTGATGCAGCAGCCGGACATCACACTGATGTTACCAAGACATCTCTGGAGCCTTTTGTTGAGTTCTGTGAGGACCGCTGTGTGACGCATTGTTCCATGTACCTGCAGAAGCAGCTGCCCCCCTTTTTTTTTTTTTTTTTTTTTTTTTTTTGTTGAGGCATATTTATTTTGCAGGCACAGCTGAAAGTTTGCAAAACAGAACACTCGTCTGTTGTGTGCGTAACAAATAAAAGAATGTTGGTCGCAGACGCACATTTTCTTCTGCTCACGTAAGAAAAAAAAAGTAATTTCTTTGCAGGTTTTGCTCTGTTCAGGCACTCGATGGCCTACAAGCAAGGGTTTTGCAAACGGAAAATGAGGTTTGCTGAGTCATATGACAAACTTTGATCTGAGCAGAGACTCTGCTTTCATATTTATATATATAGAAATATTTATATTTTATTATGAAGTCATTTGATTCTGGATCAATTGAATTTAGTTTTTTATTCTTTCTTACCAAGATCTGCACCATGGTGCAGGAGTTCGAGCTGTTGCTTCACACCATGCTGCAGGTTGAACTCCCAGCTGGGACCTTCCTGTGTGGAGTTTGCATGTTCTTGTGCAAGTGAGGGTTTTCTCCACACACTCTGGCTTCCTACCACAGTCCAAAAACATGATTTGCAGGTTTTTTGGTGAACTTGTCTCTTAGGGTGTGTCGTCTTAGTGTGGCCCTGTGATGGACTAGAAAACTGTCAAGAGCGTACCATTCCTTTGCCCTGAACCAGACAAGCCCTGCTCCACTAGATAGGACTAAGCAGGGTTGAAAAATGGATGGAAGTTTTTATCAAACGCCCAATATACACTAGTACAAAAGGGATTTTTTTGTTTCAAGATGGAAAAAAACAACTAAAGTGATAAATGTGCATTAATGTAAAAAATTTCTAGGTTTCCTTTCAGATAGAATGGATACAAAACAGTAGAATCGCAGTCATTAAACATCAGCATCAATGGAGCCCTTTCCAAGTTTATGCTAAAAGAAGCTGAAACAAGGTGAAGCAAAGAACTATTTTCATGAAGTTAAAATGTAAAATTCCTGATTTGAAGTTTTGGAATTCCCTGACGGTCGTAGAAGTAAAAAAAACTAAGCTATGTTTTCTGTATTTAGTTGTAAAAAAACAGAGAAGCCGAATTAGCATAAAACCATCAATAAGAGACAGTGAAGATTGAAAAAAATGTCTTTGAAATATGTCTTTGGCGGCATGCTGCTGGGATAAGCTCGGACCGTAGATTAGCCTAGACGCTGATGGTGGCTGAAGGCCAGTCCATGATAAAGCATTGTTCCAGGTGGAAAACGGGGCGGAGGAGGGCTGGCGAAATCCTCTGTAGAGAGATAAACATCCATGAATTTAAAAGCAACAATATACTTGTGATTGGCTGAGAAGAAAAGGCGGGAAATACAGCTAAAGGTTTTAGAGTGAAGGCTTAATTGATGAGCGGTGTGTAGAGCGTGGATCTGGATGTGCGGTGAATCTTCCTTTTTGGAGGTTTTTTTCATGAGATTCAGTATTTCTGGTCAAGTGGTCAAAATTAAGAAAGGAAAGATATTACAAGGATTTATTTATTTTTTGGTTCAGATATAACCCATAAGAACCCAAACCCATTTTTTAATAAAAGGACAGATAAGCGGGATATACCACAGACCAAATGGACCACATAACACATTTCTGCTGTTTTTACTGTTACACTGGTGGATTCTTATTGGTTAAAACAAAGAATTGTTTCTAAAATATGACAACTAACATGGGGTTTCTGAGTATCATGTGACTTAAAAACCTGATTTTGGTTTTTTTTTCTTGTTGTCTTTTTTCTTTCTTAGAATGGGATCATATTCTGACAAATTCTGTCTGTTGTTTGCTGTAATACACCAATAACATCAACAAGGCAGGTCATGTGAGATGAGCTGAAATGGGCTGAAAATAAGGAGAAAATGAAAAGTTAAAAGAAATCGGCCAAATTCTTTTGGTGATATTTTTTTCTTTTTACTACTTTTTTTTAAAGTCAGTTTAATCCAGGACCTGCAAGCTCATTTATTTGTCTCCAAAAGCTAACCCTTTTGTTGAAGTGCACTTCCCAATCCAGGATTTTACTCTGTCTACATAAGCTTTTCAGCTTAAGCCAAAGATGCACAGCAGACATGCTGCATCTGAAGATCAGCCGAACGTTTCCTAAAGAATGATTAAACCTTTCATTTCTCATTCACGTTAGTTGGCTTCTTTCAAAAACACTGGTTGAGAACCAAGAGAGAGCTGAAGTTAATGTGAAAAGATGTTTTAACCCTTCAGACTTCAGGGACCTGGAAGACATCAGTACTTGTACGTGCTGAACAAAACTCAGTGACTCAATGTTCCTGCTGATTCTTCAGAATTGGAAAAAAGGATGCAAATAACTGTTTTTGAGTGCCAAACACACATAATGAGTGGTTGCGCAGAAAATCTCCTGCAGTCGGTATGAAAGCCAGCCATGACTGAGCATGACTGCCTGTCATTATAATAAGTCTCTGTGGTGCGTCGGTTTCTATATTCACATAAACGTTCATTTAGACATTTATTTTACTGACTTATCAATATTTATCCACTTCCCTTGAACATAAGGGTATAAAAAATGTATGAATTCTTTTAAATGCATAACTCAATCAGTCTCCTTTGTAGTTTGCTTTTGTCTCATTAAGATGCATGGAAATGAATCACAAACAGAGCACGAAAACAAAAGAAAACATTTGGGTTTGACAATTGTAACCAATGTATTTGGTTTTCATTGTAGGTGAACTGAACCCCTTTTAGAACACTTAATTATGATTGTGCTTGAAAATGAACTGCTTAGTTGATTTGATGTGACAAAAAGCTCAAAGGCTGTTCTAAAGGAGAGCAGCTGCTCTGATATCAATGGATGAACAAACAATAAAAGCGGGTAGAGGACCGTGTCTGCAGAGCCCTTGAGGTGGTCATGTGTTTCTGCCGCCTCTAAGTACATAACCAGAATGAGGTAGTCATGAAGACGTCTCAGTAGTGCAGGATTCAGGGTCAGAGTGGAAAAAACGAGGAGGGATCCAACCAAAAGGTTGATTGTGCAATCATTCAGGTGTTTTTCCGTCATCTTTTTAATTGTAGCACAAGTCTTTCATCAAAAGCACAATTTGCATCCTTTGATCATTAGAAATCATCCCAGTGAAAAACAGTAACTGCTTAGTGAAAGAAACCTGGCAAACCACTGAAGCAAATGTCCACGAGGAGCAGACATGATGTAAGGTCATGTCAGGTCACCACATGCAGCCCTACATTTGGATTTGGACAAATTAGTTTAAACAACAAAAATTGTTTATTTTCTTTGCAGCAGCTGAAAGATAGATTCAACACAAATCCCAAAGTTTGAATGAAAAACACTTTGTTGCACATTTGCATTGACAAACAGGATCACCAGAACCCCACTGCCCTCTCATCTACCATCTACCACTGCAGAATCCACAGAAGAGCTGCCGCCAAATAAGACCCCACCCACCAACAACACAGACTGTCCTCAGGCTGGAGGTACAGAAGTGAGAAATGCTCAAAAAACACTCAAAAACCCTTTCTTCCCAGCTGTATAGGACTTCTGAACAGCTGACAGGACTCAAATGAATGCAATCACTTTGTCACACTGCATCCTACTTCTGTTTGACATTGCCTTGCACAATCACGTTTCTTATTGCACACAGCACACATCAAACAATTAAGAACACCACTGTTTACTTGCATTTCATCATATTTTTTATAACAAAAAAACACTCTTTTTGTGCTTAATTTTGGACTAAAAATTGCATTGCATGCAAAACTGCATTCCTCACAGCGTAGTGACACAATTCCTTCAGTCAAACTGGTAGCTCTGGATCTGCAGGAAGTTGAATCCTTCAGACTCACAATGTCAAACTGTGTGACTGAAAAGACTTTCTGGACCCCTGCTTCTACTCCTCACCTCCTGGCAGTAGTTCAGGGAATTTGTAAAATCTTGAAGGCTGCAACACAATACACAGGTGATATAACAAGAAACAAATAACACACTGTGAATTACTTAGGACATTTAGTCTTACGTTTGAATTTGATGGAGGATTGATCATGTTTTGAGTCCTGTTTACTTATATAATCCATAGTTTTTTTTTCATATTTCTGTGAAATTGTCTATTTTTGGATTTCAAAAGGACTTATTTTTACTTAATGTTAGATTTTACCAGTTTTAAGCAAATGTTATTAATGTAAAAGTATGTTTTTTTAAGTATGTTTTTCTTTCCCTTAGTATTTTATGTTGAATGTTCTCATTCATCCTGGTGACGCCATCTTGAAGTTCAGTCATCCATCTGCACTTCTTGTCTTCTCTTCTGGAAACGCTTTGCCACTCATCCAAGTAGCTTCATTAGTCTGAGTGAGGTTGGGTTCCATTGCCTCAGTTGGGCCATCTAATTGCAGGAAGTTGGGCAACCCACCTAGAGGGTAAATACGTAGGCCTTGAACGAAGCCTCGCAGCCTTATGAAGTTACTTGGATGAGTGGCAAACGTTTCAAGATGAGAAGACAAAGTCCAGATGCTTCGACTCCCAACATGGTGTTTTCACTTCCGTTTGTGCGCTTCAAACATGAAAAATCAATCACAAATGGACTCGAATATTTAAATTCTTCCAACAGATTCTCCATATTCTTTATCTGACGTTTATGGTAAACCCCGTTAGGAAGGCACAGTTCCCCATTTACCATTTGCATGCAACTGTGCACAGATCCACCTGTGCAGGTAAAGCACTGCAGGTTGTGATAGAGCTTTGTTTCCTTGGTTATCGCAATAATAAAAATAAGAAGCCAGCCTTTTATGGGCTCTGATTTAAGATCTTGTTCTGAAAGATGACTCATAGGTACAGATACATTTTCAATGCATCTGTTGTGTAACATTTAAAGCCAGAATCCCTGACACTGCTGTTAGGTTGCATTTAAAAAGGGTAATCTCATACATAAAGTCATTTTTTAATGCTTCAAATATTTTTACTCTATCTGCTATAAACATGCAGTAATGTTAACAGCACTGAAGCACAGCACATCACCTTTACGTCTGAAAGGCATGTAAGAAGTGAGCAGTGCTTTTCCTCTGCAGATGCACTGTGAGTGTGCAAGTTTTGCAGGCTTGCAAATGTGTAACCAGAACAAATAAAATGAGAAACAGGCAAAAGCAGATGATGCAAACTGTGACGTCCTGCATGGTTCTCAAGTGGACCCTGACTCCAAATTCACAGAGCACAACAACTCATTGTCTTATCTGCTCCTAAATGATTTACTAACATGAAGTATTACACACTTGAATGGCTTATCATTCATTCTTTGACTTTTCATCCATTAAATGGGAAATTCTTTTACAACTCACCATGAGTTGCAACTTTGGGTATGGCTGGTCATGTTCAAATCCCAGCTTGGACCTTTCCGTGTGGAGTTTGCGTGTTCTCTCCATGCATACGTGGGTTTTCTCCAGGGCTTCGTCCCACAGTCCAAAAACATGCTTCATAGGTTGATGGATTTCCCTAAAATGATCCCCAGATATGCATGTGACTCTGCAACAGACCGGACACCGGTTCAAGGTGTACCTCACCTTTGCTCAACGGTAGCTGGGTTGGCCTCAACAGCACCATGACCCCAAAAGAGTGTACTGAAGATGGATGAATGGATGGATGGAAGGTGGTTTTGGCAGCCGTTGTGATCTGCTGATGTCGGTCCACTGTGTTTGATCAGGTCCAGGCTTGGCTCAGCTGTTAAATTGTCAAAGGCAGCGCTTCTTGTGTTAGGGACAACTTCAGAGGCCAGAAAACTCCTTTGACCTAAACCTACATGTCTGAGTGGCATTGTGAAGAGGAAGATGTAAAGCATCAGATCTTAAGCTTGAAGAGCTGAAAGCTGCCACCAGTTTTACAGATGAACTGCCTTCACGGAGCACTGTGTTGCTGCAGTTCATACAAAAAGAACCCCGATCAATCATAGAAGGGCATGCTCATGCTTTTCTGGTGTCCAACATTTTTGTATAGATTTTTTTATTGGTCTGATCAATAGAGTAATCTTCTTAGACACTGAATTCTTAGTTTTGATCAGCTGTGAGTTATCTGTGACAATCTTCTCAAAAAGTTTTAATTTTTAGATATGACTTGCTAAAATCATCTTCCTTAAAAGTATTCTGTTAGTTGAGATCAGTCTGCACAAATTGAAGGAGATGTTTTTTTTTTCCACTGCATCTTTGAATGCAGATCCATTCAAAGCGTTTTGTGCGTAACTGTTCTTGAACCTGCAGGTCTGGTGAAGAAATATTTGGTTCAGTACAGATGTTTTCTTTTGATGGTAAATGTTTGCGTTGCAGACATTTTTTTACATGTGCATCAAGACTAAAAATGTTTCATGGAAAGGTTCAAAAGAATGCTGGGAGACTTCTTGATGCACACCATGGACGCTCCTCAGGTTCCACCTAATTTGCTCAACATCCAGCTGAAACATGTAGTGACATGAATACAGTATCAGGTCACTGTTTGTTCGTTGTCAGGGCTGTGTTGTCTGGCTACTGCTGATCCCAGGTGATTGAAGTTAACAGTAGATTCTCATGAGTGTTTGTACAGGAAAAAGTATACAACTTAACTGGGCTGCATTCAGTCTCTGCTCAGCTTTACCATCAAACTTGCAGGATGCTGGAGAGTTTTGGGTAACACAGAACCCGTGTTTTCATGTCTTTGTTTTTGAAGAAACCAAACGGTCAAGATTTCTTTGTTTTGCAGGGACAGGGGCTGAAATGAAGGCCAGCTCCATAACTGTGGAGGAGTGCAGCTGGACGACAGAGGAGTGCCATCTAGTGGATGAGCTGGATGAAGCTGTGGAGACTTTGTTTGCCAAATGTTTTCAGGTCCAGAAAAGTGAAGCCACACAGAAAGACTCCAGTCACCCCGATATATAAGGTTTACTATACTGCCAGAGAGCTCTTTCTAAAGGTTCTGGACAGAGAAGCCATCTGGGAGCTGATTAGGAGAGCTCCTGGAATGAAGGCTGGAGATCAGCGGCTGTCTCACAGCCACAGCAGAGAGTAGAGCAGTGTTCTCTCTGAGGAGTACGCTGAGGCACTGATGTGGTTTTCTGTAGTCCTACAAAGTGGTTTGAGTGCTGGAGAGAACTGCAGGTTCAGCCCTGAGTTAACCCAAAAGTTGGACAAATTACAGGGTCTTCTGAAGAGAAACAGCATCCAGAGCAAAATTTTGTCTCTGACCGGATTGGAGGACGGAAACAAGTTGGAAGCCCTGTCTGCTTTTTGCAGCCACATATTCAGACGCTATCAGGTTCTGCACTCTCCCGGCCCAAACCTGACTGTGAAGAAATACAGACTACACCACCAGCAGGGTCGGAGCTCTCTCCAACTGGCTCTCCTCTCTGACACGAGCTCTGAGTTCATCTGTAACATGTGAACATTGTATTGTCAGCAGCAGCTCCAGCAGCAGAGTAAGAAACCTGTCGTTGAGCAGGTCCTCAGGCACCTGCTGGGACCTTTCTGCAGCCAGAAACGGGTGGTGCAGATCGATTCCTCAGCCTGGGTGGAGGGCAAACTCAGAAACATCCTCTCAGGAGTAAACATGAATGTTCACTTTGTCCTGGTGCCTAAAAAGGGGGTAAAGAACCTGGCATCATCTGAATCTCCACCAGTGTCACCTCAACAACAGCAATCATCTGAGGACCCAAAGTCCAAATGTTCTGCCCACCAGCAAAGATGGACTGGCCCTAGTCTGGTTCCCCATACAGACCTAACAGGATCATCTGTGGACGTATTTCTCCCAGGCCTTTGGGTTACACTACACACTGTCTGCATCAACATCTACGTGCTCCACACGCTACAACGCCTGCAGCTTTCAGGCAGGCGCATCCAGCTGACAGAGTTCAGCCGTGCTCTGGCCTCACAGCTGACTGCCGACCACAGCATCAGGGTGCCGGTTCTGCCACGGCTGAACAGCTGCTCTTACTAGGAGCCCAGCTCAACACACCTCTGCAAGGACAGGTGAGTCTGTGTGACGCTGCTGCAACTACAACAGCTTTAACAGACAAAAGAAAAGCAAAAACAGGCAACTTTCCATTTTTGGATCATTTGATCTGTAGAGATCGTTCACTGAGATGCACTCAGTGAACGTATCACTGCAGCTTCAACTGAATCCTGTTCAGCATCACTGCATCGTCACCAGCAGCAGAATCTAATTTTAACATTATCTGTCGATGCTTTAGTCCAGCAGGAATGGTAAATACTTAGAAACTGTGATCGTCCTTGCACACTTAGCATCTGTGTGTGCTGTATTTGATGTTTTGTCTTTGCAGGGTAAGCACAAACAGTGTTGCCACAGCAATGGAGAATCCCAGCTCCAGCTTACTGCTGAGATTCCAGAAGAGATGGAGGAGACCACGAGTGTGCGGGTTAGAAGATTCTGGCAACTCCTGCTACACATGTGGACAAAATTGTTAGTACCCCTCAGTTAAAGAAGGAAAAACCCACAATTCTCACTGAAATCACCTGAAACTTAAAAAAGTAACAATAAATAAAAATCTATTGAAAATTAAATAATCAAAATCAGCCATCACTTTTGAATTGCTGATTAACATAATTATAAAAAAAAAAAACTAACTAATGAAACAGGCCTGGACAAAAATGATGGTACCTCTATAAAAGATTGAAAACTATTTGACCAGACTGACATGATTAACTCAGGTGTGTCCTTTAATTGACATCACAGGTGTTACCAAACTCATAATCAGTCAGTCTGCCTATTAAAAGGGAGACAAGTAGTCACTCTGCTGTTTGGTGAAAAGGTGTGTACCACACTGAACATGGACAACAGAAAGCCAAGGAGAGAATTGTCCCAGGACATCCGAAAACAAATTATAGATAAACATCTTAAAGGTAAAGGCTATAAGACCATCTCTAAACAGCTTGAACTTCCTGTGACAACAGTGGCTCATATTATTCAGAAGTTCAAGACCCACGGGACAGTAGCCAACCTCTCTGGACGTGGCCGCAAGAGGAAAATTGATGACAAATTGAAGAGACGGATCGTTCGAATTGTATCCAAAGAGCCCAGAACAACCTCCAAAGAAATTAAAGGTGAACTCCAAGGCCAATGTACATCAGTGTCAGATCGCACCATTCGTCGTTGTTTGAGCCAAAGTGGACTTCATGGGAGACGACCAAGGAGGACACCACTGCTGAAAAACAATCATAAAAAAGCCAGACTGGAATTTGCAAAAATGCATGTTGACAAGCCCCAAAGCTTCTGGGAGAATGTCCTTTGGACAGATGAGACCAAACTGGAGCTTTTTGGTAAGGCACATCAACTCTATGTTCATAGACTCAAAAACCAAGCATACGAAAGAAAAGAACACTGTCCCTACGGTGAAACATGGAGGAGGCTCAGTCATGTTTTGGGGCTGCTTTGCTGCATCTGGCACAGGGTGTCTTGAATGTGTGCAAGGTACAATGAAATCTGTAGACTATAAAGGCATTCTGGAGAGAAATGTGCTGCCTTGTGTCAGAAAGCTTGGTCTCAGTCGCAGGTCATGGGTCTTCCAACAGGACAACGATCCAAAACACACAGCCAAAAACACCCAAGAATGGCTGAGAGAAAAGCGTTGGACTATTCTAAAGTGGCCTTCCATGAGCCCAGATCTGAATCCCATTGAACATCTGTGGAAGGAGCTGAAACATTTGGAGAAGACACCCATCAAACCTGAGACAACTGGAGCAGTTTGCTCATGAGGAGTGGGCCAAAATACCTGTTGACAGCTGCAGAACGCTCATTGACAAATACAGAAATCGCTTCATTGCAGTGATTGCCTCAAAAGGTTGTGCAACCAAATATTAAGTTATGGGTACCATCATTTTTGTCCAGGCCTGTTTCATTAGTTAGTTTTTTTAAATAATGATGTTAATCAGCAATTCAAAAGTGATGGCTGATTTTGATGATTTAATTTTCAATAAATTTTTATGTTACTTTTGTAAGTTTCAAGTGATTTCAGTGAGAATTGTGGGTTTTTCCTTCTTTAACTGAGGGGTACCAACAATTTTGTCCACGTGTGTGATTAAAGTCATATAGATTTTGCCCTGACATTGTTTTAGATCATGACAATGAGGCAAAACCTGACCCAAAATGGAAAAAACTCTGAAGGGAAAAGAAGTTTGTTGTAAATGTAACAGATATGCTGCTCCTGTGTTTTTTTTTTTTTTTTTCTGCTGTGTTTCTAATACCATACAGAATTTCTGGAAAATTACTCAAAAAACAATTTTTGTAGATGAAAAACATTTATAGAAAAAGTACACCCATTATTTATATATTAAGTCCATTAGCTACAATGATAGTTTTATTTATTTTTTTTAAAAGTTCTTTTACATTTTAAAACTAGCGGCAAGTGTTATGCATTCATTCACTTTCTGAGGCACAGCTTTATGTCTCCTTTTCCATTTGCTGCACCTCAAAAAAGATAATTAACCATGAAAAGAAAAAAAATAAATATTTTTGATTTTTTCTGTGTGATATTCATCTTCATAAAAACAAACTCCTTTTCTTCTCCAGAACCACAACGGTCACCTGAACATGGGTCACTACACGGCTCTTGTTTTGATGACGCTGCAGTCAGTGAGGTTCAGGAGGACCACGTGCAATCTCCAAATGCAAACCTGCTGTTCTACAGCCATAAGCCTTTCCACACACTGCGAATCCCCGGGCTCTGAGTTCAGTTTCCTGAACACTGCAAACTTGTCCTTTGTGTAACAATCCTGTTGCTTTTCTGCTGAAAAACTGAAAAATGTACAGACACGACCCTCATTTGAAGCAGTTTTAATAAATAATCATGATTTGTTTGGGGTTAATATCATTGTTATATATGAAACTATTTATATAGAGAGCTTTAAAAATTTTGAATAAACACAAACAGAAAAGTCCAGGTCATCTATAATCTCTCATGCAAAGCCTCAAAACTCTAGAACAGGAGGGAAAAAGGGAGTTCCTGTTGTATTCAGAAACGGTCAGCTCACTTTGTGCTTTCTCATGTCAGTCGCTTGGTCGGTCACAGCAAATATCCAATAACAAAAAAAAGGGAATTTATCACTCTTTCCTCATTACTGATCAGAAAACAAACATAACAGTGAAATTTTTTGTCTAGAAAAAAAAGCTAAAGTAAATTCATTATGTTCATTTCCCCAGGCAATTCTTCCTGTTAGATCGATTTTTTTTTTTTTTAATCGATGATGGAGGAAACTAACATGGAAACAAATATCTGGAACAAATAGCAAAATTTATAGAAGTTGGTAGAGTTTTATTAAAGCAAAAAGTGGGAAAAAAAAGAAAAACCTTTAATTGTTCCGTGTTAAAATATGCCCTTAATAATCTGTTCTACATGAACAATTTATGATGATTGCATAATGTGTAAGAAGTGCATGAATGGTTATAATGAACAACAATGATCTAAGCTGAAAAAGAAACTTTAAAGTCTTCGTCCGTCTCATCCAAACACTAGAGGGCAAATCAAGCCCAAAGCGTCCTTCCATGACTGTTGACATTAAGCCGCTGGCTGCTACCTCTAATGAGAACATCATTTGGTCACTTAACAGATGAAGACCCTCCCCTCAAATATTTACATGAAAATATGTGAAAGTGCAACATCAGCATTGGTATGAATGTACATGCCGTTTAACTGTTAATCCTGTGTACACAGTACAAGAAAGCTTTAAAAAAAAAAAAAAAAAAGCAGTTCTATAACACTGCCATCCACACAGAGTACAACAGAAATGAGAGCAAAGCCGTCAGCCCTAAAACACAACTATGTTTAAGAAGTTTGATTAATCTGTTTAGTCTGGATGATCAGGACTGTGATCTGACGGTACATTTTACAGCTACAGGGTCCTTTTAGTGGCTGAAGCATTGCACTGCGTGCTCACGCCACCCTCTGCTGAGGCATTCTTGAGCCACTCGCTTGAGTGCATCTTCTTCCCTGTCCAGCTGAACTGCATCTACGAGTGCCAGTTCCTCAGAACTGGGAGTTTCACATACGAGCCGCTGCTGCTCTGGTTAACCTTTATGACCTCACGCTCTACAGCGCCATCACAAGGTAGAGTAAAAGAGGATGTACGCTGCAGAGGACTTCACGGAGGAGGTGGAGATGTCAGACACCTCATGGTCATCGAACTTGTACCAACGCTGTTTCATGGCGTTCTTACAGTAGGCTGTGTAATGTCCACCGTCCAAGCCCCCATAGTGATTCTGTCAGCCAGAGAAAAACTTGATGAAGTTTTTCTTAAAGAGTCTTTTAGTTTAGCTCAAAACCAAAAACATTAAAAATAAAAATGCATTTAATCTTACTTACCGAAACTCCATAAAGATTGTATCTTTTGAGGGTTTGTTTGGGTCCAATAACATACTGGGCCAGGTCCAGATTATCTAGAGGGAAGTCTACTGAGGTCTGCAGCTTCTGCTTCCATCTTCCTTCATAAGAAAACCTGCAGAAATGACAGATATTTAAAGACCTAAATGCATCTTTTACATTTAAAAGCTAGCTTGTTTAAAAATGACAGCAAAATATAAACAAATCATTAGAATAAATATTTTAGATGTAAACTCGACTTCAATAAAAGTCTTGGTTCTTATCCAACGTTTATCTTAAGGACCCACCTAATGAAAATCGTCTTTTGGGTGTTTTTATCATGCTCTTGTGGCATTTTCCTCATGATGGAGGACTTCATATACCGTTTTATAAGGCGCAGAAAGAGAAAAATTTAATTGAAGCAAAACAGTGAGTTCAGTTGAGCTTGATGAGCGAGTGGCATCTGGCTCAAAACTGTAAGGCTGGATGGCTCCAATATTGCTCACCATTTTTGTTGCACCGTAATGTCAGGTTAGGGTTGTAAGGGGCTTTATTATTTTAATAACTCTCCGTTTAGAGAACTAAATGTAGGGGAAGGGAGAAGTGGTAGGGCAAAGGGAAGAATTTGGATTGGGCCTAAGAACCATGTCATTTACCAAAGCAAACACAGCAATGACAGAAACACTGTTGTCACAATTTCTTTGATGACCACGTTGCACATATTGAATGTCCACGTACCGTTTTAAGTGTACCAGGAGAATGGGTGGAACCTTCCAGATCTCCAGTTTCTTGGTTGAGTCTCTGTGGGTTTTGCAGTGTCTGCAGAACACTTTGTTGTTGTCAGTCAGTTTTTCCTCTTTGGAAAATGATCTCAGACAGTCCTGCAGAGCAACAGCACACAAACTCAGATTCATACCTGAAAATAATGGCAGCCTGACAGAGAGTGCTTCAGTCTGACCTGCAGGGAGCACTTGCTGGTGGAAGCCAGAGGCAGCGACAGGTACATGAAGGTCTCAAATGTTCGTGACTTGCGGTGGCAGGTGGAACACTGCACCGTAGACTTGAACTGGCCCTGGAACAGGGCTACAATGATGGACTCATTGAGGAGTTTGTGTTTGCTCCAGGCCTGGTCTGCTGCAGTCTGGTCATCCAGGTGATCGTTTTCCTCCTCTTTGTATCGTTTCCTTATGTCCACCTGACGATTAACAACATGACGGGTCACTTAAGACATCTGCTTATCTAACTGTACTGATGGAAGACACAGAAAACATCAGCCGCAGTAATTCAACTTCACTAGAGAATTTCAGAGTTAAAAGCCTCATTTAACATGCAGATCAGCCACTTCACTCCGACTACAAAAGGCAGGAGGATATGAGCAGCAGGTAAGTTCTTCCTAACCAACATCTTCTTGGGACAGAATAACCACAAAGTGGATTGAGACTGGACCAGCCATGGCTGACAGACCTGAACATCACACACAGAGACATGATGGGACGAGTGTGTCATGAAAATGCTCAACGCAAGCCCTTACCCAGCATCCTTTTCTTTCTAACATAAAATAAGTGATTGGAAAACTGTCAACACAAGATCCTGTCCTCCTCAGTTAAGGCGATCCTGAGATTACAGTGCACAATGTCAAGATCTAACCAATTTTTGAACTGTAAAGAGAAATTTCCAACAGTCCCTGAAGTTACCAAAAGTTTAAGAGTCAAACAAAGGCCTTATTGATTTTTAAACCAAATATTCACTTTTAGATGGATATAAAGCCATTCAATACACACGTTTTGGGTCCACATGCACAAAGAATCAGACAGAGCATCAGAGAAGACAGATGCAGACACAGCACATGAACATTGCGGCAGAGGGACCAACGACACACAGCCAGTTACTTACTCTCTAAATTTGCCATCAAAATGAAACCCAGTGAAAACAAATAAAAAATAGAAAGGAAAACAAATGATAAAAAAAAAAACATGTTTTTATTTGTCAACAGGAAAATGTGTAACCACATTCAGGTGTTGTGAAGGAGGTCCTCAGACAGTTCTTTCATTAAATGAATACATGATGTTGAGTCTGTGAACGTTTACTGTATTTATGATAAATAATCAACTTTAAATTGTAAATTTTGTCAGAATTCATTTGAGCCGAGTCATTTTCAAAGGCACCATGCACTACCTTGTTTAGGTCTTCATGAAGGCCATCCATGAGAAACAGCAGCAGCTCTTGAGAGTCTTGTTGGTCATAGCCAGCAAACTGGTCATTGATCTTGCCTATGGTGATCTTGAAGTCACGTGGACTGATGCACTTGTACAAACCAGACCATAAGGCTTTCATGATCACACCAAACTCTTCTGCAACCTCGCCTTTATGGCCAAGAATATTGGATCTGCCAAAAGAAGATTAAAAATAAACCATTATTTTTCTCCCTGATTTGTATTTTTTTTCAATGAAGCAACAATTGCCTTCTCTAAAGTCTGACCTGTTAATATCGTCAAGGTAGTAATTGTTATTGAAGTACTCGGCCATGGCGGGGGTGTTGCAGAGACACTGCAAGATGGAGTTCATGTAGCAGGTGTTGCCAAGGTTACGTAGGCCAGTCAGTGATGCACCCATACCTCCGAACGTAGGATTCAGGCTGCGAATTTTGGCAGCTGATGGCCGTGCGATTTCTACTTTAGGGTGTGCTTTTGTAGTGATCGGTCTGAAAGAAAAAAATAAATATGTAGAAGTGACTTTCAAAAGACCCACAGACATCATGAACAATAAAAATCTAAAATCCAGAAAAACAGTAAGAAATAAACAACTGGAATTTGCAAAGTACAATTTATTTTAGGAATCTACTTAATTTATGATCACCTTGAAAGGCAAAAAAATCACAGAAAAATATATTTTTATAACAAGAATTACAGGAGCAATTTTAGACTGGTTTTACAAAGTCAGCTCAGCAGTGACAAGTCAAGGCACCAGGGCAGAGCCCTGAGGTATACCAGATGTAACCGGAGAAGGGCTGGGATTTGAGGCAGTTAAGCTAAATGAACTGATATTAGAAATATGCCAGAAACATGTAAAATTGAATAATTAACTTTTATCCCTACCTCTCTAAAGTGCTAGTTATTGAATTGATCAAGCGACAAATCCATCAGAAAAAAAAAAAGTATCCTCAACTGGAGTGAATATTCTAAAGTGGAAAGTTTGGGGGCCAAACCTCATTTGCAGTTAAAAGCATAAAAGTAAAAAAAAAAAAAAAAATCTGTTAAATTAATCATAATGCAAGTTAATTCACTGGGTCAGTTATAAAACTAAAACAGTTGCAATTTAAGAATGTCTACAGACTACATCCAACAAAATATTTATCTGGGTTTGTGCAAAAGACAACAAAAAAAAGCATATTTGATTAAACAGAAATCGTCTGGGAACCTTACTTGGTGTCTCTGTTGATGGTGGGTATGGCAGCAGGAATTTGTGGGGCCGTGGCCTTTTTCTGGGCCTCCTCTCTCAGATCCTGGCTGATGTCTGGGGAGGAGTAGGAGCGTTTCAGTTTAGACTGCTCCTGTTCCCTCTCGTGGCTGGTGTCCGGCTCAGCTGGTTGTGGTGGCTTCTGCTTGACTGTGGGTGGAGTGGAAGGTGGCGTTTGGGGCACTGTGACCTCAGGGGGGTATAGGTGGACGCGATTTGTTGGGGAATGGTAGTATCTGTATGTCCCAGTCACGGTGTCAAGGAACTAACCAAAAAAGAAAAACATAAAGGTTTGATCATTCAGGCAGACCATACCTGGATGTCATTTTGAATATTTCCAGCTGACTGATTGTAACTATTGATGTAGATATCACATACCTTCATCCAGCCATCAGGTAAGCCTGGAACAGTCCTGCCCATCTCCTCACTTCTAGCTCTAGTCAAAGGTTCCCTCTGGGAGGCACAGATCCAGAAATCATTTGTAAAGATAAAGTATATGCACAGATAAACCAGTTTTATTACAAGTCCTACCAATATTATAGGCATGCCTTTATCTTTAAAATTACTATATTAATTGGAAAGCTAATTTGAAATTTAAAGACCATGTTGATGATGAAAGTGGAGCTGCCTTTACAAGTTCTTTTAACCCACATGTGCACTCCAAAAGGCTTTTGAAAGATTGCCCAGAAAAGCATGTTCAAGTCAACACTTTCAATGAAAAGTCTATGTAAACGTGAGTAAATGACAGTTTTTGGCCTCTGTGTCCAAAACTCTTGCGCCCTCAGATTGCTACGCAAGTGTTGAAGTCCATTTTCGAGCACATGTAAAATGCGCGTCGAAAGTTAAACCAGTTAAACTTTGACCAATCGGGGACTAAGATTTGGTAATGACATTAGGATGGCGTACTTTTCAAAACACAGAAGTGCCAACTGTTTGAAAATTGATCATGAAGAAGAAATTTATAATAGCGGGTTGTGCCCGGTAGGGTTGGGCACCAAAATTCGGTTTCAAGTAGGAACCGTTTCGACTTATGCAGTTTTTCTGGAACCGAAAGAAGTTGCTGCATTTGGTTCCTTATTTCGGTGCTTAGTTTCAGTAAAGGTCTATTTGTCTTAGCCAGGACATGTCAATCATGCATTAAATGCTGAAAATTGTACGGTCTTTCACTGCCTGCGAGGAGAAAAAAGTGAAGTCT
Source organism: Oryzias celebensis (assembly GCA_014656515.1). Taxonomy (NCBI): domain Eukaryota; kingdom Metazoa; phylum Chordata; class Actinopteri; order Beloniformes; family Adrianichthyidae; genus Oryzias; species Oryzias celebensis. The sequence continues at coordinate 22,465,240 of BNCR01000003.1, read as the reverse complement.
GACACCAAGTCTTTCATACATCGGAATAGAGCTGTGAAAGAAAAAGCCTGAGCAAAATTTCCATAATTTGCACAGCTTCCATGTTTTGCAGAAAGCCCCTTACAACTACATGTACATGTGCTAGTATCGGGTAGCAACAGTTCAGTGCCTTCAAGATGCCTGTTTAGCGTGTTCATGAAACTGCACCACATGCCTGGCGTGTACTTCGCTTTTAAAGTGAAAGGGCAACAGCAGGTTGAAAATGACAGATGTGGTTATGTCAAGAACTGACAACAAGGAGGACTTACCTTAATCTCACTAACAAGGTGGTTAGGAACAGGGGAATCCAGAGACATGCTTTTTGAGGGTGTGTCAGCGTTGGGATCCTTTCCCCTCCTCTCCCTCTCGTCCCACGTCTTGTTCTCTTTGTCTTCCTCTTCTTCTGCCTTTTGTCTTTCAAGTCTCTTCCTCTCCAAATGCCTTTTTTCCTCCTCTTGCTTGCTCCTCTTCTCACTTTCCTCTTTTTCCAGCTTCTCCTTTAACTCCCTTTCCTTCTGTTCTTTCTCTCGCTTCTCCTCTTCTAAGCGGCGCTCCTGCATGCGTTTCTCCTGCTCTTGCTTGGCCTTCTCCATCACTGCCACAGCTTCCAGGTGTATCTGACTTTGTTCCTCTTTGGACAGAGATGTGCTGGGAATGAGGGGGGGCTTCACTGAACGGTCAGGGACAACAGGTCCATTCGGGGTGGAGTCTTTTGTGGACCCATTCTCCTTGGGCTTGGGTTCATCTCGTACAGGCTTCTTGGTTCGGTCAAACTGGTGCAAGATAAAACACAGCTAAGTCACACTGACAAAGCAGCAGCTACTCATGTCCATCAACATGTTGATGTTATGACCACGGGAACAATACCTGAGGGAATGCTTTGGCTGTTGCAGGGGATTGGTTGGATGCAGGGCTCATCTTATTTAGATCCAACCCAGTACTTGCGGGGCTTATTACTGGGGAGTCATGTGTGTCTGGCAATTTGTCAGCAATAAGAGAAGTTTTGGATGTGGGAGGCTCAGCAGGTGCAACTCCATTGACCACCACTGGAGCTGACGGCCTCTGAGAGTCGGATTGGACCACAGGCTCAGGATGAACCATGGCAGGCTTAGGCTCCTCTAAGGATGGGTAGCTAAAGTTCACTTTGCAAAACATCACACAATGAATACAATGTTATAAAAACAGAATTATTAAAGTGCTACATTTTGCACAATGCAGTAGCTAAACTTACACTGAGGGAGGGTATTGCCCATGGTCTGTCTGGGGGGTCGAACTTTGGCATTTGTCGTGTACATGGGATAAAATAACAGCCAGTTCTCATAGCCCCCCTCTAGCACGAGTGGCTCACTTTGCAGAATGGTCATGCTGTCCCACTGTGGAGAGTGTAAACAGATCAGTACTCACTCCAAACGGATGGTTTTCATGCAAAATCGAATGCATTCATGCCACACAAGCCAATACCTTAAAGAGAGCATCCTTGAGGCTCTGCAAAGTGGTGCCCAGTTTGAGGTCAGAGACGGAGCTGAACCAGTCCAGCAAGACAATGTAGTCCACAAACCCACGCTTCATCCAGTGATCCTTGGACATGCTTGGCAGTTTTGCCTCAATCTGATTCACAGTGATTCTAAAAAGCAGAAAAAAACGCCCCATCAGGTTAGAGTGACTGGGATGTTTTTGCCACATTAATGGCAACAAAAACAGTTCATCTAAGTAAATAAGATGCTAGATTTCTTAATGCTGCCTTTTCATTTGAAGCATCCAAATAAACAGTCATGAATAAATCACGGTTCTCACCCTGGACTAATGGTCTCCTCAGGCACACTGATGCACGTCTGGGCTGGGACTTGAATGTGAGACTCTTCGTAATCCTTGAGGCTTCGGGCGTCCATGACGACCATTGAGATTGTTTGGTCCTTCATCATTTGAAAAAGCTTCTCGGCCGCAATACCACCAGCTGGTTGTAAAGCTAAAGAAAAAAGATAAAGTCAATCTAAAAGCTACATATTAAAAAAAATCAATGGTGCAAAGCAGGATTTTTAGCAAAATAAGTACACATCTACCTTTTGTGATCACAGTCTTGAGTTCATTCTGCTCACCTCTCACCTGGCAAACAAAAAAGTACATTAGTGTATTTCTCATAAAACTGGTATTTTTTTTTCATAAAAACTTCCTAACACTGAATATTTTTTCTGAACTTTGACAAGATAGGTTTTAATAAAACAGTTGGTACTGAATTAAATCAGATTACAAATAATGACAACAAGGAGAGTAATTCCCCAGCATTTTTTAGCCATTTTAAATTTACAGCTGTGTAATTTTTTGTTAAGCAAGTTCTTCAATAAAGTATCAAAAAGTCCAATCAGTTTGAAAATACTGTGGTTGGAACGTAGCTTTGGAAACTGCAGTTTAACATATTCCATTTATGGCAACTCCATTAACATTAAAAAGAAAATGTGTGTGTATTTTAGGTAAATGCTCCCTTGACAGTCCAATTCTGACCTCATCTGACTCCTTTTGTCTCCTCTGTGATTAATTGAATTAATAAAGTGCTTTTCCCCATTTTAATAAAACTCATCATGTTTTAAATCTCACTTGATTGTTTTTAAACTTTTAAAAATGGATCAGGATTATTGCTTCTTTCGTGCAGCAGTGACATCACAATTATGCTATTGAGATGTTTTTTACTTACAAGAATATTCCAAATTATATTTATTTTTTATTGGACAATTAACAATAAAACATGTAAAGTGGAAACCAGTGAGTTACCCTAATTCTTCTGATCATGTAGTAACTTTGTGACTTGGAGAGATGTCTCAACATGCTGCACATACGAGGATAATAAAGTCATCTGAGTCATTGAAATATTTTTATTATATGATATTTTTACTAGGTTACTCCATTTTGAAATTTTTACAGGTATTAGTTATTAACATTGTCCACCTCCTGCTTTCATTGACTTTTTGCAAAAGTAACTGGCTTTTGCAGAACAATGTAAGCAGCTCGTTAAAGATGGTTTCTAAGCAGTTTTTTTTTTAAATAAAATCTGGTATTACTTTATTTATTAGGTGAAGTTTTAAAAATTGAGCAGAAATGTGATGTTATTGGATACATGTTGGTGTATCTGAACAGCTGGCTGATCTTTAAATTAAAATAAAGAGAATTTTTTTTCAATAATTTAGATCTGCACCTATATGATAACATCCTGAGTTTTAGCTAGACAGACAAGTAGTTAAACAAATAATCTTATAAATGATTCCAACAATTTCTGTAAACTGAAGAAACACTTGAAAAACAAGTTTTATTATGGAGGCTTTTTGTTTTGAAGACATCCTATACTGTCGCTACCCACACCTTTTTATTGTCCTTCTTGTTAGCAGCTGATGCTTTCGGAGAGCCCACATCTTTTTTCTTCTCAATGTCCTCTTTTTTCTTCTTTTCCTCTAATCGCTCCTTCTCCTCAAGCTTTTTGCGAACCTCAACTTCTTCATACCTGAAAAAAAACCCACCCAAATCAAAAAGTGAATTTGGAAAAAAAAAATTATATATACATATATATATATATATATATATATATATATAATTTAACAGTTCATCTATTATCAGGAGATGCATATTTTTTTTGGAAAAATTGTTCTCACCTAAGTTTAAGGCTTTCAGAGAGCTTTTCTGCTTCCTCTATGGCTCTCTTGAAGCTGTTTTGCCCAAGCAGAGTAATATAATAATCCTAAACAAATGAAAAGACAGACTTTTTTTTAATTTTCTTTTACAAAAAAGCTTTTTGCTTTTAAAATATATCAACATTACCATAAAACATACCGGTTGCTGCTTGAAGTCTGGCCTTTTCTTAATAATGTCATAAACTGTTAGATATTTCATGTAAAAGACATAGGCTTTCTCCTCATCTCTGTCCAAACGGCATTCCTCTGCCGCCTTAAAGAGTTTGCAGGCACTCTGAACATAACTGAAACAAAAGAAATAAACAGTTATTTGTGATTTGCTTGAACTGAAGTCTCATTTGCAACTTTGGTTCCATTAAATTTTAATATGCCTTGATTTCCACCATTCCCTGAGCTTAACCCCAATAAGTTTTCTGAACAAATTCAACCAGGCATACAAATGGCCTGCCTCTTCACAAAGTAGGACCCTGCTGTTGGTATCCCAACCACATCAACCGAGTAGATCAAATGAAGAGTCTACAAACCAATAAAATAAAAAATTAAAATTCTTTTTACTGGCTTTTGCTTTTGGCAATGGCAGATGGAGCTGAATATCATTGAAGACTCACTCCAATGCTAATTATGTTTTGGTGTTAACATGTTTCTGTTGCATTTTTCTCATGATGGAGAACATACATAAAACATGTAAGATTAAAACTGCATTTGAGTATTTCTTGCAAATGTTGTAAATCAGGAGCACATGAAAAAATGTTGTAAAAAGCTTGTAGTAGTAACACAGAAACTATAATCGAAAGGCCATAGCCTACCTGCTCCACTCTATTCCATTGCATCTACTTGCAGACAAATAGATCCACACTAGCTAACATTTGGCTCAAAACTGTATAGGATACTGGATAGGTCTAATTTTTTTAGCTATTTTTGCTGCACCGGTAATGTTATGCTGTTATGCTGGCTGTAAACAAATGAATGATAGGAAATGAAGGCATTTTCTCAGCACCAACTGTCCTGCTCACAACTCAGAGGTAAAATTAAAATGAACTGTTGCGCTGCAGAAACTGTCCTAGAAAATAATGTTTTTTTGTTTTTTTTTAAACTATGAGTATGCCTAAATGCGGCATATTCATAATTAAAAGAACACTGGAAAGGCTTTTAAAATCGATCAACAGAAGATTGGAGTCGGGACTTCATTCAAGCAAATTCAGGTAAGCAAACAGCATGCCTCTCTACAAAGTACCCCTGGTGTTGTTATCACAAACACATCAACAGAGAACATTAAAGAAGAGATTACCAACCTATAAAATATGAAAATGCCCCCTTTTACTGTCCTCAGCATTTGGTAATACAGGAGATAAAACTGAAAATCATTGACTGACAAAGTGCTGCTTTCTACCTGGATCAGCAGGGGGTGTTGACAACAATGCAAATACATGTTTTCCAGATCAGTATCTCTACAGGTAACCATGACGCTGCGCTTTACCTCCTGGTGCTCGTCTTGTCGGGCTTAATTTCCGCTTTTTTGTTGAGGTCACCCAAGCATGTGGATAAATACAGCTCCTTCACCTCCGTAGACACTGCGGGCATCCTGACAGGGGCTACACCTCAACGGGAGGCGACACCAAACATCCCTAAAATGAAAGGAACACGAGCTGTTTGCGTCTCATGAAAGTAAACTCACTTGTCAAAGACGTCGATACTAGCTCAAAAATGTTTATCGAAACAACAAAAGACAATGTTTACTCCCAGGCAGTGTTTACTGATGGCCTAAACGAAAATCCGACCTTTTTCAAAAGTCACTGTTTATGTTCATATTGTCTTGCTCACCCTGTTAGCACCTTAGCTCACCGCAGTTAGCATGAAACTGTTGTTAGCTGACAACATTCGTCCAAGCTGTCACGAATGGTTTCTCTCTATCGTTTTAAACCAACAATTCCTAACACGAACACATGTAAACGTACGACGTAAACAAGTCCCCGACACAGACACTAATCGATAACATAGATATGAACCTTGTCTTTGTTGTCTACCAACTTAGCTCAGCAGCTAAGTTAGCATGATGCGTTTTGAGATTTACTGAAGTGATTATCTACTACCCCGGTACTCACGGGAAAAAGTGCATCCGACAGTCAAAACATATCTTCAAGAAATATGTATATTTTTAAAACATTTGTGTGCTTTGAATATGAAATGACTAAACAAATTACCTTTCTTCCGTTCTTTGCTGACATTTAAGTCACTTTTTAACAGCTGATTTGTGATTTCTTGTTCCGCTTCCTTCGTCTTCTTCGTGCTCTACTCATCCTGATTTGAGAAATCAATATGAAGCTCGTTGCTGCCATCTGCTGGACTAGATTGTTTACAGACCGAGTCACCTCTTTTTTTTTTTTTTTTTTTTTTTTTTTTCACAGCCAATTAAAATTGTTTTTAGTGTTTTTTACTTGTTCTTGTGGCATTTTTCTGATGATGGAGGAGGAGCTTTAAATTACATTTTGAGTTTTTCTTTATTCAATTTGTTGTTAATTGAGGAGTAGACAAAAAATGCAGCTGGAAAAAGGCTGTAGCTGTGACATAAAAGCGACAATCAGCAAACCACAAGCTCTTCGTTCCAGTTCTTTTCTGATGCATCCGCTTGTAGACAAAAATATCCATGTATGTCTTTGTCTTCCTCTGACATTTTATCTTTGTACAAATGTATTCTGGTTGGATGTAATACAATATACAACAAAATGTTTTTTGAAAAAGGAAAAAACTTTGAGGAAAAAATATTTTCATGCATTTTCAGTTAACCTTTTTAGTTATTTCTTTGTTTTTATTTTGTTGTTGTCTTTTATCTGATGTACCTGTGGAGTATCATCAAACCATACCTGTTTTAGAACCACTGATAACCCATAAACCACATTCAAAGATCATGTGACACAATTCAGTTTGTTTTTGTGACAGCAACTCTGGCAATTTGTAGCCAATCTTCCAAACAATGCTTCCATTCTGGATTTTTCCTGTAAGTTTTCAATGTAATTTCAGATTAATTTTCATGTGTTCCAGTTTGGTATGTTGTAAAACAAAATTACATAATTTCTACATATAATTTACTCTAGAAGTGTATTTTACAGAGAAAATAAACCGCTGGATGCTCCTTGTTGGATGTAAAGATTTTTGCCACTAAATTGCCACTAAATCATTGATCTTTCCAGATTTTTTCATTATGAAACATAAAAGGATATTTCTTTATGTTTTCTTTATGTTTTTATATCTCAACAAATCCTATGACACTTAGAGCATTGTTTTTCTGTATTGTTTTTCTTTCATCTCATATGTATATATATTATATATACATACTCATCTCAAATATATATATATGTATATACTAATACTGATCTTCATGCATCCTTACACCCACATTAGTTGGGAGTTGTCCACCAAAAAAGAAGGAAACAGTAATCAAATCTATTTTACTAGGGAAGTAAAAGTATGCTGCTCCTCACAAGACCTCGCAGACCTGATGTGTTTGAGATCTACTGGTGGTTCAGAATGTAATTTCAAGTGTCTCTCATAGGCCTCTATTAAAATATTTGTTCTTGACTTTTATTTTGGCAGGTTTATTTGTCCACTCGCAAGGTATAGGAAACCTCTGTGTCTAAATGTAAAATATAAAATGTCCTCAATCAACTGTTGCAAATGTGGTACCCTGTGCTATGAAATCACACAAAGCCACGCCTTGTTGTTCACAATTGTTGTTCACCTTTTGGTATTTCCCTTCAGGGGTCACCAAAGTGAATCCGTTTTCACTGATTCGCACATTTGGTTTGGCAGAGAATTTTACACCGAATGCCCTTCCTGATGCAACCCATTATTTTATCATCACAGGGAGACCCAGACTTGGGTCCCCCTGTGGCTACATATTTAGGCGTGAAGGGTCTTACCTAAGGGTCCACACTGCTCATCGCACTCCCTGGGAAACGAATGTCCAGCATGCACCCAATGGAGCCATTCGGTCACTCTTTTTGAGGGAATAATACATTTCATAAACACTTCCAAAACATTTTGATTGATACATTCGTGCTTTTAAATAAAGATTTATTGACAAATCTTTGGCTGTGTATTCCTATATCAAATTCTGTTTTTACAAATTGCTCATGACTTTTAGATTGAATTATTCAGCCTATATGGAGCTTTTCTAAAGGACCGAATGATTGTTTTTCTTCACTCATTAGAATAAAAAGCAGCAGGACAGGGTCAGACGTGGAGCAATCAGTCTTTGATGTTTTTCAGGTTGTGTTCAAGGATCAATTTCACAATTATTATGACTGAATCTGCTTTCATCAGGGCCAGACTAGATGTAAAGCCGCACAAGAGTGTAAGACACAATAGTCATAGTGTGCTTTGCTTGAGATCACAACACATATGGAAGTACAGTCGCCACCATTTCCCATTGGAGGCCGCTGTTCTGTTGCAGCGATTTAACAAATGTCTTTTGTTTAAACCACGTCTGTAAAACGTGGTAAAGGAAAAAATACAAATAAACATTTGTGAAATGCTTTGATAAAAACACAATAAAAGAAAGAAAATTAATTTTTTTTTCAAATAGACAAGACTCCATCATCATCAAGCATCCCAATAAAGTTCTCCATAATTCCAGGTTACTTTCCTGCAGATAACATTGTACATTTGTTAAATGTGAAGTTTCCTCTATGACAAAAAAGGATGATCGGTTTCAGTTGGCTTAGGTACACATCAGCTGATGCTTTATTTTAATTGTTTGCCTCCCATAAAAACCTGCCAACAATGGGAGCACATGAGAGCAGGCACATGTGGAGCACAAAACCCTGTAAACACAACAGTATGTGACCAGTCCAGGTGCTGCACCAGCTTTTGTCAGAGTTTAAAAGGCAGCCATAAGTTTTGACACACAAGGGTTAGGTCTCATCCTCTGTTTACCCATAACTGTTTGTTTATTCTTTCCATTCTTTTGTGTCTTGCATGCGCTTTGTGAAATCATCACCAAATGTTCTGCTCAAATGATCTTAAATGTGTCAGGCTAACCAGTTGTTGCTTGTTTGGTAATGTCCTTTTTGTACAAGAAGCTGAACAGATATATTTTAATTTAAAAAAAACTAATAAAAAACAACTTTTAGCTCTTGTAGCTTGCCTGTGTAGATAATTGTGATTATTTTTCATATGTCTTTGTCTTTTACACTATTTAGAAGTGGTGTTTGCAAAAAACTGGCAAGTTTCTATCAAAATTAAGCAGACACAATTGAAAATATTGTTCTCTCCTATCTGCTCCTTTCAATCATCAACAATCGTGAACATTTTTCAATATTTTTGTCAAAAAAATGTTGTGCAGTATTATTCACTTTCATAAAGAAAAACAAAATCTACCGCTTAGAAATAAGTCTAAAATTCTTAACCTATTGTTACATTTTCTTTGAAAAAGCAAAAAAACAAAAATATCTACCAATGGGTAAACAAATATGATCTTAGCAAGATTTTTTTTAAAGGATAAAGCTATTGACTAAGTTTTTTCAAACTGAGATTATTTTGGTTTTGAAAAACTTTTCTTGCCAAACAGAAAAAAGACTTTTTTTTCCTGAAACAAGGATCTTTTTGCTTTCTTAAGATTCAAATTTTAAGCCAACTTCATTTATAAAACACTTTAAAAGACGGCAGCAACTGACCGAAGTATGTAATCATGTTGGTAGTAATAATAAGGATTCTCCAGGTACATTAAAAATGGGGTCATGCTTCAAAGGAAATCTTTGTGTTCATTGGGAGATTTTTCTTGATGTTAACAAAAATGGTTTTAATCTTTTTGTTGTTTTCCTGTCAGAAACATAGTTGGTTTTTTTTATATGTGTGAAAACTATGCAATCCTACTTGTGGTGATGGGTTGCAGATCGGTGTGATGGCAAACAGTTGGTTCTGTGGAAAGTTACAGGTTTCCCTCTGAGCAAAGATCAAGATTACTTCAGATCTCAGGGATAGATCTCACTGCTCTGCTGAAAAATAAAAGACACACATGTAGCACCTCCAATCAAGAAAGAAAACAACATCTATTTTATTCCAGTTTTGTTTTCTTGATGACCAACTTTCAACCTGTTAAGACTTGAGGTAATATTTGAGCTAACCCTTTACGCATGTATAGTCACAGCGTCCCAGTGAAGCAGAATTAACTTCTGTGCTAGAATCTGACGTCTGCGCATGTGGACGTCAGGTCTTACGAGGTTAACTAACTGCGGCAGATGCATGGCAGCAGCTGCAAAACACAACAGGTGTAGAAAATGCTCAGCAGCAATTTACTTCATAGAAAAAATCTACCCACTGGAATATGAAATAATCAAAATTATTTAAAGCGAGCATTTGTTTTCGATTGAATTATGGCAATTTCTTTACAAACATTTGGACAAAAGCCAAAAACTTTGTTCTGTTTTTTTTTTTTTTTGTGTTTCTCTTTTTTATTATGATCCTTATTTGTTCAGATCCACGTCATTACCCTTCTAAACAAATTACTACTCCGGGAGAAAAGTACATATTCCAGATAATGGCAGAGTCGATGTGTGATGGAAAAACATCGTGGAGGGCATTCGTTCAGTGCGTCACAAATGAAGGGCGTGCTCCTCACAATGAGCTCTATATAGTTCTGTGGTCTCTGCCACTGAGAGCATCTCCTGAGTGAGGCGGAGCAGATTCTCTGAAAATGCAGGCTGAGGAATACAACCGCAGAGGTAATCACAATGTCCTTTCTAATACCTGTGGTTTTCTTGCTGGTAAAATGAGTGAAATAAATGTGATGCTCTGCCCAGGTAAGGAGATGGTGGATTATATCACTCAGTACCTGAGCTCCATCAGGGATAGGAGGGTCATTCCAGATGTGAAGCCCGGCGACACGCAAGAGCTTCTCCCTGACTCTGCACCCACTGAGCCAGAGGACTGGGAGAATATCTTCAATGACATTGAGAGAGTCATCATGCCAGGAGTGAGTTCCTACTCTCTTTGTTTTTAAGTAACTGAGTCCATTTTCATTTTTTTACTATAGTTAATTTGAAAAGAAAAGGTTACAGTGAATGAACAGATGTTTCCCTCCAGGTGGTTCACTGGCAGAGCCCCCACATGCACGCCTACTACCCCAGTCTGACTTCATGGCCTTCAATGCTTGGAGATATGCTGGCAGATGCAATAAACTGTGTTGGATTCACTTGGGTAAAGAGGATATTGTAACTCCTTCTGATGCATCAAACAACTTTGGCTCCAAAATAACTTTAATTTAGCAAAAACACAAGTGATTTCTTTATAGCTGGAAATAAATTCAGGGGTTTAAAGATTTGAAAAATAATAAGAAAACTTAAAAAATGTATTCATAGTGAAATATTTGGGTGTTTGGTTTTGAACAGGCTTCCAGTCCAGCCTGCACAGAACTGGAAATGAAGATGATGGACTGGTTGTGTAAAGCACTGGGGCTTCCCCACTTCTTTCTTCATCATCATCCTGATAGCAGAGGAGGAGGTGTGCTGCAGGTATGCACTAACATTTATGCTCTTTTTACACACTTTCTCTTTTTGAACTGAGATCTTTTCATTCCTTCGACTCAGAGCACGGTCAGTGAGAGTACACTAGTGGCTCTACTGGCCGCCAGGAAGGACAGAATTCTGCAGCTGGGAGCTGAACTGGACCATGATGTGGATGACTCAGTCCTCAACTCAAGGCTAGTTGCTTATGCTTCAGATCAGGTTGGTTTCACCACTTCTTGTTCAGTAGCTTCTTGAAAAAAATAAGCTGAGAGTGGATTTAAAATACCTTTGACAGGCTCACTCCTCAGTGGAAAAGGCAGGTCTGATCTCGTTGGTGAAGATCCGATTTCTGCCTGCTGATGATCAGCTGTCTCTACGAGGACACACTTTGAAACAAGCCGTTCAGGAGGACAGGAGGAGAGGTCTTGTGCCTTTCATGGTCAGTCATTTACATTTTCACAGGCTGAAAAGAAGCTGGAATCTTGAAAACAAAATTTAACAGACGATTAAATTCTTCAGAGAATTAAAGATGAAAAAAGGGGCAAACCTACATATGACTTTAAATGTTTTACTCAGTCATATTTCCAAAAAGTATTTATTTCTGTTGTTGAGAGTCTTCTCACACTGTTTGCTTGCAATTTTGACTAAAAAGTCTTTCCAGGACATGTAAGGCTGGGTGAGCTCAGTTGGTCTTAAGCATCTAAAATTTAAACTTAATCAAAGGTCGTGGCTTTTTACGCTCCATTATCTTCACTTTGTAATTTTAAGGGACATGTTCCAACTGATTAGAATAAATGCTTTCTTCATCTATGAAATTTGTTTTTGATCTTAACAAATTAACAAGCAGCTTTGCTGCTTTAAAATGCTCACACACTTTTCTTATGATGCTCCTTTTTTGAGCATTTTTTTTTCACAAAAGCAACTTGTTTAATTTCTAGTTTTTAAGATGCAAATATGATGTTCTTATTGGCATTCATTGTAAAAAAATAAATAAAATAAAATTCCAGAGGACCCACTCAGAAATGTCATCAAATTTCCTGTAAATACTTATAATTCTCAAAACATATCTCACAGCCTATAACAGTTGAAAAAAATGACCTTAAAAAGCATCTAAAGATAATTTTCCATTTATTTTAGGTGGCATCAACTGTTGCTAGAGGTGTGTAATGGCAAAAAATATGAATGTTTTCTGAAGAGTTTGAGTTTTGAGAAACAGTGCGTTCGTTAGGATAATTCATACATTTTGCAACAAAAAATGAATTCTTGCAGAAATGAAAATAGAACATATTTGCTTATTTCCCACTCAGACATAAAAGAAATTAGCACGAATTAAATGAAGACCAGATTGCAGCTGTTAATTTATGCATAAAGACACAAGTTAAAAGTTATTTAAAAGAATAACTAAAATAATTTTTTTTGCAGTGTTTCAAGAATGTTTCAAAATGTTTCCAAAAAAATCTGCCAAGGAAACTAATACAATTAATCTTGATAAGATTTCTTAAAATAAGTTGTGATGTCCTGCCTGTTTAGACAAAGTTAAATCTTGAAATTAGCTATAAATATTCATATCTAGGTATACTGCACTGGGAACTGGACATATGTCTTACAAAAGGAGTTTTTATATCTTAAAAGTAGGAATATTTATATTCTTTTTTCCCCTAAATATATCCTATTTTGAGCAGTAAGCAGGCCAAATGTCTTTATTCCCAAATCTTTAATCTCAAATTTTTTATGTTAAGATAAATGTATTATCAAAATAAACCATAAATATATATTACTTAAAAACTTGATTCCTGTTGGTAAAAATAATATATAAATAAAATTATTTTGTTCAGTTTTATGAAACATTACTCAAATGAAACTTTATATTTTAGCGACACTGAGCAAATCTGAGACTTGAAAGAGGTCCACTCCCCATTCACGAATTAACTACTTAAAAATATGATGAACAGTAAAAATAGCAATTTTCATTTAAACTTTTGCCTAAAATAAGATGTTTTAGAAATCAAATGACTCTATCAGATTTATTGTCTTAAAATAACATATTTCTGAAAATTTATCATGAAGCGAAGTTAGCCTTAAATCAAGTGTTATAAAGCATTTAAACCAGACACAAATATACTTGGTGAGAAGTCATTTTTGCAGCGTACAGTCAAGCAGCCCCAATCAAAATGTTTCTACTGAAAGATACACTTTGCATAAATATTGTCAGGGTTGACGTGCGGACACAAATGCAGACGGACTCGAAATAAAGAAGAAATAGATTTAATGACTCGAGAGAGGACCATTAAATCAGAGCAAACAAACAGAACCACCCGACAACCCGTGCAAGGGAGACGAGGCCATATAACAGGGAGAGGGGATTGGTTAACCACATACAGGTGTGCCAGGAGGGAGGGAACACACAAGGAGGGAAGTGTCAAAGGACCTCGAAAGCAATGGTGAGCACAGGAAATACAACAAAATAAAACAGGAAGTGACAAACACAACAACAATTAATGTCCTGGGTCCATAACCCCTACAGTACCCCCCCTCAAGGTGCGCCTCCTGGCGCAGGGGGAAGTCTGTTCCGATGCCGCTGATTGAAGTCCCTGATGAGTTCAGGGTCCAGAATGCGTGAAGCAGGCTCCCAGGACCTCTCCTCAGGCCCGTACCCCTGCCAGTCCACCAGATACTGGAGGCCACGACCCCGTCGCCGAACGTCCAGAAGGCGACGGACAGTGTAGGCCGGTTGGCCATCAATGATGCGGGGAGGGGGTGGCGGAGAGGATGGCCGCTGCATGGGACTCGTGACATGTGGCTTTAGCTGAGAGATGTGGAAAACCGGGTGGATGCGCAAGGACCTGGGCAAGCGCAGCCTGACTGCCACCGGATTGACGACCTTGATGATCTCGAAAGGACCGATGAACTTGGGGAACCGCTTCTTTGACTCTGTCCGGAGTCTGAGGTGCGAGGTGGACAACATGACGAACTGACCAGGTAGGTAGGATGGTGCTGGCGTGCGGCGACGATCTGGCAACCTGTTGTGGGAAACCCCTGAACACAACAGGGCTCGTGACTCGGAAAACACAGTCAGGTCATGACAATCAGACGGAACCCAGAATGGGTCAGGTGAGGGCGGCCGCCCTACTGGGACGGCGGGATCTCCCCCAGGAGGCCGAGCTGAACGCAAACATGTGGTGTGACATTTCTCACTCCAGCCGGAGACACGGCTGGAGGGCCAGTCGATGACTGGGTTGTGAGCATTTAGCCAAGGGCAACCTAATACCAGAGGGTTTTGTGGGGAGGAAAAAAGGAAAAAACGGGTGTGCTCGTGGTGATTGTCTGACACAATCAGATGAACCGGCTCAGTGACTCGTGAGACGGTGGCTAATTCTTGGCCGTTGAGGGAGACCACTCGTAAAGGATGGGGCAAAAACTCAGACGTAAGACCGACCTGTTTGGCTAGCTCGGCGTCCATGAGGTTCTGCTCTGCTCCTGAATCCACCAATGCTTTGACAGAAACTCCCCCTTTCTGGAACATAACCCGAACATCCAAAACACAGGAAGCAGGTCTCGGGATAGTGGGAGCCGGACCACGGCTCTTCAGCGCGCCCACTCTGATTGATGAGTTGGGGCAATCCCTGCAGAAATGACCCCGGCCGCCACAGTAAAGGCACTCACCTGCCGCCATCCGCCGCCGTCGCTCGGAAACTGTCAGTCTGCCCCGGCCGAGCTGCATGGGTTCCTCTGAGACTAAAGACGGGGGTTCTGCGGAAAAAGCAGCAAAGTCAGGTGAGTCCATGATCCTGTGCTCAACAGGACTGCGTCGGGGGCGGGGTGCCACCCTGCCATGCTCCTGCTTGTGGTCCTGCAGGCTATTGTCAATTCTGATGACCAGGGCGATGAGGGGTTCCAAGGAGGAAGGCAACTCGAGAGTGATTAGTCTGTCCTTTAACTCCTCGGAAAGTCCCTCCACGAAAGCGTCCATGAGCGCAGTGGTGTCCCAACCACTAGTGGAGGCCAAGGTGCGGAACTCGATAGCATAGTCAGCTGCCCTTCTGCCCCGTTGCCGAAGTTGCATAAGGGCTCGAGCTGCCTCTCGGCCCGGTTTGGTGTGCTGGAACACCTGCTGAAACGCCTCCAGAAATGCCGCGAGAGACGCGCAGGTCGGTGCTCCACGCTGCCATTCAGCCGTTGCCCATGCGCCTGCTCTCCCGGTGAGGTGAGATATGATGAAGGCCACCTTAGCTTGGTCCGAAGGATAGTGAGGCGCTTGCAGTTGAAAATGGAGCTCACACTGAGTGATGAATGCTCGGCAGTCCCCGGAGTCCCCGGAAAACCTCTCCGGGCGGGCCAGCTGTGCAGCAGGGGCGACAGGAATCCCATCCTGGACTGGCGTGGGAGGCGAAGGGTGCGGAGAAGGAACGGACAGCGGATGTTGGATCCGCTCCGCCAACTGCTCCAATCGCTCACCCAATGCGGCCAGTTGTCGCTCGTGACGGCTTGACATCTCCAGTAATCCTTGTCTCAAGCATGACATCTGCTCCTCCTGTTGGCGGAGTAATGCCCGTAACGTCTCCGCGTCTGCTGCGTCCATTATACTGGTCGGGTGGTAATGTCAGGGTTGACGTGCGGACACAAATGCAGACGGACTCGAAATAAAGAAGAAATAGATTTAATGACTCGAGAGAGGACCATTAAATCAGAGCAAACAAACAGAACCACCCGACAACCCGTGCAAGGGAGACGAGGCCATATAACAGGGAGAGGGGATTGGTTAACCACATACAGGTGTGCCAGGAGGGAGGGAACACACAAGGAGGGAAGTGTCAAAGGACCTCGAAAGCAATGGTGAGCACAGGAAATACAACAAAATAAAACAGGAAGTGACAAACACAACAACAATTAATGTCCTGGGTCCATAACCCCTACAAATATAGCATCATATTATGTGCATATGCCCAACATGTACATTTAATATTGCTTTTCGTTTTGGGTTTACTTTCTGTCTCTAGTTATGTGCAACTTTGGGAACTACAGGAGTGTGTGCCTTTGACAAGCTCTCTGAACTTGGTCCAGTCTGTGCGTATCTGAACTTTATTTCCAAATATATATTTTTTATTCAACATTGCAGTTTGTGGCTCGTACCTAATTCTGTCATCACACAGGTGAAGAAGAGGACCTCTGGCTGCATGTGGATGCTGCATACGCTGGCTCAGCCTACTTCTGTCCAGAGCTTCGCTGGTCTCTGGAAGGCATTGAATTTGCGCACTCTTTTGTTTTTAACCCTTCCAAGTGGATGATGGTTCATTTTGACTGCACAGCCTTTTGGTGAGTTACAACATCCCCACCCCTCATCTTGACCATAAAGAGAGAAATCAGACCTACGCTGCAAAAACGGAATCTTTAGAAAGTTTTAAGAAAAAAAAATGTCCTTTTTACAAGAAAAATAATCTTATCAAGAATGGTTTTAATTGTATAGTTTGAAAAAAACATACCTTAGTGACTAGAATAGGAATTCTTGGTAAGATCATTTTTCTTACCACTAGGCAGAATTTTTTGCTTGTTTAATGAAAGTCTAGCAATGCAGTGAGAATTTTTGCCATGTTTCCTAAGAGGCCTGTTTTGGCAGTGCAGAACAATGAAGCTTTGAATGAATGAAGATAAGTTTTCTGCATATTTTCTTTTCTTCAGGGTAAGAGACAAATACAAACTGCAGCAGACCTTCAGTGTTGATCCAGTTTACTTGAGGCATGAAAACTCACGGGCAGCCACCGATTTCATGGTACTCTATTGCTTTCTCATCACTAAATAAATCAAAAGTTTAACCATTAAAATGCAATTTATTTATCCGTTTTATTTATCAGCACTGGCAAATTCCCCTCAGTCGACGGTTCCGATCCCTCAAACTCTGGTTTGTCTTACGCTCCTTTGGACTGAAAAAACTCCAAGCTCATATCAGACATGCAAGTGACATTTCGCTTTATTTTTCTAAATTAATTTTAGAAAAACCTTTAAGGTTTTCGTTTTGGATGAGGTCATTTTTCCTTTCTGTTTCAGGGGATAGAGATGGCAAAGCTCCTGGAGTCTCACATAAAAAGTGACCCAACGTTTGAGGTTCCAGCACAGAGGCATCTTGGTTTGGTGGTCTTCTGTTTAAAAGTATGCAGCTAGAAACATGTCAGTTTATGCATGAAGCAACATTTTCCTTATCTTTTGATGTGCAAATGTCCCCATCACGCCTTGGTCAAAGGTGAACTTAATGAAAGTGAAGGGAAGATTCAATTCCTGAGTCATTAAGAGGAAAATATTTATTGCTTTCTGTCCTTCTAGGATGGAAATGCTTTAACACAAGAGCTGTTAAGAAGATTGACGGGTTCTGGCACCATGTACCTCATCCCAGCAGAAATCCACGGCAAACGCATCATCCGATTTACCGTCACCTCCCAGTTCACCACTGTGGATGACATCCTTAAGGACTGGGGCATCATTTCAAAAACTGCCTCCGCTTTGCTGGCAGAAACAAAGACTTCAAGTATTTCCGCTCAACCAAAAGCAGAGAAGGATGAGATGATTAGAACAGAAGACAACCAAGGATTGCACGCAGGTGAACAAGCCGACAAGAAAGACAATGCAGTGAAACAGCTGGAAAAACTTCAAGTGGATCTCTGGATTGACAAGGCTTGGAATCGTCCGAGGAGACCCATGAGATCTCTGAGCTGCAGCAGTGAGCCCCTGCCGTTGACTTACTTTGGGTCAAGGTATAGCCATGACTGCGAAGCACAGTCTGGTTTTAAAGACACTCCTGGCGGGGCCTGTGTGTCATCAGTGACAGGATGCGGCCCTCTGTCCAAGATTCCTGAGGTGCCTTCAAGTCGCGTGGGAAAACAGGTACCAAAAAAGTTGACAAAGTTCTACAGTGTGCCCAGTTTCTGCAACCCGTGGGTACAATGTGGTCGGACCCAGCTGTGCTGCCCCGTAAAGGCTTTCCAGGCGTCTCAAAAACACTTGTCTACAAGCAGCAGAGCAAAAAACTGCATTCCCAATCCTCCTGTTAGCAGCAAGGCGCCCTGCAGCTCTCCAACTGGAGACTGCGACTGCACCTGAGAAGTCCCTGAATGCACCAGTAATTCCCATCCACACAGTAATCCAGCAAAGGACTTTTCATTTTCCTTTTGAACCGGTTGTTCTATCTTTAATAGAACAACCATCACTAAATGACTGCATGATGTTGTGTTATATTTGGTTCTTTGTGGTATTTTTCTTTTAGTTGCTAAAAAATAATTTTCTCATAAAACCTTTAATTACATTTTTCCACAAACTGAAACCGAGTTCACAATGTGTGTTCTGCAAATATGTACAGAACCGTTGTTTTGAATTTTACCCATCTTGTGCCATCAAAAGCTAAAAATAAAAAATACAGTTTGAAAATCCAAAAATAAACTCTGATCACATTCAAAGCCTGAGTTTTCCCTCTGAGATGGAGCTGAATATCTCCTGGGTCATGGATATGTAGCCTTTACTGTCTTCCAGGAAGTATAAGGGATCCTTGATGGTAGCGGGATTGAAGCCTTCCTCGACCAGCTTCACCTTCATGTGTTTAAACGTTCCAGTCACTGACAGAGCATCCTATTATGCAGAAAGATAGTTATTTAGCTCTATTTATTTAGGGACATTTATGTAACGTGGCAGCTGTTCGCTCACCTGTATACGTATGAAACGTGGCCTAGCGTAGCTGGGCAGGTTGCTCTTGACACACTGATAAATAGCTCTGCTATCAAACTCCATGTTTTCTTTCAGCTTCAGGGTAGCCATTCCAATCCTTCCCTCATGTCCTGATAAGTTAAGAACAAAACTTAGAACAGCTTTCCCTGGAAATATGTTAGATTTAATGACATAACAGTAAGACAAATGTATCTAAAGGACAAGAAAATGCATATTATATTTAAAGATGTTGATTAAATCCTAAATGATCTTTGTACCTGGCACCTTCACACCGTACACGTTAGCCTCCTCAACAAAGTCCACCATGAGCAGTTGGTCAGCCACCTCTGTGGTCGCCACATTTTCTCCTTTCCACCTGAATATATTGTAATTACACAAAATTTTTATTAGTTTTAAATGTCTGGAACTATTTCTTAACAAGTCAAGGTCAGGAAAAATCTTTCAGTAGAGAGTGTCTGTGCATTCTTAAAGACCCACTCAGATGACAATCGTGTTTTTGATGTTTTTAACATTTAGTTTTTAACATTTAGTTCTCGTAGCATTTTTCTCACGATGAAGGACATAAATAAAGAAAATTAGGATAAAAATTGCATTTATGAGTATTTTTGTATTCAAATCAGCTTGAATCAGGTGCAGAGGAAAAAAACGCTGCTGGAAAAAGCGGGTAGTTTCTACAACTACAAAGGTAAGCTACAAGCTCCCAGCTCCATTCCGATGCGTCCACTTGCAGATAAATAGATCCATGTATGCTTTGTCTTTCTTGTCTGAGCTGGCATCAGCCTCAAAACTGTGCAACTGGATAGCTCCAATGCTGCTTGCCATTTTTGTTGCACCGCTAATGTTAGGTTGGGGGTTGTGAGGTGCTGTAAGCTAGCAGGAGAGAGTGTAAACAGATGGATGATGGGAAACGAGAGCTGGCTTACTCCACACCAACGGTCTCCCCACAAATCAGAGGTCAATTTCTGATTAACTGCTGCAGAAAGTCTGTCCTAGAAAATGACTGATTTTTTTTTTTTTTTGGATAAAAACATAAGCATAATCATAATTAAAAGACCACTAAAGAACACTTCTACAATAAACAGAAATGCTATTTTTTGAAGAGCTGGTTATCATTTCACATATTGAGGTGTGAATTGTTATTTCAATAAGTAAAAATGCCCTAAAAGATTCACTTTCCTTTAACTAAATCCCATTAAAAAATTAAAAAATAAAAAACAGAAAGGAGCTTAATTTGGTTAACCCTTTAACACCTGAGATGTCACCGGTGACGCATAAATAACATACACTCTTTGAGATACGTAACTTTTCAACCGTTAACACGATCAACGTAATTCAATTAATTACATAATTCAATCAATTACATTGATTGTGTTACTGGTTGAAAAGTTACGGTAAGTCAAAGGACATTGGCACTGGAAATAAAGCTGTGGTGTTAAAGGGTTAATAAAAGCAACTATGTCTTTTATAACCATGTACGTTGTCTTTGTGGTGTAAAACATTGAAATAAACAAATCAGAGAACCTGTAAGTGTCTCCAGTCCGGTCTTGGAAGTATACAAATCCCTCGCTGTCTATCCTCAAAAGGTCACCACTGTTTAGGTAGAGGTCTCCCTTCACAAAGACGTCCTTCAATTTCTTTCTCTCCGTCTGCTGCTGGTTGTTAACGTAGCCAATAAAAGGGGTGGAGGCTCCTATCTTTGACACCAACAAGCCACTTTCCCCTATAGTTCAATGAAACAAACACAACATGAGAATGGGGAAAATGGGTGAGCAGTGGGAGGGCAGAAGAACAAACTACCTTTTGGGACTTCAACGCAGAATCCCTCTGCGTTTCTGAATGGCTGCTCTTTCTCCGTATCATATCTGATGAGGGCGTATTTATTTGACATCTGGAAAACAAGTTTAAAATGTTATATTACAAAAGCAGGTAACAAAAGTTATTACGACACAAGAAAAACTACATGGATTTCTACTATCTTGTTTGATGTTTACAGCTTGTCCAAAGTGTTGTATGAATTAAATGGTGACTTTTGAGCCACTTCCAGTATTTACAGGTCACACATGTTTAAGTGTCATACAGCTCCTGAATGACTACAATTCCCACATTCAACAAGCTACTTTAAAACAAGTTTGTAAAAAGCTGCTTGACAATTTATACAAAAACTTCCCAACGTCAGATAAATCAACAACAACAAATAGAAAGTTGATGTTGATGATAACAACAACATCAACTAAAATCCAGTTAACATGCAGTATTATTCACATAAATCACTTAAATGAATACTACTATGCTATGAAAACAGCAAAAATTCCAATCAACTAATGTGGGGGTGGCACAGTGGCAAAGTGGCAAAGCATTCTTGTCTCACAAAGGGAAGACCCTGGTTCAAATCCCAGCTGGACCCCTTCTGTGTGGAGTTTGTATTCTCCTCATGCATGGGTTTTCTCTGGACTCTGTGGCTTCCTCCCACAGTCCAAAAACATGCTTCAAAGATAACTTGGTTACTTACACCAAAAGTGTAAGTGGTGGTAAGTGTGATAGTGTACCTTCCAGAGTATACCCCACCATTCCCCAATGGTAACAAGAACAAACCCCCTTACCCCAAAAGAGACACAGAAGGGTAAAGCTGACCAATGAACAACAAACATTATAGCGTATAGCAGTCACAGATCCTCAGCAACTTAGTCAATCTACTTATAGTTCTGCTAGAAGAAATGACTTTATAATTCGAAAAACAGAATTTCTTTTTTTAGATTAAAGTTTAGTTTTGAAAAAAATAAAGATGTGTTTCGGAAAGTCTATGCACTAAAAACTTCTTTTAAACATAAAAAACTATATTTTAGATTATTGTTTTACTTTTTCTTTATTATCATTGAAAATAAGTGAGAGAAACTGCATTAAAAATAATTAAATTCAAGAAAGACTATCATACCTATATTTCTCCAAGAGAACTTGGCTTTATTATCTATCTTAAAAGGAAAAAAACTATTTTTTAAAGTTTATTTTTAAAAAAAGTTCTTTATTTTCCAGGAAAAATAGAAAGTATTTCAGTAATTTGGTTTTTACACTGGCTAATAAAACAAACTTTTTCTACAATAGTACAGAAAAACATTTTTAAACAAATCTTGTCCCATTTCATTATCTAGAGAACTCCTTCCTCAATATTTTTTTAAAATTAATGTTGAGCTTTTCTGTTTTGTTTACTTGCTTGCTGTTTTACTAAAAAAATCTTTTTTTTCTCTTGTGGTTCCCATTTCAATAAAAAAAAGCCTTAAACCTTGTCAGACAGAAACAAAACAAACAAACAAAAATTCTGAATTTATAAGGTTAAATGACAGTAAAAAAAATGTTTAATCACTTTTGTCATTATTCCTGACTCCCTGTGCCTCTAATGCTGTGTAAAATGTTTAGAAATAAAAACACTGATGTAGAACCATTGTTTTTCATAATTTTTTTTTAGCTGTTTTGTAGTTCCTTTGACTTGACTAAGCATAAAAAACATTATGGTGTAATGAAAACATCCCCAAGTATTTGTAAGAGTCCAGTTTAACCAACAAGTTAAATCCATATCTGAAAACATCCAACAAATTATCAGATATCCTCACTTTGTGGAGAAAATTCTCTCTGCCGAGAGCTCCAATTTTTCCAGTGTAGTTGATAAAGCCAATATTTGCTTCGGTTGCTCCATAGCATTCACAGATTTGAATGTTTCCGAAGCGCTCCAGGAATTCAGTCCAGGTGTCCGGCCTCATCCCGTTACCAAATGCTAGTCGCACATTGTGATCCTTGTCATTGCTCTTCTAATAAAAGAGAGTGGAGAGATACGGCAAGTGTAAAAAATAAAAGCTGAGTTACATGACAGCAGATTGAATAGAATTCATACAATGATTCATTAGTCCCACTCCGATCATCTTCAGAATTATTGTAAAAGCGTTCCCAGTAGTCTTTTAATTATGAAAATGCCGTTTTTAGCCAAAATATAAAAACCTGTGTCATTTTCTAGAACATAGTTTCTGCAGAATGACAATAGTTCATCAGAAACTTGCCTCTGAGTTGTAGGTGCTTCTGTAGGCGCAGAGTAAGCCTCCTCTCATTTCCCATCATCCCTTTGTTCACACTCTCTCCCACTAGCTTACAGCCCCTTACACAAACTTAACATTAGCTGTGCCAACTATCCAGCTGTACAGTTGTGAGCCAGTTGCCAGCTCAGACGAGGAAAACTAAGATGTCAACGGATCTAGTCATCTACTAGCGGACGCATCAGAATGGAACGGAGAAGGGAGCTTGTGGCTTGCTGTATTAGCTTCTGCATCACACTTACAAATTCTTTTCCGATTGCATTTTTTCATTTGCTCCTGATTTTCAACAATTTGAATAAAAAAATACTTTAAAATGCAATTTTAAGTTTCATTTTTTTAATATATGTCCTCTATTATCAGAAAAATACCACAAAAACATGTCAAAAACACCAAAAACCTTTTTTTTTTTTATCAGACTGGGTCTTTAATAAAACACTTTTCACATTAAAAGTGATTGAAAATCTGTGGTGATGCTTACCTTTGGCGTGTTGCAGAGGTAACGCATGATCTCTCCTATGTACTGAATGACAGTGATGTTGTATTTTCGACAGTCATCCCAGAAGCTGGAAACTGAGAATTTACGCTTTAAAACAAAAGTGACACCTGGGAAAGATACCAGAGCTCAGTTAATCCTTGGGGTTTTTTCACCTGACTTTCAAATAAAAACAATTAAAAAAAACACATTTTAACCTGTAATAAACTTTGTAAGACAGTTTGAATGGAGATTTACCTTTGTTTATTCCTCCACAGAGTCCCATCAGAAAACCTGCTGTGTGGTAAAGAGGCAGATAAAGATAGAAAATGTCGTTTGAGCGCACACCAACCATTTCCTGAGCAAAAGCTGCCGACCATGCTCTCTGGTGGGTGATTGTAGCAGCTTTTGGAAGGCCTGAAAGATAACACAGCTGTAATAGGTAGATGACAGGCGGTCCTTTATAATAGTCACAGAGTTGTCACTCAAAGCCCCTGCAAACTATAAAACACACAGGTTTATAGGTCAAGGTCAGATAAGGCTGTTAGATTACCTGTCGTCCCTGAGGTGTAGATGTATAGCGCCGGACTCTTGTGGTGAATGTTCGCCCTCAGCTCAGGTGACAAAGGCTGGTCTGACACCTCCTGAATCTTATCAAAGAGGCTTTCAAAGCCATCTGCTTCAAGATGATCACCGAGGACAAACACACGGATGCCCTGCTCCCTCAACGTGGGTAACACCTCCTCCACTGCTACCCTCAGGTCTGACAGAAACAAGCAGGAGAATTTTAATTTCAAGGCAATCACAGTAAAAAAGTAAAAAAAAAAAAATCATTCTAAAATCATAAGCCTGTAATGAAATTGCATCTTCATCGTGGGGGAAGAAATAAACAACCACTAATGTGCAGACAGTGTGGTCGTTTACACCAAACACACAAAAAGTTTTTTCACCTAAAATTGTCTCTCTTTTTTTGTTCCGGTAAACCCAGTCTGGTTTGCAGAGCTTTTAACTCTCTGAGTGTCAACAGTCAAGTAGGACTTTGCTTTCTGATAGAGTTTTAAAAAAAAAAAAAAAAACAAGGTCATTTGAACTAAAGCTATAGAACTTATCTTGAAGCTGTTTACACAGAGGTTACTGCACTTATAGAAAATCAAGAGTCATATATAAGTTATGAATCATGAAATAATAACAAATGACTAAATCTGACAAAAAAATTAAGAAAAATATACAAAAATCAAAATATTTTTGATTTATTAATATTTTTTAGCTAAATGTTTTAAAAATACATTATATATTTAAAGCGAAAATTAAAGTTTAAACTATTTGCTTCTATTTTTTTAAGTTTGCAGAGAAATACTTTTAAAACACACAACTATGCAGTCTTGCTCATGTTGTATTTTGCCATTTTTTTTACTTTCACTGAGGCTTAACCTCTACATTTAACCTTCACATGTTGATTTAGCTATGCTATGAATAACTATGGAGAAGTTTTTGCTGTTAGTGTACAAATGCATTCTTGTTTGCAAAAAAAAAGATCTTTTTTTGGCCTCATTGTAATTCAGAGACCTTCCAATCCCCTGTACTTCATTTATGATTATCACACAAGCTGATCAATAAATGGTAAATAGCATTTACTGTATGGCGCTTTACTACCTTCCTTAAAGGCCCAAAGTACTTTACAGTCACAGTCCCATTCACACATTTATGCCATCAACCTACAACCATCAGGAGCAATGTGGGGTTCACTGTCTTGCCCCAGGACATTTCAAAACATGGGTGCACAGGGCACGAACCGAACCTGCGATCTCCTGACCAGAGGTCGGCTGCTCTACCTGTGTGCCACAGCCGCCCCTTTTTATTTAAAGACAGCGACTTACAGCGCTTCAATGGCTTTTGGGCAAGCAAAAATGTATTTTCTTTCTGTTTTCTATTAGTGGAGGTCGGAAATATTTGATTTCAAAACAAGGCCGGATAAAGGATGGGCATCCGGGGGGCAATGCCCCCCTAGATGCGGTGCTTGCACCCCAAAAGTGATGTCCTGCCAAAATCCACAATTAACAAAAGAAATACAAAAAAATTACAACAAAAAAGTTTCAAATGAAATAAAAGACAGAAAAACTAAATAAATAAATGGCAAAAAAGATAAGGATTCAACAACGAACAGATGGTCAACTAGACAAACATAAAAAGAGAAAGAAGACGAATGCAGCCACAAGACGGCACAAACCAGTGTCCTGCTTGTGACGGTCCCAAGCCCGGTAAATACAAACAATAGTCTAATATCAAATAGATCAAAGGAGAAGATAGATACATGGATAGATGATGTGTATGGTTTTCTAAGCATTTTGGGGGCTTAAAGGGATATGGCCCCCCAAACTCTCAGCACACTCCGACTTACCCCTCCTGATATTCAACCTGCATCCCATGGTGGGGCTGGTTAAATCTGGGCCTTCCTCACACTACAATGAAGATATTAAGAAGCAATTCTTAACCTACTAGTTTGCTAGACGTAATTTATTGCAAAGTGTCTTCTCCATAGTGACCACTGGAGTGTCTATTAGGTTTTTAAGAGGGGCCCATGGGCCCCCTTTACGGACATCACTGTGCAACAGTTGGCATGCTTCATAGGAGTATTTTTGCATTCACTGTAAAATAATAATGTATAGCTCTATATGAGTTCCTGACAGAATAATTAAAAGGAGTAAGTGGTTTATGAAGTTGCATTTTCTTTCTGCACCTTACCAGGGCTGGTGATGAGGACTTTGGCTCCACAGCAGGAGAAGCAGTGCAGCAGAGATCTGGACCGGATATTGCAGTTCAGCAGAGCCGCCACGCAGCCCAGCTTGGCCAAAGCCAGCCAGACCCACACGAACACGGGCTCGTTACCCAGGAACAGCGCCGCCGTGTCCCCCGGCTTCAACTGCGCATGCGCAGACAGAGCCCGGGCCACCTTGTTGCTCTCCGCGTCTGCTTGTTTGTACGTGTAGGAGACATCCTCGAAAATGATCAATTTCTTGTCTGGATGTTTCGCTACTCTGTCCAGAAAACAGTCCAGAAAGCCGTAAAAGCGTCTCTGTATCCGTCCTAAACGATAGCCCACGTAAAGCGCGTTGATTACGTAATTTATGTCCGCCAGCAAATAGGGGTTCCGCAGGTAAAGAAGTGCAGCAAAAACTGCGAAAACGGTGCACAGGACATACGCAATCATTATAAGCAGGCAAGAATGCGTTAACCCAGCTGCCGTGAAAGGAGATCCAGTGTTTGAGAGGCCCCACGGCAACACAATCTATGATGGTTCCGCCTCTCTGAACTTTGTTCAGCTTTCTCCTCCACAGTAATAACTAGCAGACCCGCAGGAGCTGGTTTTCTCCTAATTGCTCATCGGGGGAGCATCTGAGCAGCATGGGTCCAATGTTTTACTGACAAAACAAAGGTGGACTGCTCTGATCCTCAGGCTGGAGGGGAACATTCACCAAGAATCATTCTGTTCTGACAATGATCCTCCAAAAGAGTAACAATAAAAAATAATAGACTGATAACAGCTTTTATGACACCCGTGAGACACCTTCAAATAACCAGAAATGTATATAAATTCTATTGAAGTTATGAGTTATTTAAATATAGCCTACATCTAGGAACAAAATCTATTTTAAAATATAGATTTGAAAAAATATATCAACTATCAAATCCTGTCAGGCTTCTTTTTGTCATTAAAATATTAGATTTTCAGAATCTGGCAGTGCTTTTAAAGCTAAAAATTATAATCTTGTGATTTTTATCTGAATTATTACGGAATTATCGAACCGAGATAGAATTGTTATTTTGGTGAGGATTCGTTTTAATACAATCTGATTTGATAGTTTAAGAATAAAAAGAAGATGAATAGATATTTGACCAAAACGTTAACATATTTTTATTAATTGAGGCAGTGAAGAAATGTCTTAAAGTTTAAAAATTATTTTTACCTTCTCCAATTATTCCAAGGATTTAACAGAGCAAGCAACAGAAGTGGGGAAATAAACAATGTTCTTCGAGAAAGTTTACTGATTTTGCTTTCATTTCATCTATTTTTGGTTATTTGTTAAAAAGCCAAACAGGTCAGCATGTAACAGGTTATTTGTAGACCACATACATTTCTATTGACAGGTGTAAAACGTAGCGTTTGCCATCAATCAGTAGTGAATTCCCAATTTACCATCTAATATGTTAGGACTTTTTTGCCAGCCTGATTGTTTTCTAAGGAGTTAAATGGTTATAACATCATGAACAATTGTAAAAATAAAAAAAAACAATTCCCAGTTTTCATTGGTCTCTCAATCTCGTCTTCATTCAGTGATTTTTCTTTAAAAAAAATACCTGAGAAACTTATAAAACTCTGAAAATAAACTGAGATCTGCTTCAGTTCAGAAACATTGTTCTAGTTGAAAAGCTGAACTCTGTTCCTGAGTCTGAACATTTAAAACCTTTTCCAGATAGTGTGTGGGCAGAGTAAACTGAATGCTTTTTTTTTCAGTAGAATTTGGCTCCACCTTGTGATATTTCTATGTCACATGTGAAATGTACCTTTTTGATGTGCAACACAAGGTTGAGAAAAAAAGAACATAAAACTGGTTTTATTTTAAAAATCAATGTAATTTATAGCAAAGAAAAACAAGGATAAAGATGCATAATATTCATATATTTATTTTTAATAGGCTGTTTCTTTAAAATGCATCTTTGACAACTTTCCGAACTGCAACTGTGCAGCATCTGAGACAAAGTGATAAAAGCTTTACCTCTGTTCTGAAAAAATAAAAAATAAAACAAAACTGTGAATGTCCTATTAATTATACAATTAACCAATACAGGCACCTTTGCTTTAGTGGGATGCAAAACCCCAAACAGTTACACTGTTGTTACCAGTAACAAACTGATCTTGGTGCTCTAAGCACCAACCATGCTCGTTAATACAGCATTTATAAAGCCACTTATAATTATCCAGAAAGTGATGAGAGGATTAAACCATTTCCTTTAAGTTGGATTTCATTTAAAGACGTGACTGCCACACTCACCTGACCCCTACAGACCCCTGTCTGTGTATTTATGTTGTCTTGTCCCTGAGCTGGCGGAGCATGATTTCAAAAGTCAACACACTTTCTGACTGAGAGGTCTGAGCGGCTAGAGAACCAGTGTTTACAATTTGATGCTTCCTGACATTATAGATTTGAAAATCTCAGCAGTCAGCAGAATGTAGCTTTCAGCCCGATCATCCAGGATGTAAAGAGGGTCCTGGATACTTCCTGGATCGAAGCCCTGCTCCATTATTTTAATTTTCATCTGCTTAAAAGTCCCAGTTACTTCCATTGCATCCTAGGCAGGGAAAAGAACGGAAGACTGATGTAAACACAGACCCAATATTTATTTTAAATTAAAATTAAAATCTCCAGAGCAAAACTAAATTGCAGTAACATCAGACTAACTCACCTGTATCCTTAAAAAGCGGGGTCGTGCATACGACGGCAGGTAGCCGACCACATGCTGATACATTCTCCTTCCATCAAACTCTGCATCTTTCTTCAGTGTAACCGCTGCCATACCGATACGCCCTTCATGACCTAAAACATACACGATTAAAACACATCAAAAAAACAGAATAAGTTACCGTCAAGTCATATTTCTGCTCAACACACAGAAAACAGTCCTCACCTGGCACCTGGACTCCATAAACGTTGGCTTCCTGCAAACAGTCACTCATCGTCAAGATATCAGACACCTCTGTTGTTGCTACATTTTCCCCTTTCCACCTGTGACACAGTTATACTGCCAGTTTAAATGTGCTGGTTTTTTGCACCTTGAAAAAACAAACGTTCAAATGCCCCGATAAAAATGAGAAACTTTTGTTTTTGGACCTTTCAAAGGTCATGGATTCTAACCACAGCTGTGGCATCAACAAGATCTATACTTTTTTCCCTAATTTGACCACTTTTTGAGAGACATTTGAGCTTTCTACACTTATCTGAACACAGTTACAAAAAATAACACATTTAAATATACAAGTACATTCGCATACAATGATCTATCTTCATCTCCATCATATGGAAAAGGTGTTTAGTAGCAAACAAGCTAAACTGTGTTTACATGATCAGGTAATAGAAGGCATTAACTTTTAACTTTGGCATCCATCAGTATTTTAATTCTATACTAAATAAACCGGTGAAGAAATACCATTTTTATTTTTGGTCAAATGGCATTTCAAAGCCTATGGAGAACATTAACTTTTAAACCAACTTGGCACTCCACCTTTTTCAAAATTAATAGGGTTAGACTATGGTCACATGTCACAAAATGCCACAGCATAGAGTCTCTCAATGCAAGTTTTTCAGTCAATTCTGCAGGTGGCTGTGCAACAGCATTTGTAACCGGAAGGCAGCAATCACATTTCTACACGCTGTGCGGTGGCCGCAAAGGTTTTAAGAAAAAGTTTGAAATTTTGCGGCGACCTGACAATTTTTTGACATCGGAAAGTGGCCGATGTCAAAAAATTGGAGGCGGCGTTGTGGGAGTGCAGTGAGAAGCAGGTGGCAGGAAGGCAGAAGCGCAATTATGTGACTAACAGCAGGGTCTCCAAGGTCCTCAAACTTGTCTGATGATCAGCCAATTTTAGACTGCCACCCCCCTGCCCCCGTGCTGCCATCCTACTGCCACTGTGCGATTGTTAGAAATTGTATGGTAAGGGTACGTTCACTTGATGAGGGCTGTTGACGTGGGCCGGGAGTCCAACTGGCAATCCAAGCCACCCTGGGTACAACTGGGAGGACGGCATTGATGATGGTGCTATCAGCATCATGAAGTTGATAGCACCACATCAAGTTAAAAAACTCACCTTTAATGATTTTTGTACTAAAAACATTACAAAAAGACTTGTATCTGTTTTATCTACGGTATGAAATGGGGATGTGCAAAGGTATTCTGTACCTGAATGTGTCACCAACTCGATCCTGGAAATAAATAAAGTTGTCGTAATCAATCTTCAACAAGTCTCCTGTGTTAAAGTAAAGATCTCCTTTCTTCAGGACATTCCGAAGTCTTTTCCTCTCATTTTGCTCTTCATTTTGGGCATAGCCAAGAAACGGAGCGATGTTTGTTATCTTTGATACAAGCAGTCCAGTTTCACCTAAATAAATAAAAAAATCCCAAGTTCACCAAGTTCAATGGGAAAACATTGTACTTTTGATAGATGGTAGAAGTTTAAATGAGATAGTCAGGGAAAACAAACAATGGTCATCACCTTTGAGCGCCTCAACGCAAAGACCGCTAGCATCTCGCACGGGTTCATCTCGCTCTGTGTCATACTTAACAAGAGTGAATGGAAACAGTTTCTGCAGAGAGAATTTTAATTCAGAACAACAAACTTTGAGGATCAAAGTTCTTAAAGACTCAAGAAGAAAACTGTGTTTTTGGTGTTTTTTAACATATTCTTGTAGCATTTTTCTCCTGATGAAGAACATTTATTGAGTAATTTCATACTAAAACAGAATTTCTGAGTATTTCTTTATTCAAATTAAGATGGATCAGGATCAGATGAAAACCCATGGTTTGAAAAAAACAAAATATGTCCTTAAAAATGACACAGGCTTTTTAGTTTGGGCTAAAAACTGCATAGTGATAATTTAAAGACCACTGGGAAAAATATATAGTTGGAGTGGGACTTTAAACAGGACAGCCTTGAATAATGAATTAATCCATTGTAACAAGCATAAAAAAATGTAGTCATATAAATGAGAAGGATCCTTTTAACAGTTCTATAATGGTCCAGCATTAACTTCAAATGAAGCTTTAAAACAGCTCAGTGTTAGAAAAGTTGAGTCTAGAGAGAAAAAAATGTTCATTTTCAATCTTACCCGATAGAAAAAGTTGACTCTCCCAACAGCTCCGATTTTCCCCACATAGTTAATGAATCCCACATTTCCCTCAGTGGAGGCATAAAACTCTCGAACCTGGATGTTTCCAAATCGATTGAGAAACTCTCTCCATACCTCCGCTCTGATGCCGTTTCCAATGGCCAGACGCACTTTATGGTCTTTGTCGTTATCTCTCTAAAATCGAATAAAACAGAAAAGTAGATTCAAGTTTTAGGCATAAATTGTTCTCAAAGAAGTTCTTATGCAAACTTTTATAAATGTGTACCTCTTCTTATGTTAATATGTACCATTCACTGTATATGAGGACTGGACCAAGTGACCACCACCCCTACCCTCGTGGATCTCCACACAGGAAGTACCCACTGGTTCCAAAAATCCAACAGACTTCTAATGAGAGATAAACAGCTATTTCTTTTCATTGGAAGTGGTCACTTGAATGCGCATTGAGGAGGCCAGTGTAAACATAGCATAAAATGTAACAAGGTATTTGTGCTAGTTTACAAATGAAATAATTTAAATCTGTTTTTTTCTCTTTTCTCATTTTCCCTCTCCAAATATGAAACGTAAAATACAATCACGTTTCAACGCAACATCTCAGTCTGACTCAAAGCGTAATTGCCTCTAAAAATATCATGGCCTCTTTGCTTCTTCTGTGTACCAGTAAAAGCAGATTTGGTTGCTGAGTTACTTGATATGGTCCTGCAGAGTAAAGGCCAGCATCTATTCCGAGAGGTGACCAGATAAAGACAAACTCGTCCTGTGACTCGTGCAGGGTGGGGCAGAAAACGGACACCCCACTTCATGTGATGCAATACGATACTCTCAATGGCATACGACATTTACAGTGGTTCTAACTACAAAGTCTTTTTTTCCAAAAACATCCAATGGTTGTCGTACTTTAAAAACCAAGCAAAGCGCACAAGTCATGCTTTGGGTTTTGACACAGAAAAGTAGCGCCTGATAGTTGAGATTTACGATTTCTATTTCGGTGAGCCAGCTGTGCGGGGCTGTTGGAATGTACAGATTTGGACAGTTCCTTGCTGCCGTGATTCGTCTCTATGGCAGCCTGCTGCAGCCAGTTCCAGCCAGTTGTGCGCAGGAAGTTTTACAGTAGTTAAGAGGGCAAAGAGGAGCCGCGGTGCCCCTCAGCCTTGTTGCTACAGATCAAGCTCTGACTTGTCAAAGCTACTCTCGCTATATCTCAAAACAGAGATATGCATATGTAAAATAGGAGCAAGATCGAAAGGTTTCCCTGGAACAGACCGGTTTTGTTCACAAGATCTGGAAAATTCTTTAGCAGGGCAACCTCCTCAGCTTTAGACAGCTCAGTGTTTTTCTGTCAGGCACATTCCAGGATCTGTCACAACCCTGTAAAAACATCCTGCTCTGTTTGGGCATCATGTTACAAAGCCTTTGGGTAACAATGCCCAAAGTAGAGTTATAGATCTTCATCAGTCTCTTCAAACCCAACTATATATTTAGCTTTGTGACTTATTGCCTTAAAGTGGGGGCTAATCAAAGGTTTTTACCTTTGGCGTGCTACAAAGGTAGCGCATCACCTCTCCAATGTACTGGATAACAGTCACGTTGTATTTCCTGCAGTCATCCCAAAACTGAGAGGCAGAAAACTTCTTCTTTAGAATGATAGTCGACCCTTCAAGATAAAAAAAAAACGGAAGGAGCCACATAGCCAAATGTTTAGATTCACATGCACAAAAAGCTTTAACATGGACCTGGGTTCAACAAATGATCTGAAGTCTTTAACGTTACATTTAACCAAAAAAGAAATGTGTCCTTTTAGGAGATCTGAACGTTTTCAAATTGTAGCTCAACAAGCTGTGCACAATCTATGAGGAATTAAAAACAAGTCTCATAACAAGTTTGCACCTCAGAAAGCTCGCACAGACATACACTGGGTGCGAACTTTGACCTATTTAGGATAAAGCAGTCAGAGAGGATCTGCTCAGATTACTGACTGGTTGGCTGGAACAAAAGCCCCTTTCACCAACCAAGTGACTGACCAAGAGCAGGACAGCCGCGGCGAGGAGAAAAGGGAGAATCACTTGTTCAAAGTTGTATAGAAAACTAATTTAACACTTGAAAATGTGCGTCAGCACATTCAGATCATATGAGATCAGTAGGGGCCCCTGTGACGGGATGTAAGACTTCATCTGCAATGTTGGTACATTAATGGAGGTTTAAGATGAAAAAAATGTTTGGGAAAATTTGGTTAAACAAACCTCAAAGAGGGTGTACTTTGCTTTCTAAAGGGCAAAAAAAGACTTTTGGTTCAGCTTCCTGTGCTGTTTATGATTTATGATTTGGTTGTATGGTTCTGCCTGTAAATAGCACCTAAAACAAGCGTTAGGCGACTTTGTATCGTCCATAATATTGGCTTTTCCATCTCTAAAGACATGAACTTAAGTCCCATTCTATTCAAAACCCATTGGGTTTATTCTAATATTTGCAGCAGTACCAGATTAAACTCTCCTGGGTCGTTTTTCCATAGGTTTATGAGTGTCTTTTTCGGGAATGTCCGAGAATGATGTTGGTTGAGAAGGCCAGACTCAGTCTTGACTCTAATTTATCCAAAGCGGTATCTTTTGTCAGGACTCTGTCCAGACCAGCCAAATTATTAGCGTTTTACATTTTAGAAGCAGTTTGCATGCAAGGATTTCATAGCCCTGTGGACATGTGGGTGACTGGAATACCTGGATTCAGCCTTTGGATGAGTAAATCTTGTAAGCACTGAGGAAAAGGAAGCTCTTTAGCAGTTACACTCAAAAGTAAAATCCATTCCCCCATTTACACAAACCCCTAATATCTAAGGGGCAACTCACAGCACACCAATGAAGCCCAACGTCCATCTGGTCCAAAGTGCGGCTACTTGGGTAGTTCAATGGTGTCCCCATGGGGGCCACTGCCTGCTTTGCAGTGATGTGCCATGGCACCAGCTCCTGAACTTACAGAAATAAATGCCGCCAATTACTGTGCCGGGCCAGCACCAGCATAAGGGTTTGACTCCTCGCCATTCCTGGCTCCACTTTTTAAAAAAATGTGATATCATCGGTGCTCAGGCAGAGCTTACACAGACGCTGATACAGTAGGTGGCGGCGTTTACTCCAAGTAGACACAGGATATGTCACTGTTGACACTCACAGCAACACTATCTCATTCTCAAGCGTGAGGGACAGAACCGTGGAACACCTCTGCAAGGTGAGACAGTAGCCTGTGCCTGAGACGGGTACAAGAAGGGTTACCAAAAAGAGCTCAAGTTTAGGGAACCAATGGAATTAAACAGGTAAGCACCTCCAACTAAAGTCTCATGCAACTGAAGAAACCTTTGAGTGCTATTAAAATGCTTGCTCCCTTCCCTTAAAAATCAGTTTATTAAAAATAAAAACTAACAAAAGAGCAGAAACAGGATTCCCCTTTTTGCATGTTTCTAATGCAAATCAGATAAGATAATCATAAATACCTCCAGATTGTCTCACCTGTTTCCATGCAGCCGATAAAACCCACAATAAACCCTGCTGTGTGGTACAAAGGCAGGTTAAGGTAGAAGACGTCTTTTGATGTTATACCGTTTGAAGATAAAACAGCCAAGGCCGATAAGAGGCGGTTCTGGTTGAGCACGGCTGCCTTGGGGAGGCCTGCAGCACAAAAGAGGCAACATTTGAGAAACAGAAGATGCTTGTCCATCATCCATCCCTTCCCTGCCTCCCTGCCACACCGGTGGTTCCAGATGTGTAGATGTAAACAGCAGGGCTTTTGAAGGTGAGGTGCGATCTGAGGGATCGAGGGATTGGAGCGTCGGAGGCGTCTTCCACTTGAGCTGAGAAGCCTTGGATCCCAGGTGTGTCACAGTGTTGGCTCATCAGCAGGATGGTGGTTCCCCGCTCTGTCAGTGAGGACAACACGTCCTCAACTGCATTCCTCAGCTCTGCAAAGGCAGAAAGCAGCGGGCTAAATGGGACACACCCCAAAATTATTTCAACTTTTAAAGTCCCACATCAGTAATCTTTTTATCTTTTGTAAGCATTCCCAGTTTTTCTTTTAATTAAGATTATGCAAATAAGTTTCCGTCTTCTCCTGATTCACAGTGATTTGTATACAGAAATACTCTGAATTTCACATTTCAGCTGAATTTTATTTATAATTGTCCTAAGATCTTCTTAAAAACACAATTTTCCTTTATTTTTTCCATGAAGTGTGCTCTTTTGGATGTTTCTTCGAGTAGTCAAAGTGCAAACTTTGACAGTCTACCTGAGGCTGCTATCAGGACTGTAGCCTTGCAGCAGTTGAAGCAGTGCAGCAGAGATTTGCTGCGGATGTTGGAGTTGAGGAGCGCAACAGGAGAGCCCAGCTTCGCCAGAGCCAGCCAGGTGGTGACGAACGCGGGTTCGTTCCCCATGAAGAGCGCCACGGTGTCCCCCGGCGTGTACCCGGGGTGCGCCCGCAGCGCGTTCGCAACCCTGTTGCTGTGCTCGTCCGCGAGTGCGAACGTGTAGCTCTCATCTCCGAACACCACGAAGGGCTTTTCTGGGACGGCGGCGACCTGCTCCAAGAAGCGGTCCAAGGCGAAAAACGAAGGTTTCCTTCTGTGCCTCGAGGCAAAAGTCACGAAAATCCTTAAAATGTCCACGACGAACAAGATGTCCAACCACAGATACGGGAAAAGGGTCCTCAGAGCCAAAGGCACGAGCAGCAGAAGGCCTAAAACCAACGAAAACAAATAGAGCTCCATCTTTAATGAGGCGCTTGTTTGGAAAAGTGGGAAATTGGAAAAGGGAGCCGCTGCTGCATTACTGGGAATGCTGCAAAAAGGGATTTTGCTCAGCTGGGCGGAGCTTTACGCAGAATGATCTAAAGTTCCCTGAAGAGCTGAAAGGAAGGGGAAAAAAGCAAGCAGTCAGCATGTGTTTTTACTCTTTAGTTCAACAAAGAATGTATGTCCAGAGCAACCAAATCAAAGTGGGATCAGCACACTTCAAAAGAGTGTCAACAATCAGATTTTAAAGTTAACGGCACGTCTGGGATCTGCTGGATACATGCAGAGAGAAAAGTATGATCTTTTATTACGTAGCCCTGGACATGAAATCCAAAAAAAGAGACAATTTTCCCCCCTCAAATTAATCATTTGGGGCCAAAATATTGTATTTTGTGGCCCAAAACTAACATTTCATCAGCCTTTTGTGTGCACAAACGAGAATTTTGTGGGCATAAATTAGTAAACATATTCCATGAATGAAATGAAATGATCTCTGTGGGCACAAATTAGTATTATGTGGGCACA
The DNA here is from genome assembly GCA_014656515.1 of Oryzias celebensis. NCBI lineage: Eukaryota > Metazoa > Chordata > Actinopteri > Beloniformes > Adrianichthyidae > Oryzias > Oryzias celebensis. The sequence goes on along the minus strand of BNCR01000003.1, from coordinate 22,428,588 downwards.
GCTTTGAATTTCATGTGCAAACAAATTGTTTGCGTGTGTTTGTGCACAAGTTAGTCATTGGTGCGCACAAATTAAAATCTTGTTTGCACAAATGAGCATTTTTTTGCACACAAATTTGTATTTGGTGAATGGTACAAATTGGTATTTTGCAAGCACAAATTAGCATTTAGTTTGCACAACTAGTATTTTGTGGTCACACATTAGTCGTAGGAATTGATTATAATAAACTACTGATTTGTTCGCACAAAATAGACATATAAAACTCAAATGCAGGTTTTCTCTTTTGCAGCAATTTATGTTAATTTAAAATTTTTAAATTAATATGTGGAAGGCCAACAAAAAAGAGGATATAAGCAAAGGGATCAATAGCCAATTGAGATGCTTTTACCTGAATAAGTTTGTCGCTGTCTTAAGCCAAAACACAAATATAGTAGCTTATAAAAAGTATAGTATTGTAGATGATGCCCATACAGTGGGGCAAAGGAATAACTGGGTGTCACCAATTCTTCTTAATAGTACCACTTAAAAAGATGAGAGAGATATGTAATAATTCAACTGTGAGAGACAGAATGTAAAAAAAAAGAATCCAGGAAACACAGTATTATTTTTTTAAATAATGTATTAGTACAAGAGTGCAGAAAATAAGTATTTAGCAACAAGCAAGCATAGTCCTGTCCCTCATAGACCTGTTACTTCTTCTCTACGAAGATCTTCCACTTGTTACCTGTAATAATGGTAGCTGATTGGACAGGTTGTCTGTATAAAAAAACAAAAAACTGTCCACACCCTTAAACAGACTACAACCTCTCCATCATGACCAAATGTCCAGGCCTATCTAAAGTTCTCCTATTTCCACAAGTGAGAGGATTGTGAATGAAACGTGACTGGATGAACATGAACTCGAACACGTCAGCTGAGTAATGAAGGAGGAGCTAGGTGCTGGAGTGTCTTAGCCAACCCAATACACCACAGCTCTTGAGAAGATCTGCATGGAAGAATGGACCGAAAATAGCAGCTACAGCTGCTGGAGACCTACAACAGTGTTTCCCGTGTAGTGTGTATTTTTTATAAAAATAAATTCATTAAAGATATGCAATACAATTTCTGAGATACTTTTTAAAAAAAGAATTTAGCTGACAGATTATATGCATTCACTATGAAAATTTGTGGTAGAACTTGCAAAATTGATGAATGCCAAATGTTTTGCAGCAAGCAGTAGAGGCAACACACAAAGTCAAAAGCCGTTAAGGCTTTGTTAAGGACAACTTCATGACTGAGATTAGGTTAGTTTTTGCATCCACTGTAATGAACTGCTACTGGCCTCTAGACACATAAAAGTAATGGACACCAAATTTGCTAGAAGTTGTTTTAAATGAAATAAAATTGTAACGGAGTTTTAACATTGTCTCATATGTTATAATACAGACTACAGCTAACTATTTATATGTTAATGTCTTTTTTTCTCATGTAACTATTAAGTAATCCTCCTAAAACTTGCCTTTGCACTAGTGCACAAGTGTCCTGAATACCTGCAATCACAGTGTTTTTAGTAGTCACAGCAGATTTTTTACGAATAAAATAAAATGTCAAAGTAAAAAATATATATTATTATAACATACTAAATATTGTTTGCTTTTACTATAAAAGGAAGATCTTTGACGATTGTGATAGCTATCTTTTCCACAACAATAATCCGTCTCTCCTGGACTGTCCTCCAGTGGTGGAAACACTCTAACACATGCATATGTAAGGCAGGAGAGAAGTGTGCTTTCAGAGCCACCTTTAACCCCTTATTTCACATGTTCACACATCAGGTTGCAAGCTGCAAAACTGATTTATTGCAGGCTGGATTCCTGATTTATGACATAACTTCTAAATCCGCATACAGAGGAGTCAATTCAAATGCACAGGTTGTGTATGTAAGAAAGAAACAACAAAAAAATAAAGTTACATATAATATGCAGTTGCTTTAGAGTTCAAAATTTGTTAATAAAGATATTTTTTTGTGTCAAAACTTTATTTGTTGTGACATTTTAATGAGCCATACTATCTTTAGCGAGCTGACACAACCATGTTTAAAATACAAACCTGAACTTTGAGTCCAGGGCTTCATGTTTTTCTTGTTATTTCCAAAAGTAGTACCCTGTTAGTGATACGTTCTTTTAGCATGTAGCCATAACATGCATTTGTGCTTCTATTTCTACCAAGCACACACACAGAGACGGTACCTCTACTTTCCAATATTTATTACAAAAACTGCAAGAACTTGTTAGCTGTGAAAATCACCTTCAGGGTGAATGTGTGTATATCGGGAGAGCTTATTCTCCCAAAACAACAACGCTGAAATGACTTGTGCTAAGAAAACAATTGTATAGAGAAGAGTTTTCCTGATCACATCAGTCTGTAGAAGTTCAGATGGTTTGGGAATATTCACTCCATACAAAAAGGTAAAAAACATTTAGTTTACATTTTCACTTTCAGACAAGCTCCATGTCAGCAGTTGGTGATATCCACCCGCCTGAGCAAAGATAGAAGTGGTTTTACTTCTGAATCTCTTCTGCTTCGAGCTTTTGTAAGAAACTGTGGGAGACATGAGACAAAATTAACGTGGTTTGAAAGTAGTTAAATAGAAACTGTTGACCCCTTGCGTTACAAAATAACATTTTTTTTAAAAGTAACATGAACCAGAAATGTAAGAGAAACTAAAATTGCATTTGAAATTACAATGGAAAAAAACAAGGGGAGACCTCCCAGGGATGGGGAGAAACTAGTAAAAGGTGGGCTCACATGATTCTGTGGTAGCCTCTGCTCTTCTGCATCCTGTTGGGGCAAGAGCAGCACCAACGTCAGACAAGAAGAGACTGTGGGCTGCTTGCTTGACTCTGTGGAGGAGGTGGGTGAGAGGAGAATGTTGACGGATCAGATCCACCATGGACAACAGCTCTCACCCACTGCAGCCGACTGTGAGGGGACTGAAGAGTTCCTTCAGCAGCAGATACCCCCAGTGTAGGACCGGACATTACTGGAGGTCATTTACTCCCACGGACATCAGTTTGTTTGACTAGATTATCAAAAGTATTTGTTTATTTATTATTCATTCATTTACTATTTTTTTATTTGCTCTGCTCATTTGGTTATTTGTAACTTTTTTTTGTTGTGACTAGTTTTTACCTTGAGTTGTCATGACTGGTGAATTTCACTTCTGCCAGATGAATAAAGTTCAATTCAATTTACTTGGCCCAGTCACAGTCCTGTCATTCTGAATTTTCCGCCAGGTGTTTAAAAAAATGTTTTTTCTAGTATTTATCACGAACTGACATGTGGTTCTATATCAACTACCTATCATATGTTTTTCTAATGTCGCATGTGTTTGGTTTTCTATCTTTGCAGCACACAACATCTCCCATTTCTGCATGACAGGACGGTCACTGTAACATTTAGATATGGGATAAATATGTCTTCTGATTGTTAAAAAGACAGCAGGAGTGAATGATTCTTATTCAAAAAGATCGATGAACAAATTTAATTCAAATTCAACTTTATTTATAAAGCGCTTTTCCTGCTGCAGAATACCTCAAAGGGCTTTACATAAAATAAATAAACAAAAAAATGTTTTTAAAAAACAGTAAAAATATTAACTATACTAAAAGCCCTTAACACATAATACAAAAACAAGCAGGAACAGTTTATGAAATCAATAAACAAATTCAACTGTTAATTATTAAAATAAAACCAAATAAATTGTTTTATTTGCTTGAGAATACCTGAAGACGGATTTAATTAACATTACTGAATAACAAAGACCCTAAAGAAGCATTGTTTTTTTAAACAAATGTGAGGGGTGGAGGCAGTGCTCTGTGGATGCTGGGTAGGCCGGTGCTCTCACAGCTCCTTTGTTCCGCTCCAACACTTAAAGGTATGCAAACTCTGACTGAGCACAAGACTGCAGCATCACAGCCAGACGCTCCTTTATCCTGGTGTTTGGGAGAAACCCTGGTCTGCCTTCAAGTGTTAGCTTCCTGTGTGAATTAGCATAGGAGGCAGAGGGAATGCGTCCTCTCTTTTCTGTGAATTTTCTATCACAAGGAGGAGAGTCAGGTTTGGTTTGCTGATATGATCCAGGAATCAAACATGTATTAGATCTGTTTTACTAAAAATACATGAAATTTAATTGCGTTTTATTTGATATTGGAGTTTGGAAAACCTTAAATGGGGAATTATCAAAAATAAATAGCAAGAGTTTTCAATTAGCATTTTGAGAACATCAAAACTTTCTATGAGCCAGCAACAGTAGATGAAAACCTTTTGCAAAATGTTTTTCTTTTCTTTTTTAACTCATAGTATTTTTGTATATAATAAAAAAATAACAGTACGAGAGTCAAAGTACACGCTCTATTGAAGACTGTAGAACTGCTAAGTTGTGCATTTTAGGTCCCACAGCATCACATTAACCTTTGACTTTTTTGTTTGAATTTTTCTGTGGCCAATTCAATCACTTTTTAACAAGATTAAAAGCTTATCTGTTCCAACGAACACATTGAATCTAAGTCTTCTTCTTCTGTTACTTCCTCTGTTTCCTGTTGGGTTTTTTATGTGCATTTTATGAATTTAGAAAAATATTTTCCGTGCAGTGCGCTTGGTTTTATAACAGGCGCTTGTATATAAAAATAATTATCAGTTTTATGCCACAAACCAAATAGGAGGATTCAGACCATCTGGTTGTTTTGCTCATAACAGCCACGCAAGAAAGAAGTAACATCCTTCTGTAGTGGACTCAGCAAACCTTTACGTTGTTGAGTGCTGGGCAGCAGCCTGGACCGGACACAAAGAGACTTAACTGGCTCTGTCCTGAGCTGCACATCATCCAGGCGGTAACAGATATGGGGATGCTGGTAAAATTGCATTCATGGAAGCAAAAAAGTATTTGTCAGTCATTGATTCTTTAATGCTCCACCTAAAAAGATGAGCAAGGTTGTTAATTTTCACTTTTTCAGAGATCTGGTTAAGAAAGGAAAAAACTTTGTTCAAAGGGTTGATTAATATAAAAGAAAAATATATGCAGGTTTGCAAGCAGAGCTTTGAAGCTGAGCAGGAAGCAAAGATATTTAAAGATAGGCACAAACCACTTTGCATGACAGCAGCTTAACCTGCATCCAACAGCATTCTGTGCAATGATTCCAGTTGGAGCTGTTCACAGTTTCTGTTATTCTGGCTGAGTAGGATCTGTGTATGCAGACTGTGGCATTTTATCTCTTTAGATGCAGCTAGGCAGATTCTAACAGATGACACAAATCTGAATGAGAAAGAATGTTCTCCAAGCATGAGTATGTTTGCATAAGCATTGTCCCACAAAAACAAGTTGTAAAAAGGTATATAAGAACTTAAAGAGTACATATGGGTTGTATAAAAACATATAAGAACTAAAATTCCACTGCACACGGATACACTTCAACTGTTAGAAACAGAATGAAGTAAGAGCATAGCATTCTGTTATTTTTTTTTTTTTTAAAAAGACAGAGATTCAATATGATGAGATAATATGTATCTGATCACATCCAAAAGCTGGATGTTAATGACAGAGGTCAAATATTTCCTACAGATCTTCATGAGTTTTTTACACACTGCAGCTTCTGTTTCGGTCCATTCTCCCAATCAGATCTTCTCAAGACCTGTGACGTTTTAGGGCTGTTGCTGGGCAGCGCTAACTCTCTCCACAGATTCTCTACTGGGTTGAAGTTCAGAAACTGCTTAGGCCAATGCAGAACCTCGAAGTGCTCTTTGCGTAGCTACTTTTTTGCTTCTTGGCGACATGTTTGGGATCATTGTGATTCTGGAGGATCCAACCATGTTTTATTCTCAATGCTCTCACTGATGGAAGGAGGCTTCTGTCCAAAATATCACCATGCATGGGTCTATTCATCCTTACTTAACAAGTCAATCCCCTTTGGAGAAAAGCAGTCTCGAAGCATGATGCTTCCACCCCCATGCAATTCGGAACTGCTACTTAAAAAAAAATCTTTCTTACCTCTTCACCTTTCTGTAGAGGCTCTGAGCAGCACTTTGAATACCACAGGGTCATACTTCTTTTCCCCCACAGCCTATAAGCACAACACTGCAGTAATGGATACACGTTGCACACAACATTTGACATTTATTGGTGCAGTATTTGTTCTTATTTTTAGAGTGACTGTTGTTGTTCTCAGTGCATTTGTTAAGATCCTTTACAAATGTTTACGTAGTAAACATAAAAATGTCCCTACTGTGGGAAAATGAAATCATATATCACCTGTTCAAATGAGAGAGGGGGCAAAAACTACGGAGGAGGAAATGAACCCACAGCAACCCTTTCAAATAGAACATTTGAACAAAAAAAAAAAATTTCCATCCATGGATGCAGCTGCATTCCTGTGATCATGCCTGCAGGAGATCCGCGGGCACATGTCGCCACAGGTCTGCACCGGCAGACCCTAAGCAGCCTCTGATGTCCTGTCCGAGTGCAAAGTTAGAACACCTGCACATGTCACTGCGCTGTTTATGCAAGCTATCTTTTTATCTGCTCTTTACATGCTGGCCTCATTCCTCCCCACTATTAACTCCTGTAAAAAAAATCTAATTGCTCTTAAACCAATTCTTTGAGTTTTGCAAGAAGGATGCTGCATCCTCAAATGTCCATTAAGACACCCCCCCCCACCCCACCCCAACCCACCGGAGCCCATCCCCCCCCACTCGTGCATGGAAACGTTAGCAGCCCCCCTGGGATCTACGGGTTGAGAAACTTTGGCAAGCACATGTGGAGCTGCTGTCGGATCTTTTCTTGCACATTTTCATTGATTCTCCTGCAGAAAAAAAAGAACCTTTGAACGCCTTTTAAGACAGCCCTGCTTCTCCTGCAACACTTTTTGTCCTCTTGTTGGGACAGAAATACCTCTTTCGGTTTCACTCAAAAGGATTTTTTTTAAAGTGGAGTTTGTTTGATCCAGAATAATGTGCATTTCTCTCCACTCGATTTTTCGCGCGCAATAAATACATTTGAAACCTTTTTTTTTTTTAGATGTGTGCTTGGCCGCTTGATAAGAATTCGCTGGCGTCAGGGATTGTGTTTCAGAAATGCTCTTTTCTCAAGTCACGTTGCATCACTTCATGGAAGCGACCAATGGTTTCAGAGACACGTAGACCCGCTGCTATAAAGCGCGCCGCAGGTCGGGCGGTCAGTCTTTACGCAAAAGCGCAAACTGAGATCGTCGTTTTGACTCCACTCATTCTTTCTTGGGACAATGCTGCGAGTGAGGTGTCTGAGAGGAGGCAGCAGGGGGGCCGAAGCTGCCCATCTGATCGGAGCCCTGGTTTGTATTTTGGTGGTTTTATTTTTTTTTCCTTTCTTTTATAGAAACAAATATTTTCTGTCTGTTAAAAGAAAAAAAAAAACACACAGTCAATAAAGACATTTTTTGTTGTACATGCTCTTCTCTAATCTTCATCTGAGTGGTTTAAACAGAGATGAGTGTAATTTTTTTTTGGTTTTGTTTTTATCTTTTGTATGGATTTAAAAAAAAAATCTGAAAACAAACAAACAAAAAAAATCCAGTGTGGTTGACTTTTGATGGATGCAAGCAAATCCTGTTTGCCACTACTTCAAAGAAACTTAAGTCCAAGGACTGATCTGATTTTCCTGACTGCAGAGAATTTCTTTCCTCTTCTCCTGGAGTGACAGCGAACAGCTGTTTGGCACAGATGCGCTCTCAAACTCTGTGACACTGGAGTTGGTCAGGGGCCATCAGGGGCCACGCTCTCCCGCCTATCTGTGGAGATAAAATACTTCTTAATAAGACGTGTACTTTGGCACCAAACCAATCTACCTCACTGCCTCCTGTCAGTGTCTTTGCACAGCTTCAAAGCATATCAATTGACTAAATCACATGTTTATTGCACTGAATACATAATGTAAGTACAAAGATTTGCTGCAGTTTTTTGTAAAAAAGAGAGAATATTTTTATTTCGCTGTACCTTTTTCTCTTTTATTTTTATACAAGTGTAAACCTGATTTATTTATTTCCTCCTCAGCTTGGCCGCTCAGTCGCTGGCTGGGCGCAGAGGGTTTTTCAGAGCACTTCAAGTGCTGCAGCTGCACAGCCACGACATGCAGCTGAAGAGGAACATGTTACTGAGTCTGCTCCGCAGGAATGTCCTGTCTGCAGCTACAATGAATGGGACCCCCTTGAGGAGGTCATCGTGGGTCGAGCCGAAAACGCCCACGTGCCTCCCTTCACTGTGGAAGTGAAAGTGAGTTAGTCAGTGAGATCCTATAGGGCCTCAATGGGCATATTTGCAAAATGTTGATGGTTCTGTCTGTCCCAACAGGCTAACACATACGAGAAGTATTGGCCCTTCTACCAGAAGCATGGGGGCCAGTCTTTTCCTGCGGACCACTTGAAAAAAGCTGTTGCTGAGATTGAAGAAATGTGCAATATTCTGCGCCATGAGGGCGTCGTTGTGAGGAGACCGGAGCCCATCGACTGGTCTTTGGAATACAAAACTCCAGATTTCTCATCAACAGGTAAAAAAAAAAAATATGCAACACAATTTCTTGTTTTTGTTTGAGTGAAAATAAAAAAAAAAAAAATTCTTGTAGGAATGTATGCTGCCATGCCCAGAGACATCCTCATAGTGGTTGGAAATGAAATAATTGAGGCTCCAATGGCCTGGAGGGCTCGTTTCTTTGAGTACCGTGCCTACAGACCCCTGATCAAGGAGTACTTCCGAAAAGGTGCTAAATGGACCACGGCTCCCAAACCCACCATGGCTGATGAGCTTTACGATCAGGTGACTTCCCAAATGTTTGCTTGAAATGTTTACAGTCGATCCGCGATCCTTGTGAAGGTTCCAGATCATGCGCTGCATTTATCAGCTGTGTTTAAACTCCTCATTCAGGTTCTTGATATCGCTGAACTCCATGCTCCTGCTGTTTACTGTGCCTCCACGTGGGAAACAGACTTTTCCTTCCAGCTTTATTGCTTTCCCGTAATCCTATCTCTCTGGTGTTGCACAGGACTACCCCATCCGCACGGTGGAGGACAGGCACAAACTAGCTGCACAGGGGAAGTTTGTGACCACTGAGCATGAGCCCTGCTTCGATGCTGCTGATTTCATCCGAGCCGGGAGGGACCTCTTTGTCCAGAGGAGTCAGGTGCGGAGTTGGTTGCCGACAGAAGTGATTAGATAAGGACTTGATAAAGAGACGGGTCCCTGCAGGGTTCAGGAGCGTGCATCTGAGCATGCATCCCAGATAAGATACTAGCATTTTATATCACGTATTTCCCTCTTTATAGGTTACGAACTACATGGGAATTGAGTGGATGCGTCGTCATCTGGCACCGGATTACAAGGTCCACATAATCTCATTCAAAGACCCCAATCCTATGCACATCGATGCCACATTTAACATCATTGGTCCAGGGCTGGTGCTCTCCAACCCCGATCGTCCGTGTCGCCAGGTAACAACAATTTCTTTCTATTTTGCACTAAAATACAGATGCTAAAGCGTACATTACTGTCCTCCAGTGCCAAGCTCTGCTATTATAACCTGCTTTTTTTAACTCTTAGATTGATATGTTCAAGAAGGCCGGCTGGACTGTTGTGAAACCTCCAACGCCTTTGATTCCTGATGGTGTGTCATTGCTTCTCAAATGTGTTTCATTCTGAAGTAGAAAGACTTTGTGCTTTAAAAAAAAAAACTTCATTCCGTGCAGACCACCCACTGTGGATGTCCTCCAAATGGCTGTCCATGAACGTCCTGATGTTGGATGAAAAACGTGTCATGGTGGACGCCAATGAGAGCACCATTCAGAAAATGTTTGAGAGTCTTGGTAAGTTCTGGAACCCAAACTAGAAATGTCCGCATATCAGTCCTGGATTTCGTTCATGTTGGATTCGACTGTCATACAGGGATCCAGACCATAAAGGTGAACATTCGCCATGCCAACTCCCTGGGTGGCGGCTTCCACTGCTGGACAACCGATGTCCGCCGCCGTGGTACCTTGCAGTCCTATTTCCGTTAGCCACGCCAGAAATAGGCAGTTTTTATTGAGTGTGCAAGATCTTTTTCTAGTGAATTGATCAGTAATTTACACTTAAACAAAAAAAAGTAAAGAAAAATGTACTCTGCAAATGTAGGCCTCTGTCTTAATGAATTTGGCCGTGTGTGTTTCTGTGTGAAACAAATTTTTGGGGAGAGGGGCAAAGGTGTCGAAGCTGCTTCTCCGCCTTTGTGTCAAGAATGAACTTTTACCAATGGTTTTGATTTGCTCTATCAGGCGTTGATGCCTTTGCAGACAGCTTTGTTCACAGATCAGTACATATTGCGCTTTAATAGTTGTCACTACACACAATCTCAATATCAACTGCGTTTCTGGCCTGGCTATTGTGAAGATGAAAGGTTCTTCTCCATTCTGACGCCAAACCTCTGAGGACAAGGTACAATTTGGTATGGGAGTGTCATCATCGAGGGCACAGGGGGTTCCAAACTACCTCCTTAGGAAAGCTGAGGGTGTTTTTTCCCTGGAGCAAATGTGCTGTCCTTGCTTCTTTCCTCCTCAAATCTTAAAGAAGGTCCTGAAAAGTGGGCTCAAGCTGCATTTATGTGGTATAGGGAGCTCCCTCCTCTCTGAATCTACAAGCAACGAGGAGAAAGCTATGACAGACGCAAAGGAACACATTAGCTTCATGGAAAAAAAACACCCTCAGTAAACAGAAGTCTATAATTTTTCCAAAAAAATTTGTATTTTAAAATCATTTATACTCTTTTTTTTTTTAATGTAGGTCATAAAACAATTTTAACTTGTCATTAGTCATTCGCTATTTTGTAAGAAAAAAAAGAGAGCGGGAAAAAGAAGTGGATTCATTGGACAGAAAATGTTTTTCTTATATTTTTACAACTTTATATTGGTTTTCCCAGCAGTTAATGTTTTTATATATTTACTACGCGGTCCATATCAGTTATTGTATACCTTTTGCCTCTACTGTATTCTACTACGACAAATCTGGGCCAGTTACATGCTGCTAGTCATTCTCACTGAAATACTTGTCTGCTTTTCAGTTTTACAGCAAAAAAAAATAAAAAGAAAGCTTCAAGGGTGTAAAGATGTTTGATTCCTTTGCTGTCCTCAGAATGAGTTGCACAATGTAACTGCCTTGATATTTATTTTCAGATAAATAATTCAAGGGATGTGCAGCTCAACAGAGTAATGCAAGTAATGTTTGTGTTATGTCATGCTATTAAAATGACGTTTTAAGACATTTGCATTCATTGCTGTGGTTTTTTTATGGCTTTTTTTTGCTTTATATCTTATTTTGAAAGTTTTTATTTGAATTTTTTTAATAAAGCAGGTAATCAGTTCTCAAGAAGAAAATTAAACATTTCCTCAACAATTGCCTATGAGGATATTTTTAAACACAAGTAAAAAGTTATATCAGTAAATAATTGAGGTTTATTTATAATAACATGCTTTATATGTTGGTACAAATGAACAATTTTTTTAGACTGAAAATGAAACCACCTGTGATAAATTTATCTATTTTGGCCATTTAGTTCTTCACAATATTCATATTTGTAATGTGAAAGTAGGCAACGCTTTTCAGCTTTTTGTAAATGTTTCCTAAGGTAAAATTGATCACACTTTACAGTAATGTTCCGATAATCATTTCATAATTATTAACCATGGTTAAGTAATAGTTAGATGAGGATTTACAGTGTTTACAAAGGGTTATTTTAGGCTAAAATTGCAATAAAACCTCAACAACAAACGTCTTGTTTCCGAACTTTAGGCAACCAAAGAAAATCATTACTTCAGACATTTTTATTCTTTGCATATAGATCAACTAACATGTTGTTGATGCATACATAACTTTTTAAATAATTGTATGGGGAAGCTTTCATTAATGCTTTGTTATGCATTAAGCAGAGTTGAATAATAAACATTAGTTAACTGTTAGTTAGTTAACTAATGCATTCAATGATAGACTTTGTAATATAAAGTAATGCATAAACGTGTCTAATAACTGGTTATTTAATAATTAAATATGCATTAAATAATATTAATAACGTGTATTTAAAGTATGAAGTGTTACTGTTAATTATTATAATTCATAGTACCTTTTTTAAATCACATTTTACTAAAGTAATTTTTTTTAGGAAATTAAGTCAAGATAATAATTAAGAAAAATATGCTGCTTTTCCATGTGGCATCATAAATTTCTTAAGGGAGTTTTTACACAAAAAAATATGTACAACTATATTAACATTACAATTTATCTGTTTTTCACTGCCTGTAATTTGTCACATGTTCATTATATTGTCATCAGTTTAAAGAAAAGCTAATTTCAAAACCAAAAGTGAAGCCTGAAATCGGATCCCAGAAACATCAATTAAAGCCACATAAAAGTTTTTATTCCTCTAAATGTAGTGACATAAGATAAAAATACATAAAATGCACAAAGTGCAGAAATGTTTTGTGAGTTCATTTAGGCCACTGTGAACCTGGGATCCATTTACCAGTTCAAAGCATGTTTGTGCTGTAGGTGAGAACTTGCTGAATGTAGCACTTCTGTTAACATTAAACAGTCTGATGTGTCAGTGGAATTCCGTTTCAATGTCACAAAGAAAGCTTCTTTAAAATGTTTGACACAACAAAGAAGACATTTAAAATGTAGCAATATTTATTTTTATAAATATAATATATATTTGGATTAGGGGCTGCACATTGGTTAGCATTTTTGTCTCAAAGTGAGAAGGTCCTGGTTCAAATTCCAGTTTGGAATGTTCTTTGTTTGCATGTTCTCCTTGTGTTTGTGTGGGTTTTCTCGAGGAACAGGCTCCTCCCACTGTCCAAAAACATGCTTCATAGGTTAATTGATTATACTAAATTGTCTCCAGATGCGAAGGTGAGTATGTGTAATTATGGGGTCTGCAACAGACTGGCCACCTGACCAGAATATACCACACTTTCACCCAACTGTAGCTGAGATAGGCTCCAGCAACCTTGTGACCCAGAATGAGATTCAAAAGGTTCTGAAAATGGATGGATGGAGTTTATGTTTATGTGGAAACTGAATGTATCCTGCATTAGCTATTATAACTCTATTTTTGCACGGGGTTTTATATGTTTTATGTTTTCATTTTAGGTCATTGGCATGTTTACAATTTGTAATTCCTACCATATAGAGCTGACAGCAAGATAATAAAAAAGGTGTTGTTAGCACGGAAAGAAAGCACAAACTCATGGCATTTTCTCCTACTTTAACAATAATGATATCAAAAGAAAAAGTTACTTTTAAAGCCATGTTCTAAAGATGCATGTCATTATGGATACAACATTTCACTTTCCACAAGATTCCGTTAAAACCTCACGTTTGGGTCACGTTGTGTATCACTTCGATATGTGTGTTGTGTATTATAAAACAACCAAAAATGGAAAAACCCTTTGAAAAGTACTGAAAAAACCCTTTCAGTTGGCTTATTTTAAGTCTGGTGTAATGTGACAAAACAATACATAATTAATCCTTCTTGATTTGACCAATGCAAACATACTGGGATGCAGTGGGGATCCAACAAATAACTTTCCCCACAATTCAGTGGCATTCCTATAGCTCATTGTTGAATTATTTTGCACACACAGACTTCACTGCATTTGTAAAGTTCTCATTTTCAAAACAAAAAGATGGACTGGGAGGGTAAAAATCCAAACTAAAAAGCCTGCCACATACGACTTTGTTAAAGAGTCTAATGTGTTAGTGTTGTCATTGCATATGCATGACAGAAAGTGTCTGTATAGGAGTGAAATCTGCAATATTTCATAAAAAAACAACTTTTGTTGGATTGTTCACCCACTAATAGGGGACGTGAGGTGGGATTAGACCGTCGTGAGACAGGTTAATTTTTTCCATCCACTTTTTATTAGAGATCAACACAAATAAAAACATACATGCATACAGACAGAGCAAACATACATACAAACACAATCCAGATTCAGGCTTTAGCGCAACAAAACAACAACAAAAAACTCTTACAAAAATGGCATTTTTAAATTAAATTATTTTTTATTTTCACAAAATGTATTTTTAAGACAATAAATGAATGACATGAAACAAGACAGCCTTTTTCAGTTTGAACCTAAAGCCAAAATAACAAAACACTTAATATAAACCCACTGATATTCCAAGCCCACACCCAGAGAGACTTTACTTTAGTTTAGAGGCAGGGAAAGGCAACTCCAGGCCTCAAGGACCACAGTGTCTGCATGATTTCCAGATATCCAAGTTCTACTTAAGGCTGATTACCTGCTTCAGGTGTGTTCAGCTGGTTAGAACATACCAGAGCAGGGTAAGTTGGAAAGCATGCAGGAATGTGGCTCTCGAGGCCTGGAGTTGCCTATCCCTGCGTGACCATTTATCTTCTGAAGCATGTTTTTCCTCTTTGGCAAGAGCGCCAACCTCTGCGCCTCCGTTCAGCCTCGGACAATCAAGCAGGAAAAATCAGTAAGCCAAGGATAAAAAAAAAAATAGCAGTTCATCCCAAAAGCTTTAATAACAAAAAAACACACACTGGAACAAACAGGCCACAACACAAAACACACTGTACACAATGTGTAGCAGAGCACTGACATTTAAATGATCCAACAGTTTTGGTCCAATCAGCAGGCACCACTTACAGCAAACCATACACACACACTCGAAAACAAATACAAAAAGACCCACAAGGATCCACAAATACAGCAAGCGCTTACTTTGCTATTGAGTCCACGAGAGGGCGCCAAATTCAACAGAATTATTAAAAAAAAAAACCAGAAGAAAATCTAGACAAAATGATAGTATCCTTCACTTCATATTTTTATTGCACAATCATTTAGATATACTGCTGCAATCAAACAATTTCTGTAACTGTCAATGGTACGTTTTCAGGACATTTGGGACTTTTTAATAGTTTCAATTTTCCTTTCTGGTAGTCAGGAGGATACGATTCACACCAGTACTTTTTCCATCAATCATTAAATATAAATTTTTTGTGATTGATAGGGACATTGGTGAATCCCAGTGGTATAAGACAGCTTTCCATCAAGCTACTCTTGAAATCTCTTTGTCTTTATCACCAAAACTAATCCAAGAACATGCTCTGAGGTAAGGCTGGTATTCTAGTTTTGCTTGGAACTAATCACGTGTATGTCATTGTTTCTGCAAAGATGGACAGTTTATCCGTTCCAAACAGAACTTTTAACCTGGGTTTAGCCGTAATGAGCAGGTTTCTGGGTCTGCAGGAGCACAGCACACAATAACAGACTCTTCAGGTATGAGTTAGCATGCTAAATTAAAAGCTGTGACTAGACAGCTGAAAAAGACTGAACATAGCTTGTTCAGATTGTAAAATAAAAAACAAAACAAAAACAATTCCAGATTTTTTCCCTAAATTTGAGAAAATTGAACTAATATTTAATAGAGTTTAGCTAGATAACGTCTCAGTCAGGGCATTTATCACGTAAATCATCATTGACCTAGAACACAAGATTATGACAGTTTGAGTACGTCAGCGAAGAATTGTTTACAACCTTTGATTTAACACTGAACAAGGACTCTATGGGCTGTGCAACTTGACTGAGGTGAGGGACCATGGCCAGGAACTGTATGTTGAACAAAGATAATGCAAGTACAGTCTGTGCAGACAACACGTGATACAGCAGCGTGACCAAAGTTTAGCAAGACAACTGTTACAGCACTGGCTGTGTGTTTTGTCTGTGCGTCCTGTGAAACAAAACCTCAGTTTGACTTAAATATCTCAGCCATTCAAATGCTCTAAGAGAAAAACTAAAACAAGCAAATTTCTCATGTTACACGAACTAACTGCTAAGCAAAAATTGTGCTCAACTTAATATATACATTCTTTGAATTGGCTCAAAGTGAAAATTTAGGGGAACAAATGAACCACATAATTGCTCAAGCCAGTTTTGTCTTTTAAAATCAGTGCAACATCTGTCTAACTTGTTGTTAGATGTCTTCTATTATGTGAAATGTTTTATTTGTGGGTAGTTTCCCATCAGAAAAATGTAAAACATACATTTTAAAGGCATCTTAACTTTATTGTAAATAGAGACACACTACAAAAATATTAGAATGGATTCATTTCCAATGTTCTCAAAGTGGCAGACAGTGTAATGTAACTGAGAGACTCTGGAATGTAGACTTGAAAAAATTGGCTGATAAACAATAACTGTTTTTAGATATTTTCTTTTTTTTCCTAAATTTCTGATTACTTTTTGCTTTTGTTTAAAAACCTCCCTCCTGGAGTGCTATTAAACACGCCTCTCCACAAAAGTGTGGACATCCTTTCCTTAGAACCACCAACTGAGTTTCACTACCTACAGTTGACAGTAGAGGGCAGCAGATCACAAGCTGTGTGTTCAACAAGCAGAAGAAAAAAAACAAATGTAAAACCCACACGTTGTTATTTGTTCCAAATCTTCAACATTTCTTTTTGATGATTTATGTGAGATGCATATTTCTTGCATTCATCCAGAGGCTAAAAACAATCTTAGCGTGAAGGAGATTTTTGTAAGATTTGTTGCTCTGGCGCCCTCTTGTGGAGTTTGAAAGAAATCAAGGGTTTTAAAAAAAAAAGGTTCAAAATGTTTTTCGGTAATAAAATATTAAATTATTGGTCATTCACCACTTTAGAAAAAGATTTGTAAATTTGTTATACAACTATAGGTTTGCCTAAATCTGAAATATGACATTGGTTATTTTTTTCTAGAGTTGAGCATCTTTCCCTCTCACATGATTTATGATACGTGGTCCATGAATCGATGCACAGAAATGTAACTAACTTTGAGGCGATACAGTCTAATAATTTTACCAAGAGACTGTGTCATATTAACATAGTTAAACATCATTATGAAGTGCTGTGGATATAAAAGGGTTATCATATGTGTAGTGCACACAACACACATCCATCACTATGGTTCACTTTCAGCCAACTGGAATGGACCCAACTAGGTAGAAGTTAGCTTCTGATTGAATGTCTTTTTTTTTGGTTTACATGTACATAAAAACGATCTGTTAGATTTTTTCCAACAGTCAATACACACAAAGGTTAAAAAAGATTTCTATTATACTGTATGTTTTGTAAACCATTTGAAAAACCATTAATGCGTATATATTTTGGACCTGTAAGTATACTAAATTAGTTTGCAGCAATTTATCCGCTCTTATGATGATTTAAATATATCCTGATTCCTTTTTGACATGGAAAACATGCTGTTTGGTACTACTGATGATGAAAACAAGCTATCTTCCCTATTCTGTTTCATAAAGCTTCAGAATTTTTTTTCATTCCTCAGCTTTAGAGATCAACATAATTTTACTTTCGTTGTTGTTGTTTTTTTTTTCACAGAAAAAATTCACAGAAAATTTTGATAAAAGAGTAAATTGAGACAAAAAGTGTCTTTATTCAATCAAATGTACTTTTTCACATATTAATGCACACCACATATTTTTCTAAAAGTTATTTAAATATAAATATACCCAAAAATGGAAACAATATCTTACATTTTGCAAGCAGTGTGTCCGATTGTTTTACCCCAAAGAAAAAAGGATCAAAATCACTCTGTTCAAATGTATTTGGTCACTTGTCATCAAACTACAATTGTATCATTTCAAAAAACATGAAAGTGGCAGTTTTTCAGACAAAATAATGGTTTTCTTGCTTGAGTACAATGACATTCCATGGAGGGTTAACACAATTTTTTATAACCCCCATGGCGTATTTTCTTGAAAAATGAAAGCATTTACTTACTGCATGTAATTTCTGTGTTTTGATTAAAGGTTTGTTAAAAAAGAAAAAAATAGAGAGCGCAACAGGAAGAGAAACTGACAGATTGCCAGATATATTTCCCTATAAATCTTTTTTTCCCAACATAATGCTGTTCGTATCTGTGATTGCAACAGATAACTCCCTCTGTTACTTTTTGATACATGTCTGTATCCTTTTCTTTATTTTTATTCCATAAAAGCACCGTTTTCTGTTGGTACATTTGCCCAAACTAAATTAAACTTGTTAATGCTTTTTGAATTTTGCAGAAATCTCTGAATTATCCTTAAAGGAAACAAAAGAAAATGATGAATAAATAAAATACACTTGGAGAGTTTCTGTAAGTTTTCCGTACTGTAACAAACAAACAAAAAAATCTGAAATAAAAGAAAACATTTGTCACTGTCTCACCATGCCAGTTGCAGCCTTTTCTTCCACAAACGTGGATCAAAGGAATTTAAGGGTATTAGGGTCTCTTACGTGAAGACTGCATATGATCAGATAACCCCTCCCACACGACCCCAAATCACACACAGCAAACCGAAGGCAAACAAATACTTTCCTCCAAAAGCTCATCTGAAGAATGTAGCAGCACAAAGTACAGTGATGATAAGTGTTGGTTAAACACGCAGCGGCGACAGAAGAGCAAAGAAAGTCGCAGTAAACATGTCATTCCCCCGTGAACACGGTGAGCAGAACCCAGCTTTGGCAGAAACAGAGAAGACCTGTCAGTGGATCCATTTATGTGCCCTCATCTGTCAAATCACCGGCGAGCTGTGTTTGTTCAAAACGGTTGTGTTTTGTTTTAGAGGAGCCCTAAAGCAGCTGGAGGCTGTGATTTACAACGATTTTAAAGATTGTGTTGAAGAACTGGCTTTTGTTGGGGTTTTTTTGCCTTCCCTGCATAGCATGAAGCCTCATGTGACATTGTTTTGACTTGCACAACGCAATTGTCATTGATCAAAACACAAAGAGCTTTCCAGCTTTTCACGATGGAGTGGAAACTAAAACAAAACTGGGAATCTTGTATGCCTGTGAGGGCTGTGACAGGAGCTAGAGTCACACAGGTCACTTCATTTGTCACAGGGAGGGCAGTTCGGACCTTTCATTGACCTTAAGAGACACGTGGGGACTTAATCCTAGTCTGAGTCGCAAAAAACCCTCAAAGTCAGGGATTTGAGTTAAAAAGAAATGTCTAAAATAAGAGGAGGAAAAATGAACTGACTAAAGTGTCCTCTGTGATCTTATTTAGATCTTAACGTGTACACATGCTGCTCATGTCTGTGTGCGATCTTAACATTATGTTTACTACCCCTTTCGAAAGGGTCGAAACTCACCCACTCTATCAAAGACGCAAAAAAAAGTAAACTTCATTCAACTTTAACTCTAACATCTATTGTTCATGACGAAACAACCTGTTATCAATGAATTCAACTCAGTTTAAGGCATTTATTTATGTTTTTTAATACAAAAACACAAACACCAGAAAACATCAACTGTTTGTCCTTTCATATTTTTTTAAAGAATAAAGTTTAGAGGTGTGTGATTGTAAATGAATGATTGTGTGTGTTTGTAGGTGTGTGTGTAAGGGTGTAAAGGTGCAGTTGTGAGTGTGTAGGTGTGTAGAAGTGTGAATGTGCAGTTGTGTGTGTGTAAAGGTGTAAATGTGTAGTTGTGAGTGTGTAGGTGTGTAGAAGTGTAAATGTGCAGTTGTGTGTGTGTGTGTGTGTGTAAAGGTGTAAATGTGCAGTTGTGAGTGTGTAGGTGTGTAGAAGTGTGAATTTGTGCAGTAGTGAGTGTGTAGGTGTGTAGAAGTGTGAATGTGCAGTTGTGTGTGTAAAGGTGTAAATGTGCAGTTGTGAGTGTGTAGGTGTGTAGAAGTGTAAATGTGCAGTTGTGTGTGTGTAGGTGTGTAGAAGTGTGAATGTGCAGTTGTGTGTGTGTAAATGTGTAAATGTACTGTTGTGAGTGTGTAAGTGTGTAGAAGTGTGAATGTGCAGTTGTGTGTGTGTATGTGTGTGCAGGTGTGTAGAAATGTAAATGTGCAGTTGTCTGTGTGTATAAATGTGTAAATGTGCAGTTGTGAGTGTGTAGAAGTGTAAATGTGCAGTTGTGTGCGTGCAGGTGTGTAGAAGTGTGAATGTGCAGTTGTGTGTGTGTAAAGGTGTAAATGTGCAGGTGTGAGTGTGTAGGTGTGTAGAAGTTTGAATGTGCAGTTGTGTGTGTGTGTGTGTAAATGTGCAGTTGTTAGTGTGTTGGTGTGTGCAGGTGTGTAGAAGTGTAAATGTGCAGTTGTGAGTGTGTAGGTGTGTAGAAGTGTGAATGTGCAGCTGTGTGTGTGTAAAGGTGTAAATGTACAGTTGTGAGTGTGTAGGTGTGTAGAAGTGTGAATGTGCAGTTGTGTGTGTGTAAATGTGTAAATGTGCAGTTGTCAGTGTGTTGGTGTGTGCAGGTGTGTAGAAGTGTAAATGTGCAGTTGTGTGTGTAAATGTGTAAATGTGCAGTTGTGAGTGTGTATGTGTGTGCAGGTGTGTAGAAGTGTGAATATGCAGTTGTGTGTGTGTAAAGGTGTAAATGTGCAGTTGTTAGTGTGTAAGTGTGTGCAGGTGTGTAGAAGTGTAAATGTGCAGTTGTGTGCGTGTAAAGGTATAAATGTGCAGTTGTGAGTGTGAAGGTTTGTGCAGGTGTGTAGAAGTGTGAATGTGCAGTCGTGTGTGTGTAAAGGTGTAAATAATCAGGTGTGAGTGTGTAGGTGTGTAGAAGTGTTAATGTGCAGTTGTGTATGTGTAAATGTGTAAATGTGCAGTTGTGAGTGTGTATGTGTGTGCAGGTGTGTAGAAATGTAAATGTGCAGTTGTATGTGGGTATAAATGTGTAAATGTGCAGTTGTGAGTGTGTAGAAGTGTGACTGTACAGTTGTGTGTGTGTAGAAGTGTAAATGTGCAGTTGTGTGCGTGTAAAGGTGTAAATGTGCAGGTGTGAGTGTGTAGGTGTGTAGAAGTTTGAATGTGCAGTTGTGTGTGTGTGTAAAGGTGTGAATGTGCAGTTGTGAGTTTGTAGGTGTGTAGAAGTGTAAATGTGAAGTTTTGTGTGTGTGTGTGTGTGTAAAGGTGTAAATGTGCAGTTGTGAGTGTGTAGGTGTGTGTAGGTGTGTAGAAGTGTGAATTTGCAGGTGTGAGTGTGTAGGTGTCTAGAAGTGTGAATGTGCAGTTGTGTGTGTGTAAAGGTATAAATGTACTGTTGTGAGTGTATAGATGTGTAGAAGTGTGAATGTGCAGTTGTGTGTGTGTGTAAAGGTGTAAATGTGCACTTGTTAGTGTGTAGGTGTGAAGAAGTGTAAATGTGCAGTTGTCTGTGTGTGTAAAGGTGTAAATAATCAGGTGTGAGTGTGTAGCTGTGTGTAGGTGTGTAGAAGTGTGAATTTGCAGGTGAGAGTGTGTAGGTGTGTGTAGGTGTCTAGAAGTGTAAATGTGCAGTTGTGTGTAGGTGTGTAAATGTGTAAATGTACTGTTTTGAGTGTGTAGGTGTGTAGAAGTGTGAATGTGCAGTTGTGTGTGTGTAAAGGTGTAAATGTGGAGTTGTGAGTGTGTAGGTGTGTGTAGGTTTGTAGAAGTGTGAATGTGCAGTTGTGTGTGTGTAGAAGTGTGAATTTGCAGGTGTGAGTGTGTAGTAGTGTAGAAGTGTAAATGTGCAGTTGTGTGTGTGTAAAGGTGTAAATATGCAGTTGTGAGTGTGCAGGTGTGTAGAAGTGTGAATGTGCAGTTGTGAGTTTGTAGGTGTGTAGAAGTGTAAATGTGCAGTTGTGTGTGTGTAAAGGTGTAAATGTGCAGTTGTGAGTGTGTAGGTGTGTGTAGGTGTGTAGAAGTGTGAATGTGCAGTTATGTGTGTGTAAAGGTGTAAATGTGCAGTTGTGAGTGTGTAGGTGTGTATAGGTTTGAATGTGCAGTTGTGTGTGTGTAAAGGTGTAAATGTGCAGTTGTGAGTGTGTTTGTTTGTAGAAGTGTGAATGTGCAGTTGCAAGTAAAGAGTTGTGCAGGTGTGTGCAGGTGTGCATGTAGGAGTCTAAGTGTGTAGTTATCAGTGTGAGTGTAGGTGTGCAGGGGTGTGTGTAGTGATTGTGCTTGTGTCATTAGAGAGAGTTTGTGTGTGTGTGTGTGTGTGTGTGTGTGTGTGTGTGTGTGTGTGTGTGGTCTCTAAACTTGTTCTGGTGTTCAATCACTTTTATAATTTACAGGTCAAAAATGACCCACCAGACCATCTTTGTACCCTTGTGCTGTACAGCCTGCATGTAAACAAACATAAAAAACAAAGTATCACTTCGTTTTTTTCTAATGATGGAGTTCTTTATAATATATTTGACGTAGAGTAAGGATAGGCTATGGTACTTTTTCCAACAACTAAACATGGTTTACCCTCATCAAAAGGTTAATGTCCATTCTATCAACAGCATTCATTATTGCCAACAACTATTTTTTTTTCTCTGTGTTATAAACCTCAGCAAACTCTGAGAATGCATACAATTTTTGGATCATCAGGTCATATCTAAAGTAAGATTACTTATTTAAAACATTGGACGTGTTTCTTTCATGCCGGTGCATCACTATACAAATATGCCGGGAAAGATACAGAAAAGTTTTTAAATGACATTCAGTTTTACTTTTCTATCACCACTGCAAACATGTTCCAAAAAATGATTCAAATCTGACATGAGAAACTTTCTACAGCACAAGAATCTTGAGTTTTATGGCCTCTTATTGAGTCAATAAAGTTTGTGTTGTAAATCCTCTTATAGAATTTGACAAACGGCTTTTAACAACTTCTTTCCAAAGTCAGCTGAGATGACACGCTGGGCTCACGTGCTTTGACTTTTTATGATAAACTGTTGAGGCCAGACTGTCTGTGAAAGAATTAAATAAAAGTGTTAAAAAATAAGGAGAATTTGGGACTAAATATTTCTTTCAAGGATCAGAGAATGTGAACTTTTTAATATATCAATATTTACAGCAGGATCCAGTGAGCTAACAATCTCCAGGTGAAACATAGTGCTCTACAGGGACATTGAAAGCATTTTATTTCAATCATTTTGGGGCAAATTTCACCAAAATGTCCATGCAGAACTTCAAAACGTCATGTTTAATACTTGATGAATCATTGAACCATCTGGATGATGGGAGTTAAAAAAAAAATGTGTTTTTTTGTTTAATCATCTGACAAAGTAAAGTTGTTGTCAGTAACAACAGATAACTTGCTAAATTATGCATAACGCTTTCAGAATGCATAACAAACGACAAAAAAGAGACTGTAAAGAGACATTGAAGTACTAATACTTTAATGTTTATGCTTCATTTGTCAGTTTCATCAGAATAAATCGTTTATTTTTAAAACCTTTTTAATTAAAGCAAAAATATTTTTGTAAAGAGGAGCTTTCCTCATTTCAAATGGGAGAATATTTCAAATATAAGATGAAAGTACTGATCACTATGCGTTTAGCTGCACCATGAACAGTTTAATCGCACTAAACTAAAGGAATATCAATTGTTTTCACAGCAGTTTTCACAGGCTGGGAGCAGCTGACAGAGATGAGGCTAATTTGGATGCTGATGAATGAATCAGAACAGCTTTGGAGACGATAAAGAGCAGGAGTTCCTCACATCTAACTGAACTTAGTGTTCAAACTTAAAATTGATTTAACTACGGCATAATGAAAGATTTGAAAGATGATATATCAATAAAGAAACACCATTAAGACGATTGGGTTGTTTCTTTAACCCAATTCTTAGGTTATTCATGGTGGGATATATATTTGGGGTTATTTTTTGGAGCAATACCATTTTTTTTTATGCCGAATTCAGATTAAAAACAACCGCTTGGGTTATTTTTAACTGAAGTTTAGTGTGAATGATCCAAATAGTGTTTCCATGAATACACATTTTTAATTCGTATATATATACGCAACTTTTTAAGCCAGTAGCTACTTAAGTTTTAAATGTAAACTCTAAAAGTTATGTTTTAATGTGTCAGTCTGATTGAAAAACAAATGAAATCTGATTCAGTTGGTCGATATTTATTTCATGTGACTTTATCACTATTCTAAAACTGCCAATTGACTTTATCAACAAAGAAGCACTTTTAACACAATTGGGTTATTTCTTCAACAGTTCTTGGGTTATTCGTGGAAGAATATTGATTACTATTTGGAACAACGCACATTTTTGGGTCATATTGGTCTCATTTTAATCCAGTTTGTGTTTTTTTTTCCTTGAGAAAAGTATTTATTCTTGAGCTAAAATAATCCAGCAGAAAGATTTTAACCTCAGTAAGGTTCAAAACAACCCAAATTGAGATATATTTAACAATGGAGTTTTTTTTTTTTACTTCGATTACTTTTTGGATTTATTATTATTAAGCAAAACATAGACATGAATATTCACATTATTTGCAACTTGTTCATGATCAAGAACATATCCACTAACCCTATTTGTCTTCTTTTAGTTCGTATTGTTTTAAGCTTTTAAACGTAAACTTAAAAAAGGTTTCTTTTATTGTTAGTTTGACAGGAACAAAATCATTTGATAAATAATTATTTTCACATGACTTCATACTTACTCTAAAAACCATCCATGTCTATTTATTCTTCTTCCTATTTGTTTCTTCCTTTCAAATGTGTTTTTGTGCGCGTAAAACAAACAACAATGGAGGCAAGCGCTGTCGTTTCGTTTGAGAGAAATGTTGACGGAACAAATGAAATGCAACAGAGAAACGAGGCTCGATGCGGCTGCAAACAGGAGGCAGCAGAGCGGAGCAGCCGCTGACCAACAGCCGTCTTCCTGTTTCAAAGTTCCCACGGAAAGCGGAGGACCACCCAGCGGCGCAGAGCGCGGCTCCCATTAGCCGCACGCAGCTCATTTGCATTAACGTCAGTAAAGGCTGTAGGTCAATCCTTGCGGGTGCCTTTATTGGATGTGCCGCTGTCAAGCAGCGCTGAAGAATTGGAAGGGCAAACGCCAGAGAAGACAAACCTGAAATCCGCGTAAATGTAGCTGGATTCCTCCTTCCAGCTCCGCTCGCGTCAGCTGCCTTCTCCTCCTTCTCCTTCTCCGCCGTTAGATCTCAAACTTGTGGACACGGAGCGTCTCTCTCTCTCTCTCTCTCTTTTTTTCATTCTTTTTTTGGATTCCCCCCCTCTCCTTCCTCCCCTCCTCCCCTCCGTGCGTCTTTCTCAAGCTATTGCATTCTCCAGAGGTGGTACCTTGACACAAACTGACAGCCTCCACCCCCCCTCCTCCTTTACTTCCAGAATAAGGGGAAATAGCTGGACCTGAACTGTCGCCGGCTGCAGACCTCCTGGATCACACGGATCCTCCTCAGCCGGGCTCTGGATGCCTGAATGGAGCCTCCAAGATCCCCGCGCGTCCTGGACGGCTGATTTGGAGCGGGTAGATGGAGCGTTCCGTCTGGCTTCGTGGCATTGCGCTTCACCACGGCCGTCTGACATGGGAGCGACTGACCAGAATAACACTCCGCAGTGTGAATATTTCAGCCTGTTGATGATGATCCGCTCAGGACTGGAGCAAAGTGTCGTGCGAATCGGTTTGTGGGCCGCGTCTTGAGCTCTCGCCGGAACATTTGGACGCTTTGGACTGAGAAGGCTCACCAGATCCCGGTTGATGGCTCCGAGGAGCGGCTGCACTTGAGAGCTCGGAGGAAGCAGATGGAGAAAACTCAAGCTTGGGACTGCATGGTGTGTTTTTGGCCTACTTGGTAACAGTGAAGTGCAGAGAAAATGGTGATGTGGTACGAAGAGGAGCCGGAGTGAAGGATACAAATGTGGATTGGAGACGCGCAGGAATAACGGGATCCCAAGTTTTCCAGGACAAGACAAGCTGCTCTGAATAAAGATCTCCAATTAAGTTCATGTGAAAGGCAGAGGGAGGAAATCAGCGTCCTGGTTGTGGGGTGGGTGGGGGTTAGATAGATATATTATTCATGCCTTGTGTTAGATTGGAGATTCGGCTTTGCTGTGGCCTAGATAATAGTCACTTTCATGTGTTCATCCATAGATTTTTGGAAAAAATAAACCTCAAGAGGAAGAGTGGACCTTCAGCATACACAGAGGGCGAATGACACTCTTGTGAAGCACTTGGCAAGAAGGAGAAAAAAAAAGGCTGAAGTGGGCTGAAGCATGGGCTGTGCTTCAAGTATTCATATCTCTGATAGGGTGGTCTACCATGGAAAAGAGTCTGAGGATTCCCACTCACCCCAGCAGACTAATGCCACTCAGCATCAAAGAAATCCTGCCTCTGGACTACCCCTGAAACCCCCCAGCTGCAAGGTGAGGCAACTTCATTCCATTTTGCATGCAGTGCCAGAAAGTGTGCTCCTGTGTATTCTGCACATCCGTTTGTCACCAAATGTTCGACAGAAATCCCTTCACATGTTGTTGACAGTGGACTACTTTTAATGAGAATACATTACCCAAGACACAGGTGAAAACCATGTTGACTTTGACAATAATGCA
Organism: Oryzias celebensis; assembly: GCA_014656515.1. NCBI lineage: Eukaryota > Metazoa > Chordata > Actinopteri > Beloniformes > Adrianichthyidae > Oryzias > Oryzias celebensis. Next base: position 22,402,222 of record BNCR01000003.1, on the reverse strand, counting down.
TACAAAAATACGCATCATGTGCATGACTAAAACCCAAATTGTTGCCATAGTTGAGATTTTGTTTTTCAGGGGTTTGCTAACGATGTTTATCGTGAATTGAAATGTCTTTGCAGGAGCTTTAATAACTTTACTGAACTTACATCCATGCACAGAGCGAAGGTGGTGTCCCACTCTGGCCTTTTCTTTTATCTACTCCACCTTCCTATCAGCCATGCTTTAGTGTGTTGCTCCCTAATTGTCATTAAAACCGTGTGTTTAATTTTTACAACTGTTAGGATATTGGTAAAAATGACCCAAAAAAAAAAAATCTGCTATTGTATTGGTTTATACCTGAACGCACTAAATGGCAACTAGTCTGCCTGCTGAGACTAATTAATCATTGAGATTGGCAGGTTTTTGGCTTTTGGTAATTGAGAAGGATGTTCCACCAACACATAAAAACAGCTCCACACGCAGGAAGCAAAGCTTTCATATGAGTGTCGACGAGCATCAACCCGCTGATGGGAAACTGTAATTAAGCAGTGTGTGATGGAGAGCAGTCACTCTGTCTCTGGATGATGTCTTCAAATCAACATTATAGCATTTCAAAGCATCAGCAAGAGTAAAAACCACTTAGCAGGAGATCTTTGAGCATCTCGTACATTTTGCTGTGTGCGAGCTGATTTGTGTATTTCTAAAATGTGTGTGTGCAGGCTATTTGACGGGCTGTGTCAAGCTTAATTTTGTGGCCAAATGTCACCACAGGATGCAGTGAGAAGTCGGTGTGACAGATGCCCCCGTGTCAGGACGCCCATTGTGCTTTTGATTGAATTAGCTTCCTGATTGAGTTAGACTAATGGTATACAAATCTTCTCCTGCTGCTGGAAATGGTTAATCTCCGTTCCGTAAGGTGTCATCTTTAGCATCCTCAGAGGTTTCTCCACGTTTAATGTTCCAAAAAAATGTAAAAAAAAACATCTGGCAATTCTGTCATTTCCATCAAACATGCTTACGTTTGCTGTGATGCATTCAAAGCTCTGCTCCTATTTTGATTTCTGCTCCCAAAAGGAATCAATAAAGAATATTGATTCTTGTGGAATGGCCTGTACTTCTTAGATTAAATAGGGCCATGGTGTTACTGAAAGCACAAAATTCTTGCAACTTATTAGAGCTGGAGGTGTCTTCCCCTGTATTTAACAGAGGAAGAACCTACCAGACCAAAACAATAAATTTTTATCAATAAATTACGACATTCTCGTGTGTAAGTAGGAAGAATTTCAGCTACTGTTCTCTCCTAAAAGTTAGGCCACTCAAATGAGTAAAGCACATCTTGCTTTGAGCTTTAAGGGTAATATTTTAATTAAGTTTTATAGTACTAACTTTATCACCTGTGAAAGTACCTTATCTCTCATCGTACATGGTTTTTGGGAAGTTTTTTTTTTGTGCTTAAACGGTTGCAGCTTTAAATCTATATCTTAAATGTGCAATTCGAAGGTGAAGAATGTGTTCATGTGGCTGCAATGTGAGAAAAACGTCAAAAGAAGTTTGGGAGTTTGATGTGAGTCTCTGTCAAGGGTACGTTACCATCTGGGCTGCTATGGCGATGATAAGGCTCAAGTACAAGGTCCTTTGATAGTGTGTGTGTGTGTGTGTAGCCTGACAGACAGAGAAAGACCTCAGCCAAACAAAATATTGTTTATCTGGCCTTGCTGCTTGCCGTCATTCCCCACCCCCCCCAAAAAAAGAAATCAAGCACCTTCCCATCTTAACGACAAATGTAAAGTTTTATACAATTCTAAAAGTGATGAGGCTACTAAAAAGGTGCAAAGCTGTGTGTGCCGACTTACTTTCATATTTTCTTTACTTCCAGTAGATGGATTTGGTTCATCGTTTTTCTCCAGGGAAGAAGTAAGCTTGTTTTTAAAGTATTACATCATTTTAAGTTAAAAATAAATAAATAAATATAATATATATATTTTCTTTTTTTTTCTTTTTTTTTATAATGAGAAACACATATATCTCAGGGGTTTCCAACACAATGCTAGCACATGGGCAGACTGCCTGGCTGTTTTAGCAGAAGCCCAAATATATTTGGCAAACCATATAAGATTTTTCTTATTTTTTATTTAGTTATTTCTGTCCAAACTGTCTATCCCATCGACCCCATCAAACCAAACCTTGTTGCTGGCCCCTTTTTTATCTGCTCTGTTTACGACACCTCCACCCCTTTTAGTGAACAGACACCACAGCAGCCAAGAATGACACAAACTTTGACAACTTTGAAACCTCTTTTAAAACTATGTTTGCAAATTGTAAATGGGTTTTTAGAGGTCGGCTGCTGGGAAAAAAAATGGTATGACACCAAAGTTTAACAGAACAAACTTGATTTAATTACTGCTTCTTGCAGAAAAAAGCAACACTGGTGTAGCCTTTGTATTACACCTTAGGTTCCAATGAAACTTTTTCTGCTTTTATTTCCCCCTTTCTTGCAGAAATAAATATTAGAACGATGCTGCAATCCCCGTGTTGGACTACAGGGTTATTATAGGTTGGGTAAGTCTCAAAACATGCAGGGATGACGCCATTATGAAATAGCAGGGCAGCCGCTGGCGGGAACGCCGGCCAGTAGCAGCTCTGACTGGACGATGCGTAAACGTCTCCAGATGACAGCCGTCCATATCAAGTGCCACCGGCAGCCAGTGGGCCATTTTGAATGCCCGAGGGCTGCCAAACTACCGGCATTTACATCCATGACCACGCTAACAATTTTCAAAAACGTCGGGTGGCGGCGTGAAATCTTTAAAATTCTGCCGATTCACCCCATCGCCAGAGGCAGTTTGTGACCGTAGCCTAACGTGTATACACATTACCAGCTATTTCTCCTAAAAGGTTTTCCTTGTAAAAGGAGTTTGAAACTTGTCTTTGTGTCTATTCGGGATTCAGAAACTAATCTAACTTTTACACCCAAAATTTTACAGTTCAACAACTAAAAGTCTTCACTACAGCCAATAAGGACTAGAAGCCTCTACTTTTTCTGCAACTGATCAATTTATTGCCAGCATAATAAATCGCATTAACTGGGTTAACGGCACTTAAGTTTATGCTTTAGAAAAAGAATAGCATCTGCTAAACTCTTCATGCAATACGGCTTCATGTGGCGTCACAAAGGTCAGAAACAGCGATGTAAGGATGGAGCGTGGAGTGTTGACTGTTTTCTTTAACACTTCTTGGAAACTTCAAGCTGTTTCTACTCTGCTGCCCACCATTCTGTAAATACAGGCCCTGCTTTTCTAGATGTCACAGTCGAAAGGTCAATAAGTCCTCGTGCTTACCTGTGATACACACCTGAAATGATTCCAGGAAAATATCATTAATTGTAATTATTAGCCAAAATTTGACTGGAAATGTTAGTAAACCCCTTTAGTTTTTGTCCTAATATACTGTGACTTTGTAAATGAGCACATTAAAAATGTATGTTTGCATAGTCTTTTGCATTGTGAATATTTTTATTCTTATTTGGTTTTCAGCGGCTGCGTAAAGGACAGCTTTAGTCTGGTCTTCTAACCGATGTGGATGATGCAGTCTTGCACTGATTTCTTTATGGCTATCTTTGATCCCCACAAAGGAGGCTTTGTGGGACCTGCTGGGTGATGGTTCTTCCTCCAATTGGCTTGGAAACCAGATCTAAAAAGTTTTGAGGTTGGACTTTGGGTTTTAGATTTACATCCTGTTTTATATAGTTTGACATTCATCATTTTTTGCTATGCTCTGACATTGTTTTTTTCTTTATTTGTATTAAATTAGTCAAGCAAAACTCACACAGCATTAATTCAAGAATATTTATTAATTTTTTCCACAACTTGACTAGATTTTAGTCCATTTTTGATGGAAACGGTGATCTCTGACAGAACTCAAAAGAATTAAAGCTAAAAAAGCTAAAAAGAAAAACCTTTTTGTGAGTTTGTGGTGTTTAAACTTGAAGCTTTGAAAGTATCCAGCTTAATCCTTTCAACACTCCTAAATTTGGAGGTAACAAAGTGCACAAGGTTTGGGTTGTTTTTTTTTCTATCAGCTGCTAAACATTTAACAGTTTTAACTCAATATGTCCAAGTCAACCACCTCACATGCTACGTTTTACTTTTAGTGTGTGGAAGGAGATGATACTCCTCTGACCCGAGGAGACTCCCTGTATTTGTCAAGTTTGTCTCCTACTGTGTCTGCATGCTGTCTCTGCCCAGTTGTGTGTGTGTGTGTGCGTGTGTGTTTAGTCTAAGTTGAGAATCATTGGGTAATTCATTCCAGAAGAGGGCAAAGGCTTAGCATGGTGATGAATTAATCCACTGTGCTTTTCCTGCTGGCTGGGAGGACAGAGTCTGATATTGCTTCTCTTTTTTTTTTTTTTACACTCCTTTCATTTAGCTTAAAGATGTTCAACGTTTTTCTTTCTTTTGGTTCCTCGTCTTGTATGACGCTCGATCTGCGGTTATTCGTCAAACACTACAAGTTTACGGCCACCAGTCGTTACTGTCACCAAAGATGTTTGAGAACTCTGTAACTGTGTCCCTCTGTGCTTCCAATAACAAATGCTGCATTCAGTTGACTTCTGTGGCCATGTTGTTGTCTTTACAGCTGCTGCATGGACCAAAAGATGAACTGTGCTTATCTGTGCCTTATCAAAGATGTCATGGGTATACGTACTGTGGTCTTTTATAACTCAGTGCATGGCACTACCTCTTGGCACGCAGCCATAGCAAGCAGCAGGAAAACGTGTATTACAGAGCTATGGAGGCATGATTTAAACAAGCACAGAAAAACATAGTTAAGCTTTAGCCAAGTGTGTGTTGTTATATTTAGAGAACCAGACTGGTGGAGTCCCGCGCTTTCCAGTTTGAGTGGTGAGATAAGCGGCTGACTGTAGTGTCACATTTACGACAGCAAGCAGGCTGTTATCTGATCCCACTACTGGGAAGAAAACACACATTTTCCACAAATGTTCCACCATTTCTTTAAATTGTATTGATTCAGTGCATTTTTAGTTATCGCGTGAACTCCTTTCATTTCACTGATGTGAGCAGAAATGTTAGTATTTGCTGGTATGTTTTTTTAATAAACAAGAGACCCGGCAGCGTCCTTGTCTTTCCCTTTCTGCATGAAGTGTCAGAAGGGTCTACAAGAGGGCAAAGAAAACGTAAATGTTCTTTTGCAATGTCATTTATCTCCAATGGCACATGACGTGGAGGAGTTGGGAGGAAGCAAGATTGGGGCCCAGAGAGAAACCAAACTCCATTGATTATTGTGAAAGCAGTCATGAGTCTTATCTTGTGCGTAAAACATCCAAAGAGTACAGAGTTAAATGTTACTCTGCTGTGCCGATATGTTTTCTTTAAACCACTTCCTTCAATAGTCTGCAGCCAACATGAATGCAGATACAGCGAGTCTCTTCATCGCGGAGGATTCGTCCACCTTTGGGTGTCAACTGGTTGCATGAAACTGCAAAGCTATTGTGTTTCAAGTAGTCTTGACAAAATGATGCAGCACTTGGAGCTATTTCTGCTCACCCTGCAGGTTAAAAAACGTTATTGTCATAAGATCAGCATGTGATAGCTTCATGATATTACCAAAAGCCTAATCTTTCCAAAAATAAGGCTCTGTGAGTGTTTACTTTGCAGCAGCACACTCTGTTCATGTTCAGAGGCTCACTGGAATGCAGAAGTAAGTGGGCTCAGGTCTATTGGCTTGGCTGTAGAGCTCTTTCTTGAATTTGCCACTCTCCAACATCGGGACATCTCCAGGGGTCTTGCCGTCATGCAGTTGATGAGTACTTTAAAGCAAAGACAGGCTGCACCCTGTCCAAAATGTCAGAGCTGACTGTCCCAGAGAGAGTCTGTGTTGATCATCGTAGGTGAGATGGTCAGTCACATGACAACACCTATGTGGAGTGTTTTTATTTTTATTTATCTCCAATGGCACATGACGCAGAGGAGTTGGGAGGTCTAAGTTCTACTATTTTACAGTACTTTTCTACCCAGTGGTCACTCATTTTGTATGTAGTTCCAGAAAACTGGCTTAAAAACATTGTGTGAAAGTGAGAGTTTTGAACGCAGAAGCCCATATTGCGCATATCCACACATTTACATTGATTTTTCATTAAAAGTGGTCGCTTGAACGCACATTTCTAAGCGTGGTGGAAACGTAGCATTAGACTTCGCTCTATCGAGTCACCTCCCCTGGGAGCATACTGAAGCTATTCCAGGCTAGGTGAGGCATCTCTTCAGCCTTTACTGAGTCTGCTGCAGAGCCTCCTCCCTGTTAGGCATTTTGTGGCGCCTTAGGCCCACTTCCTACTCCGTAGCGATTCGTAGCACAATTGCACGCATATCACACCATTTAACCTATGCTTATTTTGAGAAAAGAAAAAAAAAAACCATGGCTGAGTAAACTCTATCCCAGGGATTTGAAAACAATGCAGTTGTTGCTGCATGTTAAAAGCAAAAGAGGGGTTAGAAATTATTTTATTTTCACTCTCTCAGTCCCTCATCATTTTCACTGAACATTTGCTATCTAATGCAACTATATTTAGTTATGTTCGATTAAGATATGGAGCATGTGGCAAATAATTTCAAATTTAACTTTATTTAGGGTATAGTTATTTGGTATATTGAGGTTTCTAAAATGCAAAAAAAAAAAAAAAAACACTGATCTATGACTTTACTATACTTGTCTACACCATTTATTAACCACAAACATATTTATAAAGGTGTAAGCGTCTTTAGAAAAACTTTGCACATGAAAAAACAACACTGATCTATGACCTTACTCAGGTGGCATTCTTGCCAGAAGTGACATCTATGCCAACTTGCTGTTATAGAGAGACAGAAACTTTTTTTAACTTTCTCCTTGATGGTTGAACCTCGCACCTGATTATTGAGGAGTGATGAGCAAAAGAAGCTCATTTCTGCTGCAGGTATCTGAACTCATCCCTTCACAAACCCTTGTTCTATTTTTCTTTACCAAGAGAAATTCATTGAAGTAATGACACAAAACTATTATTTTACAAGGACTCTGTGGGAAGTGCAATCCCCTTGTAGTTGGTCTCTTTTTAAAGAAAGTCCAACAATTCAACAAGTCCAATTTGTCAGTCCAGAGGTTCTGCCCCCAAGGACACCCAAAAGGGTCTTGCAATGTCCATCTACAGCTATGCAATTATGTAATCAAACTTCATCCACTCCTTTGGCCTTGCCAACATCATCCCTCTTCCTTTTTTAAATCTTGATAGTGGGAGGGTAGGGGACTTCTAAGACTAGAGAGATTCAGATGCATGTTGTTCATTTTGGCATGTGGTTTTCAGGGCACATTAAGTGAACAACGGAGCTAAGGAAGATGAAATCAATGTCCTTTCTTTGGAACATTTAGCCAAAAGTTTGAGCATAAATTTAAGCCTCTAAAGATTTGAGTCTGCAAACATCTGAGTGAAACTTACTATATACAGAACAGTAGTTCCTAAACTCAGTCTTCCAATACATACAACTCAGTTTTTCAGAAACAGTTTGTCTGCATAGACAGTTTTTTTTTATAGCTTTTAGGTCGGTGACTGTGTAAATGTCTACATTTGTCTACAAAATTGTATTGCTCTGTAATTCAGGAATGCTTTCCCATCATCTGAGGTTGAAACTGTACATCTGCTACAGTCTGGTAAGTCAATGAACCCTCTATAGCTCTGTTATGGTTCTTTGACATTTTATATTGAGTTGATTTAATCTTATCATTCTTTCGCACGTCTTCCTCATCAGTCTCTTGCTTGGGTTTTTCTTTAGGTGACATCTGGAGACATTGGCTGAGCTCCTAAACATTCACTTTACTACATTTAGATTGCCTTGCTGGATGCCATAAGCAAGCCACGGATGATTTAGTGGAAACTATGAGACTGCTACAATGCTACAATAGGAAATATGGACATGCTTTGAGAAAACAACCAAAGGCAGCATATTGTATCTATGCTTATAATAGGGGTGAACAATAGTTGAAACATTCCTACATGAAAAGCACCTAGATGGATGACATTCCTTACAGGTCGTTTGCTTTACTGGCCCGAAATCATGCAACCAACTGTCTCGACTGAGACATTTGATTTCTATACATTAAATATCTTTATAATGAAGAGTATCTAGCTTACTGGGTCTGCCCTACTCCGTGCTCCTTATTGGAGTGTGTGTCTGCGTCCGTGTTTGTATCAAGCATAGTTTGCGTGCCAAGCTGCAGCTAATGTCGCTCACTAATCCCTCATGCAACAGTGACATCAGCGCTCCTGTTTTAGCAGGTGAAGGAGGGGAGGTGTGTGGTTGGTGGGGTAGGGGTGCTTATCTAATGCACTCTCAGCTATTTGAAGAGCTCTGGAGAAGCCTTTTTTCACATATTCACAAAACTTCATGAAGCTTTTGGGAGTGGTGGGACTCTAGTGTCGAGGTTGATGGGGATGTATTGTTATTATCCTGTATTTCCAAAAACTAAGGAAGTTGGATCCCTAAGCCTGTACATTTGGGTGTAGTATTTGTAAAATAATTGGGCAATACATTTATACTTGTGTATCTGGATTTTGTGGGGTTTTTTTTGGCTCCTTTTTTCTTGTTGTCATGTATTTTTGGTTGGACTTTGCAGGAGAGGCTAACCACAATGGAAAGCTTCCTGGTAAGATTACTGCTCACTGTCCCTGAGCTTGGCAGTGCACGCCTTCGAGTTTTAAAGCTCTTTCAGTTCATGTCTTTGCTATACCGATCGAAAACTACACTCTCTTGATCAATGACTGCAAATGTCCCTCAGTAAAAATTGGGGTTCTGGTAGAAGCCAGAAAAAAAGCTGAGGACATTTGTGGCATTATCAAAGGAGACGGTGAAGCTGAGAGAGATGGGCGGGGCAAAACAAGAAGGGGCGGTTTCAAGGAAGCTGTCCCACAGCCCTGGATAGCTTAGGATTGTCAAGGTCTTATGTGGATTTTGACTGTAATCTGGTTAAGGACAGAAATACCTTGAAGGTGAAAACTGAAGAAAGTGCCTTTCTGGGATTTATCATCCGTTCAATTAATTTACACTGATTTGGTGGACGGATTAAACCTCTGCAGCGGTTTACGTTTATGCCCTATGAGTTTGTTTTGCTGTCTTTTGAGTTCCAAGCTAAAACACAGATTCTATCTCAGTTTAGTTTCAAAGACCCACTTCCAATTTTAAAAAAATCATCTTTTGGTGTTTTTAACATGTTCTTGTTGCATTTTACTGATGATGGACATGCAATATATAAGGAAAATTAACCTTAAAATTGTATTTATTTATTCAAATGAATGTGAATCAGCGGCAGACAAAAAAATGCCAAAGCTTACATTTGTGATGTGCAATGGAAGCTACAATCTTCCTGCTCCGCTCTATTTCAATGGATCCACTTGTGGACACAGATCCTTGTACGTCAACTTGAAAATGACCTGATGCAGGTCTGTTGAGCCAGATTTGTTCTTTAGCTCACGTCTTCCGCCTCCCCAGAAATGTAATGACATGATGTGACAAACGGTCCTCTGGGTTTATGTTTTCACAGTATCGTGCTTCACTCTGATATAATACTACTGCAGAAAACAAATGTAACCTGTTTCAGGTTTGGCTGCAATGCTAACACAATAATCACTATTCTGCCTGCAGCTGCCTTCTATTTATAAAAGCCCTTCCAGTTAGTGTAGAAACTTGGTTTGAAGCTCATTCAAATTGTCTGCTTTAGCATCCTCCTTCTGTATGGTTTTGCTGTAGTTTAATTATAAAGTGGCTGATGTCCAACTTTTATGAGCTGCCTTTGCAACCACAGAACTGGCTTTCTATTCTAGCTTCTGCTTCTCGTCTACATGCATTAAAGCTTGTGGGAGATGGGAGTGCCTGATGCACAAAACTGAAGAGAAAACGCTTGCATACAGCAGGCATACAAGCTCAACCTTCTTGGGCTTCCCTGTAAGATTTACAAATGCCTGATATTGCTAAGGTGTTACTATGGTGGCTTTTTCAACAGTTAAGTGAAGAAAGTCAGTTTGCTTGCTAGTAAACCTAAGGCTTCTGTTTTTGGCTGTGCTTTCTCTGCACCGTCACCCAGCTGGCCTGACCCACCAGCTGCTTAGGACCCGTCAGAGATGCCGTCTTCTCACTGGGTACTGGGCTTGTTGAAAAGCTTTTGAACTCAAAGCTTCTTCTCTAAAAGTGTTCCTAAAAGCTAGAAAGTAGTCACTTCAGGGAGATGCTTCTTTTTATGTTGGAAACTAGCCCTCTTGCGTGCTTTGCTTCAAAGAAGCGGCTTAAAAGGGTCAAGCAGAGAAATCAAGAAACTCAGGAAAAACAATAAATTAACAGCCTCAGGAGACGTATGACAGTCTCGTGTCTCCTTTGAATTCAAGTCGCAGTCACAGTTTCACAACTGCAGCCAAGGGTTCTGTGTATTTATTTTGTGGATGCTCATCAGATGACCAGGAGTTGGCCTTTTTCCACAAGCAAGGTGCTTTCTTTCACAGTTGCACAGAGATCATAATTATGTGTCATAGCTGACGGTGTGTGCAGACAGACTAAGGTCACATGGTGTGCGCATGAAATAGAGCTCCAGCATTACAAAAAAAATTGTAAAAGAAGATATTTATTCTTTTTTTATAATGGCAAATCAGAAAAGATAGGTTGGACTAAACTGGCTCGACATCTGGTGGGTTGTGTGGAGCTTGAAGCCAATGCCCAGAACCTGTGGGACACTTCTGAGAAATGAGGACAGGTCACCTAGGATGAAGTAAGCTATCCATTTTCTGCTGACTGAGACGTCACTGATGGGCATTTGGGACTGAATTCCGGGACAAGATCTGTCTCCCGTGAAATACTTACTTCCTTCCCAACGTGCGTGCACACATTCCTGTATGTTTGATAAACGTTCAATTTATTCATTTGCATATCATCTATTCCATGCATCTTTTTTTTAAAATTCTTTTGCCCCAAATTATCTAAAAGTATATTTTTTACATTAAAGCTTTTGCTACCACTGTTTAGTGTTAAGGTATTTCTTTCTAGTGCCCCTTATGGAAAGCAAATTTTGGATGACCATTGTATTTAACCATTTCCTCTTTTGCTTTAGTCACATGCCGTACGGGTTCTGTGGGTTTTGAGTTGTCCAGGCCCGTGGAGGGTCATTGTCAGGTGTGACTCCAGGGAGCGCAGGTGCATTTCGCAGTTCTCGAGGCTCGTATGGCCACCTTAAGGGACGTCATGAAAATGAAATATACATTTATCGTGTGTGTGGTAAGTGTATTGTGAAGTATTTGTAAGGATAATGTCAGTTACACGCACTTATGACGTACGGGTGACGCTGTCGTGCAATGCACTTCTGCCGCACTTGTCATTTGTGAGGTGTGTTTTCTGGCTCCTAATAGTGGGGCCGGTTATTAAAGTAATCATGCATGATGTGGTACTAGCACCAAATTTGGCATGGGTGTATCTCTTTCAAGAAAGCATGTTAGCCAAAATGTTAAAATATATATAATATATATGTAATGCACTTTTATAATAGTATTCTCTAGGTACCCCTCAAATTAAAGGACTGCGTTTTGTGCATGAATGGTCAATATTGTTCAGACTGGGGAAAATAGTCATCGAATATTTTTGCAACAGTTGAGTGTATGGCGTCATCTTTACAAAAGGATATTTTGGATTTTTCTTATGGCTAACATGCTTTTTCATGCTTTTACAACGGATCAACGGGCTCCTTTAGTACTGACCACTCAAATACCCCATGTAGGGGATGTGCACGTGATTCATAAGTGCACATAGGACTCCTGTAGGATGTCCACACAAACTACTCTGATTGTCTAATTGCCTAATTTCTAACAGTCAGGTTGCAACCACGGATCACACAATAAACTTGCAAGGGCCGTGCAGTGATCCCTTGAACATCACTAATGGGCCCCTTGTGCAGTATTCAGGCATCGGAGAGGTTGAAGAATGAAAAATCCTTTCGACATGCCTAGGTTTCACCCACTTCAACCCTTGCTTACCCCGTTCTGTGTTCACTAGCACCTGTCACCCACAGCATGACCTTAGAAACAAAAAAACCCACAAGCATTTTTGCTTTAAGGGTTCATCGGGTGGTCGACGATCTGAAAATTTCGAGCCAGCCACACCTGCGTACCTCATACATACACATTTGCAGATTTTTTTTACCCACAGACAGCTCGTATCCACCCGTACGGGGAGTTGTGACTAAAGCTTTAGGCTTTTGTTTGCTAAGCGGCTCAATAAACACCACATTTGGTCACTTAATACAAACTATGGATGTTTGGTCAGAAATCTATAACAACAAATGGTGGATATGATTAAGATGGAAAATCCCAATTGAGAAAACCAATGATGATTTCAACTTTGTTTTTTTTTTTTGCAGTAGGCAAATAATTGTATGAATAAATGAGCAAGAGTGAGTGGGCAGTTGCATCTCAAATGCGTTGTCCCAGAGGACTTGTGTATTTTTTTTCCAATATGTATCCTGGTATATACTCTATACTGGCTTTTACAGATTTATACATTTTCTGCCACTCCCATCAATTCACAATTGAGTTTTGTTTCATTATACAGGTTTATTCATATTATAGGTCTTTTAATGAGAAGTGTTGTCTGTGTGCAGACAACTACTGGATGAACAATTGCTCAATTTAAAACTGAATAAAACCTTTTTTTTTTTCTCTTTCCCTGCAGATAGATGAAAGTAGCACAATGAACCTATAAAATTATAATTTTATCCAATGCATTAATCAGTTTGACAGAATTTTAATGATTGTTATGCAGAACAAAGCTATTTTAAAATAAAAACCTAGAGTGGAGTGAAGCTAGAAATTACACTAAAGTGGACCAAACATAAAAAGCCAACATAAATACATTTCAAACTCTAACTTTCTCTTTGTGCCATTAGTTTATTTTTTTGTACAATTTTTTAACAAAAATATGTCATGCTGATTAAGAAAACAAACTGAATAAAATTAGTAAATTAAGTGTTTTTTAAAAAAAAATAATGACAAAGAATCTCCCATCACACCATAACAGAATCAGAAAAAATATTTTCCAAAATATATTTCAATATATTTAGAAATGCCTAAGCTAAATAATGTCTCATTAGAGACAAAGCAGATATTTATGTGTACATTTTACCATTCTAGTTTAAAGACAAATGACTATCCCAAGCAATATTAAAATAAAATGTTTTAATATTTTTAAACTAAGTTTATTTCTGTAAGTGTTATGTCTTTTATGGCATCTCTGTTACCTGATGGAGAGAGATTTGTCTTGTTGCTGCGTTTCAGTTTATTTCAATAAAAAAATATATCTTTTGAAGTAATTTAAAAAAAATGCACTAACGATATCTTTATTAAGCCTTCAGAATTTTTTTTTTTTTGCTTTTGATGTCACCGTTGCTGAAAATTCCTCCACAAATCTTTGAACATAAAACGTCTGATATTTATCTGTGATTTTTTTTTTTAAAGATCACGTTGATTTTCTTGCCATTTTATTTTGTAATTTGCTGAAACAAAAGTCAGCACAAGTCTCACAAAAGCAATTTGCAACAATATTGTTCCTATAGTTTTTTTTTTTTTAGGAAAAAAAGAATAAATAGCTATATATTATTGTTGTCTTTTCTTGAGGTCATAGCCAAGAAAATATGTTCAGTGAGCAACTAAACAGCTCAGAAATAAAAACAAGATAAAAACATAGCATTTTTTGTAATTATTGCTTTAAACTACAAGTTTAGTTGCAGTCGTATCAAGCTGACAAAATGCCTGAAAGGCCTTTTTTGTGTCATTTTATTTAGATTTCTATAATTTTTCATGTCGAAAAAAAGGAAAAAAAAAATTAAAAATAAAATGTTGATGTGTTTATCTTGAATGCATAGTGATTTATAGTTTTTCTACAGTGCGTAATCTCATGTGCACGCTATTTTAGGATGTTATCTTGTTAAATCACGACCTCACATCACAGAGAGGCTGAACATAAAGTCAATTCCTTCTGTTTTCTGTGGAGGTCTGAACTGTTTGGGTTACATGATAAAGGATTACATTTCCTAAGAAGCAGGTTCTTCGCAGGATGTTAGCGTTTGTTCTCGGGGATTGATTTTTTTTTTCCCCCTCTAATGTGAATGCGAAGGGCATTCTGTCTGACACACAGAGACAGAGATAGCAATGCAGAAAAACTACCAAGTTCTGGGACAAACGGATCCACGCTGGCCTAGTTTCTCCCAGCCATGTCAATGATTCTGCTAAAGCCTTCAGCCTGGCTGACTGTGAGATCCAGCACCAGGAAGAAAAAACACTGATACTGGATTCTAGAACTTCAAAACAACATATGAACTGAAATTACAAGCTGTAAAAGATCTTTTAACCGATTTTTTTTTTTTTTTTTTTTTGGGGGGGGGGGGGGGGGGGGGGGGTGGGTGTGTCTTGCAATTTAACCAGTACATATTTTTGGCATGAACAAATAAAAATGTGGTTTTTTTTATGACAAGAAAATTGTTTTTTGCTTTAATGAAGCAATGTGTGCTGCGGGTAGGTAACTGTTTTAGAAGTTTGTGTTTGTGGTATCTTTGAACATCATATTTACAAGTAAAATAAGGATTTATTTACTTATAAACTTTTATTTTGTCACCCTTTTAATTCGTGTTCTTGTGGCATTGTCCTGATGATGGAGGACATATATGACGAAAATTAAGCTCAAAATTGCTTTTGTGAGTATTTCTTCATTTAAATTGTTGTAAAATAGGAGCAGACAAAAGGTGTTTTTTTTAAAAAAGAGCATATTTGTGATGTAGAACATAAGGGGGACGGTTTTGCTCCAATTCAGAAGCAAATTTGTGATGAACTTCTGCTGCTCTGCAGAAGCTATGTCCTAGAGGACGATGCAGATTTTGTGATTTTTGCCTAAAAATTGCATAATCGTGAGGAAAAGACCACTGGAAATACTTTTACAATGGATCAAAAGATTTTTAGAATGAGTCTTTATTTGCCGGTCATGTAAGTTTGGTTGCTGTAGGGAAAAAAAAAAGTTCATACTGCAGATTTAAGGCATTGTCAGAAAAAAGGCCTATATGTTTATTTAAAGCTATTTTCTTGTTTCGTTTTCTTTTAAATTTATTTACAAATATTGAGCCTTACCTCAGAGGTTTAGCTATTTGAGGAGCAATTTTTCTTTTTTAAATGAAAGTGTTTCAGGCTTATTTAGATGTCCGTTTGCCAGCCAATGACAATGAACTTTATGTTTAGAGGACCCAAAAAAGTTCTGCTCTGGCTCTTCCCTGAAGGCCATATTTGTGCAGGTGTGGCTGTGAAGTGAAAAAGACAAACAGAGGTTTGATTAGTCTTTGTGGGAGGTGTGCATCTCTCCCTTAAGGTGTGTATGTGTGTGTGTGCGTGGGGGGGGGGATAGATGTAGGAAATACAGCTGAACTTTGAACGACTTAGACTTTTTATTGCTGACTCATTCGTTAAAAAAGGATGTTCCAATTTAAAATTGTAAAAGACAAAAACCGTTTTGAAAATGTGTCGTTTCGAATGGTCAGTCAATGGTTGTTTCTAGTTTGTGCCGCTACTGTCATCCAACTCGGTTTACAGTTATTAAAATGCAGTCTCCTACTGTTTTGTTACTGCAAATATTTTATCTTTACTACCTGAGAGAAACAGCCTGTTACCACTCAGTGTTGGTAAACGTTTAAAAGAATTAAATCAAAACTGTCGAAAAATCAAGAATGAAAATCAATAATTTCAATATAAGTGATGTAAGTTATCTTTTTCTTTTACCTGTAAGTGTTAGTTTTTGCTCTCATTTTGAGTCCCTGGATGGTATAATGAACTTAGTAAATGCAGTTGTTCCCAGACAGAATTATATATCAGAATAGAGCTGAGAGTCACAATATTTGCTCTGCTTTGACATTTTCAACTGTAGGTGGCGGGCATACGCTAGTTAACAGTAGATAAAGAAGAAGAAGAATTAGTCCCTTCCTGCTTGTTCAGTGTGAACACCATGGGCTGAAAGAAAAGTTTGTAATTTTGATAGGTACGGTTGCTGGTGTATCAGACTTTAAAGCATGTAGGATGTTTGAAACGTGATTGTTCTCACTTCTTTGAATGGGTTGTTTGAAAAATGTCATTTCTATCAGTTCTTTTGTTGATATAGCTTGGAGTAGTAAATGTGGAAGAGTTCAGCATCTGTGGGTTCTCTGCTAGTCGTTGAGTCATTCGAGACTGAAAGCATATCAGTTCTTTTTATTAGGCGCTCCAGAAGCAGCACTGCATGCTGCTGCACTGAGGATAAACATTGAGCTTGTTGTTGCTGCACTGCAGCTGCTGATACATGGCAACTTGCACAAACAAAACTAACCAGACAAGAACTCTGTGACAAAGAAGGAGATGTGCTGGTACTTTTCAAAATAAAATGCCATAAACATTCCTAGCACCTTATGTTTGGCTAACTTGGGTGATTGGAACCACTAAGATTCTGAAACATACCTGGACGAACTTAGCAATGAAAAAACAAACTCTTTGTGACATGAATGTGCAGTGTCTAATAATAATTTTGATACGTGAACAGAATATTGTGCACTTAATTCTACATTTTAAATTACTTATTTTTTTGTGACGTATTCCTTTAACCAAATTTACCACTAATTTAATTTTATTTCATTGACTTCACTTGATTATTTCATTTTTTTGTTTTGGCGTTGCCCTGTTTTTGAGGGTCACTACAATCAAGCCAGTTTAAACACTGGATCTCTATAAAGGCACAAATCTCACTCTGAATGTACCTAGATTTGAACACATGACCTAGTAAATATAAGCCTAGTGTAGGACCCAGTGCATGTTGCACGGTTACTACCCAACCTCTGGGGGAAACCAGATCTGCAACAAGAGCTGTTTAGTCTGTGGATTGTGTGATGAAATGGAACTGACTTATTCAAAATGAAACATTTAGGAAACTATATGCGAACAGTTATGTCTGATTTTATCTTATAAATGTGAATATTTACAGTTTTTTTTCTTCAAGCCACATAACAGTGTCTACAGTTGTTCACTTTTGGTTTACTTTATTACTTTTGGCAGCTGTACTTCATGTTTTATTGCAATTCATCATTGATGCCTAAAGTAATGCTTTGACTTAGAGTTGTTGGTTTTTTTTTTTTTTTTTACTGATTATGACTTTATTTTATTCCGTGTCTAATGCTGATGTATGAAGGATATAAGACGTAGAAGGTCTGCATGATTTAAAATGTGTTTAGCTTTCTTGGTGTAAATTATTATCATAAGTGTGGCACTGTTAAACAGTGGTTTGGGAGAAATAAACAGGCTTCTAGCTGTGAAAGATTTATTTGGCAAAAACCACTGTTTTTATTACAACAAATAAGCTATCTGACCCCAATGTCAACCCCAATTTACCGCTATATTTATGTCACTAGATTCTCTATATATTTATAACTCATTGACACCTATGGATGGAAATATGCATCACACTACCTCTGCTCCAAACTTACCTTAATTTGGCATTACTTAAAAGCAAAAACTTTAGTCATATTTTCTCATAACTGGAAATAAATATCAAGGTCAAGGGTTAATCCAGCTTTAAATCAGTAAAATATTTTTGGAATGCATGTGTTACTCATTGCCTGAAAAATCTTATTTTTTCACTCTGTGACTTTATTCAATGTCTTTTCTTTCCCTTGATTTAGTAATTTAAACTCTGTAACTTGTCCGTCCATTGTTATGGTTCCATTTGCATGAACTGGAGCACCAAATAGCTTCTTTGTTAACTTATATTGTCACTATTCGTCTTGGGTTCCATAAGCATAGATACGGCTAGACTAACCAGCCACGTGCATTTTGTTTCCACAAAGCAAAGTTGTCTGACAAAACCAGTGTGTGGTGTTTTTCAGGTTATTTTCTGATTTAAGTACGAGCTTGAAACTCCATTGTTACGGTGCAGTTCAGACCTTTGGGCACACATGAAAGCGAATAATTCACTTTGAGGCAACACACAGCATGGGCGGCTAACATTACGATCTGAGCGGCCCAGCGTGAGATGAGGCCGATGTGTTGCTCTGTGCCATTTAGCTCATCACTTAGTGTGTGAGGTGTAGCGTGTGTGAGTGTCTGTCTGGGACAGAGTGTGCACACACACACACCTGTGGCAGGGAGTGCTGGCCTTAATCAAACTTAATCAAGAACATTGATTCATCTCCATTTGATTCACACTTTCAGAGTGGGAAAGCACATGCAAAGCACCCTAACTTGAACCGCCAGAACATTTATTGTGAAGCAAAAACGCTGATCTTGTCTAATGTGGCTGGTGACTCATCTGTTTGTATGATAATGTTCTTGTCATTATGTCGAGGGGACTAAAGGAAGGGCTTACCTCCTAACGGAGTGAGTGTGAGAGATGGGGAGCGTTGTGAACAAAGAGAGCACTGTCGAAAGGAGGGATGCGGAGATCAGAGAACGGGGAGACCCTGCACTTTTTCCTGTTTAATTGGCACAAGTGTTGTCGGCATCCCGAGATTCCCCGCATCCCGGTCCCACTATTTGGGGAGGAGGAAACTGTTTACTCTGTCACTGCTGACGTCGGCAAACTGAACAATGTCATCCAATTTCCTGTTTTTCACTTTAGTGGAAGGCCGCCCCTCCGCTGTGCTTGGTGTGTGTGTGCCTGTGTGTGTGTGTCTATGAAGAGCTGGCAGGAGAGGAGGAGCGGGACATCTATATCGCTGGATTCACTGTGAAGCAGCTTCACCATTGAGATGCATTAGGTGTGTTGAATCAGAATGCAGGATGACCACAAACAAGCATCAGCTTGCATGTGGTCAGATCAGCCCAAGCAAGAAATGTAGGAGGAATATTAAATCTTTTTTTGTTGTTGTTTTTGTTTTTATGAAGGCTAAAGCTGGGCAAAGCAGGTAGGTTTTTTGAGGCCATTTAGCAAATATCACACTTTTGTAAAACAAGTGTTTGGACTACAAGCTTGCAGATTAATCAGGTTCCTTTTTTGCACGGCACCAAAAAACTGGAGGTTTTTCTATATTTATTATGTGAGCATTTAGAACATCTGTGTCATAATAGACTATTCTGGCTACAGAAACTGAAGACTTTTTAGTTATAAATTGTTTTTGGATCAAAAACACAAGTGAAAAAATTGGGTTCTATTGAGAAAACTACACTTAAGGATGTTTTAAAAATGATTATGACACCAAGGTATTGCTTTGTATGCATGCACATCTGAAAAGGATGGTAATTAACTGCAAAACAGGGCTTTTAAAATGTTAAAGCCTTGAATGGAAGCTGAAATGTTCCATCATTTATGCAGTCATTTGGACCCAAGCTGACCTTCTGCCTCGTGCACTTACACAGCAACCGGCCACCATACCTAAAAGTGTCTAAAGAGGCTGTTTAACAGCTGCTGCAAGAATTTTATTTGCAAATGTTCTAATAAGATAACCCAGCAGTCCTTCTCTCTAAAAGCTCAATAGCTGCTGGTTTCAACATGTTGCAGAAACACTGCAGTGGCATTCCTAGATTAACTAAGTGAATACTCATATTGTACTTAATCTGACTTTTACCGATCCTTTGTGTTCTTTTTGTCAGACTTGTAATTGTTAACACTGCCTGATAAGGATTTTGGATGCACTTACTCTTAATGTAGCTGACCATCACTGCTCATATATTTGTTGCTGAGCTGTGGGTTAAAAATGACCTGAAAAAATCATAGGATAAAAATCCTTATGATAGTTGAGGTTTTCGTTAGATAATGCATTTATATGGATAGCTCGGAGTAGAGCCGCTACACCTCCACATTAAGAAAAAACTGCTGAAGCGGTTGGGCATCTGACAAAAATGCTCCCAATATGACTTCCTGTTGAGGGATCACAGCCTGTCCAACCAGTGGAAGGCCCTGTGGCAAATCCCAGACATGATGTTGAGACTGAACCAGTCAGATAGCCTGGAAATGCCTACAAGAACAGGAAGAAAAGCTGGAATAAGAAAGCTCTGAGCATCTTTGTTTGAAGGGCTGCTCTCTCAGCTCAAACCTGGATAATAGATAGATGGGTGGTTGGCAGAAATTTGCTTTAATCTTAGTCAATATTGTCTTAAAAAGGACATTGGCCAGAGAGTCTACGCATAGCTATTTAAATTTCCAATATCAAACATGACAAACCCCAGCTTAAGTAAATAGCACCATTTATGCATGATAGAAGCAGGTCAGAATAGAAGTGGTAACAATGTTCACATTGGACGGCAAAAGGTCATTTGTAGTCATTGAAACTGAAAAAGTTGTTGGCATCAAATATTTGGATGCACCGTGGAGAAATGTATTTTCTAATCTTTTTTTTAATCATTCAAACAAACCTAAAAATCATATCATTCATTTCGGTGGGGGGGTGATTTAGGAAGCTGGTATGGAAACGGAGGCTTTAATGCTTTAGACTTGAGACTAGAATTTCATTGGATATTTTCAGACCAAACAAATATTGTATTTTTGCTTTGATTATAGCTCTAAGGCTTAAAGTCCCTTTTCAACTATGTTTTTTGTGTATTATAAAAGCGTTCCCAGTGGTCTTTTAATTATGATTTTGTTTTTTTTGGTCAAAATCAAAAATCCGGTTTCGTTTTTAAAGACATATTTTCTGCAGCGCGGCAGTAGTTTATCGGAAATTAGAATCTGGGTTATGGGTGGGACTGTTGCGATTTCCCATCAGCCCTTTGTTTACACTCTCGCTTTTAGCACCCCACAAGCCCAAGCTAAAATTAACGTCGCAAAAAACAAACAAAAAAAAGAAAACTCAGCGAGCAATAGGCTATTGGAGCTATCCACCTGCACAGTAGAACTAGAAGTAGGAAAATATAGACGTTGATGGATCTATTTTTATCTGCAAGTGGAGGCATCAGAATTGTAGCGGAGGGAGAAGACAGACTTTGGCCCGCCCATTTTAATTGCTGCGTCACAAAACTGAGCTTTTCCAAACTACAGGATTTCATCTGCTCCTGATCCAACACGACTTGAACAACAAAGTACTCAGAAATGCAGTTATAATCTTAAATTATCTATACATGTCCCCAATTATGAGAACAAAAATCTACAAGAACATGTTAAAAACACCAAAAACATGATTTTATTTGGAGTGGGTCTGTAACCCTTTGACATTTATTGATACAAATTTGTATCAAACCACTTAGTCTCTAAAATGACCTTAATTTAGCGTCTACATGAAAGCAAAAACATCAGTGATTTTTCTTTTTGTAGCTGGAAATAAAGTCAGGCATCAAGGCCTTAACCCATTTGTTCATAGGTGGTCCTGAACTACTTAATTAAACTATTTTGTCATCCATTTTTACTGAATCTTCCCTGAGGGTCTGTATATTTGTTTCTGTTGTCAAACCTCTATCCATCTGGTATTATTTTAACAATTTTTTTTAATTTAAAAGTTCAGCATAAGATTAGCCATTCCTCTTTGACTAACTGTAAAGATTAACTACCTGTGAGTTTATTTTGATGACTACTATCTGGATAGTAGACATTTCTTTAAACATGAAAGTGTTTGATCGATTCATTTTTTTTCACTTCAATTCTCTGAAAACCTCATGCCCTTTCAAACCTGTATTTAGAAAAACATGTCTTAGAAAGAAGTGACCTGCTGAAAATGTAAACAAACCTTTTTTCCAGGAGACCTTCCTGCTCTAACAGTAGTGTGTAGCAAATGGACCGGGCTTGCCAACATGGCCTAGTTGCTCACAAGACTTCCCCTGCTCTGCTTTGTGTCTGGTTGACTGCTGGCCTGGTGTTTTAGAGATGCAAATGCTTGGATGAATGGTTCATTGCAGTGCATGTGTGTGTGTATACAGTATACTGTATTAGTTTAGTAAATGTGTGTGTTTCAGGGTAGCTCTACCAGTTGCAAAACCTCAGCAGCTGTTTGATTGGTTGTGTCAAAGCCAGTTGGAGAGGGAAGTCTCCCTGGATGGAGTTTTGAACACAGCTCCTGCTTGGCTACAGTTAGGCTTTGTGTCCAAAATCCGCGCAGAAAGGGCCCGGTCTTATCTAATTCGCCAGCAAACAGAGCAGTGGACACATGATTCCTATGTGCCCCATGCATATGTGTGATCACAATCTGGCACGTTTAGTTAGCTCTAGACTGTAGAAAAGGCTGTTTCTCTCAGAAATGCAGTTTAAACTTCTGTGAAATATCAATAGTTTTCAGACAACTCAGGACAGTAAAAATATGATCTGACAACATTGTCTTGTTGAGTGAAAGGTTTTTGCAGGAGTGGTTTGTGACAGTGCACACTAACATGCGTGTTCTCCTTTCAGCACGCATGAGGCTATCATGAGACCCAAGTCCTCGTGTCTGTGAAAGATCAGATGATCACAAAGCATCAGCTTGTAGGCATCCTGATTTCATACTCCTTGTTTGTTGACAACTACAACAAACAGCCCAGTGTCACAATGACGTCTATTCCACTACAACCGAGGGCTAATCAGCTTTTCTTCTTCTTTCCTCCCTCCTTTCTCTTTGTTTTTTCACAGAACTTTTAAAAGGCTTACAATTTAGCAAGAAGTGATTTACTGTAGCTCGGCATGCTCTAAAATTCCTCTTTGTATTCCCTCTCACATGTGTACATTGTTTACGAAGAGGAGGAATTCTAGAGGGATGGCAGCCCGCAAGGGGCTTGGTTGCTGTGGTTACTAACCCCTGAGCTGAGTTCTATTTAGCAGGAAGGAAGCTAAATTATTTGCAGACACCAAAGAGCAAGCTCATGAAGGGAAAATGCAATCAGATGAAAAGCTGTCAGTGCAAAATATCTTCATTTGAATTGTCGTAATTGTAATATGCATCTTTTTTTGTTCATGCAGAGGGAAATTTTGTTGCTTTTGAAACATTGCAAAATTATTTGGTATATTAATTTTAAAAAAAACGTGCATAAGGGAAAAGAAGTGATTATTGGCTTTCAAGTAACGTTGTGGAAAGGTCAAAAGGATGGCTCAACAGCCAGCATGCTTTTTAAAATATTTGCATAGAATTATTGTTATTTTTCAATTCTGTTTATTTATAAAGCAGTTGTTCACTACCAAGGTTGTCTCAAGGTGCTACACAAAAAGCAAAAAACCCGTAAAAACCGAGCTGGGTTAACTTTTATTTAGAACTAATGATTTCCACAAAGGGTTTAAGTGCATTAGCCTATATTAAAACCTATGTAAGAGACAAATATTACATCAAAGGTTTTTTGGGTTATCCCTAGTAATGTGAAAGCAACACAGTTTATCTTTTAAATAGAAGAACAGGAAGAAACCTGCAGAACCAAACTTGGTAAGGGCGGTAATCACCCTGTAACTATGTGCAGGATATTAGACTGACTTATTTATCTTGCCAAAATATGATAAAAGAATAGAATTGGCTTTGAATTGCATAGTTTGTAGATTACACATACACTAACCAAACAGCTCTGATTCTTAGGGAATGATCACATCACCTCAGGGTTAATTCTGGTGTCTGGCAGCAGTAGAATATTGGTAGGTAGTGTTGTGGGTTATAACCAACTTGTAGTCTTGAATTTATTTTTATTTATATGTGTTCAGTAAATCGTCTTTTTGTGGCTCCATGTGGAAGGAAATGGGAAGGTCGGCTGCAATGACCAAAAAAAAAAAAAAAAAAACAGGCATCATATTTTGAAGTGACGTTGTACGTCTGCATTGGAAATCTGTATTGTTTCAATCTGTTTGGTGGATTTTGTGGATTTTTGGGGCCAGATAGCAAAACATCGTAAAAAGTAACTGATATTTTGACTGAAGTCAAACTAAGAAAGCAAGGCTTTTCTATTCTCTCCCCAGATATTAAGTATGAATATATTAATACAGCAAAAGTGGGACTATTTTAAATTGACAAAGATAACTAATACATGAGTCAATGTATGTATTTTGAACCCTGCTATGGATTTTATTGTATAAATTATTTTCTTAATATTTCAGCTTCCTTCGTTTACCATTTTCAGTTTATAATTTCAGTGTATTTGGATGAATATAATGACTTTACAAAGACAATTCTGGAATTGGTGTATTTCTGTTTAGAATCTTTTGGGCCAAATGATTTACACTTGCTAAAAGATAACGTCTTGACACTGTTTTGCAGAAATGAGGCACTTTAGTGCTAAATAATTGTTAGTGTGATCAGGGCACGTCTCTTTGCCATTAAAACTGCAGTCACAGCATTACGAACATTTTTTTTCAATGATTGAAAAGAAAAGCAGCAAACTCCAGGTGTGAACGCTTTCATTTGTTGTATTACTTAAGATTAAGAGCATTGTCATGCATATTTCCTTTTTGATGGGTCAAAAAAAAGGGAGAACACTTTAATTTGACAAAACCTAGTTATAAGATCATGTTAATTTGTTCTGATTTTTTTCCTAATGTTTGTGTTCTTCTTGTTATCTTTCAGACCACATTAACAGAGGTGCAATTTGGACCAATGAAGTTATTTAAAGATCCACTTCAGGTACCGTAAAACATCTGTGGCAACTGATACTGATCTGCACGAACACATTAAACCAGTATTGAAGTTAAAACATCCTTTTGGAATATTTTGGCTTATTTTCAGAGGTAAATATGACTGTTAATATTTGAGAATCGCTTCTTCACAATCCTTTTTTTTTTTGTCTCAGTCAGAAGTGAGGCATCTCTGAGAAATCTGAGATCATTTCTAGGAAACTGGAGAAAATTAATTCATATGCAAATATTCAAAGACTACGACAAAAGCAAAACTATTAATGGATGTATTGTGCACAGTCCTGTTTTTAGCCGTCATGGCAACAAGGCCAAACATTTATGGCCAGGAGCATACATACAATGACGAACACACACCTTATGGAAGAACCGCAGAGAGGGTCGGCAGTTTGGCCTCTGCAGAATTTAAATTCTTTGTCATTGAATGGTTCATTGTACAGTTTGCTCCTTTGGCATGTGTTGCTGCCGTTGTTAGAGGACATGGAAGAGCCAGCTTTTTCGTCATTTTTAGGCCTTAAGAGAATATGAAAACCAGAATTTCATCCGTTTGGTGGTGGAGAGCTGGCAGATTTGTGGGTAAATCTCTCAGCTTTTATATGAAGATATTTGGACATGTATAACTTTTATTTAACTTTTAATAAAACATCAGAAGTGATAAAAGTTTTTCTGTTTTACACTGTTACAAGTAAAACATAGTTAAATACCAATGATGTGAAGGGCATTGAAGTATTAGGAAAGCAGTACAATAGCGGCTCTCTAACCTACGCAGTGTTCAGACTGCTTCATTGTCTCATGTGCTCCTGTGTGGCCACAGTAGGAAAACGAGGTAGAAAGATATCCCTTTCCTGTTTTTGTCACTCACAGCTGATCCTGTCATGCCCTCCTCTTCACTTCTCCTCCTCTTTTCTTGCCCTTTTATAAAATTGAGCCGAGTCCACTCTCTTTTTTTGTAAAACTTCATGTTTTTTTAGAAGGAGAACTATTGTTCTCTCGAAATATTACCACCTATTTTTCTTTTTAGATATATTTACCTTTTATCTTTGTCTCTTTTGTCATTTTTTTTCCCTTCTATTTGTTGCAGTGGGTTATGTTACAGACTATATTTCTGCTTGAATCATGCTGTTCCTTCAGCTCTGCTCCAAGCTGACTTTTCTAGCAACATCCCGATGTGGAATTCTGTTCTAATTCTCTGTGCATACCGAACATTGCTGCATGACTTCGAGGTTATGTATTTACAACCTGTACAATTATTTATGCTTGTATGGAGTAAATGTGGTTTGAATTAGCAACACCTCTCAGGCAGATCTCTGCCTCACTACTGCTACATTACAGTACTAAAATAAATTCACACCATTTGTCAGCTTGAATTACAAAGACAACTGGCTAAGTCATTTCCTTAAAAATAAGTTCCCACATCCTCTCAGGTGTGCAGTCTCTAAAGCAAAACAAGCTTTTCTTTTCTTTATGTTTGGTGCTGACGGCTGAAGATGACGTCTGTTTGAGAGTGACTCATGAAACTAGTGCAGCACTGTTTGGGCCAAAGTCTCCTGTCCAGTATTTCTGCAAGTAAAGGGGTTGCATGAAAGCATGCAGAGAAGCCGAACACGGTCTCAGCGGTTGCAGCACTTTTCTCCACAGCCTTGGCAAGCGGCAGAGCTGCAGCCAGCCAAGGCCACCTCGATTAATTGTGTCATAGATCATGCCAGTGGACAATAAAATCTGTGACGCACAAGAGCATTAGCTGGGCCTGATCAATCTGGGCCAGTCCACTTGAGGTTTGAGGTCACGCTGTAGGCTGATTAAGACGACAGGCGCAAACGAGCATGACTGAAACAGTGACGACAGTTCAGAGCAGCTGTTACACTGTGGTGTCAAAGTCAGTTTTACTGGAGCTCTCCTATGTTTTTAATCGCTGTGTGGTTCCAGCTGAGAATGGGGCTGCGTCATTTATAAATAACTATGCCCGTTTGTGTTTTCAAATCATTAGGCTTTTTTTAAATTTTATTTTTGACGTTCTACAACAAACCTTTACACTTCTCAGATCTGCTCAAGTCTGCGCACACGTCTCTTTCATCTGCTCTGTTTATATGACAGAAATGTTTCCATTCATTAACATCTTTGTTTTCCCCGTCTGGCATCTGGCTAAAATCTTTGCCCCCTATTTTTGTTGCACCAGTACCGTTAGGTTGGGGTTTTAAGGAGCTGTAAGCAGCGGGAGAATGTGTACACAGAGGATGATGGGAAATGAAGGCAGGTTTACTTGGCCACAGTTCCGCCTACAACTTCGAGGCTAACTTATGATGAACTCCTGCCGCTCTGCAGAAACTATGTCCTAGAAAACAACACAGGTTTTTGATTTTGCCTAAAAAAGCATAATCATAATCAAAAAACCACTGGGAACACTGTTTCAATAGATGAAAAGATGATTGGAGTGGGACTTTAAGCTCATACAATTTATAGATATTTAGTTTAGTCCAGTCAAAGTATTTTTACTTTTGGCTGTTTTTATTGAAGTAGTATATTGGGTTTACAAAACAATGGCTATCTCAAAGTTATTAAACTGTTGGACATGTGTTAAGCTATCTCCTCTCCTTGCAGGTACTTTTAGTTTTTGCCAAAGAGGATAGTCAGAGTAATGGCTTCTGCCGCGCGTGTGAGAAGGCCAACTACAGGTGCAAGATGGCACGAACACCCGAGTCAGCTCTCGAATACTTCTCAGAGAAGCATCACGACCTTGTCATCATTGACCACAGACATTCCAGACACTTTGACGCTGAAGCACTGTGCCGGTAGGAAACCTTAATCAACATTCATGTGCTTTATGTCTTCTGGTTATGTTTCTGACATTAACTGGTGTAGTGTTTAAAACATGTTCTCTTTAAGTTTTACAGTATGTGTAGACAATATTTTGCCAATTCTTACATTAAGGTTTCCATTAAGTTGTAGTTATTAATGCTTTGCATGTTGTACACTAAAAATATGTAAAACATTGTGTTATTTATGAAACCAAACAAACTAATAAACTCCAGTTGCTGTTGCAAAATAAAGCTTCTCACTAGTTTAGACAGGAGCACACATCAGTATCAGTTTTATTAATGTGACCTTAATAAACACAAGATTACCTCAAATTAAATAGTTATTGCCTCAAATTAATATTTTATGTGCACAAGTTAATATTTTGTGACCACAAATGAGCATTTTACTGGTATTTTGTGATCCCAAATTAGTATATTGTGCGCACTAATAATCATTTTATGCACACAAATTATTATTTTAGCATCCTCAATTCCTAATACTAATTTGTGGGCACAAAATACTAATTTGTGTAGACATAAAATGTGGGGAAAATTCTAATTTGTGCCTACGAAATACTAATTTGTGTGCATAAAGTACTGATAAAATGTTCAAATGTGGTGATAAAATACAAATGTGTGCATCCAATTTACTAATTTGGGGTCCAAAAATTATGGTAAAATTCTAATTTGTGCCTATGAAATACCAATTTGTGTATACAAAATGCTAAATTATGGCCACAAAATTATCCAAATTCATGACGACAAATGTATTTCTTTTTTATATCATGTACAGGGCTCTATGCTAAAATAATTGAAATAATGAAGTTGGATCTTTATGGACAATCTGAAAATATGAAAAGAATGTAGAAGCATTCACCTCAAACATGAAAAATTACTTTTTTTTATCATTAGGGCTAGTCCACTTAAGCTTTTAGCCATTGACTAAAAGGAAACGTGCCACATGGGACAGGCCTGTCTGAACTAAGGCCTTCAGAACCTTCTGCAAGTACAGTTAAAGACAATATAAAGGTGGCGCTGGTGCTCTGTACAAGGCAGCTTCTTCACAAAATAAATGATGTTAGATACTGCTGGTAAAGTTTCATTCAAAGTGGGTTCACGTCTGTTATTGTATTTAGAAAATACCGTTTTTATGAATGTTCCATGAATTAAGCTTGTTATACAAATATCTAATAATATATAATATATCTCCAAATCAACACTTTTTATTAAACTCCCTGCTTTGAGAACAGCTGCTTTATCCTCCATTTCTGTTCAGATCCTGTTAAAAACCCGCACGTCCTGCTTCTCCATCAGCCTAAACTAAACACTACACGGAGAAGTGCGCAGAAGCTATGGAAATGGGGTTGGGGGTGCTGTACGTGTCGCGTGCGCCTGTAAATATTGCGCAACAAGCTTCGTGTTTTTTCTCGGCCTCGCAGAAGAAGCTCTGCTGCTTGCTGCTGCTTTTCTCTCTGATCGTTGCGAGAGCCAGGCGGATGGGATGGCTTTACTCTGAACAACGGAAGCCAAAGGAAGCTGAGAGCTGGGAGAACAAAATTTCGATTATTCCCAAAAATAAATAGTCTAAAACTTCAAATTAATCGATTAAATTGATTAATCGCCCAGCCCTAATTTGACTTTATTTTGTTTCCAGTCTTCATCTAATTACCAAATTCGAGACAATTATTATTATTATCAAATGCAGCACTGCTTTCACATATTGCAGTTTATGGAGGTACACGTGTCGACATAATTATAACAGTGATGGCCGGCTTCTTCAGAGCTCCCCAGCTTCCACTGCATCTTAACTAGTGGAGTCATGTCACTGGGAAATAAATTATCCCCGGCAGTACCGCTCTCTATCTTTAGCCTGGGCTCAAACCAAACACATTTACAAACATTTATTTGCCCGGTGTGTATGTTAACCCCATTCATTTTGGCCAATCCATATGTTGAGCGTACACGCACAGACTCTGATGGGGAAACTAAAGGGCCTTTATGACCCTTGGCTCTGGGAAACCACAGGCGGATGAGTGGCCCTGTACACTGCATTCTTTCAGAGGCCGAGGCCTGCTCACAGAGCTCCACCACTGGGCTCCGGCTGCCTGGGAGAATCGGAGCGTAAAAAACTGAAAATACATTGATTTGATGCCATGGGCTTTTCCATCGGTCTGTTCACTGGCTATAAAAGGCTCCCTCTGTTTACATTTAGGTCAATGAGAGCGGTCAACTCTTCAGAAAACACTGTGATAGTCGCCGTTGTGAAAAGGTACACTCTTGCATTCTGCTTTTTCTTCCTATTTTAAGTACTGTTTTTAGTTGCTTGTGGTCGGAGTTCTGTAAAAAAAAAAAAAAAAAAAGTATCAGCTAAATTGCTGAACATCGGCCTGGAGAGTGTCATTTACAGCAGCTGTCCTCCATTCTCTAAGCAAGCATTTGTCATGAGTCGCTTTGGTGCTCTTTGCTTTTGTCTTTTTTAGGCCAGACAGAGAGGAAGCCTCTGTTATGCCTCTGATCAATGCTGGGTTTAATAGGGTAAGCCCTATAGCAACTTCAGCATCTTTTCATTGATAAGATCCCATGTAATTTCTATTGCAACCAGTTGAAAGTCTAGTAGACCCCCTTTTAAATGATTTTATTTTGGATATTCATTTATAAGTGACTGTGACAAACACGTGGATTGACATGTGCTTCTCTGGCCCATAGAGATATGTAGAAAATGCCAACATGATGGCCTGCTACAATGAGCTGCTACAGTTGGAGCATGGAGAAGTGCTGGCACAGTTCAAACTGAGGTAAAGCTCAAACTTACGAATTTTTTTCTGCTTTTCTAAGTCAATTCTATGCTTCTAATCGTGTCTGTAATTGTTCCGATTCTGTTCTGTCCACACCAGGGCTGGCAATGCCATTTTCACAGCGCTGGAACAAAGCCAAGACGCCATAGAGATCACTTCTGAAGATCAAGTCATTCAGGTGTGTTTTACATTCTCCATTTCCGTTCCCCATAGAAACTACTATTTTATCATTTAAAAAACTGTAATCTACCTGTCTAGGACTGCGGTCACATATCCCAACATGTCACCATGCAAGTTTTTCAGCAAATACAACAGGTAGCCGCGTGGCGGCATCTGTAATTGGGAGGCAGCAGTGACATTTTTTCAAGAAAAAGTAAACATTTTACAGGGATCGTATGATTTTTCTCAAAAAGTTGACATTGGTCTCTGGCCGCCCCGGCCCCTTTTTGAGGTTGCACGTTGGCAGTCCAGTGACAGGAAGAGATGACGGCATTAGGAAATTGGGCTACAGCTGGGTGGCTACAGGGCAGAACATTGGCCGGCAGCAGCTCTGACTGGACGATGTGTAAATGTCTCCAGACGGCGGCTGTCCATATCAAGTATCACTGGCTGCCGGTAGCCAGGGGTTATATAAAAAGTCGTCCATTCTGCACACCTGTCTGCCGCCAACCGTTTTTAGAAAAATCGGAAATTAAATCTAGAACAGGGATAAGCAGCTTCAGGCCTAAAGGGCTGCAGTGTCTGCATGATTTTCAGATATCCAAGCCTTACTCCTGACTGGTTACCTGGTTCAGGTATGTCCAGCCAATTAGAACATGCCAGAGAATGGTATGTTAGAAAACATGCTGGAATACGGCCCTCCAGGCCTGGAGTTACCTATCCCTGATCTAGAAAATTCTGCCGATGCCTACCCATAACACGGTGGCAATTGTATTTGTGACTGTAGCGTAATTAGAACCTATTTGATTTTTCCGTCTTGACACCATTACTAACAATGTGTGAAAACTTGAACCTGTTTGTTTTTTCTCCTTTACAGTATGTGAATCCTGCCTACGAGTCCATTATGGGCTACCAACAAAGCGAGTTAATAGGGAAAGAAATAATAGAAGTGCCTAAAAGTGAGAAGAATAAGCCTGATCTCCTTGAAACAATAAACTCCTGTATACTGAAAGGAAAGGTAAACATTTTTTCTGAAATATTACTGTCATGTTTCTTAGAACTATTGATCCAAACACTTTTTTTTAATTCAATACACAAATGTAATAACATAAGCAAAATACAGATCAGCTCTGGTATCAACACAGAGGTCGGCTCTAGCTTTTATGTTTGTCCATGCATGCGTATACATCCGTTCACATGTGCTGTCAGCCTGCACCGCTGATCCTCCATCCAGCGGCTCTATTTTATGTGCTGGAGAGCAGCAGTGGATGGATTTGCTGTAATCTTACTACACAGAGAGCGAAGGTCAGTCCCAGACAGGCTAACAGCAGGAAGGGTCTTTTTAAGCCACTAAAGCCATCTGCAGGTGGGGGGGGCGACATCAAACGAGCCCTAGGACCCTTGGAGAGCTCCCCCTGCCCATTAAAGCAAATTGCTGCTCTCTGAAATACCCACCCCACACTTATGGTACAAAAACTGCCACAACACACAGGGCACAAGTTAGATTTTAGAATTTTCATTTCATGATTAACAGTGAATGTGTGTGTTTTGTTGTCCTGCGTTGTGTTTCCCCCCCAAGGAGTGGCAGGGGATTTATTATGCCAAAAAGAAGAATGGGGACAGCGTTCAACAAAATGTGAAGATCACACCTGTAATTGGACAGGGAGGGTGAGTTAATGCGAAGACTCAAATTTTCCAATGAGCTTACCATAACCCCTTGTTCCTTTCTTCTTTTGGGTACTGAAATATTTTTGTCATTCACAGAAAAATTAGACACTATGTGTCCATCAACAGGCCTTTAAATGATAATAATAAGGTAAGTTTGTGAAACGTTTTGGCATTTAATTGTGAATATGTTCAGTTGGAAGTCAGTTTTTCTTCTTCTTCTTCTCTTCCCGCCCTCTCTGTTTGTGCAGAGCGATAAATCCAGTGAGCGCGTGCAAGCAGAGTCACAAACAGGTGAGATCAATCCAAGACTTTCATAAAAATGATCTTTTGTGGGGGAACTTTTTCTACGCCGCCCTTAATGCCAAGCTTCTTTTGACTTTGTCTGAAAATCAAAAGTGTTTTTGATTTTGTCAAACTTTCAGAAATAAAGAGACCAGATTAATAATTTTCATCTGCCTACATGCCAGGTCACAAACTATTAAATCATCTGTGATAAAAATCAGTTTGAGGAAATCCATATAAGAAGTAGTTCATGGGTTTGTCATCTAAGATACAAACATAAGGACAACACTGAAGTAAAAATAGGACAAATTCTGCTTGTGATGGAGCTGCTTTTATTGAATTTATTAGCAAAGATTCATTAGTTTAGATCATTTAAAAGTCTGGAACTGTGCCTTTCACATCCATTTTAACTGTTTCTTGCTACAATGAATCAAATGGCCTTTTTTTGCACCACAGTGAAGTTTTGCAAACAAATTCTTTGCTTTTTACATTTTCACGTTCGCTCTATCAGCAAAAAGATTAGCTAGAAGAACACAGATTTCTGTTGACTAAAATTTAAAACGTCCTTGCGACAGGATCGACTTCTGCTTCGTCTAGTTGAGAAATATCTGAAAGGAGTGGAAATCTTGGAGTTTTTTTGTTGACCTTCAAAAAGTACTCTTATTTCAGCTGAAAAGCCAGCCCACAGCTGCAGCTGATTTCAAAATGCTGCGGCTCAACTCCTGAAAAGCAAACATAATGGGAATCATATCGCTCTTGTGCTTACGTCAGTAGCTCACAGCTATTCGTTTGTGAAGCTTTTCATGCTGTTCCAGCACATTACATTTCACACCAAGTCTAATAAAACACTTTCACTTGGAGTTTTTTTTTTTTAAGCACCTCGATGGGTTTAGTCAATTCTTGTGTCATAATATAATCTTAAAAGAATTTAGTGAGCAGTTGAACTAAACAATCCCTTAGTTTTACCTTTGAGTCTAAACGAAGACATGAAATTTAACAACATGAGTAGATCATGACTGACAGACACTCAGAGCTTGGTAGAAACAAAAAAATATTGTACTCCTCAATGACGTTTCTCTAGCTTTTGATGAAATGCCAGAGTTTTAAAAATGATCTACAATAGGAGATTTTGGTCTCATAACTTTTTTTGTTTGTAAAATTTGCACATTTTGTTCAGAATTGGGGCTGTGCTGTGGTGTAGTGGTTAGCACTCTTGCCTCACAGCAAGAGTTTGAATCACGACTGTGTGGAGTTAGCATGTTCGATCTGTGCATGTGTGGGCACTCCAGCTTCTTCCCACGGTCCAGAAACATGCTTCATAGGTTAATTGGTGACTCTAAAAGGTCAAGAAAATGAATGCATGTGTTTTAGAATTGATGAATAAGGCAAGTGCAATATTACTATTGCCAATAATTTATAAAAAAGGCAAATATGGGCTAGTTTGTGTATAATCCAAATAATACAAACAAAACATCAGTAGAACATTCTACCACACTGTATGGTCACATGTGTTTCCACCCATTGGATTGTACTGATGGACTGGTAATTTTTTTGCTGCCATCGTGTGGGTGTTGTCCGTTGTAATGGGACCTGCTGAGTTTTCTTACAGTAAAATGAACCTACTGTGCCTAAATCCAAATTATATTTTCTAAGATCAATTATAATCAGTTTATTTCATTTTTTATTTCAAATGAACTTCAATTAACACCTTGCGTCAGACAGATCAATCTGGTTGGATAAAGCGAGTCAGTGATTACTCAATGTATTCTTACACCCCTAGTTTTGCCAGATTACGTTTATTTTGGAAAAAAGTCACGGACATAACTAGGCATTTGACCTTTTTTTTTTTTTCTTTACATTTACCTTTTAAATATAAATAAGGAGATTGATGGATGGATACAATTCTAGGAAATTTTCAAAAATGACCAGTCAACGTTACCCCTTAGTCCAATGTGACCAAAAGGTGTGAAAAATGTGTAATAATGAATGGATGAATGAATGAAAGATCTGTATTGTCAGCATTCAAAGAAATAAATTCTAGGAAAACACTCTGGCCCTGGTTTTCATCACTATAAAGATTGATTTGCTGCTGGTTTTGTCACATCCTGTAAATACTCAACACTGGGGATAGTTACAAAAACGAGTGCATAAAAATATAAATGCCATCAGTATTCCAAAATTAGATAATTATCAGTATTCCAGAATGCTGCCATTTTTATATTAATATGTTTTTTATATAAATATGTCGGCACATTTTGTTCCAAGCTTCTTCTAAAGTTTATTTGAGTCACTGATACTTCAAATTCAAGCACACCTAAGCAGCACTTCTGTGCTCATGTGTGTTAAGTTAAGATGTCCTCTCCTCCCCAGACATACAATCCAGTAAGCACAAAGACCGAAGGAAAGGTTCTCTGGACGTCAGATCCACAACATCTCGGGGGAGCGATGGTGAGAGTAAAGGGAGACAGATGACGGAAACTCTGGGCCTCTTGTCAGCTTAGAAGCCTTCTCTGTTGTCCGTTTGGGTTATGTGTTGATTGGATACGCGCATGCGCAAACTAGAATGTGGTTGGGAAAACTGCTGCTTGCTTTGTTCTTGAATCCTTTCCATTCAGAAGGTTTATAATACGCTTCTTTTTCCTTTTTTTAATTTTTTTTAATCCTCGCAGGGAGCTCACAAAGAAGACACTCCTCTATGGCCCGAATTCACTCCATGACTATTGAGGCTCCAATCACCAAGGTGGGTTTCATCCCTCCTGGCTTCTATCATATGATTATCACTTAGTACTGATGTTTTGAGTCTTATGACTGAGCTTTTGTGTTATAAAACTGCCAACAGTGCCATCAGCACTTCTTATACAGCTACGAGCAGTAAGCATTGAGGTCACGCACACCATTTCCACAGGAGATGGACTGATAAAATGCCACATTTTATGCACAAGACAGGAAAGCATGTTGGACCAGAATGACCTGCTCTTTCTGTGGTTGATGAAGTCTGCAAGTCAGGATACTCAGAAAAGGAGAAAGTCCCCAGGGATGGCTCATATGACACACTGCAGTTCCTCTGCTGTATCATTTGACTGTGCACCGAGTCCCTGTAGGCATCATCCTCCTGAGAATAATGCACTGATATAACTGCTGGCACTGTTTGTGAGTGTGTGTGCACAAGCAAATTAGTGAGAACTTGTGTTCTTGCAATTGTGTGTTGACCTTGCCATAGGTGTGCATTGTTACCACCATCCCTGCCTCCTCTCCATTCAGTTTTAAGCAAAAGGAACATTGGATTATTATTTGAGAATCAGATTCTATCTGACCCACTCCGATGAAAATTGTGTTTTCAACGTGTTCTTGTGGCATTTTCTCATGATGGAGGACATTTACAAAGAAAATGAATTTTGAAATTGCATTTCTGCTTTTTTCTTCATTCAAATCATTGTGAATCAGGAGTAATGCTGTTTGAAAAAGCATGTACATGTGACGTAAAAGTTCTGCTCCATTCTGATGTGCGCTGCAGACAAATAGATCCCATGTACGTCTTTGTTTTTATCGTCCGAGCTGGAACCTGGCTCAAAACTGTCCGACTTGATAGATCTGATATTGCTCCCCCATTTTTGTTGCGCCAGTAATGTTAGAATGGGGCTGTGAGGAACTGTAGGCTAGTGGGAGTGCACATAAACAGATGCATGATGGGAAAGGGACAGGTTTACTCCTAGCCGACAGTCCCACACAACTCAGAGGCAATTTTCTAATAAATTACTGATGCTCTGCTGAAACTATTTCTAGAAAGTGACACAGGTTTTCTTTATTTTGGCTATGAGGGGCATTATTAAAGGTATTTAAGTCTTTTTATAGTAAACAGTATCCATAAATGTGATCATGTATTTCCTTTTCCACACTCAAGAACAAATAATTTATGAAATATGAGTTATTTTTGTGGACTCTTTTCACACCCAGAAGTAAAACGACTTGATCTCTGACCTTTTGCTCCTTGTGGGTGACGCCCAAATCATGACGTCAACCTAGAGCCTGCCTCAGTAGTGTGTCTGTGCGTGTCCGCTAATGAAAACAAACAATTCCGAACTTTTTTAAAGATGAATATGCATGTTATGAAGCCTTACACTCTTGACAGTCTAATCTGGAATTTCTTTATACGAGGCGCAACATGTGGAAATGTACTATTAGCTCGTGCGTTATATGCTTTTACTGCGTTATTTAATACAGTTGTATGATTTACTTACAAGTCTGGCATCTTCATCAGGTTTGATTGTAGGAATGGCCCCAGCTCTGAGGATCAGTCTCCTGGACAATCCCCTTTGATACAGGCCACGGTTAACAAAACAGTCATCTGTTGGCGATGGCGGTCACAGAGAAAAAGTTGCTGGCCGGTTTGTCGCGCGCTCCTGAAGATAAACTCCAACCATTTTTGATGAGCAGGCTCTTCTTTGGGACGGCTGAACAAACATCGAAATCTCTCGCAGCCTGAAACCTCTGCTGAAAACCTGGCAAAGTTGTCATCCATTAAATACAGCCCTTTTTTCCTTCTTCAAACATGCCTGCGGTGACTGTGGCTTAAGGAGTAGTCCACAGAGATTGCATCCAAATTGCATTTGGTTTCTAAGCATGTCGCTTTGTGAACGTCGATGACCTTAACCCTCTCTGTCCGTCTTTTTTTCTACCACTGAGTTACGCACTTTCATCTGAAATGTCACTTGATGTTTTTTTTTGTTTTCAATCTTTAACTTCTTTTGACACTGCTGGATTAGGTTTACAGGTTCTCACTGTTCAATAACTGTCTTGCAAGTTACTAAAACTTAATGGAAACGACGATTTAACATCATATTAAACGCATGAAAAACACACAACAGCCATAACTTTGAAACCCAAATTTCATTACCAGCTAATATAAAACATTGTTTTAATATGCATTTGCTGCAGGGATTCTTGTATGCCGGTTTAACTGAACAAATTATGCAGCTTTCCCAGGGGTGCTCAGCTTTATTTGTGACCTTTTTGTCCCTAATTTTGCTTAAATGCTTAAGATTACAGAGGACAGGTTTTTTTTCCTTTTTTGGCCTGGGTCCAGAGGCTTTGGATCACCTAGAAACGGGCATTGGCTTCATATGTACATTTGATAGCAATTTACTTCAAATTAGTAATTATCTTGGAAAATGATGGTCTTTAATGTGTTTATTTTTTCTTAGTTCTTTATTTAATCTTAATTATACTTTCTGTTCTTTCATTTGCAGGTAATAAACATCATTAATGCGGCGCAGGAAAGCAGTCCAATGCCTGTGGCAGAGGCCTTGGATAGAGTCCTGGAGATCCTGAGGACAACAGAGCTCTACTCCCCTCAGCTAGGCACCAAGGATGAAGATCCCCACACAAATGACCTTGTAGGGGGGCTGATGACGGTAAGCAGCCTATTTTGTAGAGATGTAAAACGTTCCTCAAAACAGCTGAGAACACCCAGACAGCTTCCTTCAATCATAATCAAGCTGGCGGTAATGTAAGCAAGGTGAAGACACACAAAGTTGTGAAAGCCTGTGATCTATCTGGAAATATCAGCCAGGGGTCAGAGGCGTGCGGATTTGTCGGGATTCTTGTTCATATTAGGGGGGAGAGGGAACTGAAGAGACAACGACAGTTTAACAAGACAGTGTTGGTAAAAAACAAAAGTAGAAAGGAGTGCCAAGTTGGCAGTCTTGGCAGCAAACCCAGAGGAAGTGTTAGATTGTCCTTTGTGCTTCTGTAAGCTGGAGAGGAAAGCCCACCCTTTCTTCCCTCGCCCCGCCACCCCCTCCCTCCCTCTCTGCACACGCTTCCAACACAGTCACACTCGCAAGAACGTTTTCCTCTTGACTTCACAGGTCTGGAAACATCCTGTTCTTTGGATCAGATGAATAAGCATGGTCTGACAGAAACGTGTATGCTGTGGAAGCACAAAGGCCCGCGCAGAGATGTTAGGCCAACACCGCAGACGTTTGCTTTGCACAAGATATAAAAACAACAAAGCCGCCAGTAGTTTATCCAGGGTCATTTATGTACCGTCCTGTTCATGGAGCTCCTGACTGAAGTTGTGTTTTACCAACACCGGATTTCAGTTTGTCGTGGAGACCAGTTGCTGGGTTTGAAGTCAGAAGACACAGCAAACACTAAAAAGAAGAGCTGTTATCTTTATAAAGTGAAATTCTTAAAATAGCTGCTGTGTACAGAGGCAGCGCCACCATGAGACAATGCACGGGTCAAAGATGAGCCAGTCTCCTCTTCCTTTTTCACTTGTGAAGTAAACATTTCTTTCTGTGACACACTCCCAACCTCCCAGTTTAAACAAAAAAAAATGTTGTTGGCGCAAATCTGCTTTAGAATTGATTGATTTCCTTTTATTTTCAAACACAAAATAAAATGGTTAAACAAACATGATAAACAGAAAGTGATAAAGTGCTTAAAAAAAGGAGTGAGTAGAAGAGAAAATCTTTGTATGCATGCATTCTTACATATTTTTTTATTATCTTACATATAATATGTATTTACGTAAAGACACAAGAATTAAAGAAAAAACAAAAGAAAACATTAAGGTACCAAAGCATCATGAAGATTATCCATGCATTGTACAATTAGGGTTCTCATTTTCAGATGCATGTTTCCAAATTTTAAGTTTGTATCT
Source organism: Oryzias celebensis (assembly GCA_014656515.1). NCBI lineage: Eukaryota > Metazoa > Chordata > Actinopteri > Beloniformes > Adrianichthyidae > Oryzias > Oryzias celebensis. The sequence continues at coordinate 22,363,314 of BNCR01000003.1, read as the reverse complement.
TTTATTTTTTTTATTGTTTGACATTTTTACTAACTTGATGCGTTTTTCCTTGTTATTCCACAACTTCACCTCACATACAGAAATGCACATCTTTTTTTGGGGGGTTGTTTGTCATTTTCAGTAGTTTTTTTATGAGTTATTTGCATTTTTCATATTCTAATATATTTGTAACCTTTATTAATTTTGATTTATAGAATAAAATGCTGATTTATGACATGGATATAATATTTTTATAACATTTTATAATATTTTTGTTTCAAAATATATTTACCACATAGTACGTAAAGTGACAATATCATCGTGTGGGTGTTTAGCATGGATCACTATGTTACCAGATATGCTTTAATGAATAAGTCTTAGTTAAACTTAACGTGGTTAAACTTCCGGGGAGAATGAATGTTTTTTTTTCTTTTTTTTTTGTATTTCATAGTAAACCAACCATGAGCTGTTAAAATATTTTTCCTTCAAACCAATTTCTTAATGGGTCGTCTGATTAGACCCAGCTGGTATGACTCAGTCCTAAGAGAGCTGGGTCATTATACTGGGGTGGTTTTTTTCCCCCCACTGATGAGCCCCATTTGCAATCACAGCTTGCAGCTATGCCTAGAGGAAGACAAACATCATTTTCAAACAATTTACTGTACATTAGCTAAGATGGGACCATAAATCACCACGGTGTCATTTCTGACACAACCTTTACATTTCATGCATCTGATAATTATTATTTGGCCTCAGTATTGGTTTTGTTAACATGCCAAATTCAGCAGTGGGGAAATAATTTTTGGTGTCAACAAATGGAAGCCTCCAGAAAATGTCCGAACTGCAGATGGAAGAATATTTTTTTAGATTTGTACACGTTGATTAAAAAAAGAAATTAATAAAAAAGGCGGATTAGTAAAACAGCTATGTTGTTAACATGGCTTCTTTTGATTTGATTAAATCTTTTCAAATGTAAACAGAGACAGATCTGGAGCAATAAGATCTCTCGTTGATAGAAACACGCTGTCCTTTGCTGGGAAAATTTGGTCAAAACAAATGTCTGGAGCTGTAGCTCGTATTTTAATTATATTAAACCCGGCTCATGGCCAAGGCTGATCCGCCTTTTATTTAAATAGAGGCATGTCTTGTTTCACTCTGCTCAGAGAACTTCATTAAATCAGAGATAACACAAAATGTCTCTACCAGATCTGTGCTTCTGGACAAACTTTCTTAAAGTCTCTTGCAGTTGGAAAAAATAAATGAGGAAAAGCTTGATCAGAAAGGTTTTTTTTTTTTTGTTTTTGTCATCTCCTAAATCTTTCTTTTGGTTTTTCCTCTTTTTACAGGATGGTTTACGCAGACTGTCAGGAAATGAGTACATCCTCTCCACAAAGCGTGAGTTTATTTAGATCAGTCACTGAAGACAAAAAAATAATCCATATGTCGTTTCTGTCTTTTTCATGTGAAAATGTCAAACAGGGAATTTCCCTTTTTATCTGAAATATTTTTTTTCCTCTTGCTCATAGAACCTCACCACCTCCCCAGTCACCTGACAACCCCTCTGTCATTAAATGACATCCCGCCTCGCATCGCACAGACCATGGAGAACGAAGACTCTTGGGATTTTGATGTCTTTACCTTAGAGGCCGCAACCATGAAACGGTGAGGAAAAAACCCGCCGAAAGGCTCTCTGAAGCTGTTTCAGTGTGCAAGGATAGGTTGGGATGATTCTTTTTTTTTCTCTCATACTGAATCCTCCTACAGGCCTCTGACCTACTTAGGCCTGACGATTTTCTCTCGTTTTGGAGTCTGTGAGTTCCTAAACTGCCCTGAAGCCACTTTGCGCTCCTGGTTACAAGTGATTGAAGCTAACTACCACTCCAGTAACTCGTACCACAACTCCAGCCATGCGGCTGATGTGTTGCATGCAACTGCCTATTTTCTCTGCAAGGAAAGAGTCAAGGTAAAATGACAAACAATAATGCCGGTGCATGGCAACTGCCTTTTGAGTGCTTACGTTGTCTTTACTTGACAAATTTAATTGCAGTACTAATTTAAGCAAACCTACCCGAATTGTTTTATAACAATAATTTAGTGATGTTAGGTTTTCCATTTTCCAACTTTGCATGGATTATTTTTTCGTTTTGAGTGACAAGTTGTCCTATTTCAGCTTGCGTGAACATATGGAGGCACAGTTTTTCCCCAAGTGTGTCAGTGTTTCAGTAGCTTAAGTTCATTATCAAACTATCTATTTTTGAACTGCGCAGAGTGAGCACTTCATGGCTTAGCAGCTGACTGTGAGGTTACATTACTCAAGGTTAACGAATTCCAAGAAATCTATAAATACTTTGGAATGTTTTAAAAAATATATCTTTATAGAATTTTAAAAGTTTTTAAAAGTTTTTCTAAGTGGTGTGATGCATACTTAATTTCTACCCGTTTTCTGTTCTTGAATTAAATGGCAAATGTAATTTTATTGCTCCTGACAGCAAAGTTTGGATCCCATTGATGAAGTGGCTGCCTTGATTGCTGCCACCGTTCACGATGTTGACCATCCAGGCCGCACCAACAGCTTCCTCTGTAACGCAGGAAGCGAGCTGGCCATCCTCTACAATGACACGGCTGTTCTAGAGAGCCACCACGCTGCACTGGCCTTCCAGATCACCACAAGAGATGACAAGTGTAACATCTTTAAAAACATAGAAAGGTAAGACTTTCCTGGTGCTCAGAAAAACATCAAGAAGAAAATTATTTTCTTCTTGTAATATTTATACAAAAAAAGGGCAATTTTTATTCTTGTTTTGTTTTTTAATCAGATTCCATTTCTGTCATGTTTTTTAGTCTAAACAATTTTGTTATGTAGACACCTTGCATAGTTCAGGGAACAACTGCGTTGTTTTCACTTTTCTAATGCTTAAAACCAATCTAAATGCTATATACTATGACCCAAGAAAAGCCTAAAATGTCCTGTAAATCTTTCAATTGTATGTTTTTATTTAACCGTGTAAAACTGATAGGTAAATTAGTAATAATTTTACTTCAGAGTTTGTGGTTTTTTTGTATTATTTTAGTCACATACTGTGGAAACATGTATTTGTTTCATACCTTTTCAGAGCTCATTGTTTTGCTGTTTTCCTTATTCTAGGAATTAAATCAAAACGGATCAAATAACAGGAAATCTTCAGATGAATTTAACAGACCAACATTTGCTATTGTTGCCATCTTTATCAATATAAGCTAAATTACCAAAAGCAAATGTTGAAAAGTTGTAAATTGTTAGACTTCTATTGTATTGTACTGTACTGTACTGTTCTGTCTGTCTGTCTGTCTGTCTGTCTGTCTGTCTGTCGTTTTATATTTGCAAGACTTAAAGATTTGTGAGGTAAAAACATTTTTGACCAATTTCACCAAACCGAGCTTTTGCAAAGTTTCATACAGAAGAGGACAAAAGAAGGACTCCAAAAAAATATAGAGTAAACCAGATCACAGACCTGTAATTCTCATATTTACAAAAACATTAAATAATCTATGAAGACCAGCTCTGAAACCAACTTTGTTTGTTTGTTTTTGCTGTCAGAAACGAGATAGTATTTGCACGGTGCACCTTGTTTTGTCTGACTTTACTCTCCAAGTGTTGACCTTTTAGGAAACTGATGCTTGAAATAAAACACTATTATACAGAATGTACACATGCATTAAAATCAAGAGTTGATTGTTTTCAACATACATTTTTTATTCAAATGTTTTTTTTTATATATTTTATACCCTCATCTCTTTAGTATTGCATATGACAGTGTGCATTTTTCTCAATTTAAGAAAAACATTGTGTGTGTGGTGTGTTAACGGTGGCAGGATGGTGATTTCAGTCCCAAAACAGAATAGCTCACATGTGCTGGTCCCCTCAGAGGGGGACAGGGAACAAAGCAGCCATTCATGGCTGCTGTCACTGCCGTCAGAAGAAGACTGTTCACATGGGTTTCCACACTATTTACCACACTGTCACTCCCTCCCACTCTCTTCTATTGCACTCCTCTTGCTGCCATTCCCTGGCCCATCTGACTTATGTCCATATCTCCCTCCCCCTTTTTCTCTCTCTAGGAACGAATACCGAACACTGCGACAGGCCATCATAGACATGGTGCTCGCCACTGAGATGACCAAACACTTTGAGCATGTCAACAAATTTGTGAACAGCATCAACAAGCCGCTGGCTGCTCTGGAGGAGAACGGGGTGAGGGGGACAAAAGAAATCACTCCCTCCAAATGCAGACATGTTTTACACCTAGTCTAAAACATAGTGTCAATGATAGATCTTTGAATTTAGTGGGAAAACATGTAACCCTAACCCATGTTTCACATTAATTGCAGAAAAGAAATCATTATGTGCAGGCAAATGTAACTTCAGATTAAGACGGGCATGTTCAAAGTGCGACTCACAAATGTGGCCTGCCTTCTTAATTTCAACCAGCCAACAGGTTCCTGTCATAAAATCATTTGAAGCCCAAAATTGTTTCCCGTGGTCTTTTAATTATAATTGCCATTTTTAGCCCCGAATGAAAAAGCCTGTGTCGTTTTTTAAGGCATGTTTCCTGCACATCGACAGTAACAAATTAGCGTTTCACCTCTGGATAGTTAGCAGGACGATTGGTGCGGAAGTCAGAATCCTAGCATTCCTGTATTTACACTTTTTCTCTCTAGCTTACAGCTCCTCACAACCTCAAGCGAACATTGGCGTAGCAAAAAAAAAAAATTTTACAGCATGCAATATCGAAGCTATCCAGATGTATAGTTTAGAGCTGCTCAGATGAGGGAAATGAAGATGATAATGTATCTATTTATCTGCAAGTGGATGATTTAGAAATGGAGCAGAGACGAGAGACTTTGGCCCGCCCGTGGCAGTGTAGGTGTCTCAAACCTTAGATCTTTCATCTGCTCATGATCAAACACAATTTGAATAAAGAAATGCTCTGAAAAACAGTTTTATTCTTAAATTATTTTATATAGGTCCCACATCGTGAGAAAAATGCTAAAGTAATATGTTAAAAACACAGAAACACAACTTTTCTTGGAGTGGGTCTTTTTACCTGTACAAATGGGGCTTTAAAAGTGCTGACTGTTGGTCCTTACAAAATTTTTGACAATTTAAAATAAACGTGTTTAATTCCTGAAAATAGAGTCTAAAAACATCTCTGTGTTGCCCCCTAGAGGTTGAAATGGGGTAGTACAGTTGAATTTTGTGATTGGTCAACTGGTGTAAGTACCACATCATTTCAGAAATTCATGTCATGTTCTGCGGCTCCGGTTTCTCAGTCTGCCTTAGTCCCGCCCCTTTTTTTTTTTTTTGCATTTTTCAAATCTGGGCTGAGTCAGCCTCCAACAGTCCTGTACTGTCAACCCTTAATATGCAATCCCCATCACTTTCTAATTGTCTATTGTTTTCCTGGTCTTCAAATATGAAATTCACTGTGATTTTCGTACAAATATGTTCAGGTGTTTCTGTTTTGTGAGAAGAATGTAAAATGTCCCATTGCAATTCAGTTTTCATGAAATAGTTCATTTGCATTTGATGGTATCACAGGAGTTCAAAGAATGCCGGCTGAGTGGTTGGCCCTCACACATTTTCCCCTCACCAAATCTGGCCCTCTTTGCAAAAAATGTGGACACTCCTGGACTAAGAGATGTTAACATCCCAGCTTTCACATAACTTGCTATGTGGTTCAAGTAACGTTGAGGAAAGAGAATTTTACAACCTAGTAACATCTTTCACAACTTTGTGTGGAATTCTAAAAACAGACTTTTAAAAGCTGCAGTGACTTTTAAAGGGGGCGGTGTGAGTTCAGCTAGGTTATTTTAGGTACTCCACAGGATTTTGTTTATTGTTTAAATTAGATTATATGCTTGGAAATCTTTGTGGATATATCATAAACCTTTTATAAGAGTATAAATATGAGTATAAGTCTAAATTCATGAAGTGTCTTGTTTTTTAAGTAGTTTTGAAGGTAATTTAGCTTTATTGTGTTTGATAGGAATTGCTTGCAGTAAATTTTTGAAATTTTCTTTATACTAATGCTTTCTTTCTTTTTTTTGGTTTCAGGGCAGCAATGATGAAGAATCTGTCAAAAGTATTCTGACATCCCCTGAGAATCGGATCCTCGTCAAGCGGATGCTGATTAAATGTGCCGATATCTCTAATCCATGCAGGCCTCAGGAGCTCTGTATAGAATGGGCTGGACGCATCTCAGAGGAGTATTTTGCACAGGTGAAATGAAATTGGACTGCGTTGCACTGCTTTGTAAGTTAACAGTTTATTGGTAACTCATGCTAAATTCATATACTCTTGTCCTTGGTGCAGACGGATGAGGAGAAGAGGCAAGGTCTGCCAGTGGTTATGCCTGTGTTTGACAGGAACACATGTAGCATCCCAAAGTCCCAGATTTCTTTTATAGACTACTTCATTACGGACATGTTTGATGCATGGGATGGTAAGATGGCAAAACACCAACACTTTGAAGACTGTACAAATATGTTTTTAGTTAAATGTATTTAATAGATAAACATATGCAAAATATCTACATTGAATTTAATAAAGCTTGCAATTTATTTACATAAAATATCTGAAAAATAAGTTTAAATAATTTTTTTATCTGTTTTTTCCCCAAAACAACTGAATTTAGTCATGAAACATTGCATATGTTGAACCTCTTAAAAAAAATACACCATTATAAAACCATCAAAAACACTTAAATTAACCTTGTATTTAAATTATTTATTTATTTATTTGGCTTGCTCCAATTTCTCATATTCATTTAGATCAAGATGTTTCACACTTTCCTACTTCAAACCTGAGCATATTTTTGTTCTCGTTCCAGCTTTTGCAGACCTCCCAAATCTTATGCAGCATTTGGACAATAACTTCAAGTACTGGAAAGGTCTTGATGAGCGGAAGCTGCACAGTCTGAGACCACCACCGGAGTAAGGGGCTGCAGTGTTCGGCCCCCAAAACTCTGCTGTTCGAGGCGGATCTCCTATCTCCAGCTGGGGCAATACTTTTGCTGCCAGCCCAGCCAGCCACAGGGCCTCCTCGCCTTCAATCCTCCTGCCTCTGTAGCATGCAAAGCGTCCGCACATCCATCCGTACAGAAACCACAGAGGGACTTCCTGATGCAGCACTAAAGCTGCTGGCTTTACAAGCCCGCCAGATGAGAACTGTGACAAACAGACACAGATGTCTAGAATCCTCATGAACTCTTCATGCCTCTTGGGCATTCGCAGTGTAGCTGGTCAAGTGACATGACTGAAAAAGAAAAAAAAAAGGTCTTCACAGGTGTCTTGGCAAAGCATCTATCCTCTGATTATCACATAGGCACTCCTGTCTACCTTTGAAGTTGCTGTTAGAGTAAAAACTGCTTGTTTACAGAAGGTGCAGCTGAGTGCGTATTCTGCATATGAAGGTGTCCGGTCCACGCCAGGCCATGTAATCACTTTTGACCTCCACCAATCTGCTCCCAGCAAGGCAGGACTACTCCTTTGCAACGCCATGAAAGAACACTCCACTGCTTTCCTTTTGTTTGTTTCTTTGTTTTCCGGCAATATCTTCATGTGTCCTTCAGAAACACATCCAAGCTGACGCATAGCTTTCACAGTCGACGTGAGAGGAGATGCTTCCTTAATGGGTTGGGTGGGGAGGGACTTTTGTTCTAGTCCACTGCTAAGAGACAAAAACCTCAAAACCTTTATTATAGGTATCTAATTACATTCAAATTGCTAAATTTAATTAATTTTTCTTAGATATTGAATATTTTCTATGTCAAAATCCAGAGATTAATTAGTTGATTTAAAAGAAGAAAAGTGGAAAAAAAAATAAAAAAGCCAAAGCTGATGAACAAGAATACAACTATAACTCAAAAATCAAAGTTATTCCTCATATAGAGCATTACCTTATAAAACATTTTTATTTTCTTATTAAGATTACAGTACCAGTTTAAATGAAAACTTTTGTATTGCACTGTAAACAATAATGAAATGTCTGCGTCTCAGTGATTTGTCCAGGGAGGGGATGTTGCATTGGAGAATAAGCTGTTATTGTTGATCTTCAGGAGATTGTGTGCATGTGCGAATGTGTGGGAGTGTTTTGGTTGCTGGTGAGAGTGTGTGGGTGTACTCATTGTTGCAACAATCCCTTGCTCTTGGTTTAATGCTGTAATTCGCTTGACATTTGACAACAGCAGAAATATGTGAAAACATTTTGGACTTGAAAAATTTTTTCTCCTTGAAATTTTTGTATCTGGTTTATCCTACTGAAAAGACTGCCTTATTTTATACAATATTTATACAGTACATCCCACTGTGCAACTGCAGCAGACATCTGGAGTTTTTATTATAACATAGTTCGAAGGTTATGTTCAATTAAATCTCAATATTTTTATAGACAATGAATTTTACACTGGATTTGCATCAGATAATATCAATCATTATAGCTTTCAGAATTCCTGTGAATAAGAAAGTCACACAGTGTGTATATGAAAAGTTAATGGGAAAGCTAGATGTGGATTGCAGAGTTGTCTATCACTGTCTTTAAGCAGTCTCCTAGAGGCCAGCTTACATTGATTTTTGATCAAACATTCTCTATTGTCCACTTGTAAAACATCTTTATGCAAAGATCCAGGAAAAAAGCTTTTTTTTCTCTCCTCAAGGCTGTATTCAGATTAGAATACTAATATATGTTAAAGATTGTTGCTTATTAAGAATATTTCCTCTTTAAACAGTATATAAATGCCATAACAGCTAAGCAAGTGATGGTTAATAAGCTGCATTGACCATGATTATCTTTATTTCTCTCTTTCTGAAAGAACTGTACACTCAGTCTGGGGTATTTGTTTGTTCCTTCTGATTCACACTTTGGTCTGAAGGCACGGAAAAAAAATAGAAACTATTCAATGAAAAATAAAATCTCAACTTTATACATGGTGTCTTTCATGCAACAGTTCATTGACTGCTCTTTTGCTTTTATGTATATGTTCTTATTAACTCTTTTTTGCTACTTTGTAAAAACAAACTGCTTTATAAAGGTAAATTGTAGTTTTCAACCTGAAAAGTTCAAATTGATCTGAACCAGTGTGTGACTATTTGTAAGAGCTGAAAGCAGCAGTTTTGTTTAGCACAGGAGTCTGCAACCTTTAATGGTAAAAGAACCGTTGACCCGTTTCTCACTGATCTAGTTGGAGAAGCAAAGTCTTATTTTATCATTTAGGAAAATTTGATACTGTTTTGCATTCATTACATTCTTACTTTTATCAATAAATATACATTTACATATAAATGTAACTACCTTTGCACAGCTACTAAACTTTGTTGTGCAGCGTAAGAAAATATGTGCTTTAAGCTCACCAAGTAAAGAGTAAACAAAAAAGTTCAGATTTTTTAAAAAGAGGAAGTGTAAAGCAAAAAAGAAGTATTGATGTCACCACGGATGAAAAAAATATTCAAGTTGCACTTTTTAATTTATAAACTCAACTAATCTATTATGAATCAATGGTAATTTAGTAATATTACTTTTAAAAGTTACTGTTATTTTATTTTTATTCTACCAGAGAGACACTATGGTTGGGTAAAAGAGTCACATGTGGCTCCGGATCCTCTGAGTTTAGCACCTCCACATTCCTCTAGTAAAGAAATATGTTCCTCTCACCCTCCGCGGGTGAGAGGGGCAACCCAAGCTCGGGTCCTCTACCAGAGGCCTGGGAGCTTGAGGGTCCTGCACAGTATCTTAGCTGTTCCTCGCACTGTGCTTTTCTGGACTGAGATGTCTGAGGTCTTTCCAGGGATCTGCTGTAGCCACTCATTCAGTTTGAGGGTTACAACCCAGAGGGCTCCAATTACCACGGGCACCATTGCCATCTTCACCTTCCATGCTTTCTCCAGTTCTTTTCTGACTCCCCGGTATTTCGCCAGTTTCTCATGTTCCTTCTTTTTGATGTTACCATGGCTTGGTACTGCTACATCCACCGCAACAGCTTTCCTCTGTTCTTTAACCACCACTACAATGTCTGGTTGGTTCGCCATTACCATCCTGTCCATCTGTATCTGGAAGTCCCACCGGATCTTTGCTCTCTCATTCTCTACCACTTTTGGAGGTGGTTCCCATTTTGACTTTGGGTTTCCAGTCCATTTTCTGCACAGATGTTCCTGTATAGTATTCCAGCCACTTGGTTGTGGTGCTCCATGTATGCTTTCCCAGCCAGCATCTTACACCCTGCAGTTATGTCCTGGATTGTTTCAGGCGCCTCTTTGCACATCCTACACCTTGGGTCTTGTCTGGTGTGGTAGATCTGAGACTATTGCTCTGGTGCTCAGGGCTTGTTCTTGAGCTGCCAGGATGAGCGCTTCTGTGCTGTCTTGTAGGCCAGCCCTTTCTAGCATTGGTAGGACTTCTTCATATCAACCACTTCAGTTATGGTTTGGTGATACATCCCATGCAGGGGCTTGTCCTCCCAGGAGGATCTGTCCTCCAGCACTCCATCCTCTGCTGTCCATTTCTTGAGACACTCACTGTATAACCTGGTGGTGTGGAACAAGGAGTCAATGTCGCGCTCACTCTTGGCGTATAGCTAGATGTCATCCATGTAGAGGAGGTGACTGATGGTTGCCCTGTACCTGAGTCGGTATCCATAGCCAGTCTTGTTGATTATTTGGCTGAGGGGGTTCAGACCTATGCAGAACAGCAGTGGGGACAGAGCGTCTCCTTGGTATATGCCACATTTAATGGATACTTGTGCAAGTGGTTTGCCGTTGGTTTCAAGGGTGGTTTTCCGCAGTTTTTCCACAGCTTTAAATAAATTACCCCAAAGTATCATCACCATTATTCACACCGTCTCCATGGAAATAATATACTAGTGTATGTATCTGATTGAGTTTCCTATAAAGGCTCTTAGAGTCCTGTTGATGTTGTACAGCTTCAGGCATTCAGTGATCCACGTGTGTGCCATTGAGTCGTAGGCTTTCTTGTAATCAATCCAGACTGTGCACTGGTTGGTGTGTCGTGACCTGCAGTCTAGAGCAACTGTTCTGTCAACCAGTAGTTGGTGTTAGGCTCCTCTGGAATCTCTACCAATGCCCTTCTGTACTTTGCTCATTAATTGATCCATGTGCCAATGCATTTTGGTTGCAACGATGCCTGACATGAGCTTCCATATTGTGGTGGGACAGATTATTGGCCGATAGTTGGATGGGACTGCACCCTGTGAAGGATACTTCTGGATCAGGATCGTTTGCCCTTGCATTAGCCATTCAGGGTGAGTCCCATCTCTTAGCAGCTGGTTCATTTGTGCTGCCAGGCGCTCATGCAGTGCAGTGAGTTTCTTAAGTCAGTACACATGTCAGGGCCCGGTGCTTTCCAGTTTTTCATACCTGAAGCCTTTTCTTGGATGTCTACCTCTGTGATGGTAACTGGATTCTGTTCAGGGAGGTTGCTCTGCTCTTTTCACAGAGTGACCAGCCATTGAGCTTTGCTGTTATGTGCTGTCTCTTTCTCCCATATACTTTTCCAGTGCTGTACAGTTTCCAGCCATGGTGGGTCTGCTCTGCTGTTTTGTCCCTGCCACTAAGCATACGTTTTCACAGGTTGTGTACAGCCTGTTTATCCGTCTGGCTTAATATTCTCTTGTATACCTAGGCGGCTGCTCAAGGCCATGAGCCTTTGTTGTCATTTCCAGTGCTTCAGGTATGGGCATCTGGCTGTATTTCTTAGGCACTTGCTTTTTCATTGGACCTTTTTGAGCCTCGGTCATTTGACTCACTTCCCTCCGAGCTGTCTTGATCTTGGCCTTCAACTGTTACTTCAATGGTGAGTATTGTTTTCTCCCATGGTTGCTCTTATAGCCAAGCATCTCAAAGATCACTGCTGCTGAAATGTTAAACAGTTCATTGGTTTCTGTGATTGTTGTGGTAGGAACTGCCCTCAATGAGTCATTCACAGTTTCCAAGAGACTTTCAGGTAGTACTTCACTCAACCTTTGTAGTTGGTGTTGGCGATGCCTGGTGTTCATTCTAGACATGATCTTGTCTTTCAGGTCAGTCGCTGCCTCACTCAACGTAACAGGGATTATTGGGTATTCCCAAGTTCTGGTTGAGAGTGTGGTATTGCCTCTTCTCTGACCTGATGTCCTGTGATGTTACAATTGTGTTGTACTTTGTCAATCTCAAGTAGTGATAGCAGTTGCCCTTTGTGTGTGTTAGAACATTGAGCTACTAGTTGTTTGGCAGCTAGCCTTGATTGTGGGTTTTGAAGCATCCATTTAGTCTACATTCTCTGGATGTAACCTCTCTAAGTAGGAATACTTGAGTAGTAGCATTCCAACTGAACCTTGTTCTCACATGAACTCCATTTCCATCTTGTTCCAATAGCCCACTTTCCATCAAGGTGCTCTGGTTCCACAGCACCTGACGCAGACCTTGTGTGGCCAGGCAACGTCTGTGCCGGCATAACACGTTCATTGTCTTTTATATGTTCTCAGGTAGGCAGTAGCGTTAAGGGTCTTGCCCAAGGACTCTCACTGGATCATGTTTATTACCTCTCAATTGTTATGCTAATTGTCCCATCAATTGCTCATTATATTCTAATGAGCTCAGAAAGGAACTAATCTAAACTAATCAAATTAAAAACATAAATTAGCAGTTTTCTGTGTGTAATTAACGGTATACTGCTTCCATAATCACTTTTCTGCTCACATTTTTAAATAAAAAATGTGTAAAAGTTAAGCTATAATCTTCTTTTAAGATTGAAAATGTGCACAAAAGAGCTCTTTCAATTAGAACTATAGCAATGTCAGGTTGTAAAAAGTGCACGATTAAACTTACAATCGGCCAAAACTTGTGTGCAGATCCTTCCAGATGAGTTACGTAACACAAAACTTCTCAGCTTCCGCCATATCCACGTTTGCGACAGGTCGTAAGAGAGGAACTGCCCGGGCAGCGGACCGATGGCTGCTGTCGTCCAAAGTTAACGCACCGTTAGCATTCTTCCATTGTTCATTTGGCGAAATAGTGATATGTCTTCGGGAATGACTGGACAAACACCGTGGGTATTTTTTTATTGTTTTGTTTGCAAAAACGATTGGATTCTAGTCACCTTTAACGAGCAAACGGTGTCGTGTTTCAAAGTTAAGCTAAGGCTAGTCGAGCTTTGGAAGTCTTTTCTGTTAGCTCGTAAGTAGTTAGCATCGTGGCCTGTCAATTGCAAACACCCTTTTTGGTATTAAAATTGCAATTTTGTCTTTTCAGAGTTTTATACCTGGCTTAAAAGTGAACCATTTATTTCAATTTTATGTTTAAAGATGGAAAGTTTTTAGATTATTGAAGGTAAAGCAGATGGCAGGATCGGAATTTGATACAATAGTTAGCCAAAACATTACCCACGTTAGCACGCTAAGGCGGTTAGCATGATCGTGTAAAACGACTTGGTAGCTACAGAAAGGCCTCTAGTCTCGGTGTTTGAACAAAAATATACGTTTTTAATTTGTGGATTTAAAAATAAGTATTATACGTGTTGCAGATAGATAATCTTTTAAATTATTAATATGTTTGAGAAATTGGATGGGATGGAAAATCATTAACATTTAATTTGTCAAGATAGTCCCCAGTATTTAATAAAACAAAAATCAGGCCACTATAGAAACAATTAGAATGTATTTAAAATTCAATTATATTATCAAAACTAATTAGACTACTTGGAGGTATTTTGTTTTAAGTATTGCTTCTAGTTGACCGCTGTTTTAATTTTCTTTTCATTTCAGTTTTTTATGCCGGTTGATCATTCTGTTATAAGACTCTGTTAAACTGTTTTTCTTTGCTTAATGAAAATGTTCTGGCATGTTTGTATGTGTACTGTGTTTGAATTTTGTACTTAAACGTGACCATTTCAGTATATTTACCTCTAATATTAAAAGTATTTAAGATTCTTAATTTATGAAAGTTTAACTAACTTTGATGAAATTGAACAAGTTTTTTCAAATCAAGATTGAAGGTTTCACTTATAACTCAAGCCATTTATTTACCAAAGATGAAACATTTTGTCAATCAACTGTACTTGGATTTTATTTCTTGATTTATTTTTTACCCTCACCATCTATAAACAGCATGTCTAAATGGAACATGTGAAGTATCGCTAACCACTGAGACACAAATATTTGGGCTTTTAAAAAATAGTAATTAACAATATAGTAGTTTGATTTCTTTCACAATCCATAAGATGTATTTAAAACAAAATTTTACCATTTATCTATTAATTTGATGTTGATATTTTTTTGTGTGTTTCAGCTGTTTAAGTAGCCGCTGGGATCGGCCAGCAAAGCCCAAACAAAATGTGGATGTACAGCAGCAGAAGAGTATTGGCAATCCAACATTGCCTAGCTCTTTATCAGGAGTTATCAGTGCTGCTGGATCAAGCACCATCTCTCAGCTACCACAGACACAAGAGTCCACACCACAGGGAGGAGTGGAGATGGCCGCCGCAATGGCTGCTAAAATAAACGCCATGTTGATGGCAAAAGGAAAGCTCTTGAAACCCCCACCATTACTGACAAAGGTCTGTGGTTTAAAATAATGTAGGAAAATAATGATATTCTCTTTTGTTATTTGAATAAATTCATGCAACTTTTTGTTTCTTTTTGTCTAGACACTGCCAAGTGTTCCTGTCCCGACCACAACAGAAGAAATGGTGGTCACAGAGGTTGATATAAATGACGTTCCCTTAAATTGCAGGGAGCTTCTTACTAAAGGCAAAACGCAAGAAGAGGTGAGCTAAAAATAAGTATTGCCATGGGAGTATTGACATAACACTTTTGAAAATGAATATGATGGTTTTTGGAAGTTCAAAAAAGAAAAGCAATCTCTGTACAGTTTTGTGTTCTTTATTTTTTTCTTACAGATCCGACAGTTTAGTGGAGCTGTAGTGTCAACTAAAGGTCATTACATGACTGAGGCTGAAAGGGTAAACATGGGCGGGTATGTCATAACACGTCTTATTGTTTTGTTCTTAAAAGTTAAAATATACCTATTTAAATCTGTAAACTATGATTTCTTTTAATATTCTTGCTAAAAAAAAAATTCAAGTGTAAGTTGTTTTTTTTTTTTAAATCTAACAGTCTTTAATTATAGCTGAGAGTTTACTTATATCAATTAAATCTGTTTAGAAATCAGATGGCAGGGTATCAAATTTTAGGAACACGTCAAACTTTTTGTCAAAAGATTTGCACATCAATTCAAAGATGTTGTAACACACAAGTAAAAAGAAGTTGAATTTCTGATCTTATTCTTAGTAAATGATTCAGAATATAATATTTTCAATAACAATTCAGAATTTCTTTCTGGATCAAAGTCACAAGATGCTTTAATAATAAAATATAACATTGTCTTTGTAGTTGCTTGTGGTTTCAACATTTGTGAGGTCTAGACAAGGTATATTTTACCATAGGTAAGAACTTTAAAGCCAGAAAATTGTAAAAGGAAAATATTTAAACCATTCAGTAGATCAGGATTTCATTAAGTAAAACATATAAATGAAATGTAAAAGTCTTTTAACCTGCAGTTCTCTGCATTTAAGTTGTCTCAGTAAAACAAGCAGTCTCTTGTCTTAAAACATTTATATAACAGGTGTTTTAATAATGTAACTATTAATATTAGTTCTTGACCTTTTCTGATTTGAATCTGAATGGATTGGTGAGTGTCAAATGTAAATATCGTCTCTAATATTCCTTCTTTGTTTTTTGGTAGACAAAGACCCTTATATTTGCATGTTCTGGGAAAAACTCAAGAGCAGGTCAATAGTAAGTTGAACCTTTGTGTTTTGAATACAACGTCTTTCTTAGAATGGCTTGACATTGTTCTCATTAAAACTTAATTCCCTTTTTTTTAAGCTATCTAAAAAGTACTTTTGATACTGTAGATAAGCTTGACTTGATACCTAACAATTGTTCAACTTACCCCAACACTAGAGGCTGTAGCTCGTATAAAAGAGATCATCGCTGAAGATGTGGCAAGAGCTTCTACAGCATCAGGAGGACAAGTTCCTGTAATCCCACCTCTCACACTGTACCCTCAGCCTCCTCGACCAGTTATTCCTCCTCCTGTGCCACGCATGCCCAACACAAACGCAGTACCAGGCCAGGGACATCGGCCTGCTGCTCCTCACACGGGGGTAAAGCGGACAGTTCAATTCTAACTCTTAAAGACCCACTCCAATTAACTTTGAGTTTTGAACATGTTCTTGTACCATTCTTTTCATGATGGACATACAAAGAAAATTAAGCTTGAAATAACATTTCTTATGAATTCAAACTGTGGTGAATCAGACATAGACATGAGTGTGTTTTAAATATGTTTACAGGTTTGCCTCATTTCATGAAAGGTGAAGATTTTAATAGTATTTTTATTGTTATTGTTTTTAGTTGAGTACAATACAGAATTTTACTAATGGAGGTAAAGAAAGTGTGGCAAATGAAGACTATGTTGCCTTCACTGATACCCACCTCCAAAATGAATCAGCAGACAGAACATCCCTGATCTCCAGTGGAGAAACATTGGATTACTGCATCTGCTTACAAACATATGCACTTCCAGCCAGATAGACTTCTGTTTTAACTTTTAATTCTAAAGCATCATCTGCAGAAGTTGATCAAGTACTAAGTTGTTTTATATATTTTTAGAGTTTTGTGCACACAAAGATTTTTGTGGGTCTGGACCAAACACTGGCTTCGTTCAACATAAAAGAGAAGGTTGAGGGTCCAGCTGGTTCGTACTTGAGTCACATCCAGACAGAAACTGGTGCTCGAGTTTTCCTCAGAGGAAAAGGATCTGGATACATAGAACAAGCTTCAAAACGGGAGTCTTTCGAGCCTCTCTACGTCTACATCAGGTAGTTATGTACCTAATCAAATGACTTAAAGTATAATTGTCTTTGCATGGAAGCCTTTCTTGCTTTCTGGGAATTCTGTCTGTAGTCTGTGCCGCTCTGCAATGACAGCATTGCTCTGTTTGTGTATGTGTGTTACAGCCATCCCAATGCAGCTGGACTGGAATCTGCAAAGAAACTCACAGAAAGTTTACTCGAAACTGTAAGTATAAATACTGTCACTATGGTGTAATTGTGAAAATGAAAACAAGAAATCTGTTTGGGAGGTATAAGAAGGTGAAACTACTAAAGCACTTAGTTTTCATTGATACCCACCTCCAAAAGCAAACGTGATAGCGTGAACCACTCGACCTCCAGTGATAGGTCCTGAGTGCTCTGCACCTACCCACAATCCTCACCCTAAAAATGATTAATTCTACTTTCGTGTTATATATCAGGCTTGGTGACATCTTGTGTTCTTTATTCCACAGGTGAGAGCTGAACATGCCAGAATAGTGTCGGCGTACGCCACCACAGGCACACCTCAGAGTGAGTACTCTGTTAAGAAACCAGAAAAAAGGGGGTGACCACATTTAAGACGTTTTTGTAATAAATATCTTCCCCAGGTGTTTTTAGTGACTCATAGATACCAAAAACACCCAGGCTATGTTCAAATTCCCTCACGACTCTTTACCCCAAAAGTCTCTTTACTATATGCGGGACTATTTAGTGCCCTGAATATTAATAAAATTATAACAAATGCTCACTATTTTTTTTCCCAAACAGTGAATCTGGGATCACCTATTTCCAAAAGTAAAAACCTAATAAATGTGAAAATTTTACAATGATTAATTATGACTGTATGTTTTTCGTATGATGATTTAAAAAGAAAAAGATTAAAGTACTTTTTTTTTTTTTTTTTTTTTTTTCCTTCAAATGCTATGCATCGTGATCTATATTTGCCAATCAAGTGAGCATACTAGATGCATACTATTTTTTTTTTTCTTTAAGAGACTTGGAAAAATTCTAGGGCCCTGGATTATGGAATTGTTGTTTCAGACCCCCTGAAAAAATGATGAATGCTCTATATAGTGTAGTAAGTATTAAGGGAATTAGGAGACAACCTCGTGCTTTGTCTTCAGAGTGCATGGTTTTAACTGGGCCTTCTATACTGTCATTTCAGCATACGCAACACATGGATATCCTCCCAATAGCAATTACCCTAACCAGACCTCCTGGTATAACTACCCGGCAAATGGTTATGCTGGCTGCTATGCAGCGTATCCAGGAGCCAGTGGTTACTGGAGTAATACAAATGGCCCCCAAGTCAATCTAACTTGTCGACAACCCCTCCATCTTCTCAGGCAATGGTTCAGTATCCAGTATGTCCTCGGAAACCACACCCCTTTCTTGTCCAGGTAAGTCAAGAGCATGAAAGCACCCATTTTATAAATAAATAATCTGATTGAAAGAGGACGTGACATCAGCCTCATAAAAATAACAATGCACACTTTCTTATGAAAACAAAACCTGGTGAACCGTGTAAATGCCAGCTTCTCAGACAAAATAAATGTTTCCCACTCAGAGGAATGTTAAGTTCATAACACACAAACACTGTCAAGTCCCACTCCAAGTATGTTTTGATCTATTGTAAAAGCATTCCCAGTAGTCCTTTATTATACTTATGCAATTTGTAGTGAAAATAATAAAGCCTGTGCCATTTTTTTTTTAATGGCAGGATTTTATCAGAAATTTGCCTCTGAGCTGTGGGCGTGACTGTTGGCACAGAATTACCCCTATGTAGATATCCCAGCATTATTTTTTTTACACTCTCACCCACTAGCTTATAGTACCTCACAAACCCAAGCAAACGATAGTGTTGCAAAAAGAAAAAAAAAACGGCGAGCAGTATCGGAGCTATCTGGCTGCACAGTTTTGATCCAGATGTCAGCTCAATCGAGGAACATGAAAGTGGAGATCTATCAATTTGTCTGCAAGTGGATGCCTCAGAATTGGAGCAGAGCAGGAAGACTTTGGCCCGCCAATCTCAGTTACTGCGTCACAAACCTCCACCACAATTTGAATAAAGAAATGCACAGTTTTAATCTTAAATTATTTCATACATGTCTTCCATCATGAGAAAAATGCTACAAGAACATGTTAAAAACACCAAAAAAATTAATTTCATTGGAGTGGGTCTTTAAGACGTTAAGCCTGCATATGGAATTTGATTATTTCCAAAAATCTTGGGGTAGCATCAGAGTGTGTGTGTTGGTTGTGCTCTACCTAAGGATCCAGGTAGCTGTGAGACTGTGGAACCTGAAGGATCTCTAACCATCCCCCTGACTCAGGAATGACCAAACAACATTTCCAAGAGGGGGCTAAGGATGAACAGGTTAGCTGGAGTTGAAGACCAATACATACGATTAACAAAGTAAACTGTTCATTTGAAGAGAACTGTGACTTTCATAGATGGTTGCTGTAATTCTGTTCTTACTGGTTGGCTTTTGCCATTCTTCAGGGAGAGGGAAGCTTCAGGGATCACTGCTATACCTGAAAAAACTGAGCTCAATTACACAACTGCTGTTCAAGAAGTTTACATTGAAAAACTATTGTAGTGTCTTGCTGTCTTTGTAAGACTAGTGAAACAGTGTCTTACAGTTTTGCTCTTGGTCATTTTGAAATAAATAACTGAGCGTTGTTCAGACAAGAGAATCTGGGTGCAGACATCAGCGTCCAGAACCGGAAGTCCTCGACCTGAACAGGAAGTCAAACTCCCATCCCCTGCCAAAAAAAAAATGTTTATCTGGTGACCCTAACAGTAGCATTTTTTCCCAGTTTTAAGCTTTATTGTTTTTATTAAACAATTCTAAGCACTTTTGGGTTCGGATTAGGTTTAGTCTTATAATTTCGGCTTCCAGTCGACGTCGTGAGGCGCCATCATGTCATGTCAGGTTCCTTTCAGTTCAGATTTTTGGAATGGCTTGATAAACCTTTGTTTCTAGTTGTTTTGCATTTACCATAACCAATTAAAACTTTGAATCTGTAGAATTGAAATAACATTTTATTTTTTATGACCAATTTTTGACCTCTCAACACCTCATAGATCCAAACCTTCAAACTTAACCTATATTAGCATCAACTTGGAAGTTATTTTCATAATTGGAAGTAAATTTAGGTGTAAAGGGCATGAGCAAAATTTTATGGTTGGGCAAAGAAATACCCCCTCAAGAAACTGACCATGAGCTTGAGTTTATCTTTATTCAAAGTAAGACATTATCTAATAAAACAAGGATATACATATTTAAAGCTTTCCCATGGTAAAAGCCCTTTTGCTACAGTGTATGGAAAGTGCCCTGTGGTTAAAGATTAATTGATAAATCAGACAAATGTGCTCTCTTTAGAAATAATTCCTGTTTTTTTTTTTTTTTTTTTTTTAGCCCAGCAGCTGCTCTCCAGAGGGTCCTGCTCACTTGGAGTCCACCCTTCCTGTGCCAAGTGAAGAGGAGAAAGTTAATGATGATAGGTGAATCTTTAGTGGCTTTTGACCTCAGTTTCTGAGTAGCATTGTTCTTAGAAACTTACAGCTGTTTTGTCAGGATTCTGATGCCCCCACCGCCTCCTTCCTTTGTGGCTCCTGTCGGAATTCCACGTAAGAGGCCTCGGGATGCTGTGCAGGAGGACACGGCTAGTTTGCCCACCAGCACCGCATCACTGGGTATGTGGTTCTCTGTTTTCTACATATTCTGAGACCCCTGAGCTGTCGAGACGTTGCTTCTGTGGAGTTGTCTGTAGCATAAGTAGCATCTCTCCCCATGGAGGAATGGGGGAGTGGAGACCTGTGTGAACGTCTCTGATGGCTGAACTCACTAACATGCTCTTCTTGTATATGTTTCTTTGTCTTTCCCTTATTTTCTCTCTCAACATGTGCCGTGGACGTGCCTGTATTGGATGTGTGCTCTGCTGCCGTTTCATTTGATATCTTCTCCTCCCTCCCCCTGGCTCTGGATCAAATCACTGCTTTTGCGGGGGCTCCGCAATGGGTTTCTTCTTTGTTTCTCTCTCTTGTCTCCTCCCCCTCCCTCTTTCTCTCTCTCCCTTTTTTGACCCCTCCCCACACACACACAGGTGATCAAGAAGAGGTGTGCGTGAAGAAGAATAAGTTGAGTGAAGATTCTTCAGGGCTTGTGCCCTATGGAGGAGATTCATCTGACGATGAGGAGGAAAGGACACGCTGCAGTAAGGCCGAAAACTCATAACCTCTGCCCGCCCCATACCCACTGTCCTGAGATAAACCACACCTAAAGTCTACATTTATATCAACGTGATTCTAAAACCCCCATAAAAGGAAAAGTCTACTTTTTTTTTTTAACAGTACAATGTTTCCACAGCAAAAAGTCTTAAGTATAGGAAATTAATTTTGTACAAGCCCCTTGGATTTAGGGAAGATCTTTTAACTGATACCTATGTGTATAGTAATGTAATACACTTCCAACTGCCTAAAAGTCAGTTTTGTAGTCAAAGACTTACATTTGAAAAAGCTGCGTATTTTGTGGTCACTTGTCACGTAGGAGTTTTGTATTAGTGTTATTTTAAATAACTACTTTTGAAAACTGCAGCGTTTCCACAATAAAATATAGATTGGGCCTGAAGGAATACTCACTCTCAATGAGACATTAGTAATCTATTGAAATAGCTACAAAAAAGCGAACTGCTAAATACATTTAAAAAGTACCTAATTAGTGGCTACTTTCTGTTTGGCAGCATGCAGGGTGGACTTTTCCATTTATAGCCTAAACATGAGCTGTATATTAATTTTCTTGTGGTAAACATCATTTTCCCAACTCATCTTATGTTTAAAGCAATATTTAGATTCCCAGCTTGATTTTTTTCTTTTTGTGGCCTGCTTCAGTTACAGAAGGTTAAATTACATATTGTAAAATTCAGTGAAGCCTTTTCTTATCTTGGAAAATGGTGTATGGCTGTTCCCATGGAATACTTTAATAAAATAAGTGAGAAACCTGCATTGTCTTTGATGAAAACGAGTTCTGTAAATATTAGGATACATTTATCCCAAACTTTGAAGAGTTAAAATGACATTTTATTTAGGTGTAAGCAGAGTTCCAAACATCAAGTGTTTGAATTGATGTGTTAAATAAATGTGTACTCGGGAGCCTCGATGGCGTTGTGGACGGTGAGAGATCCTGGGTTGTCAAGGCTGAAACAGGGCTGCACATAGTTCCTGAAGTGGCACTGGAAGGTGTGCAGATGTTGCTCCAGATTCACATTGAAGAAGGACAGAGTTCCTCTGTCGTAGTCGAGTGCCACTCCAATTCGGACTGGGTGCACCGTAATCCTCAAATCAGGACTCAAGCCGTTGTGCAGAAACTCATAATTGTGCCTGAAAAAAAAAAATAGAAACATTAGGATGAAGAATAAAACCAAGATGATCAGTGTACAGTATTGCTCTGTCCTCTGGTTCTTGAATTCTAAAATCTGTAGCCAAGTGTTAAAATTTCAAAGTATGCTGATCTAAATATTCCTTAGCTTATGAAACCGTTTCAGAAATACTGACCTCATTCTAAAACAGATGTATGTACTTTAAAAGTAAATGTATGAATGTTACCTGGATGAACTCAGAATGTGTCTCATACACCAGGAGGAAGCGTTCACCCCGAGGTAGGAGTTTCTCTCGGTGTCCTTGTACGCAACTCCGATGCGAAACTCTGTTCTCTCATCCACTTCAACTTCCCAATAATGCCTCGCTCGAACTGGAATCAGATCCCCCAGGATGGCTACGCACCTGAGTGCAGACATGTCATTGTTGTAAACAGAATGCTTACTTTTAAGGTCCTGTACTGACAGTCTGCTGCACCTGGTAAATGCACTGTCATCCAAAGCCATGGCACTTATCGGCAGTTCTTCATCTCCACAAAATATAGTGAAACCATCTTCAGAGATGGACAGGCAAGGATGGGCAGTTTCCTCCAGAAAGTAAAAGAAAGTACCTGAACAGGTAATGGACAATAAAATACTGAAAGTAACTCTTTACACGAACAATGCTGGGTTTTGTTTATGCTTTTATTTTTCCTATTGTTTCTGTCATTGCTCTAAATGATGTAAACTTTGGCTAAAATGTAAATGGTTCCAGTGATTTACCCAAATTTGCATAGTTTTTTTTTTCAAATTAATAGAAATAAATATAAATGATTAAAGAATGTGCCATTTTTAATAGAAGTAAAAATTAAGAGGGAACCAAGTCGGCATAAAGTTGACTTTTTTTGTAATAAAGCTGTCCGTTTTGTGCTTTGTCGCTTCAGTCCACCTGCAAAACTAAAGCTATTCAATGCAGCAGCTGTTTTTGGTGCACCTTTATCATTCTAAACCCAATTTAAGTCTTTTCAATTCTTCATTAAGCAGTAACAGAACACGTGAATGAACATTTCTGTAAGTGCAGAGGTCAGTTCTAATTGTAGTCCTGTGGCTGGATACAGAGGCACCCCAAACATGGAAAACAACCCACATGACAAAGGTTATAGTGTCAAACTCTTTTTTTTTTTTTTTTAAAAATGGACTTGCATGGAAGTTAATTTAAATATATTAACATTTAGCAAAGTAAAGCACTCATGCTGCACATGCAACATCTGAAAATACCCTAGATAAGCAGACTGGTTGTTACGATGCACAAGCGAGGATGATAGAAATGACTGATTATTGATAAAATGAAGACCTTTTATTATGTCTTCAAAAGTAGTTTATGTTTCAGCATTTCATATTCAGGATGGCACGGTGTTTCAAACTAAGAATCTTGCACAGTAAAAACTGAACGACTTAATGTTTGCTTCAGGAAAAAAAAAATCTTCCATTTGTTTATTGCAGAGATCACAAAAGATGAGAATTTTGCTAAAAGGTTTTATATTCAGTCAACGTTTGTTTGCTACCCAGTATGGCTTTGAAGTGAGAACTCCAAATATAATTGAATAATTTTAACAAACCAGCTGCTAAGATCAGGAGGTTTTCTTTTATCTTCAGACACAATAAATTATAAGTGTTTCACAGAAAATACAACACAACCTTAACTAAAAGCAAATTTGAGTCAAAATAATAGCAAGTTACAATTAATGTTCTTAAAACTATTCAAGAGAAGAGTGCAGAAAAACCTTGTATTTTAAAGTCGGTGAGCTCATATATTGGTTTATGTATTTAGATGCCATTTTTTTTTATTATAATTCTTGTCTGTTGTAATTTTATGTCAATGAGGATCTGAAGGTTTCTGACTGCACCAAGTCAAATCAACTCCTCACCTGATGTGGAGATGTAAACTGGGTCACTCTTGTCACTGGGCCCTCCAATGTTGACCACTCGCACAGAAATCTGGTAGCGTCGTCCTGACAGCAGCTGGATCAGACACTGACAGGTCGGCACAGCAACAATGGATCTAAGAGGGAAATGTTATTAGATGAAAAGGAATTCTTTGTATTCCTACCTGGAAAAAGTGTCATCTAATTTTCACTTATTTTTTTAAGAGTTTTCATTCCTACACATGTCAGGAGATGTGAGGAAGTCAAAAACCTTTCAAGGATGAATTAGAGAGCTTCATCAAAAGATTGGAAAGGTTTGGCTGTTTCCCTCAAGTGACTGTATGAAAAATGAAAACACTCACGTGTTAGGACTGTCTTCCAACTGAGGCAAACAGCACTGCAACAACTGAATCTAAGAATAGATTTTCTAGGACAGAGTGCGCCTTGATCCAGCAGCTGTAAAACAGCGGGGCCTGAAAAATCTCAGTGCAGCATTAACTGAAGCCGAGCCTTATTACAGGCAAGGTGAGCAAAAACTGAAAATATGATGCGTGTTTAAAGCTCTGTGTCCTGCAGCTAATTTGATGCCAAATCTATCAACTG
This sequence comes from Oryzias celebensis, assembly GCA_014656515.1. NCBI lineage: Eukaryota > Metazoa > Chordata > Actinopteri > Beloniformes > Adrianichthyidae > Oryzias > Oryzias celebensis. Next base: position 22,338,546 of record BNCR01000003.1, on the reverse strand, counting down.
CAGATAAGTTATCAAGAAGATTCTTACTCCGTAATGCCACTTTTTGTGCCATCCATATCCATCTCACTGAGCTCCACTGTATAGGAGTCTACAGGATTGGTGTTCCCTGACTCCCAGCGGATCAGAGCGGCGTCCGGACAGCTCGTGCACTCCCTCTGTTTGATCACTGGAGGCGATGGCACTTTGGAGAGAAGATGAAGACTATTATTTCTACTGGAGCCCACAAAAGCAAGTTCATTATTTACCCTGTTGCCACATTTATCAGTCTTGATGCAGCTGCAGGAGTGTGACATTTATTACCTGTCATGTATAAGGCCTTCTCGCTGGCAGGGCTGATGCCTGTGGTGTTGGTAGCTGTTACCCAGAGCTCATACTGAGCGTTAGGCAGCAGATCTGTCACCGTGCAGTGAGTCTCCTTCACTTTTATTGTGCTTACTATAGAAAAACAAACATTCAGTTTCCAGCTTGTCTGGGACATCCAGGGTTATAAGATCTTTAACCGCCTGGTACCATGTGGTGCGCTGAAGGTGTCTGCTGGCGTGTCCTCCAGCACAGGCCTGTAGTAAAGGTCATAGTACTCCACCGTGTCGTCAGAGAACAAACTCCAACAAACACGCAAAGACGTCTGGGTAGCAGAGTTGGACATCTGGGGGTTGATGACCGGAGCAGAAGGAGCTGTTTGTGTATGTAAAGAATGCTTCAAATCAGTTTAATCAATTGACTGTATAAGGAGGAGTTCACATATATTTTATGGGTTATTTTAAACAAATGGCATCTTGATCTCGATTTTAGGCCAAAACTAACATGTTCCTGTGACACCGTGAAAGATAAACCTAAGTCAGATTAGCAGTCATTTCTATTTACCATACAAAAACCAGAGTTCCACACATTTTTAAAAATATTTTTTGATAGATGCACCTGTGATGCAGGATGAAGATTCTAGTAGGCACACCTGTTCAACTGCTTGCTAATGAAAATGTCTGTTATTAGAATGGGGAAAAGAGGTGATTTAAGTGACTTTGAATGTGCTGTGGTTGTTGGTGTGATTTTCACCCACAACCATCTCTAGGGTTTACAGAGAATGGTCCAAAAAAGAGAAAATGTCCAGTAAGCTGCAGTTCTGTGGGCAGAAATGCCTTGTTGATGCCAGAAGTCAGAGGACAGTGGCCAGAATGGTTGAACTAATATATATAGGTAACAGTAACTCAAATAACCACTGGTTACAACAGAGGTCTGCAGAAGAGGATCTCTGAACGCACAACACATCCAACCTCGAGACAGATGAGCTACAGTAGCAGGACACACCATGTGATACACCTGTCAGCCAAGAACAGGAAACTGAGGCTAAAATTCACACAGGCTCACCAAAATTTGACAATAGAAGAAGGGAAAAATGTCTGGTCCGATGAGTCTCCAGTTCTGCTGCAACATTCAGATAGTATGGTCAGAATGTGGTGTCAACAACATGAAAACATGGATCCATCCTGCCTTAAATTAACTGTTTAGGCTGGTGGTGGTAGTGTAATGGTGGGGAGAATATTTTCTTGCCACACTTTGGGCCCCTTAGTACCAGTTGAGAGTGGCTGACAAATCTGCAGCAACTGTGTGATGCTGTCATCCCATCAATATGGACCAAACTCTCAGGAATGTTTCCAGTACCCTGTTTAATCTATGCCACCAAGGTTTAGGACAGTTCTAAGGCAAAAGGGGATCCAACCAGGTACTAGCGAGATCTAAAGTGGCTGTGCAAATCAACAAGTGTAGATGATCCAGTTTGATTCTGACAGGAAAACGTAACTGATCCAAGAACGGGTGAAATATTCATAACAGACCTGGCACAGCATTGATGGAGTCCATCATAGTTTTGACATCAGACAGATCAGCTGGTGGTGTTTCAAATTCAAGCTTTGTGGACAATGCAAGTTCAACCTTCTCCTTGGAAAACATCTCAATCCTGCAAAACACAAGCAATGGACAAAACCACAACCACAATGCGAACAGTGTGGTTTAATAGCACAAAAATCCCTTTGAACCCACTGCTAACACCATCACACCATGCAGACTCGGTGAGCATCATCCACATTACCTTTTAATGATGGGAATAACTGTCTGTCAAAAAAAATTAAACAACAGGTTAGGAATTAAATGCAAAATTATAAACTAGTGGTTTGTGCTTATGGAAAGAATCTGTACTTTCCTAAAGACAAACTGCAAATACTGATGAATCTACCATGATATATATCCAAAGATGGACAGTAATTTAAGAATTTGTTTTTAAAAAAACAACACAAACAATCATGGCTTAGTTACCTTCAGGAACACCCTCTTGTCTGGGGTGCGGTAGATCTCCTGGGCTGTCTCAATGAGCTCTTTGGAGGCATCCAGCGACTGACCACAGGAGAGCAGCTGACTGTACAGAGCCTCCATCTTACTCTTCTTCTCCTCCACCAGGGCTGCAGCCCTCTCATTGTGTCGTTGAGATAGCGTCTGCAGCACATCGTTGTAGTGCTGCTCCAAGTGCTGCTCTTGGCGGCCAAAGTTTTCCTGCATGTTCCAGCCCAGAGGTACGAAAAGGAATTTAAACACTCTGTAATTTTGGATGTCCATTGAGAAGCATAATTTAGAAAAAAAAAATCTGGAAATCACATGGTATGATTTTTTAAAAATAATGTATTAGTGTGTTACTGCTGCAAATTAATACTTGAACACCTATCTATCAGTTCGATTTGTGACTCAAAGATCTGCAAGTCCGCCTTCGAATAATTCACCTTCACTCCACAAATATCCTAAATTAGAAACACCTGTTTGAGGTCATTAGCTGCATAAAGACACCTGTCCACCTCATACAATCAGTAATACTCCAACTATTTACATGACCAAGACCAAAGAGCTGTCCAAAGACACCAGAGACAAAATTGTAGTGCTCCTTAAGGCTGGAAAGGGGCTACAGGGCAATTGCCAAGCAGCTTTGTGAAAAAAAAGAGACACTGTTGGAACAATTATTAGAAAATGGAAGAAGCTAAAGATGCCTGTCATTCTCCTTTGGACTGGGGCTCTATGCAAGATCTCACCTCGTGGGGGTCTCAATGATCCTAAGAAAGGTGAGGACTCAGCCCAAAAATACACAGGAGGAGCTGGTCAATGACCTGAAAAGAGCTGGGACCACGTTTCCAATGTTAATGCTGGTTATGCACTAAGACATCATGGTTTCAAATCATGCATGGCATGGAAAGTTCCCCCCACTTAAACCAACACGTGTCCAGGCCCGTCTTAAGTTTGCCAATGACCAGATGATCCAGAGGAGTCATGGGAGGGAGTCATGTGGTCAGATAAGACCAAAAAAGAACTTTTTGGTCTTAATTCCACTCACCGTATTTGGAGGAAGAAGAATGATGAATACCATCCGAAAAGCACCATCCCTACTGTGAAGCATGGGGGTGGTAGTATCATGTAATGGAGGTGTTTTTTTCTGCACATGGGACAGGACAACTGGGCTGTATTAAAGAGAGAATGACCAGAGCCATGTTTTGCAAGATTTCCTGAGTTAGAGCATTGAAGATGAGTCGTGGCTGGGAGTTCTAATATGACAATGATCCGAAGCACACAGTCAGGAAAACCAAGGAGTAGCTCTGTGAGAAGCATGCCAAGGTTCTGGACCGGCCTAGCAAGTCTCCAGACCTAAACCCAACAGTGGGAACACAATCTTTGAAGGCAGTCCAAACTCTGTGTTTGTCAGGAACAGCCCAGAAACCTGACTGTTCTAGAGAAGATCTGTGTGGGGAAGTGGGCCAAAATCCCTCCTGCAGTGTTTACAAACTTGGTGAAAAATCACAGGAGATTTTTGACCCGTCTAACTGCAAACAAAGGCTACTGTACCAAATATTAACACTGTGTGAATAATTTCAGCTCCAAAGTCATTTTTACCCCAAGGGTGTAAGTAGGGAGCCCTGAAAAGAAGATTTACACGTATGCAACAATAAGTCAAAGGTTAAGGAGTAATGAGAAAACCTCCATAAAAGATGCTGAATACAAAGACTTTTTGACTGCATATAATAACTTTTAAAAAGCGGTCCAGACTGTGATTGTACCTCAACAGTAAGAAAGATCTCCTCCAGGTGACCAGCAAAGTTCTCCATCTCAGCAATCTTGCCTTGCAAACGGTTCCTGATTGAGGTAATTTCACTCTGAAAGCAAATGCAAGTCATGCTTCCAGCCTTTCTGTTTTTTGTTCAAATCAGTAACATGACTTATGAGTCAGTCTTTTGCTGCCAGGGTTTTATTTGGTTAGCTAATAGACAAATGTTGAATTGTGCTCTGCTTTTATTTATTTATTTTTTTTAAATGAATTTAATTATTCTTTCATGCTGTTTTCCCCCAACAGGTTCAAATGCAGTAAATGTAAAAACTTACTCTGTCTCAGGGGTTTTACCTCATGTTCTTCTTTCATGAACACATTATCGTCATCATGTTCTAATCCCGTGGGAGATGAAGAGGTGTCCTCACAGGGTTCAAAATGAAGGGACTCATTGGTGTTGACAGAAAATCTCTGGAAGGTTCTTCCTCCACGATCTGAGGCTCCATTGTGTGCCTCCATTTTTGCGGAGTTTCAGCTGAAAGTTGTGGTGACCAACTTCAATCACATCCAGCCTCCATCTTCAGATTTCATTCAGGTCCATTTGATTTTAGTCCGTGCCTGTGCACAGATCTACAAGTTATAGGTCTATAACAAGAAAGCACAACACAAAAACACAAGAACTTCATTTTAGGTAACCTTTAGATCCTGCGAGAGGTCTAAATAGTAAATAAACTGATACTAAAATTACCTGAATAACTGACTGATTCGGTCTCTTTTAAACAGGAGGAACAGTTTCCGACAAGCACAGTCTTCAAAAGTCTCAGCCAGAAACTGTGACCAAAATAGAATGGACTTATTTAGCTCAGATGTCACAGGCACCCCAAATTATTGCAAAACATTTATTATTTCTAATGTATCAAATGCACTTTTAAGATTAACTGAGTTTAAATGATATCTTTTTGACATTTCAAACAAAAATATGGTATAAACAGTTTATCAAACAGTTAATCAATTTAAGTCTGATGAAAGGGAAGTCCCCGAGCATGTGACTTTAAAGGTTAAAGGTGAGAACTACTCTTTGGCGTCATGACGTATTCCATGGTAGTCGTAAAAATCTAAACCAAACATAAACATTTTTGTATCGAGACCTTTTAATGGCCAAAACTTAGCTTTTAAACTTAGCACGTGTATTTTTATTATGTCTGTGATATTCTAACTGTTTTGCAAACACTAAGCCAGTAAAAAGCTTGAATATTATCAAAAACACATTAAAAGGCGTTACACGACAACGCAAAAATACTACTCTATCAACCAAATAAGAATCATAAAAAAAATCTGCATTTAAAGCATGCTATTTGAAAAAAAAAAACAGATAAAAATGATTTTGTTTAATGTTGTCCGCATGATGAGTGTTGGATATTTCATAATTCCGAGTATTTTGAGGGGCACGTGAAGGCAACTTCCGGGATAGAAATGGCGGACGTTGTAAACAGTGCCAGCAGTTTGTTGGAGGCCAAATGAACGTGTGTTAGGATGGACAGCATTGAGGTTGACCGACTGGACAGCCTGGACGGCTGGGTGGCCGTCAAAAGTGACATATTTGAGGAGAACGAGGCGGTGAAACTGGGCTTTATCGTAGAGTGGAACGCCATCGAGTCAAAGTTCGCCGTCACCTGCCACAACCGAACGCTGCAGCGACAGAAACGCAAAGCCGAAGCCGATGCTGGCGAGTCCCCGCTCAGCTGGGCTGGACTCTTCTCTGTCAGCGACTTGAAGCACATCCACCAGCAGTTTACGTGCGTGGCGGACGTCCTTGGCGCGTGTTTTCCAGATTTGTCCGCGTTTGAAGAAGGCAATCTCTGGGAGTTGCTGTTTCAAAGCAGGAGGTCAACTCCGGAGCACGACGTCGACAGGGACTTCGACACGCCGTGCAGGAAACTGGAGAAGTACTTTGTCACAGCGATCGACCTCTGCGGCCGAAAGATTGTTCTCGAAACGCTGTTCACTCAAGACGAGCGAGATGTGGAGGAGTACTTTGAAAACCTGCAGGAGTTCAAGAAGAAGAGCATGCAAGAGGAGATGTCGAGGTCGAAGAGTCACCTGAGACAGGTGAGGGCAGTGACGTCAGGCACGTGGAAGGATGACACAAGTTCCCATTTAAACTGCTGCAATGTTTGTGAAAAGTTCCTGCTTTCGTTCTTCTTTTCAAAGCTTTACCCCCAGCAGTCTAGTCATGAATTAATTGATGGAGTTTCCCTATGAAGTGGAGGGAAAAAATTAAATGGGCCTCAAAGTCTAATTATTAAATTAAAGCCTGAACTGTTTTCAAAAGCATCAACAAATGAAGCAGCTTTCTAATAAATCCAATCTTCTTCAAGCAGTGTATTCAAATTATTTGTAAAAGGAAATAAACTACTAGATAAATAATCAGAACACAATTAAAGAGTGTCTCCCCAAGACCAGGAGGTTGTGGGTTCAAATCCACGATGTCAAAGATTTTGCAAATGTGTCCCAGCACCCAGTTTAACAGGATTAAGGGTTAGGGTTGGGATTAAGTCAGGGTTTTGGAGAACAAAATGATTCCCAAAATGTGACGAGACTTTAAAAAATAATGTAAGAGGAGAAAAAAGTAGTGCCACAGGGAGTGTTTTAAACTGCATGTGTGATGTTTTTGTTTTCTTGAAGATTAAGCTGATATCTGTAAGACTGGCTCCACACAGTGGTAATGTGCAACAACAAATGAGATCCCACCAAGATACAGCAGACACTTGCTGTTAACAAAAAGACTGAAACTCTTCTTTTTGTAAACCCTTTTCAAAAGTACAAATTTGAGAACTGACCCTGCAGTTGTTTGGTACACAAATAGATTCCAAAAGAAGACAAAACTTTTGTCTATTTCTGATCTTTTAGGGTATCTTTTGTTTCAGATTCTCTATAAAGTTTTAACCCAACAATTCATACTTTTATATGTGAAGCCTACTAGTTGAATGATTGTTTTTATTACATACAAAATATGTTTTTAGAATGGAAATTTGACAAATTAACATATGATCAGTCAAATAAAATAATCAAATAACTCACTTAATTGAACTGATCTAGTAGTTTGACAGAGCTCTATTTTTATGCAAGTAATGCAAATAAAATTAAAAGATATGTTTCTTTTTCAAAGATTTTACGTCTTAGATTTAATGTCTTTTAACAAAAATGGGTAGAAAACCCAACTTTTGTTGTCTCTTCATCATCATCTACCCGAAGAACAATACTCACATTTTTTTCCTTTTTAGCTGCTGCAGAGTCATAAAAGCGCTGATCGAATGGTAGCGTTACTCGCCATCTACGATGAGGAAGATGAGGCATACCAAGAGCTGGTGATGGTTGCCACCACGTTCTTCCAGTACCTGCTTCTGCCTTTCAGGAACATGAGAGAGCTGGCCTGCCTTTATAAGATGGAGATCCTGGTAAGCAGCTTTTCAATGTAATGTGGTTTTTTTAAGGAAGCATATTTTCTGTGCAATGCAAAGAAACGACCAAAAAGAAAGTTTTTGAATTTTTTTACAAAACAAAAACGTGGTTGTCCATCAGGAGCAACTTTCAGATCTTTTAGAGAATCCATTCATGTGGTTATTTTTGGAAGTAGTTTTTACATTTTTATTTAATTAAATGTGATTGACTGTAAGTTCTTTTTTTGTGTTTCCCTGCAGAAGTCTTTGGAGTTTGAGGACTTGGGTCCCAAGAGGATTGCAGCTCTGGAGAAGGAAGCTGAGGAATGGAGGGTGAAAGCAGAAGATGCAGCTGCTTCAATCCAGGACATCACAGTTACCTACTTTGCACAGACTTCAAAGGCTATGGCGGGTACGAAAGGATGTGTTTATTTCATTTTTGCATTCATAATGAATTTTTGACCTGCTTTAATCTCGTAAGAAAAAGGCACAAGAGTTGAGCTGAAACTGATGACGATATTTTACAGTTTTTCAAGTTGAAGTCACAGTCAAACTTGATTTAAGACTTTATTAGTATAAAAAAGACCATCTTGATATGAAAAAATAATTTCTCCTTTTAATTCTGGAAGGATTTAATGCAGATGAGTTTTGATTTTTCTTTGAGTTTTCTATTTTTTAGTATAGTGTTCTAGACAGAAGTCATGAAAATTTCCATCTTTAAAGTTGTATTTTTTTTTTACTATAAGCCTAAGGAACATTTCATTTTTTGCATCATATAGATATCTTTAGAGATCTTTTCATACTTTTCCAGGAATGTTGAAACAGATGGAGGTGGATAAGAGTCGTTTTGGACCTGCTGCCTGGGCGTCAGCCGCTCCGAGACTGGAAAAACTCCGATTCCTGTTAGCCAAGGAGACCCTGCAGCACATGAGAGCCGCAGAGATGTGCCTGAACCGCAAAAAAGACACCATCAGAGAATGGGTACGCCTGACGGGCTGCCATTGACACAGATTAGCACGTTCTATAAGTTGGACACAGTTGTGTAGGTGAAGACATGATTCTAATATCTCTTTATTAGTCATAAAGCGCCTGTGTATTAGTTCTAAATCTGCAGTGATGGTGTGGTACGTGCTTGCTGCTTTGTTTAGTATTCTAGTCTGATGTGAATCTCTGGCTGCTCAAGTCTTTTGATCTATTTATAAATCTCTTTTAAAAACACAGAGATTGCCCCTGTTGCCTCCCCCAAAAACCTGCATTCAGCAATAAGGAAGTGTGTTTCTGTACATGCATACTCCAATGTGCAGAAGTGCATGGATTCCTTATGCCATCATCTCTGTATGTGTGTGGGAGACATATCGCATTACTTGCAGGTGTGAGACGCCATGCTGTGCTTTTCATGCTTCTTTTTTTGTGAGGGGGGTGCAGAGGAACACCTTCGGCCCATCACCTTCATGCTGCTGCTGCTGCTGCTGCTGCATTATTCATGGGATTAAGCTTCTCTAAAATCTGGCTGGAGGATGCTGGAAGTATCCACTGCCGTGAAATCAACATGAGCCTTTGCATAGACTGCTGTGCATGAGTGTTTCTAATGAGATCAGTGAGCCACACCCACACAAAGGTTCGTGCTAGTGGCACCAAAACTCCATGACGGCAATAACAGAACAGCTGCTCCTTAAATATCACAGTATGAGGCCCTTTTTATTTAATGTGCGGGGTTTCTGGCTGATGTAACTCGATTCATAAAACAACCCTGCGTGTCCCTGTACAAGATACTGATCCTCTGTGGGTTCGTTTCAGAGCAGCAAGCAGATTTCAAAAGCGATCTTTCAGCAGCAGACCTTCAGAGGTGGTGCTGAAAAATGTACCGAATCTGTTTGTCTCAGCAGAACCTGAGACTTCAGTGTTTCTAGGAAGTTTACAAAGCCCTCAATATGATCAAAGAATACAACAAATTCTGCTGTTATTAGTGTCAACTAAATATTTTAAAGTAAAAATATGGGGAAAAAAAGAGGAAATAAATTAATGAATAAATTCATTCCCTTGCATGAAATAGCTATAAAAAATGACTTAATCCAGAGGAGAGATTTTGCAAAGATGTCCAATAAAAAAAGAAAAACCCTCCAAATGTAGACTTTCAAGATCAGGAGTCGAACCAACACCCTTCTGATTAGTGACTTCACCTTCTGAGCTCCAGCTGCCCCACAGCTATTCAGTTTTTCTTTTTTCAATCCACAAATTGCAATGCTTTGCTTTATTATAATTCTGTTAAAAAGGCCTTTTTCACAGGTGTTCTTACATTGGAGTTATATGGAAAAATGTCTCCAAACTTTAGCAGCAGTCTGTTTTTTTTCCCCCACCAGTCTGATCCTTTGTTTGTTTACTGTCGTGCAGCTTGAGAGCCTGAACTCAAAAACTGGGTCTGGGTCTTCAAATGAGAACAACCAGCAGCAGGACTCAGTGGATCAACTGGAGCTGCAGTTCTATGAAACCCAGCTGGAACTCTATGACGCCAAGTTGGAGATCCTGAAGAACGAGGAGCAGCTTCTGGTGGCGCAGATGGACACACTGCGGCGGCAGATTAAAGGTACCATTAAAATGTTCAAAGGATAGTTTAAAGGTTAAAAGAAGATGTGCACCTTATTGAAAAATGCTTTTACTTTGTAGAAAACTAGTCCACTAGTTAAATCATGCAGCGCTCGACAGGTTCATTTTACAGACTGAAAGGCAACATCACATTTATTTTATTTTGGCTTTTTTTTCGTTGAAAGCACTGCATCATTTAATGTGTTTTATTGTACAAATTATAGTTATTTTTCCTAAATATTTCTCCCAGAGTGTTGTCACTTTGCACGGCTGCTGCCAAATGTGTTTTCTAAAACGTAAAGTTCTGATTCTACACTTCTAAACTAGTCTAGACACCCTTGGACGCACTCCAATGACAATGGTGGTGTTGGTGTTTTTAACATGTTCTTGTGGCAATTTTCTGATGATAGAAGACATATATAAAGGAAACTAAGATTAAAAAAAGCCTTTTTGATTATTTGTTTATTTAAATCGTTGTAAACCAGGAGCTGATAAAAAAAAAGCAGTTTGAAAAAGAGCTTTCTTCTGATGTAGAAAATACTCTGGGGGGGCCACCAGCTCCGTGCTCTGATCCATTCTGATGCATCCACGTGCAGACAAATACATCCATGTACATTTTTGTTTTCCTCGTCTGAATCTGGCATCTGGATCAAAACTGTACAGCTGGATAGCTCCAATTTTTCTCGCCATTTTTGTTGCAGTTTTGGGTTTAAGGGGCTGTAAGCTAGCGGGAGAGCGCGTTAACGGATAGCTCTGAGCAACGGGGAGAGGAAGGCGGGACGGTTTACTCTAATTGTTCCCCCCACAACTTGGAGATGAATTTCTGATGCACTACTGCCACTCTGCAGAAACTGTGTCCTAGAAAATTACAGGTTTCTTTTAATTTATTTTGCCTACAAACACCATAATCATAATTAAAAGACCTCTGGGAACACGTTTACAATAGATCAAAAGATGATCAGAGTGAGGCTTTAAAGATGAAAGCACAGAGTGATGAGCTGATGCTGAATTTTACCTTTGTTTGTGGGGTCTTAATATTGAAATACTTGAAACTATTTGTTTAATCTGAACCTGAATAATCAAGAGTACTAGCTGCATTGCTCCAGACAAAAAAAAAAAAAAAAAAGAATCCCTGAGCTCAGACTGCTTGAACTGCATTTGTGTTTCAGAACTGAAGGAGGAGGTGGTGTACTATGATGTGTGTGAGGATCCAGAGGAGCTTCAGAGCATGATTCACACAGGCGCTCAGCAGACAGAACCTCCACTTGTCAGTCGGCTCAGAAGACGCCTGCAGACCTTAGAGACTAAAAGAGGCAACATCTGTGCCCGGAGGGCTTATCTGCGCCACAAAAAGGTGTGGAAAAAGTGCAGCTGACATTCCGTTTTTTTAATGAAACTAAGTCATTGAAATATTGTGCATTTTGTTGTAGCTTTTCTAAGTAAATCTAAGTGAAATTCAACCTCAGCAACTATCAAGGAGGAAACATCTTAGAAACTTTGAAGAATTATAGGAATTATGTGGGTGTGCACTAACCTTTGAGTCCTTCAGGTGTACACTGCCATCTGTTGTGTGATTTTAAAAATATCCATTTAAGAAGCAAATGTTTTTTGCTTGTGTCACCAGGATCAGTGCATGGAGGCTCAAGATGAAAAGCAGGCGGCAGCCAAAAAGAGCTCCATATTCTTCAACCAGCATCATCAGGTCCACCTGGTATGTCACCACGGCAACAAGGCAACCCACACAGACACTCCTGCAGCCTCAGAAGCCTCAGATGAAGCTCTCTTTTCTCTTATAACTCTGTGTTTCCCTGTCCTTCCTCCTCCGTTGTCTGCAGAAACGAGAAAAGAGGAAGGAGGAGGAGAAGAGGAGGAAAGAGTGGGTGGACCAGGAGCGGGAGAAGACTCTGAACAGATTACGATCCTTTAGAGAGGTCAGGCTCTCATTATCTCTGCTCTCTACTTGGCGCAGCTCTGCTTGTGTTAGTAAAATGTCAGAGGCTCCTTGTGCTTACCCTCTGCCTTCATGTCAGAACTAAATCTCAGGGATTAAGCACTCAACCTGACCACTGTGATGGCCACACTCTTTGAATTTGAACGGGCTTTATTGGTCCATTTATGTCACAGTGAAAAAATCCTTCTGGATTGAACTCCTGGTTAGTTCATAATACATTATTGTGATCAGAACTGTCATGCTGTTGTTGCACATAAATTAAATCCATAATTTTAATTCTGAAAATAAATAAAAAAATAAGTCAAGCCAATGTTTTGGAAAGAATTATTGCCACATTTTCCATTTGTCCCGTAAATGATGGCAATATTTCAGCGTTTGACTTTCCTGTTTCACACTCAGGAGGATTCCTGTATCCTCATCAGTCTCAGCTGCACTTTTGTGTACATTACAAGTTAGAAATGCTGCACTGAAGTCGCTTTGAACTTGGGAAACACCACAGTCTTGGCTGAAGCAATTAGCACGCTCATGGGAATTTCACCACATCGACTTCAGTATGCGGCTTCATTCTGCAGAGAGGGTCAACCCTAAAGGATGAGGCCAAACCACAAACCTGGTCACCTCACTGTGTGAGCAACATATTTGGACATTAGCTTTATTTTGGCGGAAGGGAGGGGTGTTGAATCACTTCCCACACCAGGGTGATATCAAGCTTATCCTTGCCATTTGTATATATTAAATGCCTTTTACTGTGCAAGACTGCAGATGTTACCTAGCAACCAGTATCACATGAGAAATTTCATCGGTTTTAAATGCTTTAAGAGAGAATTAGTCAGAAACGAGAAGAAAAAACTGATTTAACTAAAATATCAGACCTTAAAAGGGGGAGGGGCTTATAAAATTATAAGTAGAGGTAGTTTAAATTTACCCAAAAAAGACGCAGTGACCTTGTGACAAGAAATTGTGAGTCTCTTGTTTAAGCTTTTTCCATCACCTCACTCAAACGTTTTATTGTCTCATTAAGAAACGACATGGTCAGTATGTCCTGAAGACTCCTCGGTCTAGGATGACCCCTTCAGAGGCTTCCTGTTCCTTGCAGCCAATGTCCATCATCAGCTTCTCTCCCTCTGCCTCCTCTGAGGAGCATCCCCCCACCCGCCCGGCACCCCGGCGCAACAAACTGGCTAAAAAACAGCAGCCAGAAGACATCCCTGTTCAAATCTTCACTGGACCTCCTCCTCCTTCTCCTCTCACCTGCCCTTCTGCACCGCCACCGCCACCGCCACCACCTCCACCGCCACCTCCGCCTCTTCCTGCTGCCACATCTGCTCTGTGTGTCCAAACCTCTCCTTCTCCCGAAGACGCACCCAAGCCTCTCAGTGAGAAAGAAGACCCTCCGTTTCCTGCCAAAACCACACTCAAACAGAACATAGGTGAGAGAAAACGCAATGAGTTCTGTTTGTTTAAGAATGGAAAAAATCTAACAAGAATTGAGCAGGTTGCAGAGCATGTGATCATGTCAAAAGTATTCTACATAGTGTCTGCATATGCTTTTCTCCCAGAAAAGCTTTTTTCTTTCAGGTGATGAACACTCATCCTCAGGAACGCTGCTCAGTCTTTTATGGTTTTGTTAGTAGAGGTTATGTGAAACCAAATTGCTTTGTTTTTTTTATCTTTTACATCAGTGGAAACTTAATTTAGTTTTAGAATTCTTTTTGGTGAGATTAAAAGCATATAAATTGTATTTGTGTGTTTCTTTTCTTATCGCTTTTATTTATTTATGTATTTTAAATGAAACTGTAGGAACAATGGATGAAGTGTTGGCTTCACTGCAGCGTGGACAGGTTAAGCTTCGCAAGGTCACCAAGACAACGGCCCCATCCAACGACACGAGAAGCAGCCTGATGTCTGCCATCCGGCAGGGAGTCACCCTGAAGAAGGTGACTTGTTGAAGTATTAATGTCATTGCTACCCCTGTCCACCAGAGATTATTTGCAGGTGATTCAACTTAAGACCTCACATCTAAAGAAAAATGCCTGAAAGACTCTCTTTAATGAAAAGGGTGTTTTTAACCCGTTCTTGTGGCATTTTTCTGGTGATGGAGGACATGTATGAGGAGGATGAATCTAAAATTGCGTTCCTGAAATGTTTCTTTATCAAATCATTGTGAATCAGGAGCAGATGAAAAAAATGCTGTTTGAAAATGAGGTTGTTTGTGACTTGAATAATAATTTTTGCATAAAACGACATGATCTTAATAAAAAAAAACACTCGGAACGCTTTTTAAGAATGGATCAAAGATGATTGGATTGGGTATTTAAAAACAAGCTGAAATAAAAAAAAAAACTTTTGGGACTTTTTTGTGAAAAAAAGAAAAAAAAGGTATTGAAGTATGTATTTGTGACTTAGACTAAGAAAACAGTATTTTATTTTTATTGTTGAAAATTTTGAGTTCAGAATTACTGGTCTCACTTGTCTGAAATTTCCTTTTTCCTTGCTGAACGTTAAAACTTTTTCTGTTTAGATAGCTAGTTTCTTGCACCTTCCTTGAAATGATTAGCTTGCAGATTGTCTCTTGTAGAATTTCTTTTCACCAACTCGTTTTGTGTGAAAGGTTGTTGCTGGAAAGGCAGAAGTCCAAAGCAGTGGAGACAACGAGCTGGAGCGCAGCATCAAAGCCGCCATGATGAGAATGAAGAAGGTCGCGGCAGACTCGGACGATGAGGATAGAGGTGACGACGACATGCAAAGCACAGACTGGGACAGCTGAGAACACCGACGTGCAGCAGCCATAGCTGTTCTTCCCACTGCTCCTTGCTTGCTTCACTGATATGAGCTGCAGCTTTTGGAGCTGCCAGATTCTCACCACGAAGCTGCTTCTTGACAAGGCTGGGATTACGCCTCCACTGCAAAGAATTCTGCAGCTTGTTGAAGGTGTTGCGCTGTAATCCTCAAAGTAGCCCCGAGATGCTGTTATTAATCCACAACGCCTTCTAGAGAATGAACTTACAAAGTCATGGTTTAATATTTTATAAAACACTTTCTGGTTTGCAGAATCCCTAAATGAAATGACAGGATTAGATGTTTTTCTTTAGGGCTAGTGTGAAACAATGCACAATTTTCTGATTTCTTTGTCTAATGAGGCTCAACAGGAAGTCCCTAACGTGACACAGACTCCAATTTCCTTATTTCATTGTGGATGTCATTAAATCCTAACAATAGTTTTAACTGACTATAAAAAGGGCTGTTTTACTGCTAAATAAAAGAAATGTGAAGATTGAAAGGACACTGTAGAAGATGCTGTCCCCAATTCTTTGACAGTAATGCATACTTAAAAAAAGATTCTATATGCACACAACTTAAAAAATTGAAAAACAAAAACCCAATATTACTTTTGTAATAAATCAACCAACAATTGGTTTTGTTTGTGAGATTCTTTTGACTCCAGTAATAGCTGCACCTAGGATGTAAAGACACCCATCTTTGAAATCCTGAAGTATTATGTCATCCTGGTGCAGGTGACCTCTGATGACTGTGCGCTGACAGGTTTACAGCTCAGAAGGGTGACTTGGTGTGGCATGCATCCTGGCAGCCATTCCACTCCTGTTTTCAGCCACTTCCTGCTTAGAGATTCCAAAAGAGCTGCAATAGACTTCATTTATCCGTGTGCGAGCACAGGTACAGACAGCTGAGCTGTCAGCATCATTTTGGGTACGGGGTGGTCGTCTCATACTCCCCATCATCCGAAAGTGCAAAACGCTTGTGCGCCTGGGAGAAGACAGACGCAGCAGGTATTTTGACAAACCAGTTGATCGAGCATTAAAGTGAAATTTCCCAGCCTGTTACTATAGTAACAGCAAGTCTCAGTTGTGGTGGCCTGCAGTGCAATTTCTCTCCCTCTCACACACATACAGAGCAGCACAGTGTCTTAATGATGTTTTACCAACTCGCCCACTCACCATCAGTCATACAATGAGCCTTGCAGAATCTGCAGTGATCAACATTGGAAAAGATAGAAAAGCTGATTCTCTCCAGCTTTCTGTTTTGTACTCAATGTTTTACCTGCAGTGATTAGAAAATGTGGAACGGAATCAGCATAAAACAATCTGAATAAGGTTATTGGCATAGCATTAACCTCTTGATGCTTGAAATGATTTTCACTCATGGCTAAGATAAGTTTGGAGAAGTAGTAGTTTGATACATATTTGCAGCAAAAGGCACCAAGGGGGTTCATTTTTTGAAAAATGCATAAAAGTAGATATTTTCTATGCATATATTATTAAACATACTGCATATATTGACTGGTGAAAGAAGTGAACCAAAACTATTATTAAAGTCAGGCTCCTTAATTGTTTAAGATTTTTTATTACTGTACTTTGAACTCTTCCTAAGGCAGATATGTCCTAAAACCGTATATAGTAGCCCCGGCGTTTAGTCCAAAAATTTGGCAGCAGGCCCGGCCTTTGTTAGAGACGGGCGTCTATTGGAGACCAGCCACTATTGGAAGATATACAGTGCCTTCTTATTTATGTCAGCGTTTCATTTCTTTTGACAGTTTTATCAGGGGTGTAATGATTAATCCATTTACTATCCAACCAGATGGCTCTGTCTGAGATAAGTTGTTAATCAAATTGAACTATAATGTTAAAAAAAATTGTTTCAAAATCAAATAAATCGATAATGGATATTGGAAAATACCATTTGGATAGAGGTATGGTAGGTTTATTTTACTGTAATGCTAAAACGACCAAGTGCATCACAGCGGACAACACACGTGATGGCATCATTACAGTCCAATGTGTGAAAACACTTCGGCTAGTAAAAATAGAGGTATTAAAATAGGATTAAATTCTGCCTCTTTTGCTGTTCTGCATCCACGTCTTTGTTGGCAGATGCCGAGTGGAGTGTAAATCAGAGGAAAGGTGTGGAGCCTCAATGGGACTCGGCTGTAAAGACTTATTCCACCCCTACCCTGAGCTTTCCAGGAAAAATCCCTCAAAAGCAGCACAATGGCTGAGTATGAGTCACTATTGATATTACTGATAGTGAGGAGGGGGCAGAAACATCATTTTCTCATGAAGCTTTAAAATCAGAAATGAGAAGAAAAACGCAAAAAAAGTAACCACACTCAACATTGTAATTAAACTAAATTTTACCAACTTCATTTCTATTGTACAATATTGAACAGGAATCACAAAAGTGCACAATAGGCATTGGTTCAACAGGAAGAAACAATGTGTTTTCCAGATAGAGATTCCAAACAGGGAAAACTGAAAAAAAAAGGATGAAATTCCCTCGCATCATCTCCGTCTCATGACAAGCTCTGAACAGTGATTAAAAAATAAAGATGTCTGACAGAGGATTATACTAAATGTAATCACACATGCTTTGTTTCCAAAAAGTACAGTTTTCAAACCGTTTTTCACTCTCCAAAAGCAGCTTCAACACCACCCTCAGTTGTGAGCGTCTCTGAAGGTTGGTTTCTTCTTGATAAATGTTCTGTATTTGGACAAAAGATCAAGATAAACTTGTTCTAAAAACACTCTTTGCAGAGAGGCACAAAAAACAGTTAAGACCCCCAAAAAAATGAAAATAAAAGACAAGATTTCAAGTGAAAACACTTTTTCAATCAAAAATGTCATCAGTGAAGTACAACTTCACCTTATTTTCTTTTTCCACCTTAGCAGCAGTGTTTCCCCCTTTCCAAAAATGACCACCACCATTACAAAAAAAACAGTGTAGGAAGCACAATAACAGCTTTGGAGACACGTTTGTTCCACAAGTGAACAACTAACACACAAAAAACAAAACGTTGTTGGGGGTAAAAAAAAAAAAAAATCCTACTTATGGCAAGATGTGATGTTTTTTAATGCTTTTGAATCTTTTTGAAGGGAGTTTTCCTCCTGAATTCAGTACAATTAATAGGACTGTAGACATCTACATGACAAATTCCTGCAGCTGTCCTTTGTGGGAGTCTTTTTCTTACACCTGCTTTGCCCTCAAAAAAACTCTTTCCACACGGAAACTCTCACAGGAGAACACACTTTCTGCCTTTTCTTTAATCACACAGGAATCCCACTCATCTTCTGGTTATCTCAAAAAAAAAAAAAAAAGAAAAATCATCCAGATGTCATTGGGATGATGGGCATCACTTGGCCAGTTTTCTTTCAAGATGCACTTGTAGGCACTTTGTGTCATGGCCATCTGTTGTGAATGTTCCTATAATCTATTGGGTACAAAGTGTTTTCTGAGACACCTGAGATAAGGATGAGGCGATGACGAGGACAGTCTGCTTCATCTTCAAATACTCTGAAGGGGGTCACATGGATTAACACTAATTATTACTCAAGAGATGCCGGACAGCGCCGTCTTTGTGTTGTTCATTGTAGCCCTTTAATTTCTCCTCCACTACTCTGCGCTCAGGTAGCTTGTGCAGGAGTTCTGTAGCCTTAGAAACAGGACAGACAGACAGAATCTAAGAAGCCGCCACCATCTTTTTAAAGCCATTTTCCACCACAGAAATAGATGAGTAAGCTTTAGGTGTGACACTAAATGGATTTCCACAATGCCAGCACACAAAATGGAGCCATTTTGCACAGCAACTGGCTTTTTTTTTCCCTTATATGTCTGTCAACCTTCCTCTCTTTCTAGAGTAGAGATTTTTAGTTTTATTTTTTACAAACCAAAGCTGAAAGTATTTGAGTAAATGTCACCTATTTTCAGGGGATGGGTAGGTTGCATGTATTTGCTGCCCTGAGGACATATGAAGTGACTCTTTAATTCCTGACCTCTTACCCTTTCATACCACTGCCTTTCCCCCCCATTTCAGTTATCAGCACCTAGTTTGGAGAGCCCCTGCCTGAACTCATGAAGCTCATCGATTTTGCCATCTAGAATATCCATGAACTTTTTGAGCTCGCCCTTCATATTGCCCTGTTTTTGTCTGCTGTGGTCTATGTCCGTCTGAAGGCCTGCAATCCTCCCCTCCAGCTCCTTGTTCTTGGTCTCTGCAGTCTGTGGATGGATGTGAAGGAAAACAACATAAAAATGCAAGAAAACACGCACACACAAAAGAAACGTTATAAATATTATAAAGCACGAAGCTGAATGCATCATAAGAGATCCATTTGTCAGCCTATATTAAGGTATTTAAAAAAAAAATCTACACTGCAAAAACCAAATATCAAGTATCTTACATTGTGAATTATATGATGATAGATTATGAAGGTTTTGCTAACGTGTTTGTTTTTTCAAATGCCTCCCTCACTGCCAAATCGCAACTAGCAAAACAAGTTTTGCATCATTTCTTACAAACCACAAATTAAGTTCTAAGGTTTTTCTTGAGTTGGGAGCGCAAGTCATTCAGACATGGAGGCAGCATGAGTGATGCATCAATACCAGAGATACCTCTCAGGGGAGCAGTTTAAAATAGGAGTGCTAACTGGGATTTGTGTATGAATGAGAATCCTCCTGCTGAAACCCAACCCTTCTAATGGAGGATCAGCTTTAAATTTAGAGGAATCACAAGTATTAACAACTAATGAGACTAGTAAAAACTTGAATTTTTATGCAAAAAAGTAGTTTTCTGTTTGAATGAACTTAATGGGGAGTCCAGGCTTCATGGATGCGCAAAGGCATTTGAGAAATTCCATCAGCAGTGCTTTCACTCAGCTTGGATGAGCGGTTATATAAACATTTGCTCCAACGGCTGCTATTGGTGAACAAAGCGCCCGAGCAGTTGGGTTCTGTGGAGCACAAGAACTTCAGGCATCCCCCTGTTGGTTTTATGCTCCTGCACGTCTCAGCCAAAAGACTCATGACAGCTTGGATGATAAAACTGCTGTGACTCAGTCAGAGCTGTGAACCTCAGTATCGAAGCAGGTCATGTTAGACTTGGCAGTACAAGGAAACACTTGTTCCCCGAGCCCGGCTCTTCTGGTTTTACAGAAAAGTCTGGTAGACTTCGCGAGTTTCTACTTTGCAACTGTCTCAAACATGACGCAAAACTGTTTTGTTTGTTGGTTTCTCATTGCATAACAGGCAGATTATACAATTGTTGATTAAAACCATTTAAAAAAAATGTAAGAAACCCTTTCAGAAATACAAAAAAAAAAATACTTTCTTCATCACACATATGATGAAGACAAAACCCTGTTGTGAAAACCATTATTACACTCAGCATTGTGACTTATTTCACAGAAACACCCACTATTATAGTGTAGATTTGTGTGACACATGCAGCTGTAGTGACACACCTCTGACAAAATAGAGACTCTCCTGTTCTGTCTGTATGAAAGTGCTAACAGCCATGTGACCAGATCTCTGCCATCTTCAAACCTCTGCTAGAAAATAGGCCTCAGAAAAATAAAAAGGGGACACGATCTGGGGGGGATGACTTTGACTCTAAGTCCAGACTATTTGCTTCTGGATTTTGGGGAATGTAAAATCAGCTCTACCTCGAGCAGATTGTACGATATTCTGACATATGCAGCACGTCAAGCTCCACAACACATTGATTCATGAAAATCTGGACCCCTTATCTCTTACCAGTATCAATAAAGCCACCATACTAAAACAGAGTAATTATTGACCAACTTTACAAGAGTTTTTCTTGTTTTTTTTTTTTTTTTAAATGTACTTTTTTTGTTAGGACGGTTTCCTCTTTTCCTCCAAACTGGTATCTTCTGAAACCCTGTACGAAGGAATTTTGTTTTGAATTGCACTGCTGCAAGAATTCTTGTAGCTGTCTGCTGAACTATATTTGTGCTTGTGGAAAATATGTTGAAACGACAAAAATCAAATAATTAACATACCTGCAGTTTTGTACCAATGCCCTCACACTCTGCCATGAGCTGTGGGATTATCTCTGCCTGTTTTCTGAGGTTCTCCAGCTCCTGGACATAAGAAAAAAAGAATATCAGGCATAGAATTAAGGCTCCAATTATTACATAGTTGGTCATTTTAAATTGTGTTTTTTTAAATCAAACAAAGTGATAAATATCTCTTTTATTTTGGTAGCTAAAGTGCAAACTAAAACTTTTGCAACATTTTGCAATATTAACAGGATACAAGACTTTAAAGATGTTTGAAGCTGTGATAACCCCACTCCCCGTTTACCCTTTACTACTTCACAGTTTGTTCTGATAATTTACATCTGAAACGGTTTGTGTGGCAATGTTTGATATTTATTGTTTTAGTTCACAAACCTTTCATTATAATGCACAAAAATTCAAAATTAAACCTGAAACTGTACAAATATACTTCATTCTGAGTAGTGAATGTTGACAATTTTTTTTACTGCAAAAATCAAATGAAACTGTTTATTTCATAACGATAAAAATAGAAAAATTTTAAATCCAAAAACGAAGCAAAGGTCAAAACAATGTGAAAATGTAAAAAAAAAAAACAGCGAACCTCCACTAAACCATAAGCATTCTTAAACTGATTTATTTCAATTATCCAATCATGCACCACAACTGTTATATTTGTTTTAAACTAAAAAGTAATAACTTGTTTGAAACCTTGGTGTTAAATTTGGAATAGAAACTATTTTAATGGCAGGTCTTCATTGTAAACAACTGATGAGACTGGCAAACACACCAGTGAGTACCGAGACTTTAAAGGGTTAAGATGCACAATTATTCCAAAATAAACAGTGTAATGTAACCTTGATATTAATCACACATTGCTGTCTCATCCAAATTTGTCTTTCATTCTCCTGACTTTCAAAAGTACGCCACTGAATATCACAGTAAATTTCAGAGTGTTCCACAACATGCAATTAGTGCAGTCCCTTTGGTAACCTGCAGCAGATTTGTTCTGTTATTTTCCAGTTGGCCAGCACAGGGGTCAGCACCACAGCAATTTTTCAATAATTCATCGACATATTTTCTAATTAGAGGAAGTGAGAGTTAGTGCATCTTTAGATGGTAGTGAGTCATTGTGCAGATGAGTTTCTGTGGGCTGTGTTCGACCTCTGCAAACAGAAACCCTCTCCCTCCCCAAAAGCCTCTGGGTAAATGTTTTAGGAGCATTACAGCTGATATAACAAGGAGCAGGGATAAAGGATGTCCCAAGGGGGGGCCGGTTCTTGGCTTGTAATATTTTAAAATCAGCTTTGAACTACTTTCCCTCCAGTCACTTTGCAAGATATCCTGCTGTCTGGGCAAAGATGTATATGTTCTATTAATACTCCAAGTTTTAGATGGAAACTAGAATATCCTGGATGGTCTTTGCCTCTGGAAATTTGAAAGTGTAACAAAGAAGAACATTTATTCTGTTTTATTTTACAAAAAGCAGGTTGATCCGTTACTGCCAATTACAACCAAGTTTCTATTTCAGTGGTTTTAGAGTCAAAGAAATCCAATAAAATCTAAAAATCCTATTTCATTTCTCTTTTGAACCATTTTAAAAGCGTTTCCAGTGGTTTTTCTCATCATGATTGTGCAAAAAAAAAAAAAAAAAAAAAAAAAAAAACGCTTTTTCACTTTCTAGGACATAATTTCTGTAGAGCAGCATAATTTGTGCAAGTTGTGGGCCGGACTGTTAACATGGAGAAAGTCTGTCCTCATTTTCCCATCATCCATCTGTTTACACTCTATCCCACTAGCTTACAGATCTTCACGACCCCAACTTAACATTACTGGTGCAACAAAAATGGCGAGCAATATTGGAGCGATAAGTTTTAATATATGTGAAGAGCAGGATTCAGCAGGCACAAAACACCTAATTATAGACTGGATGGCTAAATAAATGACAGCATATGTAAAGTGGATTGTAAAACATGGCTTTAAAACACACAAGGTCATTAATGGAAACCAGTGTAATAGCAGCACAGAACAAAAAAACATTTTGGAAAAAAAATTAAAAATAGACGAAAGTTTGAGACACATTTGGAAAAAAAAAATTGGAAACAACTTTGAATTTGATCAAGGAAAAAAAAACTAGTTTGCATGTTTGTTGTGGGATCAACTCAGCTTCAACGTTAAGAGAAATCACAGCTAGTGCAGAATGTCATTAAGTTAAGGTGGAAAGTAGTAACCAAACGGCACACAATCCAAAGTTTAATGTCCTCCACAAACAGGAGAACTTTCTGAGAGGAGGAAGTGACACTAAAAGTCCCCAAAGAAAGAAGACCAACCTTTAAAACTGATTTGATTGAGGCTCAGTCTTTTATAACCCCGACACAAGAGTTCATATAGCAATCCAGTTTAAAAGCTTCTATTCAACAACACACATACATCCAGTTTTACAGACAGTCTGTCATGTCAACACCAGCGTGCCTCACCTGCTCTTTGTCCTGCAGCTCAGCCTCCAGCTCCTGCACTCGAATGGTCAGTTGGGCGTTCTTCTGCTTCTCTTGATTGGCTTCATTGCACTGAGCCTCTAGTTCTGCAATCTGAACAGGAGTAGGAAATATTATGCGCATTTTTTTAAAAGATTTGTGCAAACTGTAAACAGTTTTAAAAACGAGATGTTTTAGATTTTTATTCCACCTTTATCTGCTCTCTCAAAATGAATTGGCTCCACATTCTGAATCTTTCACCCCAATTTACAGGTTTTATTAACTAAACCTGGAGAGACAACTTAACCTTTTGACTGTGTGTTCTGCTTTATTGAGCATTAGAACATGTAACCTTTGGTGCCAATAAGATCTACATAATTGAACTTCACAATAGAAGCTCATCATGAGGCCGCTTTTACCTTTTTCCTGAGTGTGTCACTCTCTTCTTTGCAGACACTAAGCTGTTTCTTCCAGCTCTCCACATTAGCAGAAGACTCCTGCAGTGCATCCACCAGCCTCGCATTGTTTTCTCTCAAAGTTTGAAGTTCTGTTTCCCACTTCTTGGCGTTGGTGTTGCTGTCAGATGAGAGACGCAGAGATAACCCCAGGAGGGTTATTAACGGCGGTAAAATGTAGACCAGTCAGTGTGGAAGAGGATAGAGCTTTGGGCCACTGACATGCCACACAATGCAACAAAATCCCATTAACCAGAACTATTTAATTAGCCTACAAGCATGTCGCACAGATAAAAGATATTTAGACAGAAAAAGTAAATGGTGGGAAGTACTTAAAGAGCTGTGGCTTTGCAGTGGATCCAGATTCAGTTTCACAGGTAGAACATTTCATTTAAAATTTAAGTTTGAAATAGAGGTACACCAAAAACACAAACAGAAATGAAGGGTTTTTATTCAGCTCGTTAAAGTTGACCAACTGTACTGTGTGGCAACAAAAGCAGGACTTGGAGGTTAATACTGAGTTTAATGGGCTAGGGTCATTATGGGATGGAAAATAAGAGTTTTGGGTGAGGTCTAAGTGCTGGGTTTTCCTCACAAAACACTATCATGGTGTTGTGACGAGAGTTTAGTGTGCAGGTCAACGCCTCAGACTCTCCACAGAGCTTTTAAAGACCCACTCTGATGAAAATGGTGTTCAACATGTTCTGGTGGCATTTTACTGATGAAGGACATATATGTATTAGGGCTGTCAGTGTTAACACACGCGATTAATAAAAAATAAAATATATAATTATATATTAACACAGATAATTACACTCCGCAAAGCGTCTTCCGCTGGTTCAGACTTTCACAGCGTACATCAAATTCTGAATGCACACTTCATAGAGCACAATTCGGCTTGTAACACAGTTGTTTATAAAGAAAATAAATATTTAATCGATTTTTAGTACTTTATTGTTGTTATTTTTTAAATTTAAATCGTTTTTCCACAAAAGGTGGACTATTTGATACTATTTGCAGCCCGTTGTCATGGTAACACAATGCAGCTCTGTGTCGGCAGACCTCGTCTGCAGCGGCAAAGCGATGTATGCGCTGAATAGGTTAAATAAAGCATCAGTTCAGAAAGAAAGTTCACCACTTGTTTTTGTCAAGATCATGAAGGAAACGTTTGTTTTTGAAGAATCCAGCACATGTAGAACTTTGTTACCGGAACTTCTTCCATAACACCCAGCTGCCAATCAGAATAGAGTATTCACCCAGACTACTTAAAGTGCAGAAACACACTGATTGTTTCTTATGTCTGTGTATCAGCATCTTTGTTTTCTTGGAGTAAAACTGCAGACATTAAAGTCTTTACAGTTCTGTTTATCTTTTTGTTGATGTGTTTTGTGCACACATTACACTTCTGAGTTAACACTGCATAAAATTTTTAAAAAGATTTCAGACACTAAAAATGAAGGAAAACATTTCTCTCTGGTCTTTTTTTTCTTCAAAAGCTTCTTTTTCAAAATGTCCTAAAATGTAACTCTTAAAACATTGTGATTAATCACAACCCAAAAGTGTGATTATCCGATTTATTCTTTTAATCGATTGACAGCACTGACAGCTTGTAGTTGTGACACAGAAACTACTATGGCAAGCCGCAAGTTTCCTGCTCCGCTCCATTCTGATGCATTCTCTCTTAGACAATTAGATCCAATAACGTCCTAGTTTTCCTCGTCGGAGCTGGCGTCTGGCTCAAAACTATACAGCTGGATTGCTTTAATATTGCCCGCCATTTTTGTTGAACCAGATAATGTTAGGTTGGGGTTGTGAGGGGCTGTAAGTTAGCGGGAGAGAGTGTAAACAGATGAATAATGAAGAGAGGAGAGGTGAGCTTACTTCACACCAACAGTCCCACCCACAACCCACCAACTACTGCGGCTCTGCAGAAACTGTGTCCTGCAAAATGTCAGATTTTTTTATATTTTGGCTGAAAGCAGCATAATCATAATCAAAAGACCACTGGGAACGTTTTTAAAAAAGATCAAAAGATGATTGGAGTGAGACTTTTAAAAGTGGTATGTACTACAAAGATGAATATGGAGTTAACCCAATGCAACAACACTGGTTTTAATATTATGGTGGATTGAACTGCCAATCTTTGAAACTGTTCTGAAAGAAAGAAGAGTTCTTTATCACCTGAGCCACAGCAGCCATACACCAGAGTGGAGAGCGTTTGTATTATGGATAAGTTTGGACAGGTGGTGATGTGCATTTGTTCTGCATCGCTGTTCATGTCATCATGCATGGCTGCTCAAAATGTTTGGCCGTCCGTCAAAAGTGGACAGGTTTGAGCCACAAAGGCTGCTGGCCTCCACTGTCACACTGCTGTGATAGTCATGGAAGAAAAGCCAAACTCCCAGGAGGGAAAAGAAAAAAAATAATCAGATATAAAATGGACTAAACTGACAGGCGGCCTGGAAAGGTTTAAGAAACTTCATCTGAACTTATTCTTTGAGGGCAATAATGTTGAAAAATGATTTTTTTTTCTTCTTAGCCACATACAAGAACATATCTCCTTCATATAGAGATGATATTTGAAATTTTAAATCAAATTTGTGGATTGATTTGTATAGCCTTTATGTGCAAAAACAAAGTGATATGTATAATTTCTGCACTAAATCCTCCTCCAGAACTGCGAGTTACTTTCTCTGTGATCATCATGTCTGCAAACGCTGGAAAAGATAAGCTTGCTGTTTAAATCACACAGAACGAACAGATTTATATTTGTGAGCCTAATTAGATTCGAGAACATGAAAGTGAATTTTCAAAACAAGTTCAAATTTGAGTAAAAACGGCCTTCGAAATTATACAGTTATTAGCCTTTTAACATGCTTGGCAGTGATGTGATTTTGCATAGAATAGCTGCTTGTGATCATGAAAAAGACGTGTGATTGAAACAGCTCCTTCTATGAATGACTGTCTAAAACCTGTCTGGATCAGCCTCTCAGCAGTCAGCAGATAGCCGGTGCATTTTTGGTTGTCTCGTGTTTAGTTTTCTGCAGAGGAGGGTCTCCTGTCCACCTCCACACTCTCTCCAACCTGAACCAAGCAGCTCAAAGATTTTTATTTGTTTTCCTTATGTTTTTTTGCTGCTATACCAGACAAAATTAACTTGCTGCAGTTTTAATTGATTTTGCTGCCCAGAGGTCACTTCAATTCCATCTGGAATCACATCTGGCGTTTCATGCATTTACTGATTTATGCAAAAAAGCATCTGGACTACAAAAGTCAGGAAATTCATCAGTGGAGTGAAGCAGCTTTAACTTCCAGAGTGCACTAGAATGATGGTTTCTGAGCCCTTTGGGGATCCAACAGAAGAAGCAGAAGGAAAATGGATATAATTTTGGTGCATATTTGCACTAAAACAATTAAAAAAACAAAAGATAAAAGATAACAATGGACTTTCTTGAATTAAAATGATTAGGACTCTTGTGTTTAGTTTTGTTTTTCATAGGAAAAGGTATCACACGTTATTTTATAATCTGAACAATAAAGGTTTAGGATAAGTTTCATTACACTATATATGATATAGCTATTTACCTCAAAGCCAAATGGATATTAATCAAGTTCTTTCTGAAGAAAAACAATTTCCCTGATAAGTTTAAGAAAAAAGAACATTTTGTACAGACCTCTGCACTGATATCACCCACTATACATTGACATGCTCAGTAAACACAGAGTAAATGGGTCATTTAACTTGATTACTGTTCTCATCTCAGTATTCATGTGTGGGAAGAGAATTGATTTATTGATTACAGATTGATATGTGACAATATGTTCTCATTACGTTGAGCGCTAAAAGGAGCTAGCTTACAGTTCAGTGCGTTTCATTATGCGTGTACTGTACTGCTCGTGCTTTAGCTGCTTTCTTCTGCGTGTCGTCTCATTACTTCCAGGTCAGAGCTCGTATTGGAAAGTGTTGAGCGTGTGCAGAAAACCTGGGTGAGTTATGTTCAAAATAAAGATGGATATGCAGGAGAAACTTGCCACCCTGCTGGATTATTTTTAACTCCGACGTTAAGATATTTTTTCTTTTGGACTGACATGTGTAAATCAATTTAAGACTATTTCAGTTTAGATAAATCAGATCCTATTTTAAAGCTAAATGCATTTTTATTCACTTGATTTGATCCTATGGAACAAGCAAATATGTTACAATCAATCACACTCTCTCACCTTTGTTCTACTGCAGTCTTGAGACGTTCGTTTTCATTCTTCAACACAGCAGCCTCAGGAGTGACAATTGAGATTTTCTCATCATCTGTTCCATTAATGCTTGAAGCCTGGTTGGTTGAGGGAGTTTCGCGTCCAGATTCCTGACGGTGACAGAGGGAAGCTCTTATTTTGGAGGAGATTTGGGTATTTTTTCGCAGTTTATCTTCATTAAATTCTGTTCTTATAGACCCACTCCAAAAAAATGTTTTCTGGGTATTTTTAACATGTTTTTTTCATGAAGGACATATCAAGAAAATTAAGCTTAAAATTGCATTTCTGAGTATTTCTTTATTTGATTCGTTGTGAATCAGAAGCAGACGGGAAAAAAAACAGTTTGAAAAAGAGTTTATTTGTGACAGAAAATAAGATGGGGGGGCTGAAGGGCTGGGCGAGGAAAGGGGGGAGGGGTTGCTCAGCACCAATGATCATACCCACGCCCTAAAGGCAAATTTCTAATGAATTACTGCCACTCTGCAGAAACTATGTCCTAGAAAACATACATTTTAGATAAAAATGGTATAATCATAATTAAAAGACCTTAGGTCCAGTTTTAAAATGGCTTAAAAATGATCAAAGTGGGCTTTTAAATTGTGTCAAGTTCATTTTTTTTAACTGACAGGCAGACATATGTCCAGTATCCTGCTTTATTTATGTAAAATGACCCAGATTTTATTTCAGTTAAGCAATTACATTAATCTAAACATGCTGGCCCTGATGACTGATAAGAAAAATGTCTTGTCAGCTACTAGCTTTATGTGTGTCAAGGCTGAGTTTGATTTCTATGTTGGAGAATGACTGTGATTACAGAGCCCATCTCAAAGAGCTGCCTTAATGCCACGACTTTTCTTATCTATAACTACACCTTTTAGGTTGACATTTAACCTCTTATAGAAAGATAAAAAAAAAAAAAAAAAAACAGATACCCGACATTGAAAAACACCAAAACAAACTAGAATGTGTGCACGTTTTCCATCTATTGTAGGTCAAAGCAACTTTAAAGCAGCGTGGTTCACCTGTGAGTGATTGCTCAGCGTTTCTCCTTTTTCCTGAGATTTATCTCTTGCCAGCTTGGCTGCATCTTTTACCTCCTGGAACTTCTCTGCAAACTGAAAGCATGATACAAAAAAGAGCTGGGGTTATCAAGAAAGGAACAAACCAACATACACAATACAAGAGAATTTCTCAACATTTAGGAAAACAGTGAAATTATTATTTTTTTTTAATCTTTTCAATGAGTCTTAATTTTTTTAAAGAAATTGAGCGTCATTAAACACCTTCAAAGGCTCAAACGGGAACAGTACTTTGCACCAGTGCACGAAAGCTTTCCTCACAGAAATGTTTCCGCTCACCTTTGACAGGAGCTGCTCTGAGGCAAAGCCCAACCCAAACACAGTGTTGGCTCTACTGTCCGCCCACTGCCCAAACTTCTGCGATGTCTTGGTGAACGTCATGTTGGGTGTGATTGTGCTGTTGATGATAACCTGAAAAGAAAAGACAACTCATTTTGTAACCACTGTACAGATTGTGTAATCCCTGCAGAGTCAGGCCAGCTAACACACCGACTGGTACTCTCATTGGAATGATGCTTGTCAGTATATTTAATTAAATTAACATCAATGTAAGGTCAAAACTTGCAGACAAATGAGAAAATAAATATATTAATAAATGCATAAATAACTGAAGAAAATAAAATCAGGATAAAAAAAGGAATAGTTAAAATGAATCATAAAATTTAAGAAAAAGAAGAGGGTTCACAATTATGGATGTGGGTCAATCGCCACAGGTAAAACAATTAAGACCGCGATTTGGGTGTCGTCAGAAAGGTGAGCGCTATTTTTACACATCAGCAGAAAGGAGCAGACGCTGGGGCAGTTGATCTGACAGCTTTGTGAGGCATCTAAAAAAGTGGGGGGGTGTTTGTCCTATTTTCACTGGCTCTGAATGAAGTGTCTGTAAATCTGCAATGCTGAATTTACTTTATACTTCTTATATTTTTGTTAATTGATCATGGTGCATTGCTGTTATTCAGAATTTAACCCTTTTTGTTAATTGAAATTTAGTCATTTATTGTTGCTTGTAATTTAGTTTTAGACAGAATATATTTTAATAAGATTTATCTCTGCACAGGTTTTTCTCCTTGCTCGGTTGCTCACAACTCGAGGAATAATTGCTGATCTGGGATCTATATCCAAATAAAAGGGACAGAAAACCAGAAGTCTGAGTCAGGAGATATGAGTGGAGTCCTGCTTATGTTTTTTTTCCATCTGATGCCTTCCTCTTCAAGTGGGGCAAAATGAAATCAAAAAGCAACTTTCAGCTGTAAAATGGGAAGAAATTTCATCTGCTACATTTGCATGATGGATACTCTGAAATATTTACATTATTTAGTGGTCACTTTTATCCAAAGTGACTTAAAAGCTTTGCCACATGTTGGAAAATTTGATTTAACATGGCCATCTTTATGATATAACAGATAGATATAGATATACAAACATGATCATACACTATGCAGCGGAGACTGCAGACTCACCAACACACATGCCATCAAATTACCATCTATATTTGCCACAGTGCACATCCACCTGTTGGTGCTGTGGAGCCTAAAGACATCAGCTGCAGTCTAAAAGTGTTCAGACTGGGTGGCGCAGAGACAGAAAGAAGAATGAATTTTTAAAAAAGGTTACATTTGACTAGCCAGGCTTCAATGACTAGTGCATTTCTTGCACCACATGCTGCGAAGAGGTATGACCAAAAACATCTGCAATGACCAGAAATCCTGTTTAAATACAAAAGGTATACCAGAACCTAAATGCAATTGCCACATGCTTATTATCCAAACAGTTAAGAAACAACAGATGAGAGTTTAATCACAGTGCAGCCCTCGTTTCATAGCAACATGGCTCTTAACGATGAATTTGAGAATTGAAAGTGCTGACAGACTGGTGTCCTTTTCCACGCCTCCACTGTCTCCATCCCCATCTTTTCAGAGATTGAGGTGTTAAATATTTTCACTGAATCACTACCAGACAGAGATGCCAAAATCAGAGACTGAGACAATAAAAAAATAGCAATATCAGCAAACAATCACCGCTGTTTAAGACACTTATTTTCCAGTCAGAACAAAGTGAGAGTTTCCAGACAGTGGGCTCATGTTAAAAAAAAGACTTCTATTTAGGACTTATAAATCTACCGTGATGCTATTCCGCAGAGCTCTAAACCAATGCTCCTTCAGAGATGATTTAGAGACCAAAAAAAGGTGACCCACTTACCCATGAGGAACCTGGGTGAAGTCTGAATAACTCTCACATGCCTCGTCTCAAGGAGACGAGTGAATATTTAACGAGGAGCGCAGTGCTAACTGAAAGAGAAGTGTTAAGATTAGATAAAATTTTAATGATCATTGTGGGGAAAAAAAACTGGGCCAAAGAAACACTGAGAAGAATAAAAAAGGAAGGAAAGTTTTTTCACGATGAAGCTTTTTCTTCAAACAACAACGTAAAAATAAACCAAAATGCAGCCTAAAAAATAATCTGGCCAAGATTTTTTTTTTGGACTTGATGAAAATTACATGTGGCTAGGTCAAAGTTTGTGTTCTTTTGTTTGCAGGATGCCAACAAATTTATTGTATTTTTTGTTTTACCAAAAATGGCTAAAAAAATTCATAGCTTTGCATCATCATGCTGAAGCTAGTTCCTTGGTAACGTGCGTTCAGTGGGCCACTTCTCATTAGGAGTCTATGTAAAGACAAGTTTCTGGCTTGAGTTCAAAACTCACGTTCACAAACGCTAGTTTCTTTGACCATTTTTGGGTTCTACCTACAAAACGGGCATTCATTGAAAATTAAACCAAGTTGAAATTTGACCAATCGAGGACTCGGATTTGGTAATGACGTATGAATGAAGTCCTTTTTAAGTTATGGAAGTGTCAACCGTTTGAAAATTGATAATGGTGGAGATATTTATGATAGTTGTTTGTGACCTGCTGGAATTATACGACACCAAGTCGTATAAAATAGAATACGAAAATAGAAAAAGAAAAAAAGGAGAAGCCCCTCCTTGCTTTTCCAGTGTGAACACCATAGACTAAATGCAAGTTCAAGAATGCGCGTCAAATACCGGGCATGAACATAGCCTGAAAGACGTTTCCAAACACAGGCTTAAAGAGATAGTTTACTCACAGAATCGCTGCTGAAGTAGTGAGTCACAACAGAAATCAGCATAAATGAATCAGAGATGACATTATCCTGTAGTTTATCAATCAGCAACTGATAACTAAAGCTAAAGTAAGTAAATAAACT
Organism: Oryzias celebensis; assembly: GCA_014656515.1. NCBI lineage: Eukaryota > Metazoa > Chordata > Actinopteri > Beloniformes > Adrianichthyidae > Oryzias > Oryzias celebensis. The sequence continues at coordinate 22,306,204 of BNCR01000003.1, read as the reverse complement.
AAGTGTCGAACATCTAATGTAAAAAAAAAAAAAGATACAGTTTCTACTAGTGAGTACAACCAATGAAATAACTATAGACACACACACAACTAAATCATTATTTAAAATAAACTGTGATAAAATACCATGACATTTATCCGTAAAATGAAAAAGCCATGTAGTTAAATCAGCTTTCACTGATTCGCATAGGTGGTTTGGCAGAGTTTTACGCCGAATGCCCTTCCTGACACAACCCTGTATTTTATCCAGGCTGGGGACTTGCACAGCGAAACCCAAGCTTAGGATTGTTTATTGACATTAAAATGAGGCAGTAATAGCCAAACTAAAACAGATTTTTTTATTAACAGGTGTTTAACACGTTTTGTTTTGTTTTTTTCTAAAAAAAACATGCATGATGTGCAATAGGGTGAATTCTCTGCCAACGATGAAAATAAAGGACGACCAGATTACCCTGATCTTTGTGGGCTTGTGACCATCTGTGGATATGGAGGAATCTTTGGCTCAGCAAGCAACCAAACGAGAGGGTGGGATGGTGTGACAGCGGGGTGGGTGGGGGGCTGGAGTGACGCTCGCAGCTGTGCAGCTGATGAACTCGGCTGCAGATCAAGTGGCGCACAAGGCGCAGAGCAAAGCCCGACAAGCTAATGACCTGGGGGTCAGTTAGAAACTCAGCATGTGAAGCGGCTGCAGGAGAAGCGTTTTTAGCTTTTTGAGAATATATGAATTAAATTTGTTACACAGTCAGACAGAAAGGTAGGAGGTGAAGAACATGGGAGAGAACATGTGTGGGACAGAGCCGATTACTTGTAAAGAGTCGCAGATAAGATTTATAGGAGAAAAATAAATGTGCGTTCCATGAAGCTCAAGTTTTCAGACTACCCTTAGCAAAAAGTAGTCCAAGTGTGCTACAAGTATATTAGACTATAATGTGAAGTATTCTTAATGTTTACTTTTCATTTACTCTCTCTATATTGTAAACTTGTTCCAATTCAGTCTGAAAAAGTATTAAGCATGCCAAGTATACATGGTCTATAGTATACATGCTATACTTTTACTCAAAGATATAATAAAAAAACTTCAAGTGTACTACTTTTGGCTAAAGGTAACTATATTTTTTAATTGTGCGAGATAAATTTAGAACATTAAATGCAATTTATTAAGAATGTGAAACAAACTTGAGTTTCCAAGCTGTTATTTATGGAGTGCAGGAGATCCTGATAAAACAGAAAAGCAAAACTAGAACACTCTATAGCAGCTGTGACCAACAGATAAACTCTCCAAACAACAGAAATATTGATCAGTGGAAACAATGGCTTTTGAAGTGGGACACAAAGTAAAATTTAGTTGAAGTCAAATGAGGCTTTAACTTCTACTTTTTGCTGCTTAATTTGGCCTCATCTTCAAGCCAAGACATTCTTATAGTGCAGTTTCCTTTCCTTTAAATAAATCCTCTATTCCGTTTTATCTCCCCTATTACTGAATGGAATTGTTCTCAACTGCTGTGTTATTCTGGCCTCTCATGGGCTGTTCTCCCCCAAAAGTGCTGGCAGCTCAACTTTTCCAGGGACCAATAAGCGAGACCACATTTCTCCTCTTCTCGCCTCCCTTCACTGGCTCCCTGCCCATGTCAGGGGCAGTTTCAAGATTTTATAGTTTATTTTTAAAGCTCTTGACAGTTTAGCACCATGTATTGCAGATCTCATAAAGCTCTATGGGTGCTAAGGTTCACAGACAAGTTGTTTCCATTGGACATGGAACAAAAAAGCAAGAGAAAGTGAATAGAATAAGCTACTCCTAAATGTAATGTTCCTATTTGATCTGCTCAATTGAAAAAACTGTATTCTTCTTCAATTCCCCAAAATTTTTCATTCATGAATGAAATGTAACAGTTACAGTCTTCTGCGACAGACGCAGGAGGAAATTGTATTTGGTATATAAAACAATCTGTTCCTCCACATTTTGCAGCATTTATATGCGTATAATTAGCTCTAAGGGTCCAACACTGGAACAGAACCAGCTTTCTCCATCAGCGTATTCAGGTTCTGTGAGTCACTGGCTCAATTGTTGTTCCCCCAACAAATGACCGCTTGTAAAAGCACATTCTTCTCCACATACTTAAGAAAATCACAAGAATCTTGCAGCAAATGTTATGCGACTTCCTGTTTAGCAAATTGCATTGGACTATGTTGTTCAGCTAAACACTCGGGTAATTTTCCACAGCCTCCACACCCAGAATGGAAGATTTTTCAACCCATTTCCAAGTCTTCTAAAATGGACAATCAAATATTTTTTCGTTTCAATTGGTTCCACACTTTGTCATAAAGTGATGCACCACTGCTCTTTATGACTGATGCACTCAACTGTGATAAAGTTATAGAGTTTTACTGAAAGTCTACTCTTCTGAAGGTGGTCATTTGCCACTGACCTCTCTTTTTCAGACACATGTTAATAATACAGACACCTATGGAGGCACTTGTGTTTTCAAGAGCCCCAAATAAATTAAAGAGAACGATCCTTGGTGTGTTGAGTTTTATTCTTTCTGAAGCAGTTTCTGCAATCACCAGCTTCAGTACCAGAGCATGGCATGAAGTCCTGTGGTGTGAGGTTTTTGCTTGTTTACCATGTCGTGGGTGTAACAATCCCTCTGGAGCTTTCATGATGCGATGTGTCAGGACAACTGATCTCTTTAGTAATGATAACTGAAATAGATGTTTTATGCATGGGGACGAGGCAGGACACCAGCACCCAACAACGAATGATGGAAACGAAATAAAACGCAGTTTTTCTAGATTCAAGCAAGAACCAGAAGATTTGAATGTACTACGTAGAACCATGTGGATTAAAGTGAAGCTTGTTTTCTGGTTGAAATATTTCATTAGCAAAAATAAATATCTTTTTTATATGTGCACATCTGTTTTCCTGCATTACTTGCATTTCTATCCTATGGAAAAGTGATCTCTTGAGGGATTTCTGTAAAGCTCCGTTCTGAGGCACAAACAGTGTATGCTCAATTTGTCACAAAAATGCAATATTATGAACAGGAATAATATTATTAACAGGAAATTCCACTTTGAATCTTGAATTATGGTTCTGCCTTGCAGGCTCTAGTCTGGACGATCAGCTTGCTCAGGAGCAGCCATTGTATTTCAAAGATGTTGCATTTCTTCCCATTTTTAGGTTCTTTTTTCCAAGAATATTTGCTAACATTTTTCATTTATGAAAGATAAAATGCTAACATGCAATGTCGTTTCAGTGTGCAGAATTTCAAATGTTTAACGGCCTTCTGTCTCATGGCTGCAAAGCGTTCCACAAAAATACAATCAGTCTTTCACATTCAACACCATTTCAAACTAACAGTCCTGTGTTGGGTACATGTCCTCCTTATAGCAAATTGATTTTTTTTAATATAACCAAAGCTCAGTGGCACGCAAATAGAAATTACCAGATGCATCTAAGGCAGTCACTTCTAAAACTGAATGGTTTTTAGCATATCCATCAACATATTAAGCCCACAAAATGCATTAGCTATTTTTTAAAAGCACTCTTTAAGGAAGTGCTGCAAATTTATTACATTTTCTATTCATAACATTTTTCTGAACAACTATAAGTGTTTAGCTGGAACCTCTGGTGAAAGCTTCACAAGATCTTTTAACTTTTTTTAAAAATTAAAATGTTACTTTGCTTTAGAATATACAGAAGCAGGGTCGAAGGTGAAAATATTCTGGAATTATAAAAAAATGAAATAACCACTTCTTTTAAATACTGCCCCACAGCAGCAAAGCTTTTTTTAAATACACATGAAGAAACATGCAACTTTAGATAGTAGACGTTGATAAAATAATCCAAAGAGGCAGATTATCTATGTCCTTTCAGCATTTTCTCTGGAAGAAAGAGAGTTATATTTCCTATCAGAAGCATACCAGATAATAACAATAATAATTAAAAAAAGGAATTTTAACATCAATCTTTAATTATTTAAAATGAGTGAAATCTTAAAATTAGTGCGGAAAATGTTGAAAATCTTGCTCTAGGATTTTTCTTTCACAGCTCTATTCTAATATATATATATATTAATTAGTTTCATTATTTATCGTCATTGAAAGTGCTTGCTGGTACATGCGTTGCTGAAGGCGGTGTGAGCGTAGTTTCAGAGGGGCATATCCACACACTGAAAACAATTATGTCGTGTGGCATTACCAGTCAACTAAAATTATGTTGTTTTTTTAAGTTTGAAGAGAGATAAGCTTTCAAGCAAATCTCTAATTTAATAAATATGTATAATGCAAATAAATTTGCCTTTTTAATGACATCTCCACAACACTGAGTTTAATAACCCATCTGATGCATTTCATAAAGCCTAGAACAGGTGGATAGATTCTCTGTATGAACACAATAACAGTTCTTGTGTTCTGCTCTTTGCCATGTTAACACCATGAAGATGCTAGACAGCCACAAATAGTTGTGCGTGAGATGACAGCGTGTCACAGTTTGTGTGCATCAGCAGAAGTTATTATTTTAGACAAACTTGTCTCCATTGAAGCTTGAGAACAAACCATTTGATGACTCAACATTTCCTCCCTCTTTTTGCTTTTGCTCACAGGTATCACTGACTTATTTGAACTGGGGAGGATAAAGCTAAAATATCCTTTTTTCCACACATTTCAGGCCTTGTAACTTGGAGATTGCAGAACCCCTACAGAAGTTATAATGGCACAGTCTGTTCATATTGCAGTAGAAGAAAGACAAACAGAATTCTGGAAAATAGATTTTGGGTTAATGTTACATCGAGGACCATAGAATATAAAGAACAAAAGGTGGAGGAGAGGGCAACATTACATTTTAAATCACCAAGAAAATTCTAGTCGACACAGTAGGACTATTATCATAAAGCCCACAGTGACTAAAGGATTCGTTCCTGGAACAGCACAAAGTGTGCATCCACTTACTAAGAGGTTTTATTTGAGGAAAAATAATGAACACTTCATCAAATTAGGCATTTTGTATTTGAATTGTTTAGAAAGAGACCAGTTTAATCAAACAAGCATCTCAAGTGGACACATATGCAACGTTAATCAGTGGTGAGAAAAGTGCCTGAGCTCAGCATTCTCCATGCAGGAGTCCAGTGAAGCCCTCCTGCCTGCTTCGATTAGCTGCTAGCCTCAATTCTCTCTGGTTACTCTGCAGAAAAAAACTCAAGCGAGTGTTCAAAACGTGATTCCTTGACGTAGCTCAAAGAGGGATATTACCATCGCAACCGTCCACCAGCTTTCACACTGGGAGGAAAAGAGAAAAATGATTGCCATGGAAACATAATCTAGTATGTCACTCAGCGAAAGTAAAGGTTGCTGACGTAAAATCGTGTGTGGCTGTTGTGTCCTTTCTGAAGAACTTTTCCAAGGCAATATGACACTTCTACTTTTGTACTGTTACTTTTTTGAGAACTGCTCAAACTAGTCTCAGATAACTCATCTGTTTTTACTACAAAGTTCTTGAAGATGTTGGCATGCATTCTTATTTGACATCTAAAGTTGTATTTCACTCAATTCAAGGACATGACAGAAGGGAGATGAAAAAGTGTGATTTTGTTCCATCACAAGCAGTTTATTTGTTAAAAAGCACACATAAAAAGTACACATTTCCCATGTCAGGAAGGGAAAAATAACATTTCTAAAGCTTTACATTCAGTGCAGTTATAATTGTAATAAAAAGATTGAATGTAGGAATCCATCATTTGTCATTACTTCAGAAACAGGTTTTCCATGCACAAATAGTAACAATGTTGTTATGGTTACAAGAAATTACAGTAGTTTGAGACCATGCTTGTGAGCTTTTGGGTAACTAAAGGAAAAATAGTAAGTTATTGTGCAAAAGACATCCTCTTTTAAGCAGTTGAAAGTAGAATTCACGACATACAAGCACCTTTTTGAAGTTTAACATGAATGATTAAAGTGTTGTGTTTAATGTTGAGTCACTATTTTAAAGTCCCACTCCAATAATCTTTGGATCTTTTGTAAAAGCGTTCCTAGTGTTCTTTTAATTGTAATTATGCTGTTTTTTCCAAAATGAAAAACCTGTGTCGTTTTCTAGGACATAGTTCCTGCAGAGCGGCAGGAGTTCATTAGAAATTTACCTCAGAGTTGTGAAAGGGACCTCTGGAGCAGAGTAAGTCTGCCCCCATTTCCCATCATCCATCTGTTTGCACGCTCTCCCACTAGCTTAAAGCCCCCAACAACTCCGGGCTAACATTACAGGTGCAACAAAAATGTCGTGCAATATTGGAGCTATTTAGTTGTACAGTGTTGAGCCAGATGCCAGCTTAGACGTAGAAGATGTAGACATACATGGATCTAGTCATCTACAGGAGGATGCACTGGAATGGAGCGGAGCAGGGAGCTGGTGGCCCACCAATTTTAGTTTATAAATAGAAACTACAAGTTTTTTCAAACTGTATTTTTCCACCTGCACCTGATTCACAACGATTTGAATAAAAAGTGTTCATAAACACAGCTTTAATCTTAATTTTGTCTACGTGCTCCATCATGAATGCCACAAGAACGTGTTAAAAACACAATTTTCATTGGAGTGGGTCTTTAATATTTGATTTTTAAAAAGGTGGGACTAAGTTTTCAATTGCAGTTTATTAAATAGTATGGATGGTGCTTTTTAAGCCTGTTAGGCAGATGTTAGTTAATTAGAACTAAAAGGATCTTCTCTATTTAGCTGCTTTCCCCCCAAACCTAATGTTCTCCTTTGGTCTGCAGCAAAACAATGTCTATCAAATATTTTGGTCTGGAGCTATTGCATTTGTAAGTTAATAATAAAACCTTAAAAATCAATTATTTTGTGCTGCAGGGAGCCAACAGAGTTTTCCAAACATTATAGAAGGAGGTCTGCAGGTCTTTTTGCTAAGTTAGGTTAAAATATAAACCTTATATAAACACAGCTTCAGGAAGTTAGACTGGCACAATGCCATTTGAAAATATTTTGTTATTTTTAAGACAAAAACATTGTTTTATTCAAATTGAGAAGAACACAAAAAAGCAAAGATGAAAACTCAATTAAGGTTCTTTTTTAATTATTTTTTATCGTTGGAAATTCTTTTACTGAAATATCAAAACATGTCTCATGTATCAAGACTATATAAACACCCGTCACATCATACTAGAAATAAATACATTTTATTTAAATTGGAACCTTGTGAAGTAAAACCACACATGAGCAAAAATAAATAAATAAAACTAGATATGTCACTGCTCGAGTTGCAGGTAGGTGCATTGACCTTTCAGTGTCCATCAACATGTGTGATTATTCCAGGAACAGAAATTTTATTTTTGATATGCTCAGTAACTGGGTTTTTTTTTTTTTCTGGTTTAGCTTAGCCTTTAGATTCTCTAAATTCTTTTTCCTCTTCCTTTACTACGCAGATAAAAATCACTAAGTATCACTTTCCCACATATACACGCACACAGACACATACCTTTGTTCCATCCACACTGATGATGCGGTAGCTGTTACGTGAGCTGTCGTAGAAATAAGAAACAGTGACAGACTGCTTGCTGGCAGGAACCCAGTTCTTCTTGGTGCTCGGGTCAATTTGGAAGACATGGGCCCTGGTGGTGTAGATCGGCTGCTCCCTGGAGAGGAGACAATGAAACAGAGAGACAGTATTTAAGGAGACATTCAGACAAGACAATATCTACAGAAAAATTCCTGTTTTTCACATACTCTTTAGCTGAGACGGTCAATAACACCCAATCCAATTCTATACAAACAAAACAAAAGATTCAAGGAGAGGCATTAAAGAATCCTCAAGGAAAAGCATTGTAGAAAAAGAATTTGTCAGGAAGTTGTCTTCTGCATCAGGGAAAACAGACGTAGCAACCAAACCAAACTACCTCCTCTATGCACACAGCTATGGCTGAAACCTCACCAGAAAAAAGTAAAAGGTTAAAAGTTAAAGCAAGATTAAATTAGGATAAAACAACAAAACAACCAAATCAATTATACAAATAAACATAAAAAAAGTATATTTTTTAAAAAGTGAATCTAAAAACACCATTGTACACATATGTAGACACCAGTCTTCCTCTTTATAGTTTAAGTTTTTAGTTAAAGTGTGAACAGAGCTGAAGGGAATACCTCGGTGTCACACTGCTTCGCCTCTGGAGATGTTGAAACATGAGAGATGAGATGGAGAGGCAGGTGATAATGCAACACAAGCCTTAAATTCTAACAGAAACCCACATCAAATCACCACCCACTAAATTTTTATAGGTGTCGCACTGGACAGGTAAGCAATACAGTCTTGTACGTGCAGCTATATTTTTGTAAATGGAAGATTCTTTATGTCTCCAAATAAACCCGCAAGCACAGAAGAGACGAGTACAACAAAAAAAGATTGTTTCTGTTTCTATAGTGGTTTTAACATTCAAAAATAAATAAATGCAAGTTTATTTTGTACCAAAACATGTGTTTTTTCAGACTCAAAGACTTTTTTTAAAGTTTTGAATTGTGCAAAACTTGCTGTTAAACTGCTACAGAAATGATATGTCTGTCTGTGTAATATTTAAATTCCAACTTACTCATTATAAACACTTGACTACTCAAATTTTACATAAAACTAATCAAGGCAATGTTTTTTTTTTTCCACTGGATAATTGTTTTGTGCAAAACACCATTAAAAAAATGAACATTATCATCAAACTTGGGAAATACAAGCCTTCTCTCAGTCTACAGACAATTTCATGTGCAGTATTTGGTGTATTGAAAAAAACAAAAAACAAATAAGACTTCATCTATAATTTTACTCATCCAGACAAACCAGGAGGAGTTAAGCAGGAAAAGCTAAATTCTCCGCTCAGCTATGAAATGACTGCAGACAGAAATACAAAAAACATGTTTTTTAGGACGTGTGAAAACACATTTTCCTGTCGACCACTTTTACCTGCTGTCTGCCGCATGACCTCTACCTCTCGCATACAACAAAAGATTTAATATCACGAAAGACGTAAAAAGTTTTAAAAGCTTTTAGAGGCTTTTTTTTTTGCCTCCATCTAAAAACCAAAAGAGACTGCACACAAGTTTCACTACTTGAGCAGCTTTCACAGTAATTTATAAGCACCTAGCAGGTTAATCTATCCACAGGAAGTGCCTGTTTAAGAAGGTCTGTTTAAAATGCTATTCTGCAGTCTTAAGAAGGAAAATTCCAAGAAGGAAAATTAACAGAGTTCGGAGGAAATACGGCAAATGTAAGTTGATCCCAAGAGAAGTTGCCATGTGCAATGAGTTTTAGTAAACAAACATTGAATTAGATGGACAAAGTACATTCTGAATAGGTCAGAGTTTCAGGTGCTAACGTTTGGGTCTTCAAGAAAGGTAGAAAAGCGCTATACAAGTATACACCATTTAGCATTACTATTTTATCCATTCTTCTATCATTCTTTTAGTAAAAGATAAATGCATACAGGTTTTAAAACGGCAATAGAAGAGCAGGATCTAAAAAAAAAGCCATTATAGAGAACTGTAAGCAGCATCATTCAATAGTAAAAATGGGACTAACATTATAAATTAATTCTCCAGGGAATGGAGCACATTACAATTAGTTCCATGATTAAAAAATTTTGTAGATGTATGAAGAAAAATGCTTTAATTGATTAATAAGATCATATTTGCTAGTTTCATAAAGTGTATACAACTTTACTTTTTATTTAGGTATTTTGGTGATTTCTATAGTAGTCAAACATTCTTCTTGGTGTGTTTATTGCTTTTATTTTACAATCAAGTCTTTAACAACCTGTAAGATATCAGGAAGACACATGCAAGCAGCTTATACATGAACTGCAGCATTCGTCTTTGTACACAAGATAATAAAACAAAATCTTTTTTAATAATTGTATTTTTTTTTTTAGTGCTGGTTTGTGCATAGATGAATAACCTGAATTCAAATCATCTTAATGCATAAAACAATAATGTGCCCTACAAATGGCTGACAAAAAACAAATCTGCAACTCCTTTTTCTTGACTGAACATAATGTCGTTATTGCACAATGTTTTTTTTGTTTATGTACATTAAGTGCAGTGGTAAATTGTCCAGAGAGCTTTTAATTCAGTAGTACTTGTTATCAGGTCAAAATAGCAGAGAGACTGGCATACTGCAAAAATTCATAAGCTAATAAAGCTTTCACTTCCTCTGGGATTATGGCTCTCACAGAAATGAAAGCCTAATAAATTCGCTGTCCTCTTTAAGCCTAATCTCAGTCTTCATCTGCTTTGGAAATAACAAAACCCATTATACAGATCACTGCTGCTGCCTTCTGTGTTCACGCAAAAACACACAAACGCTCTTTGCACCGCTACTCCTAAGAGAAAACTCTAATTCTAGATTTACCCATTATCAGTTCATTTCTATCATTATCCTTTACCATCCAAGATTTATCCTCACCCCTAACCTAGATTATTAACCCTCCTATACATAAGAACCAGGTTTTAGTCTTGATCAAATCAACTGGTTTTAGATAGATTGGTCATTTTTGGAAACCCAGGCCTAGAAGACTACAAGTAATCTTTCCCATTTGGTCTTTGGTTCACATAAATATTTTTGATTATGCCAGAAATGGTTCCAACAAGGTATTAAATGCACCCATGTGCACACGCATGCTGACCTTTGGTATGGCAGCGTCCAGAGCCAGCTCGCACTGGCAGAAGAAGCCAAACGAAAGCCACAGCTGAACACATGGATGCACTTACACAACTGTTTTTGGAATCCAGTTATCTGCTTTACCAAGATACCAAGCATTAGTTTGATTGATTTCATTTTATATATATATATATATATATATAAATAGAGTTTTTTTTAAGATGACAGCTCATGGGACTTTATGGACACTAAGGCCTTTTAACCACCCACTGTCAGATGCTTCTCTCTCCCCATCTGGTGCTTTGAATTATTTACAGGTGTACGTGTTTCTGTGGGAAAGGACCAGGTCTGCGTTCGTCTGCACTGTCTGTGCCTCCACACACCTCCATACTTGCCTCAGGCCCATGACCAGGATGATGCAGCAATCATGCTTTGTGCAAAAAAAAGAAACAACGAAAACAAAGAAATGCACTCAGACTCAAAGCTTAGGAAACAAAAGATTCTTTCTGCAAATAAAATAGAACGTTTAAAGGGAATTAATTTTCATGAAAAGGATTTAATTGTGCACAAAAATCCTATAGGTGTAAAATGTTGTCCAATACCTTGGAATTAACATTTATTTGGGTATAGGAGGAGTTTCTTGCATAAACAATACGAATACTGCTCAAAAGGGACATTAATTAGATAGTATGGGGTGAAACCAAACAATGAGAAAGTTTAAGCAGGTAGCCTACAATTAACTTAGGCCTGGGAGGCTTGTTTCAAGAGGAATTGCATTTGCCGGCTTGAACACCATAAAAATTCTGCAACGTTTTTTTCTGTAAAACAGCTTCTTCCAGATTCCTGTGTTGAGGAATTCACTTTGGACTCATTTCCAACACAAGCCCCACTCATCCATCAGCTGCAGTCATCACATCTATCAATCTTATACTTTTATGTGTAGGGGTAAACAGGTGAGCGCAAGGTTCCTGCCGCAGAAGTCAAAGCAGGTCATTGCAGGTAACTCGCCTTCATCTGGCTTCTTGGCAATCAACATTTCAGACGCCAATTCAAAAATGTTTACCAGCACCTCCTTACAAAAGTCGTCAAACTAACAGTAAAATAAGGAAAAAATATATATATTAAAAACGGAATATCAGACAGTAACAGAAAATTGTTTTCCTATGAACAACAAAAGACAATCTTCTAAACACTGCAGGTTCAGTAGATAAGTCGGTGTCTTTTTCAACTAACCAGAAACCTGACGTTTGTTTTTGTGTCAATTTCAGTTTTCCTGTGAGATTTACTGTTGTCATGACTCCCCTGATTGTGTAGTAACATTCTTATTATCGTGACTTACAAACAATACCACATAACCTTCACTGCACCACATTTTAATGATTATCCCTTTCAGGGTCACATGGTTGCTGGAGCCAAGCCAGGCACTGTTGGGAGAAGGTGAGGTACATCCTGAACAGGTCGTTAGTTAGCTGCAGGGTCACATTCATACCTAGATGTAAACCTAAATTAGAGATACCAATCAATCAATCAATCAATGAAGAATGTTTTTGGAGTGTGTGAAGAAGCCGGATTGCACGGAGAAAGCCCACACACGCACAGGGAGAACATGTAACTATCACAGAAAGGACCCAGCCAGGATTCGAACCGGAGTCTTCTCACTGTGAGGCAAGAGAGCAACCACTACACCACCATGCAGCAAACAGAAATCTTGCTTTTAATGTTGTCTGAAAAATAAACATGTATGTGCAAGTTTTAGCTTCCAATGTTTCTGGATACCAAACCAATAAACACATCTTAATGTATGAATTTACAGGAAAGCTTGACTCAAAGGTTTAACAATAGTAGGATTTGCATTCGGTGGTGTCACAGAGGTAGTGCGGTCAACCTCTGATCGGAAGATCGCAGGTTCGATTCCCGGCTTGACCACCCACGTGTCGATGTGCACCTGGTGGTTATAGGTTGGCGCCAGTGTTCGGCAGCGGAGTTGCCATCAGTGTGTGAACGGGACTGTGACTAAAGTGCTTTGGGTCTTCTAAGAAGGTACTAAAAAGCTATACAAGTATACAGACTTTTGTGTTACTTTAACATTAAAGCACCAATGCTTGTGTTGGTCATAGAAACAAAATCTAGACTGACTTATTCTACAACATAAGCAAGTTTTTGTGGTTCCATTAGAGTGGCTTCAAGGTTACCATGGATCCTAATGCAGCTCAACATTTTTTTTTTTTCATTTTTAACGTGCATGTGGTCTGAAGTGAAATCAGTCGAACTCCAAAATGGGAAAAATCAAAACTAGCCTGTTTCACCAACAGCGCCGTCAACAGCTACCAATATAAAAACCACATCCTTTTATTGTCTTACGAAACAAAACTCGTCATGTCTGATTAAACAAGTTAGACGACACAAAAAGAGCAGCACCCAACACTGTTAATTCAATAGGTAAAGTTGATCCTGAAAATGCATTGAAAGTATGGGATTAAAAGATGGGTTTTTTTGTAATTGTTTAGTTTTGTCTCTAGTGTTTGTTTTCCATTTCGCTTGGGTGATTGCTACAAAGGTATCGAGTCATTCAGTAAATGGGACAAAGATAGTATCAACACGCACTGTGTAACAACATGTTTGGAAAGCTAAACTGGCAAAGAATGAATAAATAACAAGTGTTTGTTCAAGTGCAGCTGGCTGCAAACTCACAGCACCCAATAGTGAAACAAGTCTGGAGTAAGACAGATTTTAAGTTTCCTGCTATTGGACTTCTTTGCTTGTTTAGAATTGTTCTTTCACCTTTTGAATTCCCAAAACTTGAACTACATACTGGTATTCACATTTTTCCTTTCAGATTTGATCAAACGTACAGTACCACTGCACAACCTGAGAGCAGACCACGCAAATAAGAAGTAAATAAACACCCCACCCTTTTTACTGGGATTTTAGATGTTAAGCCTGAAGAAAAAAATACAATTATTTATCTTAGTAGAGTGATTTTGCTTGCTAAGGGGAAAAAAAGTAAATACGAAAAATAAATCAAAACAGCTAAAAAGTTGCTCATGTCAGATAATCAGAACCAAGAGGTTTCCTTTCTGTGCCTTAAAAAACATTGTTCATGTAGATCAGCAGAGTAGTCAGGAAAGACGAGCTTTATCAAATTTATTTCTAAAGCGCCACATCAGCTTTTATGTTAATAAAACACCCTGTTCTAAAAGAAAACAAAAAGAAGGTTCTATCAAAGGAGGCCAGATTCGCCCCTAGATGCTGAGCGCAATAACCCAGACCTCACAAATTCCTGCTGAATGAAGCAGAAACGAATGATGACAGTGCAGCTTATTCTCTGACACAAGAAGCTAATGCCAGCTTCATCATGACTCCATGTCAAAGGCTTTAATATCAGCCTTAGAAGCTCAAGGTTCACATTCTACACACACAGCCCTCAGGGAGTTCATTTACTTTGCTTTGTTATCAAAGACACACAGTTTGGAGGTGACATATTACTCCATGTTAAGATGCCTATACCTTGCTATATCAACTTTTTTTTAGCTTTAATGTGTATTAAAATGTAAATTTCTCATGAAAAATAACCCCAAAGCGGTATTTCTCCATTCACGCATCTCTGAGCATTCCTCGAAAACCCTCATCTCTGAGCATCAGCCCCTCCCAATCCATGAAAATGATTGGGTTCTCACATTATGACATCACGAAATGAAGACACGCTGCCAAGGTCCTGAAATGGGCACCATCCCCATGAAGCAAAAGGGGGTGCCTCAGCGGTCGAGTTGTCTTACTTCCGGAAAATGAGCTTGTGGAAAAAAACTAATATTTCCTAAAAAAGAAAAAAAATGGTTCTTTAGTGTGCCAAATGTAATATATTATCATATATGGATATAGTTTACTCTGAAAGGCTTAGAATAGCATGATATAGGCCCTTTAAATTACCACCATCTTTAATTTTAAGAAAAAGTCCATGTTTACGGTGACAGTCTGATGGAATTCAACATCCATGTGTTCTTCATTGTTCTGCATATCATCTTTTTATGGCACTCTTGATTACATAAAGTTAATATTTTAATTCTACATGCAATGATATCACAGTAAATTTACGTGCATCTTGGAAAAACTAAAAACAGAAGAAGAAGCCCCTCCCTGCTTGTCCAGTGTGAACACAATTATCTAAACCCCCAATCTAGAACCTGCATTTAGAGCTTCTGGAACATGCGTCGAATGCCCGGTGTGAACGTAGATTTAAGAGTTTAAGTGTTACTGAAGCTGCTACAATTGAATGACCACAACTCTCAACTAAAATGAATAAATAAGTAAATACATACGCAAGCAAGTCATTCAGTGAAGCATAGGGTGAAACAGGGATTAGAGCCAAATAAAAACAGATTACCCTTAAAATGAATGGCAAATATATATAATACTGAATCAGCTAAAATAAAGTTTGTAGCAAGAAAAATTGTATACTGAAATACCTTTGCTTCTATTCAACAAAGTAAACCTGTTTCTTTAAAAAAGTCAATTAACTTTGATTTCTACTTTGATTTGAATTGAGGTTTTATTTCCATTAATGTTCATTACAGTTTTTACTCCATATACCATGTACTTATTATCTGTATGAAAATCAAAGCAACATCACTGCATAATTTCACTAAAGTAGTGCCAGAGTAACCAAATAGTGGTCTGTGCTTTAAAAATCAAAGAAACCCAAATGACCAAACTGCTTAGTTTGCTCTTAATTCATGCAACAGGCAGTGCTTCCTACACACACAGCTAACAGGGTCCTGTAAGACACTGGAGGCATGCCAGTATAACAACATCTATCCCAGCAGGCCGTGTTCACCACACTGAGGTTTGATGAAGACTCCAATACACAATGAGATCCAAGAGAAAGGAATTGAGGAAGCCTCCACAGAAACTCAGCGTGACAGCAGATGGCTTCCTAGGCTTCAACCATATGGTGAGGAGATGTCCAATCTACTGTCAGCCTGTCCCCTTTCATTTGCATGACTCTTTGAGAGTAATGCTCCTTCCTGCTAAACCTAAACAACCTTCTTCTCTAATCCATCAGAGAAAGACCAAACATGCTCCGATTAGGCTAAAAGTCCTCTCTCCTTCCTGAACAACCAAAGGACCCGCTACCATTTCACAGTGCCTAATCAATGAGTGTTAAGCCCTACATGTCATTCTCTGGCCAGCCAGGAGATTATTATCTATCCCTGCGTTGGGGCTGCTACCAGCTTGGCTTACTTTAAATAGCTATACGCTGATAGTACAGCAGGCCGGGTGGCTGATTACCCCATAAGAGACTTCAGGCGAGCTGAGATTTATATATGTAAAACTCCAGAAATGGGGCGTTTAAACTGCAAATGGGGTTTTAAGTAGATAGGATTCCTATTTTTTTTAAGGTAACAATGAAATATATGTATAGTATACATGTTTTCAAAGCCAGCAAAGAAACAAAAACTCAAAACACAAGAGCATAGTCTTCAAGTTGTGAACATTTCTAGAGCACAAACAGAGAAGCTGAACCACACTTGTGTTTAAGAATGTCAAAATTGACATTAATGACTAAATTATGATTTTTAAAAGATAACTATCAATTAAAAAATGTATTTAGGAATGTCTTGTTCTCTTACTCTAAAAACAGTAATAGCAACATTTTTATTATCATTTTAAATGTTGGTGGGGAAAGATATAGGTACTTCATGTTAAAATTTATGTTGATAATTTAATGTGTATTTTTTTCCCTTAAGTTTAACATTTCATTATTGGGGTCATATAAAGCTAGCATTAATTTTACATTAAATTTTCAGTTTGCTAGTTTTTAGATGCCATTGTCATCTTCTGCTTTTTGTCAAAAGAATTGGAATCAAAAACTAGATGTCTTTATTAATGCACAATATCTAAAATTATTGAATTTTTGCTAACAACTAGAATTCAGTTGGTTAAAATTGATCAAATTGCAAAGAGATTAAATTGAACTAAACACACTTTGATAGAATAAAAATAATAAATCAGAATAGTGACAAGTAAGAGATCCTATCAATTGTATGTTTTCTTTGGGCATTATGACAAGACCAACCAGATGAAATAATTAGATTATTCTCCCCTTACCTCTAAAAATCTATTTAGCAAGTAAATTGATACTAGTTTAGAAAAAACAAACTTGCTTCAGTGTGTGTACCAGTAAGTAGGTGTGACCTCCTGTCTTAGCTATGATGGCTAGTTTTATGACTCAAGACCTGCTCCTCTCAAACCAGTTAGGTGACTACCAAACTCCTGACAGAGAGTCAGGAATGTTAAACTGGTTTAAATGGTATTTGTTTGTATGCGATCGCAGAAAACAAGAAGCCTGTGGGCGTTTGGAACTTTTCTTTTTTTACTACTTCTGGGATTTGTAAGCAAATTGAGTCAAAATATAGTTAAAATTCAAATGGATACTATAGAAGGCGCATCATTTATCTGAGATTGTGCAACTGCAATGAGATTTCTACTTCAAAAAACAGCCAATGTACATTTAGGATGAGTTTAAACCACTAAAGAAAACTCCATCGATTATTTATATATGGAGTCAGAGTGAAATTGCCAAACCACATAATTAATAAATATGCTGTTAAAAAATGATGCACTGTTTAAAACTTCAATGACAGATCAGAACTCTACTTTCAAACCCATAAAAAGATGATCTAACGCCTTAGAAGTGCTGAATGACACCTCCATGTCTGTCAAAGAGCCTGACTACAAATAGATAAGAAAAGGGGGGCAAATTATGCAATCTCTGATTTAGACAACATTCAGCAGAGCATCAAACATCTTCACACATGAAACCAGAATCTCTCTGGGAGCTCAGTTCAGTCACATCAAATACTAACACTTTAATGCAGTACTGCAGGACTCTTTACGCACAAATGAAATCAAAACTAAATCTATATTTAAAAAAAAAAAAAAAAAAAAGCATATTTGACGGGATTGTGTTTTAATTTCCAAAGCAAACGAAACATTTCAGTCAGCGCTCGTGAGAGGCGCTCCAGGGGAGGAAGCGCTCTTAGCGTTACTCACCCCATTGCCTCGGATTTCAGGGACAACTCCTAAAAAAAACGTTCTGTAAAAATATTATAAAGGGGGGAAAATGGTTTTCAAAGTCCAGAGACTTGGACGTGGTCCACACAGTTTATCTCCTGGGCGCCCGCTTCGGAAAAAAAGACCTCTAGGTGCCGAGAGACAAGTGAAATATGAGAGCGCTTCTTCGCAAACTCGATTCACCGGGTTGTCAAGCTCGCGCTCACATAACCACGTCCAGTTAAAATCTAAAAGACAAAAAAATCCTCCCCTTCTGCTGTCCTTTATTGTCCTCTTTCCTCGAGAGTGAGAAATCCCTCTTGCGGTGGCTTGATAATCAGTGATTATGAATAAGTTAATGTTTGGATTCCCCTGCTCGCGCGGAGTTTCTTCCCTCCCCTGTGGGATTGTGTTTCCAGTGAGGGGCGGCAGCGGCGACGCAGCGCAGCGGCTTCCACCTGCTTCTCCCTCCCGGAGCCACCCACTCTTTTTTAAACCTGTGGTATCTGCGGCGTGGTCTGCGGTTTCGCACGGCCACTTCACCCACTCTGAGCCCTGAAGACACCATATGTTTCAACCTAAAATAAATCAACGCGAAATGAGGATTTTTCTTTTTTTTTTTTAAGTGTCAAATCATAGTATGTTAGCTGCACTTACATGTTTTAACTCAGCGTAGAACTTCAGCAGATGACATACATGTTATTGGAATTTAATCAGGCCAGACAATTTGCATTTTAACTGTAAACCCCGTTAGAATAACCTTTCCAAATACCAGCAATTTGCCGACATTTGAACGTTTTTATATCAAAGAAAACGTGAATGATTGAAAGCAGGTGCGCGGAATCCCGGAACCCATTTTTATTGTTTATCGTGTGTTCCGGGGGTGCCATTTCTGTGACGTACCAATGTTGGAGCGTATTTGTTGAGGAGCTTTGCTAATTCCAGCAATATCTACAAGGATTGAAGGCGTCTTTTCATTTTTTTTTTAAGTAATTGCTTTTGAATTTGTTTTTCTTTGTTTGTTTATACCGGAGGCTTTCCGGATATCAACCTGGGCAAACTTAAAAAAAGAATAACATAACGGAAGTTTGGACTGAACAATTAAAAGCTGTTAGCATTTACTGATGTCCATTCATTTTTTGTTTACAGGATGTCCGAGACCACGGAAACCCTGAAAAGCTATGAAGAATTGTTTGTTAATAGATTTACCTCAGATGACCAAGAATACCAGGAGTATCTGAAGCGACCCGCCGACCCCCCACCAATTGTGGAAGACTGGATGGGGCGGACAGGAGGAAACCAGAGGGGCAGGGATAGCAGGTAACCATAGGCTTATGGACCTAGATTATATAACGCATCTAAAGTGTACAGAATTCCCATTAAAGCACGTTTACACATCCTCATTGCACAAATATTTGTTTTACATAAAAGACTCGTTTGGTAGTCTTGATAAAAACCTTGTGATTATTTAGCTTTCATAGAAAAGTACTATGATCATTTTTGTGTTATTAATATATATCTTTTTTAAATTTTCTGGGAAGTAACATTTTGAAGTAACATCTTTTAGTTAGAGTTCTATCTGATGAAGCTCAACCTGATTCAGATCAGTTGCTCCCCAGTCTTTTCCAAATCTTTCCGTGCACACTTGCCATTTTGTGACCTATTTTCTGCACAGTTTATTAGTCTACCCTTTGAAGATTTCATATAGATTCTTTTAATTTTTTTTATAAAACTATTTTTGCCAAGATCCTTTGCCTTGGTTTTGTTTTTTCTCACATGCCTATAGATTAGTGTTGAGAGACAAGTCAAAAGGGGAAACAAATAAACAAAGACATCATTCCAGTCAGTTCAGTAGGTTATGCAAAGTGCTGAAGACCATTGAATATTACAAAAACTATGCTTTATACCACTTTTAAAAAGTCATGTGAAAATTATCTATTCATTTAATTTTTAGTTCAAGTACATAAAGACCTGAGAAAATCAGCAGTTATTGCAATCTTGCATGTTAACCAATTATCCACGTTTGAGTTTGACCTTCTTGTCATTTAAGATACAATGAGCGTCGTGGGCATGGAGACCGTGGGTGGAGAGGACACCAGGACTGGCGTGGTGGGTACCGAAGGCAACAGCCCTGGCAAGACAGAGATAGAGGCTGGGGTCATGGAAGTCAGTACAACCAGGGATACAACTCTTATCAGCAGAGGCAGCATTATGATCGCTACTGATTTTCGCTTCTGTTATCTCCATGTTTTAACAGTATGTATACAGCAGTAGTTGTTATCTTATAATGCAAAATCCAATATTATTATGGCAAAATTCAAATTTTTTTCCCTTTGTATTACTAATGTCTTTGTCGTGTAAATGAGGGCTGAACATCATTATATTGTACCGTATATTTTATTTGACACTGGATTTCAACATTTCTTTTTCATTATATTCATTGAAGTCAAATGGTGTGCGAGTGTTTTTTTTTTTATTTCTCTGTAATTGAAAAACACAACAGTTAAGGCAAGTTTATTTGTATAGCACATTCATCTAAAAATAGAATTCAAAGTGCTTTCTGTAAATCAAAAGAAATATCAAAGGTTAAAAGAAGAGTCAAAGACGGTTAAAAAGATCTAAATTTAAATAAGCATTGATGAACAGCGCTAATGTAAACTTTTGAATAAAAATTAATCAATTGCAGCTGAGAACAGGTGGGTCTTTAACCTGGAAAATACACTGATTCAGCTGATCTTAGGTTTTCTGGAAGTCTGTTCCAGATGTGTGGAGCGGGGACTTTTTAGATTTACTTCAATGCACTGAGGGAAATTAAAAGGTGGGTATTGCTTCAGATGTGCAGACTGTTTTTATGTTTTTCATGAAGCGTATCACAGTGGTTTTGCCTCACATTCAGATTTGTCTGTGTTCTAAGTGAACACATTAATGTTGCGAAGTGGAGTGAAATTAAACTTCCTAAGCACATGCATTTAACAACATGTATTTTCCTAATAAAGTGTCTTTCAAGTGCAAGAAGTTGCACTCGAAACGTGTATCAGCAGAGCCAACACTGACTTTGTTTTAGTAAAAGAACACTGATAATAGTAATAAATCTAGTTACTATAGCAGTCACCATCATAGCGAAAACAAAAAGTCAAAGTAAAATTTAAATAGAATGTTAATTTAGACTACCTTGACCCAATTCCTATTGTCTTTAAGGTAGATATTATTGTTGGGAAGTTAAGACAAAAAAAGTTTCAGCCTTTCTTTAATTACTTTAACGAGGGTGAATCAATGAAATCCCCTGCATATGTAATTTTTTCCAAAACATTTATTTTACATTGCAGTTTTTATGGTTTAAAATTTTATGTAAATGCAACATTAATAAATCCGTTTTTTTTAAGTCTACATTTAAAAGCACTAAATTATACTGTTGGAATAAAAGCATTCAGGAAATTTCTGGAATTTTCAGGTTTGATTACATTAACCAATGTTCTGTATAAATCAAAATGGCATGGCAAATTAATTTAAATGAAGATGCAAAAGCTGCTTATGGGAGCAGAAGCCCATCATCCTTTGAAACAAATGGATTCAAAAAGGCAGTCATATTGGTGAAGTGCCAATGACTATTTTCTACTTCACAGTTAGATATTTGTATGACTTTATAGCAGTTTTTTTTATCTTCAGGGGTTTAAATGATTTGAATATCAGTGATATGTGTCCTCATGTATAATTAAAGTTTGTTGATTCCTTTCACATAAACTGGAAAAACATTTAACCACCCTTAAACAGGAAGACCTACAGAAAATATTGTAATATTCACAACCAGTTTTATTTGATTTGATTGATTTTAAGCATGAAAATAATTGAATGCTGCAATAAAAAAACGACAAAACGTAGATACATCAAATTAATTATCACATATACCCTTTTTCTAGAGCACAGATTTAAGCTGTAAAACATTCAGTGAGTTGCACATAAATTGGGCATCAAACTTTCTGTAGTAATTTTTTCATTTTTTTATGGGTTTACAGGGGAGCAATACTGCATTAGACTTCTTGAACTGCAATTTCTTTGAGGTTTAAGTGTTTCCTGGTAGATTTTAAAAAGAAAAACCATTCCCATTTAGTGATTGGTGATCAACTTTTCCTCTTCACTGTTGGTCATAGCACCCTTTCATATGGGATGACAGCAAGTGAGTTATAGCTGTTTTTGTAAAAATAGCATAAATACATTTGGAATTTTTGTCCAACATCATAAATAGTGAAAGTTCAGCTAAAACTAGAATCTTTCAAACCCGATGACTCACTGAAATACAGAAAATAAAAGGTCTATGATCCATTAGATGAGCTTAATGCAGTGTTTGCTAACCCTGATCCTCAGGGTACGCTGCCCTGCATGTTTTTAATGCTAGTCTGCTCAAACACACTTGATTCATCTTATAATCAGCTCTTAGAGACTTTAGAGGTGAATGTAAGCAGGACAGGAAAAAAAACATGCAAGACAGTGTGGCCTGAGGATCAGGGTTGAGAAACACAGGCTTAATGGACCTGAAATCTCATATACTGAATCATCAGAGGTTTTGAGCATACATGGTCAGATGGCCCCAAACAGTTTTAGTCGGGAATCACAGGAAGTGTGTTGTAATGTCACTACTAGTTCATTTTATTCTTGTAATATTCTAATGATTCAGTTAATATTCCCACTCTTTTTCTATCTTTTATTTTGTAAAAACCCAGTAAGGTTTGAGAGTTTAATCTGCCAGAAGATGTGATAAGGGCCGCTTCTGCCTGTGGGCTGGGATCACATCACTGAAAACCATAGACTGGCTTTAACAGCCTTTAATGTCAGCATAATGATTTGCTTAATCTCATGATCTGAATTAGCATTCTGCTATTAAAGGGAATTGGAACACTGTGAATTTTCTGCAGTTACTTCCACCAAAAGTTCAAGTTGTGAGGCGCAGTTCAATCATTTATGCGTTTCGTGCACGCTTTATGGCTAAACGTGCCATTGGCTGTAGTATTTAGCTGATTTCCTGAAGGTGTCATGACTTGGGTTTTGTCTTTCGAAAGCTGCTTCTGACACCTGCTCTCCCTGGGCTGAGGATCTTTATGACACCCATCAAAAGCAGGAAATCTGTACTTTGCTTCGTGGCCGGACACCATCGGACTTGAATGGCATTCTTCAGCTTCTATTTACAGCCACAGTGAGGACACTGCTAACATTTCATTTGGACTTCAGCAGTGCAATCAGCTGTGATGATAAGGAAGGGAGGAGAGGAAGGCGAAAGTGTGCATGTGTGTAAGGGTGTGTGTGTGTTGGGGGGGGTAGCAGAAACTGGCACACAGTAGAGAAAGCTGCCATGACCACTGTAATCAGTTCAGATGAGAGAATCTGCATCCTGAAGTGCTGTTCCTTCACAGGACAGGGAAGCAATGGTGAACGCAGAAGTGAAACATGCATGTAAATCTGCTTTAGTACAAAATTCAACGTTTTTTCAGCTTGTGTTTTTGAGATGTCAAGAGTTAACTAAAGTCACAATAAAAGGGGCCATAAGAATGACAGATTTTAGTATCCCCATTAATGGTTACCAGAACCTTAAGCTTTTCCTCAGATTTTTCATCTTTTTTTTTTAAATTGTCATTTTACGTTTTGAGAGTTAATGTTTTTTTCGCTGAAGGCACTTCAGATAATATCTTTACATCTCTTTAATGATTCATCTCAACTCATGTGAATTTTAAGTGTGGTATTCAGCTTAAACATGTCCCAGAGCAGACTGACTGTTTCTTTAAACACAACATTAATAAAAAACAAGAAAAAATGAGCAGTGAAGCAGTTTTTAGAGACTTGACCATTTAACTTTGCACATTTTTTTTATAACCTGTAATGACTTCCATTAAAAATCATCTAATGGTAAACCATGTTGAAAGTTCATAAATTATGAAGAATAATCCGGTTGGTGCTCACTGTGCTAATCTGGTCCTTTGGGAGCCCATATCATCATTTCTGGCTTTCGTTTTATAATTGGAGCATAAGTATTTTTATCAATATCTACACTACACACATACAGTGTTCTATGATATATAAACAGTTTATAATTAACAAACAAACAGTACTGAGTGAAACTCCTGAACATTTTTCAATGTCAGCTCCAATTAAATCTAGAGCATGTTACATTTTAATTAATTAGCTACTGTGCATCAAAACGCTTAGAAAGAGAGTCAGAAAAGGACAACAGGGAGAGCTATAGCATGAGACCCATGAGAGCATAGTCTTGGTTTGGTCTGCTGGGCTGTCACTCTCCATGAGGCCTGTTTGTGACGATGCATTGTGACAGCAGTGGAGACACTGCGCTGCCGGCCATGTCCTTGATGGTGAACTCATCCGCTACAATCACCACTCTGCCTTCTCCCTTCTTTGTGCACACAAACACAAGTGAGCAGAAAACATACTCCAGCCTCCCCACCATTACAGACAACCACGCAGGCACTGCATCCCCCAGCCCCTACAGCACTCTGCGACCTACATCTGGTGTTTGAAAGTGCAGGGGCTAAGGTTGGCCCAGGCCACCTGGCCGCGGGCACACACTACAGAGTGTTCATGCAGCACGTGATGAGCACCAATAATGGGGGATTCTGGTTCGGCTTTTGTTTGTTTAAATACATGCAATTACATTTGTTGAGCACATAAAAAAGCTGTGCGTGTTGTGCAAGCACACGCATGCAGAAAGCTACCAGGTTCTCCAAAATGATTAGGAATAAACTGCTTACCCCAGATGTGACAACATCTTTTCTTCTGCTTAGACAACTGTGTGCTGAATACGTTAATCACGCTGATGGTCAGGTCATCCATGTAAAGACGATTGCCGCTGCTGCTGACACAGTTTGTTAGTCCGATTACATCTTTTTTGCATCCCCACTAGAACACAGACGCAAACTCATTGAAAAATATCCTCACGTCACAACCCTCCAATTTGCCATGAATACTGTTCTTTTAGTGACAATTCATACTGAAAAAAAGGGATTTCAAGGAAACATTCCAAACAGATTTTAAGTGAGACTGCTCATAGCCAACCAAACCCATGCCCCCCTAAATGCAGTGACTGCCTCCCCCAAATGTGTTGGCCAGCAAAAATTGACTGAAATTTACAAAATTTACTAAAGAAACAACAAAATTAACTAAATTACTAAATTAACTAAAGAAATAAAATTACAAAAACTCAAAAGCAAATCAGAAAAGCACTCACAAAAACAACCAAAAATACCAAAAAGTCAAATAAAAGACAACAAACTGTAAGGATGGATGGACAGATGGACAAATAGACAGACAGACATAAAAAAGGGGAAAAAGATGAACAAATGCAGCCTCAGCAGGACACAAACCAGTGTGCTGCTTGTGCCTGTCCTAAGCCCGGTAAATGCAATTGGTACAGTATTACGAAGAGCATTCAACATCAAACTTCTAAGACATATGAAGCAGAAGGAGAGTATGGATGTATGGATAGATGAACAGATATGATGATAGCATGGTTTTCTATGCATTTTAGGGGCTTGAAAGGATATGACACCCCAAACTCCCAGCAAACCCAGACTTGCCCCACGTGATATTCTACCTGCACCCCATAGTGGGGCTGGCTAAATCGGAGCCTGTTGTACAGACTGACGGGCTTTTGCACTCTCTTTTGGGAGTACTTGTTGGTGATTAATGCCTCCATATGAGGGTCAAAGTAGTCTCGAACAAGATTTCTCAAATGCACACATCATGACCCATCAACCTGCAGGTTTTCTGTGATGTTTTGCTTAAACAAGCCCGATTTAGCTCATCAAAAAACTGAGCTGAAGGCTGAAACTGACAGTTTAAATACAAATCTGGAAGGGGGTGATCATACTTTCGAAAAAATCGCACAAGCATAATGCATAATTTTCAAAATAAATAAATGAAAATAAAAAGCCTAAGCATTATTTGTGTTTTTACTGTAACAGGTAGAGAAAACAGTTGATTCAGAGTCTCATTCTTGTCATCTTCTTGTACCTTCGGTTTCCATAGTTTACATGGATTTCTTCTCATATTTCTGTCCCTACAGTTTCTGTAGTTTTAAATAAAAGGCCAACTTTAATCAAGAAAGGAGAAAAAGAATGAAAGGGAAGCATTCCCTACGTATTTTTGTCACTCACATGAGAAAACAGCTTAGCAGAAACTAACACTTTCACTGGACTGGAGATAAATAATGTTGGTAAACCAACGCATGAACTCTGCACTGAGATAAACAGTAAACCTGTAGGAATACTGAATGACATTAAACCACAGACTATCAGGTTTTTGTTAATAGTGCTGCACCACACTATTGACATGAAAAGCACAGCTTTTTTAATGCATATTTCCATTTAAATTTTGTCACTTTTTTGAAACACTTGCAAAAAAAGTTAAAGAAAGCTTACTGACTAACAGTCACTAACAGTGGAATTTCTTTTAGAAAATAGAGGGCCTAAGTGTTAAAGCTCAACTCATATCATCTTTTGATGTATTTTTAAAGCGTTCCCAGTTGTCTTTTCATTATATTTATGCCGTTTTTAGTCAAAATCAAAAAACCTATCCTTTTCTAGGCCATAGTTTCTGCAGAGTGGAAGAAGTTCAACAGAAATTTGCCTCTGAGTTGTTGGTGCAGATTAAGTCTTCCCTCATTTCCCACTGGAATGGAGCAGAACAGGGAACTTGCATCCCGCCGACAGTTAACACCAGTTATCATCACTGCTGCAGGCTTTTTCCAATGGCATTTTTCATCTGCACCTAATTCACTGCAGATTCACCATAGCAGATGAAGCATTAAAAAATGCTTTCATTTATTGTTTTGTTTTTGGCAATTCATTTTTTTGTTCTTACATGAAAAATGTACAATATTTTGTAACTATGCAAGCACTTTTGCTTTTTGGAATACAAGTCAGCATTGTCAGCAGGCTGATCCTGATTTTCTAAATGCTCTCTTTACATGACATGACAGAAACGGTGATTTTGTAAATGTGTGACCCAGCTTTGAACACAAAAAAAGTCTACAATTATAGGGTAACTGCAATGGAAGAGATTTACAGGGGAAAACACGTATTATTGGTCTTAACTATATATATTTTTTACTTTACTTTATTTTTGAAGGAAAAAGAGACAATGCGAACATTAAGAACCACTCTCAGTCATTCTGAATAAATTTGGGCCCTGCAGTCTCTCTCAATATCAGAAATAGCAGAAACATGAATCCTCTCCCCTGCTGAGTATGTTCAACTAACAGGCTCACAATGTTGAAGACAGCTCACTCTGCTGTCATACACCCTCCTACATATAAACACAGACACGCGCAATCATGAAAGTCAGTGTTTATCGTTCAGCAACTTAAAGGACCAATCCATGTATTTTTTGGCACGAGCTCCACATTGGTGGTTTGTTTTCTTCTTCAGTGCCCACTGAAATCACAATAAAATCATTGCTTGGATTCAAACTTGAAATATTTGGTGACAATAAGTTCTGCAGCGTTTTTACAGTGGGTGGATAAGAACCCAACATAAACTTGATTCTCTTGTTCCTATTTTAAAAAAAAGCTAAGTGGGCAGTCAGCGGGAGAAGCTTTCAGGTCCTGGTGACTCACCTGACAGCCTTCATGGATCACTCTATCAAAGCCCACTCACAGCTGTCTGAAAAGGCCTGGTTTGCATTACCTGCCTTAAATGATGAACAGCTTATGCAGTTTGAGGGCATTTCATCTTTAACATGCAGGTCTCAGTAAATCAGTCATGCTTTTGACAAATAAAACAGAAGCTTTAAAGATAGGACAGAATTTGCTGGGGAATTACTGCATTTTTTGCCAAACATTTGTCTGCACAACCTCATCTTTTGTAAATGTAATGTTTATTTTCCTGTTCTCATCTGACTCGAGTGTTACATATAAACTTTGATCCTGCAAAAAAATATGTTCAGGAACCAACCCCAGCTGTTCTTTTTTTGGGTTACTTTTTACCCCCCCTCTTAATCTGACAATCAGCACGAATAATCTAGCACCACCTAGCGACAGAATGAGGAACTACCTGTCCTTCTTTTTGTTCCTCCAAATAATTTGGCTTCCAGGTGTGTTTGACAAGAAAAGCTTTGACACAAAGTTGAAGCAACAGTCTTTGATATACATCTGAATGCCTGATTACATTTTGTGCTATTTTAATGTCACAATAGTCATAATGTTTTACACAATCTTGACAAACAGCTGAGGAAAACTGCAAAATAAATTATCACAGTTCACAATAAAATAAAGTAAAAGTAGCAGCTCAAACGGACAAAACGACAGGTTGTATCTGTACGTGTAGGATCATTTGAGCAGTGTGGACTGCTGTGGGACACTTTCAAATAACAAAGACAAAACACATTTTTCAGGTAACTTCCAAATAAGTCACTTTCATGCCCCTAAAGCTGTGATTTTCCCACAAGCCCTTCTACATTCCAGGTTATGTATGTACACCTGTTGTGTTTGGTTTTTTTTCATCAAATATACACACATTTAAATATACAAATTCTAGAAGATTCTGAGGCACAACGTCCATCTCAGGCAGACCATTTAGGTTCATGAGTAGTAAATGATCTCTGGTATCTGCCCATCCTCCACCGACGTACCGTTGTTATTTCCAGGTGAGCTAAAAAAGAAAAATGTCGTCTTGGCCCCTGTAGCAGACTCCTGAGTAACTTTCTTCAACCCTTTAGTGCCATAATGTGAGTCTGGACCCTGAGGTGCAAAATAAAAAAAAAAACAGACTTTGAATTAGAAAAGGACCAAAAGACAGCATTTATTCATTTTTATTAGCTCCCGTACGCAGCAGGTTTAGACCAACCTTTAAGGTCGCACATGCAGTGTAGCTGACACTGGGAAGGATTTCCACCGGTTCTTTAAACATCACCCGGAAAGTGTTTGCTGTGCCGTCACAGCTGAAGCCTGTGTCGTTCTGTCCCAGAGTAATGCGTCTGTCACTCTCTATGATCTGAAACACAGGAAACACACAATAAAGGAAATTTGTAACATCAAGTCCAAAAGCAAAGTTGTTTTTTTTTTTTATTTTATCAGGTTTTTTGCTAAGTCATTAAGAAACAATGTATTATTGTTTGCTGTTCATGCCAAATTAACTTTGCATACGAAAAAATTGTGTGAGAATGATGGCAAAACATCTTTTTTTTTTGCTAAAAAGATTAAGTACAGAGAGGAGAATTTTAATCTGACACCCTAATCTTGGCAAAATGAACTATAACAAAAGAAAAATATTACAATTTGATATTTGTGAGAAATGTAAACATAAATCACAAAGGCTTCATATCCTTGACATAAAGGCAACTTTGTTCACGTTGTTTTGTGAAAAGAGGATTTTCTCAAAGACCTGTTCCTGCACGTAACCCTTTTTTGCATTTCCATTATGAAATTTCCTTTTCTGCATCTAAAATGTGTTTAACTGAGGGAAATTGAATTGATTTGTAAATATAATTCATGTTTTATACCTGAATTCACAGATGAACATGACGAAAAGTTTGTGTTAAATCACAACATTAAGTTCATGGTTTAACTATTTAAACATTCTGACTAATCAAAAACATATTTGTCAACACTAAGTCTCTGCTTCGGATCATTCCATCAAAAACTTACACATTAGAAACAAGAAACATCCTTAAAGCTATGTGTTACCTGTATGTTGACCTGATAGTCAGTGGATCCATGTATAGAACCGTATAAGCCAAAACCAACAATAGAGATTCTTCTGTTTACATTGAATCTACAAAGAGAGAAACCCAGAAAAAGTTGGAATTAGAAAAATGTGGTTTATTTCAGTTTTATTTGGATTGCACAAGAATGGAGCATCTCATCTCACCTAATTCTGTCACTGGTGCCACTGTACCCCCATCGACTCTCAACCTGCTGGAACCTATTAATGCTGCACTCTTCCCCCCTGAGGCAGCAGCGAGGCCTGTCAATGTAGTCGACCCGCGGTTTGGGGTTTACTGTAAAGTGTAAAAACAGATTTACCACCTCCCGATCGAACAATATTCCAGACTGGGCAGGCCCTGTTGCACAAAAAAGAATATCAAACTGGTTTCTGTGGATTGAGTTGTATGGACACATCAGGAACATGATGAATGGCTGAAGAGGTCAGAATAATGTTGGAAAACAAAACAAAACCAAAAAAAAAAAATGAACAGAGGAAAGCGATGCACTTACCAGCTGCAAACTCTTCAACAGTCATGAGTGGGAAGCGGATCAGAGGGAGGGCTTTCCCCAGAACCCTCTGCTTGCTCTCTAATGTCAGGGGAAGCTGTTGCCTGTAACACTCGGCCTCTGCCCAGCGCACCACAGCTTCAAACAGACGGTTCTCCCTGATGCTCAGTGTGTCTCTCTCTAACACTGCACATAAGGTGTCTTCACACACCAGAAGAATATATTAATACATGTGGGGGAAAAAATGTAAGATGAGAAAACTTTTAGTATTTGGAGGAAGGAAGATATGCTTACCCAGATCAATGTCTGTAAAGCCCTCAGCG
This sequence comes from Oryzias celebensis, assembly GCA_014656515.1. NCBI lineage: Eukaryota > Metazoa > Chordata > Actinopteri > Beloniformes > Adrianichthyidae > Oryzias > Oryzias celebensis. The sequence goes on along the minus strand of BNCR01000003.1, from coordinate 22,275,984 downwards.
TTAATTGCATCACCAGTGCTTTTGTCTATGGTGTCCAAGCAGAGACTGGCAAGTTGAGGCTCATCAAACAACCTAGCCTATTTAAAAACACACAAAGGTTTAAATTCAAAGATAGAAACAAAAATCCAAATGAAAAACAATTTCTGCATCTAAAATGACCACATTTGTTGAAATGAAACAATCCTGCGTTTGCCATCATCAGCCTGCTGTTTCTAATAATCCACTCTGATGAGGGAAAAAAAACATGTTTTTGGTGTTTTTAATATCTTCTTTTGCCATTTTTCTGATGATGGAGAACATATATAAAATTAAAATAAAGTTGAAAACACCATTTCTGAGTTTTTTTTTTATTCGAATGGTTATGAATCAGGAGCAGCTGTTTGAAAAAGCTTGTAGGTGTGATGTAGAATCTACAATCGGAGGCCACAAGCTCCCTGCTCCACTACATACTGATCTATACACTTGTAGACTAATGGATCCATGTAGGATTGTTTTCCTCGCCTGAGCTGGAATCTGGCTCAAAACTGGAAAGCTACGATATTACTTGCCATTTTTGATGCACCAGTAATTTTAGGTTGGGATTTTAAAGGAAAGCTAGCAGGAAAGACTGTAGTCTGTATGTCTGTTAGACAGTCCCTCTAGGAATTTGCGATGTTGCGATTGCAACTATTAACGCAAATTCAAGAAAACCCTGCAAACTGTTGCACACCCCACAACTTTACATTTTGTCACTGCAACTTTGTCTGGATGACGACGTTGATTCACGATCATTTCCGGTGTGGCTCCTTCCTGGGAGCCCTGTTTTTATTTATTTTTTAAAATCTTTCTTAAGCCCTCTCTCTTTTTTTCTCTTCAAGCTACTTTAAATAATTAAATAGCCCTTGGTGTTGCAGATTTGCTTGGTCCAACATCTGAAAGCAGTATACCATCCAGTTGCAGCTTCAGATCATGGTAATTCCTCGCCTCCCATTTGTAGCCCTGGCTGGTTTACTCAACATCTGCTGTTAATTCCCAAATCCTTCAGAACGGAACGGTCTAGTTTACGATAAACATGTGTTAGCAAATTGGGTAAGTGCTCAAACAGGATTTAAGTGAATTTTGTTTTTCCAAATGGTAAAATGTGTTTACTTGCCCATCTTTCTAAATTAAGTCACTTAATTAGCAGAAGTTGTAGTTTGCGCCTCTAAGAAACATAATCTGGCTGTGCCATATCAGTGCTCAGTTACAGTCCAAGCTCAGACACTCTGCTCTAAAGTGCCTTTTCACTGTATTTTCCATCACACACTTTTCGTATTTCTGAAATCACTTATTAAAACATATTCCTGAAGCTTCTTTGTGTCAGTTTTTTTTTTTTTTACATTCCTTTGGATTAAACCATAAAATAAATATATATATATAATTTAGGAATAAAGCAAAAATATATTTAGAGTTAGAAATATTTACAAAATTATATTTAGACAGAAATGGCAAAACTGAGTTGAGTTCATTCAGCAGATCGAGAGCAGCAGGCAGCAAGAAAAAAATCAGCTCATAGAAAAATCCAGATAGAAAAATAACTCAGGTTTTATTAAAAATGGCTTCATTTAAAAGATGGAACCAGTGGAATTAGAAAAACCTGATTCTTACTACTGTTTTTAAGGTTACAGTATTTCTTTTTCAAGTCAAATAGTTTTAACATCAGGATACATGAAAGCACTTTAATAAACATCAGGTCACTTTTAAGATGCTAAATGTTAAGCTCCAGAGTTAAGGAGAAAGCAGTTTGCTTCCGAGGCGGATGGCACTTACCTGAGTCAGAAGCATGAAAGCATTGTCAGCTCTGAGATGTTTGGTGAGGAACTCTACACAGTGACCCTCCAACGCAGGGACAGCATACTTCTTTGCAGTATAAAGGGTTGTCATCACAGTTTCTGGACCGATATGGACCTCATCAGAATATAGGAATCTGATCAAAGAAAGGGACACAGAAGGTGACACATGCATGCAAGCGCTGCACTGTAAAATAAACCTCAGTAGACCAAAAACATTTGTCTTCCAGCATTATTGATTGTTTTGATGGTTGTAGTCTGAACTTTTTTGTTCTTAGCTTTCAGAGATTGCACCTAATGTGGATTTCTGCAGCCCATTTTTACTTTTGTTGAGGTGAACATGGAACTAAATGTGAATTCTTGTCATTATTCTATTGATAACAACAGATTTTGTAGAAACCAAAGCTAGATGCACTTAGGTTTAATGCACCAATTATCCACATAAAATGTGAAGAAAGCCAAAGATTCCAACGTTTTAAATGTTTATGGCTTTAATCTTGTTCTTTCTGCAGCTAGAAGTTCAGATGAACATGTTAGTAAGGAGGGCTACACATTTGGCAAAGATCACCTGTCCCGTATACCTGAGCAAGGCGAGAAAGGCTGCCGGCTCCACGTCGGGGAGTTCAATTTCAGCTGAAGTCGTGGCCATCCCGCCGTTAAACATAGCGTCGAAGACGGCGCTGCCAGCTGCCAGGACGAACTTATGGGCCGGTATCCGCTGGGCCTGCCTGCCTTTGCCCACTATGAACCTGACGTCGCTGAGCAGCTCGTTGTTAAAGAGGAAGGCGAAGCGCTCTTTCAGGGAACTCTTCGTCGCCTGCCAGTTGTACATCGGTCCTCGGTGGAGGCCGGAGACAGGCTGGGAGGAGGACGGGACAGAAGCAGAGGCTGGCATGTTGTTGTTGGACAGCGCGACTGCGGCTGCACACTGAATAGAGTTCGACGCAGCTTCCTGGCCGTCATGATTTGACGCCTTACCGCCGCCGCTCCCAGTCGACATGATAACACACGACTGACTTGATTCCGTTTCAAGGAAAACAACGCGTTTAATGTTTTCAACTCAGTCTCCAAAAGGAAGGCGTCATTGTTTATTTACGTGGTATCCATCCTGCTGTAGGCCTTAAACCCAACAGAGTAAACCGCTTGTTAGCCCCGGAAATGACATACATGCACTTCCTCTAGAAAGCCCGACCTCTACACACCCCCGTTCATTTAATTTTAATTTTAATTTTATGCATTTGTGGCTAACATTGACCATATAAGATAACGTATTTTCTTATTTTTTTTAAATTATTATTTTAACATCTGAACTTCTTCTGTGCCTCGCTGTTCGAGCATGCGCATTGACGCACAGATCAAGAGTGGATTCGTGAAGGAGAGGACAAAACTGGTAGAGCGCGCGTGGGAGCAATAGCGCCAGTTCGTAGTTTTATACTTTTCTAGACAAACCGTGACTTCAGAGAAACTGAGATGAGATGGTTTCTGCGCATGAAAAGCTGTAAACTCTCAGTTATTGTGTAACAATTATATATATATATAAATATATTTAAAATTGCCCAAGCAGCAATGAGCGCGTCTCTAGGGACTGGAGTATTTGTTTTGTCCCTAACATCCATTCCTATTTGCTATTTATTCAACTCATTTCTTTCCAACAGCAGGTGAGTGACAAACATGGTCTATTTTATACGCTCATTATTATTATTATTATTATTATTATTATTATTATTATTATTATTATTATTATTATTATTATTATTATCTTTTCCATTGCATTCAGTGCTGAAGCTTTCTTCTTTGCTGGGTGCACATCAGTCCCCTCCCTGTTGATTTCAGCCCGTTTCATGCTAAAGAAGAAGGCTCCAGAGGACCCTCTTTTCTACTGTATCTATGATTTCTCACATACAATCTCTTTGCATTTGCATGTATAATGTTTGACATTTATACATTTTTATCAAGCTTGCATTATAGCAGGTAGCTGTAAAGTGTTTTTAGTATTGTCACCCACTGAAATGAAGTGATTTCCATGCATCTGTGCAGTATATGCAGTGTACGCCTTCCTCAGCGTGGTCAATCTGATCATTGCTTTGGAGCAAGACAACATCATTGATGGATTTGTAACTTTTTACCTTAAAGAGGCAAGTGTTTGTGCTTGCAGCATGTTACTCCCTCTGCACACGCACACATTTTACTCTAACTAATTTACTCTCCTGTTTCAGGCAGATCCACATATTAACACAGCACACGGTCACATGATCTCCTATTGGGATGGTTCCGCTCATTATTTGATGTATCTGCTCATGATTACTGCCATTACTTGGGGGTATGAGATGCACCAGCTTGTACGTTTGAACAATAATGTCCTTACCTGGATAATTGCAGTGTCATTTCATCTTCACAGGGATAGTTACAGAGTAATTGGACTGTACTGGGTTGGCTCTTATCTGATGCAGACCATAGTCTACATTCTTGGAAATGCTGTGGGTAAGTGCACTAAAAATAATGGGATGCTTTTACACAGCTTGAATAAGTTGTCCAGCCTTGTCTCCAAGCATTAACTCTATCTTAGAAAATGATGACCTTGCATACTTTATTTAAACATTTAAAGTCCAGAGCTGAAAGACCGGAAAAATAATGTTTCATATAAAGACAAATGTTGACAATTTGACACACACTTTTCACCCCCAGTTAATTTAACGTCTTTTGTTTGTTTCTTTTAGGAAAATATGGGACCCAAGTTGGTTTTTTCTTCATTCCCCACCTTCTTTATGTCTTTGTGTCAGTGTGGGCTTGCTTCCGCATCTTCAGTCAACCCTCTTCTCGGGATATTCAGTCGACAGTATGCAAACTCCTACATGCTAAACACCTTACATCTAAATTAACTGATATTTTGAGGGTTTTTTCTCAGTCAAGAAAATAATTAACGAAGAGCCCATATAAACATTTTGTTATTAAATAAATCCATATATCTTCAATATGCAAGTGAATGCAGCTGCAATTAGTAAACGTTCTATTTAAAATCCACCAACACTGTTTGGTTTTTCCCTGCATATGTTTATTTCTGTTTGTAACAGCATCACATTTGCATATGGCATCTTCAGTGAAATGAGGTGCACTGTAATAATTGTAGGTTTTGCCATTTTTCAGGATATCCTAAATACTGTGAGGAAAAACTTGCTACAAAGACCTCTGGATTTGGTGTTTGTCATCTGCCTGCTTATAGCGCTTATGTTCTGTGTCTTCCGAGGCCTGGTAAGAAATTAAAGATGATCAACATTCATTAAGATAATTGGAGATTTATTTTTATTTAATATAGAATCTGTGTTTAAGATTGCGCTTGACTGTTCTTGCAATGGGTGTCGCGACTACACACAACAGTATGAACCATACCTTAAAGATCCCTCTGCCTATCCTAAAGTGCAGGTAACTCAGTGAAATTTTCAGACAAAAAAGAAACAATCTTGACTCTGTCACTTGAAGCTTGTAACTTTTTTGTCAGATGCTGGTGAGCATGCTGTATTCTGGACCATACTATATAATAGCTCTATATGGGCTGTTAGTCCCTGGATGTGAGTGGATGCCAGATCTATCTCTTGTACATTCAGGTGCACTGGCACAGGTATGTGTTGCTGTGTTTGACTACAAATGTGTCACTTTGAAAAAATTAAGTAGATTTTAGAAATCCTCGTTTATCTACAGAACTTCCTATTAGATAATACTTAAGAGCATACGTTCTTCTTTTTGTAAACTTCCTTCTTTTTAGAAGCTTAAAGGTGTACTCAGTCCTCTGCCTTGCCACTTCATGGTTGTGCATGTACATGTGTCGATGTAAAGTGAACCAGATGACTTCAGACTTCTATTTATGACTAAAAATGGAAGACCTGAACGCTGGCAGGAGAAGGAACAGTGAAATAGCCAATCCCAGCTTCAATACACAAAGCAGCTATTGTGCTGAGCTGCAGGCTGGCGCGTCACTCATCAGCAGGACTAATCACAGAAGCTAACTTAGGACTATGAGGAATGGTGAGATTCATCTGAATGTCAGCTGTTAGGCCTAACTATAGATGGAACAGGTGATGCTCTGGCAGCATGAACCATCAGAAAATGTGTCAGTTTTTAGTGAAACAAGTTTGATAAATAGGTTCGAAAATTGATTTTTTTTCCAGTTTTAATGCAATCTTGAAAATAACAGTCACTCTAAAACAATAGATCATAGACCATCTTTAAAGTTGTGCTCCTGAAAATATTCATTTTAGAATTTTCATCTTCACAATTTTATCATTATCTAAGCTTTGAATTGCTTTTAGGAAAAAAATGATATTGCATGGAAGTGGAAATGGAACTGCAATGTCAAATCTTTCTTTAATAGTCTACTCCAATGAAAATCGTGATTTGTGTTTTTAACATGTTTTTGTAGCATTTTTCTCATGATGGAGGACATATATCAAAAATGAAGCTTAAAATAGCATTTTGGAGTATTCTTTCAAATCGTTAATCGGGAGAGACAACAAAAAGGCTGTTTGAAAAAGTAGTAGTTGGTACGTAAAATCTACAATCGTCAAGCCACGAGGCCCTGTTTTGCTCATTCTGATGCATCCACTTGCAGACAAATAGATTCATGTGTGATTCGTATGTGTTTGTTTTCCTTGTCTGAGCTGGTATCTGACTCAAAACTGTACGTCTGAATAGCTCCAATACTGCTCACCATTTTTATGCTCTGCTAATGTTAGCTTGGGGGTCTGAGGGGCTGGAAGCTACTGGAAGGGTGTAAGGAAAGGGATGATGGGAAATGAGGACAGGCTTACTCCTCACCAACGGTTTAGCCAACAATTTAGAGGCAAATTTCTGATCAACTCTTGCTGGTCTGCAGAAACTATGTCCTAGAAAACAATATAGATTTTTCTATTTTGGCTAAAAATGGCATATGGGTAATCACAATTACAACCACTGGGAAAGCTTTTGAAGCAGATCAAAAGATGATTGGAGAGGGACTTGTAAATGTGGTTTGTAATAGTGAGAGAGGTGCAAAGTGTTTTACATGAATTCATGCACAAACATAAATATCTAAATAAATCTGAAAATTGAAACACATTTTTTACTTTTTTCTATTAAATGGTTTCAAAACCCTTGCATCCCTTTTCATACAATATTTTACCAAACATTTTTTAAATTAGAAAGTAATTACCACACATAATTACATTGTGTTGAAACACATTTCTTAACAGTGATTTCAGGACAACACAATGTGTTGATTGACTATTGTCTGATTATCTTGTTTTTTTCTTCAGGCCCAGTTTTCTTATATTGGTGCATCTCTTCACACTCGGACTCCTTTCTCCTACAGAGTGCCTGTTAGCAGCCAGCTTGTTTTCATGTTGGTCAACATTTTGTACACTCTGGTGCCTCAGGCTCTTTGCTACCGGTGCTGCACCAAGCCAGAATTTTTCCTCAGGCCTACAGCAGAAAAGAAAGACGAATAAATGGAGAGATGGGGGCTACTTATATCAAAGATGGCAAAAAGAAGCTTTGCTCAACTGTTGATGGGTTAGAAGGAATGGAAAAATTACCAAAAAGTTGTTTTATTTTGGATGCTTTTCATATTGTGTCTTTACAAAATATATGTTAAAACATAGTAGTTTTGGGTCTTTGAGATGTATTTTTTTGCTGTGCCTTTCAGATAAATAAAAATTGTACCTACTTCCATATGCTTACGGTACTAATATGCTGTAAAAGATGATTAGGAACTAATGGTAGATAACATATTGGATTTTTATTAAAATGATTTTTTTTAGATTAAAACACCTTAATAAAACTGTACTCTTTATTCAATCATATTTTGTCCCCCACAGTTTCTCGTCTTTTTAATCATGTTTTTGTCTTGTAAATATACAAACAAAAATAATAATTTTGCAAATTAAATGAGACACGTGTTATTTTTTTTTAGTTATCAACTGACACTATGCACGTTATTACAACACTAACATTATGATTTACAAAAATCACTTGAATGTCTTTGAAAACAATGTGCTGATTATCTGGCGCTTTTAGAAACCAAAGAAGAAGACGCTACAAACGGAAGTACCTCCTCTCGACTTCCTGTTCTCTGCACAGCAGTTCTTCGTTTTGCTAACTCAATTTTTTCTATGTCAAAGAAATTCCCGATTCCCCTCCCACAGAGCACATTATTTACTCACTCTGCAGAACAAACCGTCTTACAATGGACAAAAGAATGTAGTCAAAAATATTGAAATTCACCGGTATGTTTCCTTTCAAATGAGCGAAAATAGCCTAAAGCTATCAGTCGTTGATATGGCAGCCTCCATTCCTGGTCAAATGTCTGCTCCGATTCTAAGGTAAGTAGTTTCTGGTGATTTTAGGAACCTATATCATTTTATCTGTATATATTAATGTGTTTATATTGGATAAGGCCAGTCAATTGTTTTTATATTTTTCGCTATAGTCAGAAGCAACGGAAAGCTGCTCAGCGCAAAGACAGGAGACGGAGGAAACGTCAAGCTGTCGCTCAAGCCAGAAAGTCCGGTAAAGGAGATACCTGATCAGTGTTTTGGTCTTGTGTGTTTCAGTGCCCCAGCCCACACACTCAAATCATATATTTTCTTACAGGTGTTCAGGGTGAAGCTGAAGAAGAGTGTATAGTTGACGAGGAAGATGTTGAGGATGGTTGTGCTGAGGAAGAAAGGTTTGTATCCATCCCGCAGATACACCACCTGCGACAGAGAAAATCTTGATTGCTTCATTGTTAATGTGGTTTGTTTAATAGACTGCGGTTGCATGAGGAATGGCTGCAAAGAGAGAGGCTGGCCCAGGAAGAGTTTAGGTTAAAGATGGAAAGGGAGGAAACTGCACGCAAAAGAAAAGAAGAAGAAGAGGTCATTTATTTTCTATACTTAGTAATTTTGCTGACTTTGAACTATGAGACCACTGTAGGGTAGTCATTAATGAAATTAGTGAAAATAAAATGTTTTAAATTAATTACCCCACACACAATAGGTGACCACATTTGTGGTTTATTGTTTCTTAAAAAATATGTTCTTAAATTGCAATATAGGTACAAATTCATTGAAATAATTTCTTCAGGTTGCTAGGGTGACGCACTTTTTTTTACATGCACTTCTACATATGCTTGACAAACAATTTGTTTAAAAGTTTCTCTTTAAATGAACCTGTGTGTCATTATGTTAATGTACAGAGGATGATAAAGGAGGAATGGGAGGCCCAGCAGAGGAGAGAACAAGAGGAGAAGGAGCAGAAGCTCCAGGAACGGCGGGACAGAGAGGTGATACGGACTCCGGGAGGATAGAAACAAAGAGAAATATATCCTCTTTTATCTACGGAGTGTTTATAGTGCTCATGCAGAACTTTAAATTACCTGCACTATGAAAAATGTTTAAATTTTTGCAAACTATTATGTTATTTGAATATTTATGTTCCTTGACTGAGCGGCACAAGCAGTTTTCTTGCTCCTTGACTAAGATACACTCAAAGAGATCACCTTCAGCCCCTACAACAAGGACGTATCTTTTACTTTGTTTCAATACTCTGTAAATGGACTAGAAGTCTGATACTAATAAATGTTAAACCTCAAATATTTTGGTGCCAATCAGTCCTTGTGAAGGGTCTTAACCCAGAGTAACAGACCTGCAGCAGTATGTTGACGTCTTCACATTTTCACCAGCCATGTCTTTACACCATTTGTAGGAAGCTGTTCAGAAAATGCTGGATGAGGCGGAAAATCAGGTATAAATACAAACACTTGTGTTATGAATGAAAAGAAAAGCTCATAAATTCTAAATGGTTAAGCTTGTAAAATGGTGTGTTTAAGAAGCCTGTGTAAGTGTCTTCATGGACTATGTTCTACAATTACCATCATGTTTTGGTTATCAGATTATATCCTTTATATATCTTTTGTTCGATTGCAGCTTGAGCATAAAGGGCCATGGATGAATCCTGAGGCTCCTGTGACCACAAACTCTGAGAACTATGGAACAGAGCGGGATGTAGCCAACTGTCCGTTCTTCTTGAAGACTGGAGCTTGTCGATTTGGAGAGAGGTTTTTTTTTTTTTTTTGGCTAAGATAATTTTAAATGTACATCTTACTTTGAGGACTTTTTTTCATTAATTTGATCATATTTATCCCGCTTATCTGTCTTTTTACATGTGCAGATGTTCTCGGAAGCATGTCTACCCCACATCCAGTCCGACTCTCATGATCCGTGGCATGTTTATGACCTTCGGGATGGAGGAATTGCGGCGAGACGATTATGACATGGATGCTTGTTTAGAACACAGTGAGGAGGACCTGCACGAGTCTTTCCTTGAGTTTTACCATGACGTTCTCCCTGAGTTTAAGAGTGTTGGAAAGGTGTTGCAGTTCAAGGTAAGAAACTTGTGTAAAGTTATTCTTTTGTTTAAACCTTTTTTTGTGGCTCTAGTGTACAATTTTAAAACAACTTCCTTCTCTGAAGGTGCTATGTATGCATAATGATAAAACAAAAACCCTGTCAAGATTCTTCGGCTACTTAGTACTTTTGTTCAAAATGTGCTTATTGAATAAAAATACTTTCTCTCAGCTTCATTTGTTTTCTGTTCTTATTAGGTCTGCTGCAACTACGAGCCACACCTGAAAGGCAATGTTTATATTCAGTTTGAGACGTAAGTCTTCAACAAATCCACTTTTAGAAGACTTTAGATCTTTAGATAGGTCTTTATTTGTGTGTCCTATTGTTTCAGGGATGATCAGTGCAAGGAGGCCTTAATGAAGTTTAATGGGAGGTGGTATGCAGGCAGGCAACTTCAGTGTGAGATATGTCCTGTTACACGTTGGAAGAATGCTATATGTGGTAAGCTAATGGTTCTTTTTATGTAAACTTGGTGATTTTTTTTTTACATCTTCATCTTAATTTTTTTGCTCTTTGTAGGTTTGTATGACAGACGCAAGTGTCCTAAAGGGAAACACTGCAACTTCCTGCATGTGTTTCGAAACCCGGGCAATGAATTCTGGGAGGCAGACAGAGATCTGCATCTCTCTCCCGACCGAAACCTCAAGGGCAGTCGCAGAGACGGTTGGTACTCAGAACGATCCAGGGAACGCTCGTCGAGGTACAGCAGCTACAGCAGAAGCCCTGTCCGATCGGAGAGGTCTCGCAGCAGACGAGAAAATGAGAGGCACCGAAGCACGAGCAGGGAGGGTCGGAGCCCCCACAGAGACAAAGGATCTTCTAGATCTCAGCACAGAGACAAGGGGGCGGACAGGTATCGAAGCAGAGAGAGGAGGAGGAAGAGCAGGAGTAGAGATAGGAGGAGTAGAGACAGGGAGTCTAAATTTAAGGATAACAGTGAGGAGAGAGACTGTGGAGATGAAGAACCTCACACAGAAGCAACGGAGAAGTCACGAAGTACAAGCAGAGAGAGGAAAAGGAAGAAGCAAAGTAGAGACAGAAGCTTGAAGAAACCAGATAAAAGTAATCGATCGACTACAGATGACAACACACCTAGCCTCCAAAAACGCTCCAAAAAAAGGAAAAAGAGCAAGAAGAAGCACAAGAGGAAAAGCCCAAAGTCTGATTCATCTGCAGAGTCCAACACAGAGAATGAGTCAGACGGAGATCCTGTGGATCATCCTTCAACACAAAGTCCTAGTGAAGACATCAAGGAAACAGAGACAACTCAGGAGAAGTGTGTTTATGAGAATAATTTAAGTTTAGAGACAAAAATTGAAAGTGAACCGGCTAGAAATGGCCACACTTGTGAATGATTTTTTTCATCTGCGATTGTTCCCTGTGTTAGCATTTATTATGCCATTGTTTTAGTCATCAATCTGGTAAAAGAAGTCATTTCATCCTCACTCTGTAAAAGCCCTTTTCACAATAGATCAGTTAAGACACTGCAGTTTTAAATAAAGACCAAGTTATGGCAGGAACAAGAGTAATTATTTTAAGACAAATACCATAAAAAACTATTTCCACTTGAACACATTAATTTGTAATAACTTTTAAGTAGAATAAAGCACTGGAAGAGTTGAATACAAAAAAAAAGAAAACGCATTTGTTCATCAGTGAATTATGACAAAGACTTGCTAGAACATACGTTAGACATCCTTTATTTGAATAAAGCATCTCTTAAGTTCTCCATATTCTTAACTGGCTTTAAACAAATGAACAAGTGATGAATACTGAAGTAGTTATTTAATGAATTTCATCGTTCACAGAAACTCAGACCTGTCTTTAAATTATTTTGAAAAAAGATAAAATACTGATAAATTCCAGAAAAACGGAAAACAAGATGAAAAATCCCTTTTCCTAACCTTTTTACATACACTTTAAAGACAGCAGTACACAGTGTTCTTTGGTCATACATTTATTCTAAATTCTTTCTTATTTTGCTGAAATAATGTTTTCTATTTGGGTTCATGTTTGATCTCAATGCCTTTTTTAATCCAAAGAAATAGGAAAAAATTTTCAGCAGTTTAACAAAAGTTAACATACACCAAATTCCCACATTTAACATAAATGTAAACATTTATGTGAAACATCAAATCCACTCAACATTTGGACTGACAGCAATGACTTTGTATCCTCCCATGCATTAGATCATGTTAGTGTCACACCGAATACTAGACTATGCTTTGCACTGAAGCTTTTCTTTTAAAAATCAAATGTATTGTCATGAAGGCATTATGGATTACATTTGACTAAATTATGAAAATGATGAACACAAATCTGATCTAAATTAATTCCTTGACTAAGTAAGAAAAAAAAGGCAATAAAATATTTAACTAAGACACTTAAAAGAAGACTTTATAAATACAGAAGAAGAGTTTTACCTGCTCTGTCTGTATATTCCAATTATTCATCATTTAGATTTGAATCAGAACTTACATTGAGCCAAATCATGCTGTGACAAAGAAAACAAAAATTGGCAAAATTTAATGGCAGAAAATCCATTGTGTTTGTGAGAATTCTTGAAATGTCATTACAACCAGTTGCTGCAGTACACAAAACCACAACATTTGGAGCTCAAGACATATAATTGCCAGCACTGATGAGTAACGATCTTGACTGGGGGTTGGTGCTACATTGCTGACTACTGTGAAGGTCCGGACAAGGGAATAATGAATGCCAAATACTGAAGAATACACTGAGGGAGAGTCTACATTTGAAACACTGAAACCACAGAAAGAACCACATGCAGAAAGGATAATACAAACCAGTACAGAATAATACAGCACATGTATGGTGGGTATATACATACAACACTGATACACTGAACAGGAGAAGATGCAACAGAGACCAATAGAGATATCATGTGTGAAAAGGGTAGAAATGAAGGCTTATGTCAACCCAATTTCCTCTAACACACTCCGTGGCGCCTCAGCCTCCTGAATTACAAGATAGAAAATAAGGACTGTTTTTATTATTCAAATTATTACAAAAATAACATTTCTAAAATAAGATGGAGTTTTTTAAATTGGGTTTCACACAGAGCAAAATAATTCCTGTTAATATCTGTAAAGTGAGGTCTGATCATACCTCTTGCAGCAGGTCGGCCTGCTCGATGGCCTTCAGCACATTCTTTTTGGACGTTTCCTGGGCCTCGCCCCCCAGCAGGAACTCATCCAGGATAAAGTATGCTTTCTCAAAGTTGAAGATAATGTCCAGTTCACAGACCTTTTTGACAGTAAAAGCACAATGGCAAAAGGGGTCAATAATTAGAATGAATTAGTTCAAAAATTACCAGCAACTTCAATATAAGGTGTTTGACTTACACTGCCAAAATACTTGTCCAGCAGCTCCACATATCTGTGGATAATCTCCAGGGTGATCAGTTCATTATCCTGATCCTCCACAGCACAGCAGAAGTACAGGCTTGCATACCTTGAGCAACGTTTAAAATAAAATAAGATGCAAACGTTGTAAAGAGAAAGATGAGTATTTTTGCTCTTGACCTGCATGTCAACATGCTAAAGAAGTCAAATTTCATCTAAACTCAAGACGTTTTCAAAAATGTTTCTAAATGAGATTTATAGCACATAATAATAATAATAATACTAGGTGTGGAATTCAAACATGCACTGCGACATTTATTTCAGATTTTCAAACAAATTATAGTTTCCATCTGAGAATCTATATTTGGAAATCTCCCCACAGCTTCCTGTCATATGATCATAGCTTCTACTGTTGCTGTAAATCTCCTCCAAGTGAGTCATCTAAGGACAAGTTATACATTTAAAGACCCACTCAAAAAAATATATGTTTTTAGTCTTTTTGACATGGTCTTGTGGCATTTTTCTGATGTTTCAGGACATATATAAAGACAATTAAGATTAAAATAGCTCCAGTATTGCTCGCCATTTTTGTTGCACCTTAAGGGTTGTGAGGGGCTGTAAGGACAAAGTGTAAAGTAAACAGATGGATGATGGCAAATGGGTAGAGCTTACTCCATGCCAACAGTCCCACCCGCAACTCGGAGGCAAATTTCGAATTAACTCCTGCCGCTCTGTAGAAACTACGTCCTAGGAAACTACAAGTTTTTGGATTGTGGCTAAAAAAGGCATAATGCCAATTAAAAGGCCACTGGGAATGCTTTTACAATAAATCAAAAGATGATTTGAGTGGGACTTTAAAGCACTCAAAAGGAAGTGAGCAGGAGACTGATTTGTTTCTCAAAAAGTAACCTAAAAGTTTTCATATTCAATAACACATTTTTAACAGCTGACATTGTGACAAACAAAGAAAAATGTTTCTTTAGTTTGATAAAGAAACAATCACAACAGACAGAGACGCATTGTGGAGGTTCAGCTTTTCTGCCTAAATAACAAACTGAATGAAAATAAAAAATCAAGAGGGATCTCCGGAAGCATGTCCGATTTTGAGACATTCACATTTGGAGGGATTCAGAGGAAACCACCAAATCAAAGTCTAATGAAACTTTCAAAGAAACCACACAAAAACTCTGCTAATTTTCTACCTTTTGTACACAATCTTGAGATCCCTCCACTCTAGGAAGCTGCACATCTTGGGCTTCCTGGCCAATATAGTCTGGACCAAGTCTCTGGAAATTTTCTTCCTCTCCTTGTCAGACAGTGGAACATACCACTTCTGTAACCGGAGTTTCCCCTGACGGCTGAACAAAAGCATGAACTGCATCTGGGGGACAAACATAAACTCAGTTTAATCCACTGGGAAAACATTTAAATGTTTGTGTATTAAAGACAAAAGTGTGGAAAACATGTCCGGCATCCAAGCAGTTGTTCGGTGTGTAACAAAGCAAATGTCAACTTTCTTAATTCCACGTTTCCACATTAATTGAAAGTAGATTAAATAAACTCCAACGGAAATGTCCGCAGAGGAAACACATGCTGTGTAAACATTTTCTATTTCGCGCCTCATTCTCTGATTAAATGTGTTTTTTATATCAGGACATTTATTCCTAAACTCGTTTCAGACACAAAGTTTCAGCCGCTCATTTTGAACACATTTGTGTGTTCAAAATACCACACACACAACATCAAAACCGCCCTGCGTAACATTTGCGCCCCCTCCTGCGATGATATCAAGCTACAACATCACTAAATAGTAAACAAGGTGTTTTACCTTCGAGTTAGTCACCAAACGCCTGCGAAATGACTCGTTAAATCTCGGCTAGTAGAGATAATAACCCGCAGTTTATCATTCAAAATATCAATGCTAGCTTTTTAGATGCTAAACTCCCCAGTGTAGGCTGGAGAGACGACAGCCCAGCGCTGCGTTGTGATTGGTCGAAAGGAATGGAGCTCTGCAATTTGATTGGCTGTTTGATCCCGTTATTCACGACGTTTTTACGTTATTTCCAGAGTCCTGTGTTGCCAGATTGGGCGGTTTTCAGCACAATTGTAAGATTTATGTCCGAAAAATCTGTCGTTGTGTTGGCTACTTGGGCAATACGTCACCCTCGTCTTCTCTAGTAGCAACATTACTGGAGTATGGATGTATAGGAATGGTCACGTGAGGGTGGGGATAATTAAAGAAAATCATTTAACAAATCTGGCTGTTGAACTCTGATACATTACAAAAGAACACTGCTTTATCATTTCATGTATGTAGGCTTCCCGTGATCCCAATCAAGTGTCTTGCATTGTTGTTTTTCTTCAATAAATACTCAAATTGTCATAGCTGGAGTGTTTAACAAAAGTTCTCTTTAAAATATTTGAAAGGCATGGGATTTAATCTCAGCCAGCTAAAACGTCTGATCCATGTTTGTCATGTTTTGATTCTAGGAATCACTTCGGCGTGACATCCCTTAAAGGCTGCATCAACGACTGTAGAACATTTTGGAGAGGCAACCTGTTGATGTGGAAGAGCTGCAGTTTGCCTGTCACCATTATTTCGTTTTATTAAGTGCTCTTCGGGACATTGTTGATGTAGACGAGGATGTATTTTCTGCTATCATTTATACCTTTTTATTTAGAGCAGATCACAGTCAAAACAAGATCTTTGTTTATTTAGTGTTGGGATCTGACATAAAGCCAAACTTAAAAGACACGATCATCTTTTTGATTATTTACTCCCCCTACATCTCTCTTTTGCCCCAACACTTTGCTTTCATCAGAAAACAGGATCTTGGACCACTGGCCTACAGTCCTTCTTCTCCTTGGCATAGTTGAGATGTTTCCTCTGTTGGCTCAAACTCAGAAGTGACTCCAGAGGAGAGTTGTAGCCCATCTCCTGAATGCATCTGAATGTGGTGGGTTTTTTTCTTTCTGGATGTCTGAAGGTTCTTGAATCTTGTTCTTTTAATAATCGACTGAAGTCCACAGTCAACTCTTTTGCTGGTGTATCTTCTTCTGCCACAATTTTCCCTTCCAGATTTTCCATTGATTTGCTTGGACACAGCACATAAACAGCCAGTCTCCTTAGCAAAAGGATCAGTGACGGTCTTCTGGATAGTTGTCAAGTCTGAAATCTTCCCCATGTTAAACCAAGTCAAGACAACTGAACCAATTAAATGACATCTAAGGAGACCTGTGGAAGTGCTTTAAGCGTAGTTGATGATCAGATGGTGAAACTCTGTTGAAAACATTCTTGTCCTAAAAATTCAGCTTTTTGGGTTTTATGATTTTATTTAAAAATATTTTATGTGTATATATATATATATATATATGTATAAATCAACACTTTAAAGGGTAACACAACAGCACAGTTGGAGGCTGACTCCATCCCAGATTTGAAAAATGCAAAAAGAGGAGCAGGACTAGGGCAAACTGTGAGACCGGAGCTGCAGAATGTGATGATGAGGTGTAACTTCTGAAATGACGTGAGACTTACATCAATTGACCAATCACAAAATTCAACTGTATACCTTATTTCAACCTCTAGGGGGCAGCACACAGACAATTTTAGACTGTATTTTCAAAAACTAAACAAGTTTATTTTAAAATGTCAAAAATTTAGCAGGGACCAAACAGTCAGCACTTTTGAAGCCCCATTTGTACAGGTAAACGGCAAAAAAGTTTTAATGTTATGTTACCCTTTAAATCAATTAAACAGTGGGCCCTGAATCCATATTCTGTGAAATTTTGTTTTTTTATTGAATTATAGAAATGCATACACTTCTACATTATATTCTATTTATTTGGAAAAGGGTTTGTATACACAAACACAAATGTTTGTGTTCCATTCTGATCACAGATGTTTGTCGCCCTCCTTTGAAAAGGTTTGGAACAACAACAAGCGTCCAAAGCAAGAACAGGCCTTTGGCGCCCTCTATCGGTCGCGCGCGGCACATGAGAACATTTTGTCTCCTCGTCAGAATGGATGGGCACCGGCGCACAAACGGCCCGTCCTGGCCCGACTTCGTTTAAGAAACTTCCTGTACTGTCACCTTCAGAGCCCGGTGCTTAAGGTGAAGCACCTTGAGAGGGAAAGCCGGCTTTGTGGTTCGTAAGTACGGCTTTGAGTGAACTTCTTTTGGAAGTGTTGCTTTCGTTCTGAACAACTGGATGCTACGCAGCTAGCAGCGGGTCTCGGTATCTTGACCAGGCTTCACGGAAGACAGCAGGGTTACTGAGGATGATGACAACTTAACCTTACTGACTATGGAAATGCCACAAAAAAAAATCATAATCAGGACGCACGCGGGGGCTCCAGGTGAGCGTGACTGACAGTGTTGACACTTGTTGTGTCTGCAGCGCTGAGGCAGGATGAGGAGCCGCAGTAACTCGGGAGTGAGGCTGGACGGGTATGCCAGGCTGGTCCAAGAAACCATCCTGTGTCATCAGGTGAGTGCAAGAGCAATCCCATCTATCACCTAGAATCTCACAAAAAGCATCATTTTCATCCTTGTTACATTTATATTTAATGAATGATTTAAACTTCCTTTAGCTGTCATTTGGAACATATTTTATAGGTGTATTTCCTATACTGATACTGTTTTGTGTTGCAACTATATTTATTAAGTCATTGAAATGGAAAATAAAACGTAAAAATAAATCTAAATAGAGCATAAAAGTCACCTAAAAGAAAAGCACAAACCACCATAATAAAAAAAGTTTGGTTTTCCATTTAGATTTATATACATAAAACACATACAAATGCACATGGGTGTTGATGAACATTGTTTTTATGCGGATTTCTCCTCCTCCTCTTTGGTTAAAGGTTGAACTACATCAGCTACAGAGAAATAAACAAAGTGTGAGCAAAGTTCAGCTGCTGGGATAACCAGAGTGCCTTTATCAGCTCCTGGGTTCACACTGACAGTGTCAGCAGCTGTCTGAGTTAAAACTGTAACACTGAGGGTCCCTCAGCATGCAGAGACAAGGCTATCAGCTTTCCAAGCACGGCAAATTGGTGTTTGCAGCCAGGGTGTTGACTTCAGTCTGCTGGTCAGAAAACTGAAATTAGTCTTTTATAACACATTATAACCACGTTCACCACAAGAAAGTAGAAACTTTTGCAACTTGACTGAATGCTTTATACTCTTCAAATTGGAGAAAAATGAGATGCAAACACTAGCAATATGTCATTTCATAAAACAAATGATTGTAACCCAGTATTTTCAACCAGAAATAAAAAAATCCCAAACTATTAATCATGTTGACACGTCTCCAGGACCTTTAAGCTGTTCAGCAGAGTAAACTTTTCGTTTTTCTTTGTTTTATTGAGTGAAATTATCTTTGTGTAGAATATAAACATGTTGCTCTGTAACAGAACATACTATTTACTGTTTGTTTTAGAGGAATATCACCTGATAATATGAGTAAACATGTTACAGATAAATATATGGAAGCAGGTTTAGGTTACAGTAATTTTCTTGAATCTTTGATAGCCGGTGGGACATTTTTGAAAGTTGCTGTAGTTGTAGTGGGTGTTTTAGTGGCCGTAATGTTTGAAGGCTTGCAAACAAGAAAAGACATTTAATTACTGCCATTATAGCATTATTTTATATTTCCGTCACACAACAAAATTTTATTTGACATAAAATCTAAAAAAAAAAAGAAAAACTTTTGGGAAATTTGAAGGCTTATAAACCCAAACAAATCACCACTGTGGTAGAAGGAACATCATACTGAAAGATGGCAGCTGCTACTCTTTTTGGGTAATATAACAGTTGGATAAATTGAATGTTTGTAGGGGAAGTATTTTCCCCTTAGAGATTGTTGAATGTTTCCTTTCTCCAGAACCCAGTGACCGGACTTCTTCCTGCTAGTATTCAGAAGAAGGACGCCTGGGTGAGGGACAATGTGTACAGCATTATGGCGGTGTGGGGTCTGGGCATGGCCTACCGCAAGAACGCAGATCGGGACGAAGATAAAGCCAAAGCCTACGAACTGGAGCAGGTGTGTTTGTCACAGAGCTTGGCGATAAAGTGTAAACAAATCCTTTTTTTCTCTTTTTAAATCCTTAATGCTATTTTAATAGAGCAGAATGCAGTTGTGGTGTCAAAGCCTCATGTAAAACAGCTAAACTCAAAGGAGGAGTCAAAGCCAAATCTGCATGGATGTCAAGCTATTGTGCAAAAAAAAGGGTAAAAAGGAAAAAGTTAAAAATGTATATAAAATGTTCCCATTTGCGTATACCTTTACATAATTACCTTTTATTTCTCAACCTTAATTAATAGGCATAGAGAAAAAATATACAGAAGCCAATAAGAGCAGATTTCAATAAATGTTTCGTAACATAGAAATCTTCCGTCTAAACTCTATTATAACTGTTTACTAATGAATGTTTTAACTTGTGTTTTGGTGGCAGAGTGTAGTCAAACTGATGCAGGGGCTCCTTCGGTGCATGATGAGACAGGTAAGAGACTAAAACAAACATTCAGTGTTTACAGGTTCCCTTGTTTACACATGACACAAACATATTTGACTGCAGCAGAAAATCAAGTTTTAAGTTTTGTTTTCTTGACCTTTAGGCTTTCACACAGCCTGTCCCTTTGTATTGCTGATTTAGATGGTTCAGGTGTTACAATGAGAGCAGGAAGGACACCAACACCCATCATAGAGACGTATTTACTGCGATTCTCAAATCTAAAAATGCTTTAAAGACCCACTCCTATGAAAATCATGTTTTTGGTATATGTACTGTAGGTCATATATAAAGACATTTAGCTTGAAGTAGCATTTCTGAGTATTTCTTTTATTTAAATCTTTGTGAATCAAGAGCAGATGAAAAAAAAATTGAGTTTAGAAAGCTTGTAGTGGTGATGTAGAAGCTCCCTGCTGTTCTTCATTCCAATGCATCCACTTGTAGACAACTAGATCCATCTGTCTTTGTTATAACATTTTCGTTCAACCATACTCACTTGTGGTACAGTCACAATATTTAAGTAAAAGGTGCACGAAACACCAATCTACCAACTATTATCCAAAACTCAAATAGCTAAATTATTGACAAAGACCCCAAAATGGAACAAAAGAGCAGTAAATATAAACTCATATAAAGCGCCTCGCCAGCTGCTTATATTTAAGTGAGTGGGGTCATTGCAATTTCTAATATAAAAACACACTTTGTTGGATCCACAAACATGCATTTAAGTTTTTAAGTTTAATGGCTAGAAACAGAATAGAAGCATTGGTCACAGACAAACAGGCTATAGAGCATGAAGCTGTGCCATACTCGCCAAAGAAAATAAACCAAGCTAGCAGAAGGCTATGGGCAGATTTCATACAATATGAAAACACAAGCCAGCTGTCAGCAGATCTTTGTAAATGTAGTTTAACATGAAGACTATGAAAAATATATTTGTTTATTCAAAATGCAAAAAGTTATTTTATTTACATATTTTTAAAAAGTTACATTTAAACAGAAACTTGTAACTTCTAGGTTTTGTCTTATATTTCACATTCGTCAAACTAATCATGAGGTAGTCAAGAAAATAATTTCCAATCTTAACTGCAAAAGAATTTAAAAGTCAGTAACTCAGACCATGGTTTGTGTGACTAGCATTACAGCTCTAGAGTATTACTTCTAGTTTGACCTTAATTTGTGTGAAGTTGTTGTTACGACAGTAAATAATGAGTTCATGACCCTGTTTTCACAGGTGGATAAGGTGGAGAAGTTCAAGCTGACACAGAGCACCAATGACTGCTTGCATGCCAAATATGACACTCCCACCTGCGCTACTGTAGTTGGTGATGACGAGTGGGGTCATCTCCAGGTGGATGCTACCTCCATTTACCTGCTGATGCTGGCACAGATGACGGCCTCAGGTGCAGTGTTGAAACACATTAGCATCATATTCAAGGATATTTGATTTCTATGTGTATTTTAGACCATTAGGATATTAACGACTCCAAAGATTAAAAGATTTTGTGTGTGTTTTTGCATTTACACACAGGTCTCAGAATCATTTCAAACCTCGACGAGGTAACCTTTATCCAGAACTTAGTGTTCTACATAGAAGCAGCCTACAAAGTGGCGGTAAGCAGTTTTCTGACATTTGTTTAGGAGGTTACCATCTAGAATGAATGAGTAGAGCCTAAATATGCATTATTGACTCAGTCCTTCAAAATAAAAGCTTAAGAGCAACCAACATTAAGATTCATCAAACCTGATACAGCTTTTTCAACAAAGATCCTGGCTAAACTATTCTGTGCAGATATTTTTAGAACAAATCATAGATGCAATGGTTTTACACAATCTGGAAAAGTGATTTTTACCCCTGCAGGATTATGGGATGTGGGAACGAGGTGACAAGACCAACCAGGGCATCCCAGAGCTCAACGGCAGCTCTGTAGGAATGGCAAAGGTACGGAATTGCTTCATGCTCATAATCAGCTGAGCAGCTCATAAAAATCCAACATCCAAAATGCTTTGTGAAAATTGTTAGGCCTGAAAGGAAGTTGTGCTGATGTTGCAGGCTGCTCTGGAGGCCATAGATGAACTGGATCTGTTTGGTGCTCACGGAGGGCCCAAGTCAGTCATTCATGTTTTGCCTGATGAAGTGGAGCACTGTCAGGTACGGACGGCTGCGCTAACCTCTATTTCTCAGCATCCCTGCGCTCTTTTTTCCGGCTATAACCAAAGCTGCATGTTCTTCTTCAGGCCATCCTCTGCTCCTTGCTTCCAAGAGCCTCCACGTCCAAAGAGATAGATGCTGGTCTTCTGTCTGTCATTTCCTTCCCCGCTTTTGCAGTGGAGGACGCTGACCTGGTAGCCATCACCAAGTCAGAAATCATAAGCAAGCTCCAGGTACAGTTGCAGCAGCTTCAAATTTGAGAGCTCCTGAGTCCTTACTCAGACCAAACATTTCTGGCCTAATTTCAGGGTCGCTATGGTTGCTGTCGCTTTATTAGAGATGGATATCATTGTCCTAAAGAGGTAATGACTCTGCACTTTCAAAGTCTAAACCAATATTTCATGTGTTCTTAAAAGTGTGGGGTTAAAGAGCAAAAATTCTTATATTTTGTTTGATCTGTTGCAAGGATCCCACTCGACTGCACTATGACCCCGCAGAGCTAAAGCTGTTTGAGAACATTGAATGTGAGTGGCCTGTGTTCTGGAATTACCTCATCCTCGATGGCATCTTCTTTGGAGATCAAGTGCAGGTAGCAGCCACATTTAATGCTTATTACTGTAGTTATGTGCTGTACAAAATAATTACTTTACAGATCAAAGGATTTTTCTAAAGAGAAAATATATTTTTTCGCTGTCATGGGTTTAAATTTTGCATAAATAGTTTCACATTTAAGAAGAATTGGTCTTTGATCGAGGGCCTGTGGCATATTAGGCACATATTACTAAAAGGCCTGTCATAAACACATAAAGGAATTATTTATTGGATTAAATGACCACACATTTGGGTGGGAGATGTATGTTTTCCTGATAGGGTTTTTTAAAGAAATGTTATTCCAGGAGGCACTGTCAAATGATGTGGACCCAAACAGGAGTTTCCTTCTTAAAATGCAGAAATATTACATTTGTTTTTTGTAAGAATCTTAATTCTGTTAAAGACCTACTCCAACTTCATCTTTTGATCTAATGTAAAAGTGTTCACGGTGTTCTTTTAATAATTATTATGCAATTTTAGGCAAAATAACAGTGCAGAGTGAGCCCGTCCTCTACTAGCTCTACCAAGCCGTACATGGATGTAGTCAACTGCAATCAGAATGGAGCAGAGCAGGGAGCTTCTTGCCCATCCAGCTTATTATCTAGATAACAAATTCCACAAAAACACAATTTTCATTGTAGTGGATCTTTAAAGCGTCGTCTTATTTAATGCAGAGCTCTGATTACTGCAATTGTCCATCATATCCTGTGTGCTTGGTCCCGATGAAGTTGGACAGTGATATTATTCATTGGCTGCATGGTTTGCACAGGTTCAGGAGTACCGTGAGGCGCTGGAAGGCGTTTTGCTCAGAGGAAAGAACGGCATCAAAATAGTGCCTGAACTTTACGCTGTGCCACTTGATAAGGTATTCTAGCCAGAGGCGTTCTTCAATCCTGTTAGTTCCCACAGAGGTTTTGACTTCTTCTGGACCGAAAACGTTTCTAACCTTACAAAATATATGACTTTTTTCACAGATAGAGGAGGAGTACAGCAATCCTCACTCTGTGGACAGAGTGCCCATGGGGCAGCTGCCTCACATGTGGGGGCAGTCACTCTATATTTTGGGTTGCCTCCTTGCTGAGGTACTGAGATAGACCATCTAGAAAACCACACAAAGGCAAACCTGAGGTAAAAGTAGGCATATTTGATCTTTTTTTAATGTATTTTAGGGTTTCTTAGCTCCAGGAGAGATTGATCCTCTAAACAGAAGATTCTCCACAAACTTCAAGCCAGATGTGGTGGTTCAAGGTTGGTTAAAAGTATTCCGAATCTGGTTGATGAAGAAAGTAGTTCAGATTGATTCTCTGCACTGATTTAATTTTGCACTATTTCTTGTTTTGTCGCCTTTTAGTTTGTGTTCTAGCAGAAACAGAAGAAATTCAGGAGCTTCTGCGAGATCTTGGGATTACAGTTCAGACAATATCAGAAGTTCTGCCAATCAGAGTCATGCCTGCTCGCATCCTGAGCCACGTTTATGTCAAACTCGGTAAAAAAAACAAAAAAAAACAGCATCACATCCCATAATAATCCACATGCATTTCACCAAGTAAGACTAACAACTGACATCATTATTTCAGGAAACAGCAAGAAACTGAAGCTGAGCGGAAGGCCTTACAGACACATTGGAGTCCTGGGAACATCCAAGTTCTATGAGATCAGGAACCGCTCCTACATATTCACCCCACAAGTAAAACCGCAGTGGCTTCAATATGAATAAACTCATCTGAAAAGGTGCTTTTTTTCATTCCTACGTTTCCATCCTTTGCCAAGTTTCTGGATCAGCATCACTTCTATCTGGCGCTGGACAACCAGATGATTGTGGAGATGTTACGGACAGAGCTGGCCTACCTTTCATCCTGTTGGAGGATGACAGGACGGCCCACGCTGACTTTTCCCATCACCCGCAGCATGCTTGGTACTAAAACCCAGATTCTTGCTCGTGGTTGTATTGAAAAAGATATTACACGCAAAGAAGGCAAAAATATTGTCTCGAACATAACTTTTTTAACAGCCCATCACAGTACTAATGTTATCTCAGTGGAGCCCACTTGTGTCCAAAATTAATTACCTTTAATTTTTACACATATGTGAAACTTTACAACTGTACAAAGTAATTTCATTTCTTACAAACTAGTATTTTCTTACCAAGCTGAACTGCACTTTTCCTTTTTTCTGTCCAGTTGACGATGGAGATGCGATTGATCCGTGTATCATAGCAACACTCAGAAAACTTGAGGATGGCTATTTTGCTGGAGCAAGGTTCGTCACATTTGTGGGATGATAAGGTAAAAAACAGTCAGATTTCTGTTACATAACAACATGTTCCTTTTCTCTTCGCTTCTATAGGGTACAGATGTCTGACCTCTCCAGTGTCCAGACCACGTCGTTCCGCACACGCCTCACTTTCCTGGACGAGGAGAGTGACGAAACCCTATTTGACGAAAATGAAGAAGAGGAGGATAATGGTAAAGAGGGAAGACAATATGACATTTTTTTTTAACTTAAGTTATGATCAAATACATTCTCTGCTTTTGTCAGAGGGTTCCAAAGACGGGTTTGACCAGTACCTCATGCAGCTCCTCCAGAGCACCACCGCTCAGTCCCACCTTCCTCCCATTCAAAGAGGACTGCAACACATCTTCAGTGCCGAGCATACCACAAAGGACATTCTGTCGTTTATGGCCCAGGTTCAGGGTCTGAATGAACTCAGTGAGTTTTCTAAGAATTAATGAAAGTACCTTAACCACAAGGAGAGTTTAAAATGTTAGCTGCACATACAGCAAGCGTAGCTGTGTTATTAAAGAGAAAAAAAGGCGGTTTTATAGCTTTTTAAATTGCAGATCAGTGTATATTTGTTTAGTTTGTTAATGTTTTTAATAACAATGATATTAGAAAGATAAAACTCTATTTGTGTTTTAGAGTCTTCCTTATATCTACCCATGACTCCAGTCATGGCCAAGCACCGCAGATCCCTTAACCTCCTTGAAGTTCCTCATCTGCTGCCTGGTTTGCATGCAAATCAGAGCAAGGTACACTCAGCTGTTTTTTCTGCGTTCAGCTTTGTGGCTCTTGTTACCTTTTATGTCCATATTCTGAATGTTCTTTATGATGTTTCCTTTTTCAAGCTCCACAGTATTGCAGAGCTGCAGCTTCCTCAAGACTCTTGCGGGAACACTGACTTTGCAGCGTTGGTAAGGCAGCTAAAGGAGTGCCCCACTCTTCAGGACCAGGCCGACATCCTCTACATTCTCTACGTCATGAAGTATTGTCATACACACCTGCAACATTAGAAATCACGGTTTGATTTTTTTTCCTGATTGCTTGACTTTTGTTCTCTCCAACAGAGGAGCTGATTGGGTGGTGGAGTTGTCAGGTGCTGGAATGGGTGGGGCGAGCGTGCGTTCGTTGTTGGAGGAGCTGTATGTACAAGCTGGAGCCTGCAAAGAGTGGGGGCTTATTAGATACATCTCTGGGATACTGCGCAAGAGAGTGGAGGTCCTCGCTGAGGTCAGTAAGAAGTTCTAGGCGAATAAATTGTCACAATTCAAATATTTGCTTGTAGTTTGGAAAAATTTAGTTTGAAGACATTTAATTTTTTAAACAATTTTCTTACTTTTTTTTTTAAATTAAAAACTGTTAAATGTTTTACACGGCATTTCCATTTATAATAAACTACAAGAGTATTAAAATATCCTATGCTTTTGTTCTCAGGCCTGCACAGATCTCATTTCTCATCACAAGCAGCTGACTGTAGGCCTACCTCCAGAACCCAGAGAAAGAGTGATAACGGCGTGAGTTCTCTGTGTAGATGGAAGTTGTCATAAATCCATCCATTCAGTTTGTAAACCTGCTCAATCACCTTTGAAAGTCTTAAACCCATGGAGGTCTTATGTATCAGTTACGCAAAGAACAATTTTGCTTTCTTTCAGGCCACTTCCTCCTGAAGAGCTGAACACTCTGATATATGAAGCCAGCGGTCAGGACATCAGTGTGGCTGTTTTGACTCAGGCAAATATTCAGACTTGTCTCTTTTTATGGACTCTGATCTCACTGCTTTACGTGTGCATATCTATCATTTCAGGAAATCATGGTCTATCTGGCCATGTATGTGCGCTCCCAACCTGCACTGTTTGGGGACATGCTCCGGCTCAGGATAGGACTCATCATGCAGGTCATGGCCACAGAACTAGCTCGTAGCTTGCACTGTTCTGGTATGAAAAACGAATCCATAATATTACTTTTTAGGGTATTTCTGTATAGAAATCAGAACTGTATTCTAATTTGAAGGTGAGGAGGCATCTGAGAGTTTAATGAGCCTGAGTCCCTTTGACATGAAGAACCTCCTACACCACATCCTTAGTGGCAAAGAGTTTGGGGTGGAAAGAAGCAGTGAGTGCTTTCATGTTTTATTACAGAATGATGCTGTTACTCTGTGGTTTCAGATAAAGAAAATGTAACTTCATTACATTTATATTACGTTTTGCACATGTATTTAGTTAGAAAAACTATACTTTTATGCTGATTATTGAACAAAAGTGTTAGCAATAACGTAGAAAAGGAAAGGCCAAGTTGATTTTTACAATACAACTTTTGTGTATGAGTGTATGAGTCAAAAATTTCTGATAAAAAACTGTTGTGTGTCATTTGGCTGGAAGAGATGCACTTCTTTTAGAAATTATGTATTTTCCACACATAGAAATTAAATGAGAAAAAAAGCTGTTGGTATATTTGCTTGAAGTTGAGCTGGGAACTTTTCCAGGTTGTATCTAGCCTTCACACAATAGTAGCCAGGTGAGGCTCTGGCAGCCTCATGACCTCAAAAACCGGTAAAGAAACTGGATGGATGGAAAGTAATTCAAGGCTTAATCTCAGGTGAACAGATTATGAAAGAAGAGGATAGAAGCCATAAAATTAGCTTTCTAGAAAAGAATAAATTAGGTCACAAGCCAAACAGAAAAAAAGTTTCATTTTTGGAAGACAGATCCTGCTAAAAAGAGAGCGCTAAGAACAGAGCCTTGGGGCACACCTGGAATGACTGGGGGTAGTTGGATATGCAACACATTCTCACTCCCAACTTGTCAGATATGAAGGGTTTGAGTATAAGCTCTGAATGAAACGAATGTAGAAGAGTATAAACCAATAAAAGGTAAAAGTTCTTTAATTGTACTTCATGGATTCCCAAAAGTGAATCTTTAGAATCTCAGAGATCTCGAAAGACAAACTCCTTTTACTACTCTGAAAGAAACTATAAAAATACATGTTGCTAGTAAGAACCCATCATAATGAAGTGCACTGAGCACATTGTTTACTGACACTTCATCTTTGTGGGTGTTTTTGTGTGTCAGTGCGCCCGATCCAGTCCACGGCCACTAGTCCTGCCATCTCTATCCATGAACTGGGCCACACAGGAGCAACAAAGACCGAACGCACAGGAATACACAAGTTAAAGAGCGAGATAAAACAGGTTAGTTTCATGTTGTCCTTGTATCGATGTTACTGTTAATCTAGCCATATTGTCTTTCTTTTTACCTGCCCATGGACAAATAACACTGTTCTCGCTTTTGATTGCAGCTGGATGACTCTCGGCCTGTCAGTGTGGGTTGGCTTTGACAAATCAAGCATGTGACTTGCCTCTAACTGTAATCTGATTAACCGAACCGCTGGCTAAATTCTTGTCGCCGGCTTTAACACTTTGTGTGCCGCTCTGCCCTTCATCGCTGGAGTCAGCCTCTTTTCATCATTGTCTTCTTTCTCACATGTCTCGCAGGAATCGTCATTGTCTCAAATGTGCTCTATAAACAAACATCTCATTTGAAATGACTCTAGATTTTATGACCTTCATGTCAATCTAAAACCAAATTAAGCTGCTTTTAAATGTCCCTCATTTTAATGCAATTTTCACGGCATTTCTTTTAAATCCTTTTCCTTTTTACAGGCTTGTAGACGTCTGCAAATGAGAATTATGTGAACCCTTTCAAACTGTTTGTCATCTATCATTCATCTCCGTATGTAGATCATCGGTGGCAGTCATTCTTTGAGTAGCAATGTGACCTCTCCTCGTTCCACGGTAAACCATCTCATCCCTGCGGCTTTGCATTACTGTGCTTTGTCTTTTTTGTGTTTCCTGTGTTAAAAAACGAGTGTGTGAGATCAAAAACAGACCTTTTTTTCAAACATTTTCTTTCAGATTTTATGTAAGTAAACATAGTAAAAATAAAAAAAATCATTTTGGGATGTTTAAAAAACATAATTTCCTTTTTTAACAAAATATTTAGGGTAGTTACTTTCCCCTGCAGTAATTTGCATGAACATTTGCTTGATTTTGGCTGCAGGAATAAATTCCTGTTAGCAATACATAATTATATATATACAAAATTTTAGCAATTAGAACATTTACTAATTACAATAAATCAGTTTTATGTAATAAAATTGACCAATTTTACATGTTCATAACAAAGTTCCCTAAAAAAAAAGAAATTGGCTCAGAAAAAAGTAGCTCTCCAACTTTCACGTTCCAATAGGGTGTTTTTATTGCTTAAGGTATTGAATTCAATAGTTTTATTTATATAGCCCAATATCACAACCATAGCGGTCTCATTGGGCTTACACTGGTATTTGCAAAGAACATAAATTCAATCATGAAAATGTAAACTTGCAAACTTACTGTGTTGCAGTTTGCTTTTTTAGCAACCCCCCCCCCCCCCCCCCCCCAAAAAAAAAAAAAAAAAAAAGAAAGAATAAATTTATTTTAACATCTTACTTAAAATAATTGCAACTTACTTTAATTTGCATTTATAGGTAGAAAGAATATAATACTTAATAAATTATTTGTGCTTATTCAGAATCCTAAACATCCCACTAAATGACACATTTTCAGAATCAGAACCAGAACTCCATTATTAGATTTGCCACTAAAGACACAAAAATACTCTTTTTAGTTTTAGTATTTTTCTAGTTTTATCTTGCATACCAAATGGTCAGAATGAGTGACAAAAAAACTTGCAATAATATCTTTTTTTTTTTTTTTAAATCTGCTACAGTGTCCTGCTTTGCATGAAGGACTGCATGGACTATGTAACAGCTGGTTAATGTTGTCAGTGTTCAGCATCTACCATCAGCATTTTCCAGTTGATCAGTAATTGGACTGTGATGTAAACTCATTGCTGTGTGGAACAAACTCCTAGTAGGGTGGTGTAGATGTTACTGACAACTATAATGGTCATGTGGGTGGAGATGTGTTTTGAACTCTACTGTGGTCTGCTGGTCCATCACAGCGCTGCAGCAGCCCCTCCACTCCCAGTGGAATCTTGTCCCCAGTGGGTCACAGTTCTGTATACGGCCAACTGCACTGGGAGGAGAGGCAAGGCCAGTGGTTGCGCAGACGGCGGCTGGATGGAGCCATTAACCGAGTCCCAATGGGCTTCTACCAAAAAGTATGGAGGATCTTGCAGAAGTGCCACGGGTTATCCATTGATGGATATGTTTTGCCCTCTTCTACCACAAGAGAGGTAAAGCGCGGCACTGAAAATGTTTGCACGCAGGATTGAGGCTGCGGTTTAACTCTGTTTAATGCTTAGATGACGGCCGGGGAGATCAAATTTGCTGCGCAAGTGGAGTCGGTTTTAAACCACGTCCCTCAGCCAGAGTACCGGCAGTTGCTGGTGGAGACGGTAATGGTTCTGGGCCTGGTGGCTGACGTTGACGTTGACAACATTGGTGGCATCATCCATGTGGATCGCATTTTGCATCTGGCCAATGACCTTTTCCTCAATGACCAGGTACTCTTGCCAAAAGAAACCGATGCTGGAAAAAAGATCAGATACATTTGTGAATTCCTTCTTTTGAACTAATTTTGTCTTATTCATTCAGAAATCTCACTGTGCCAGCGATTATTTCCTGGAAAAGGATCCAGCCACTGGAATTTGCAACTTTTTTTATGACAGTGCTCCGAGCGGCAGCTTTGGCACCATGACGTATCTGTCCAAGGCGGTGGTCACTTATGTTCAGGACTTTCTGCCAAATTCTAGCTGTCTGATGCAGTGAATGAACAGCATCCACTGACATCTGAAACACCACCGGCAAAAGTCTGACCATCAAAGGTAGCAAAAGTTTGTGTGTATCAGCTCATGTGATCATGTTTTTTCAAC
Source organism: Oryzias celebensis (assembly GCA_014656515.1). Taxonomy (NCBI): domain Eukaryota; kingdom Metazoa; phylum Chordata; class Actinopteri; order Beloniformes; family Adrianichthyidae; genus Oryzias; species Oryzias celebensis. The sequence continues at coordinate 22,244,987 of BNCR01000003.1, read as the reverse complement.
AAATAATCAGTGCGATTGTTGAGTTGATACTAAAAAATGTAGGAGAAATACAGAAAATGAAATATGTTGCACTAATCATTTTTTTAGTCGTCAGCTCTCAACCAGATAGATAAAATATTTTTTAATATTAATGTGACTTCAATTTATTTCACATTAGTTTTATTTAGATTGACATCATTCATGTGGGTATTTGAACTGTTTTTTTTTCCCACGTAGATCAATAACTTATTTTCTGCCTGCGTCACTGTTTTGTCTTTGATTATTATAATTTTTAGTACAATTTTACAATGTAAAGACTATTACAAATGTCAGTGTTTATATGATTTAAAAAAATACATAGTGTTATCTATCAGATGACCAGAAATTGTATTTAAATATTAACATAAGTAATATATAAATGGATTCTAGGCTCTGAGAGCACTAAGAGTTTTACTAATATTATTAAAGCTACATGTTGCATTTGTTTTTGTAAGTAGGTCTTCAGTTGTGAATGCTCTTGTATGAATCTGTCTTTAGTTGATAGGTCAACATTGGGTTTTTAGATACCGGTAGATGTGAAGCCCTCATTACCTCAATATGACATGTTCATTTGTTCTGCTTTAATCCTTTTATATCGCAACAACAGACAACTGCTAAAGAATATTTTGACAAGAGAATTACATTTTATTTGTACCCGACACATTCAAGTTTAGTAGTTTTGTCTTCACGAGTCTCTAATGAAATGAATCAATGAAGTGGTGATGGCATCCATGTGTAGTACAGTTCATCCTCAGGCATCATCATGCGCATGTAAAGGCAGCATGTATTTTTCATTTGGAACCTCATGAACTGTGAACCTAAAATTATGCGTTTTTTGTTTAACCTTTTTTTTTTTTTTTTTAGTTCAAAAGATTAAATGTTATATGTGGAACATTTTTTATTCTGCCTGTTTTTTTATTTATACACACTCTCTCTCTCTTTCTCTCTCTCTCTCTCTCTATATATATATATATAATACAGAGGCCCATTTTCAGCAATTATTACTCCAGTGTTTTAAGGGTACAATGTGCTTTCCTTTTGTGTCAGAAGGCTAACAGATGATTAGAACTGTGCAGTCATGTTAGGACAGCTGAAAACAGTTTGGCTGATACAGCAACAAGATCACTGCAGCTGCTGCACCTCTCCACCTTTCAGTCTCGTGTTCAATCCTTCATTTACCTTTGAACAAATTCTGCGTGACGGAAAAGATTTGAAAAAATGGCAGCAAGAGTTAAAAAAAGTTGAACTCTGTTTGAAGATCATTTCTTGAAGTTTATGTCTGCTATGAACACCTGCACTAAATTCAATTCATTTCGGTAGCAGCAGGACTCACCTTTTTGTCATAAACCTTCAGCTAAAACTGATTTATGTGAGTCTGTATAAAAAGCAGCACATGAACATGGCTGTAACTATGTACAGAGAGGAAGAAGAGAGTTTATGGATCATTTTTGCTGTCGTGGTGAAAAGAGATCTGAGCCAGAAAGCAAAGCTCTCAATTTACCGGTCGATCTTCATTCCAAAACTCATACGTGGTCATGAGCTACGGGTCATGACCTGATGACCCGTGACTCGGTATGTGGTCTGAATGCTTCCTGGATGCCTCCCTGGGGAGGATTCTGGGCATGTCCCACTGGGTGGAGTTCCCGGGGAAGACCCAGGACATGCTGGAGAGACTACGTCTCCTGGCTGGCCTGGGAATGCCTCGGGGTCCATGTGACCCACAGATCAAGAAAATTGTGACAGGACTCCAGTTTTTGCAGTTTTGTGATTTTGAACACCTGCTGAGAGGAGCTGCTGCCCAAAACTCTTCCAGAGAGACTGATGGAGAGACTCTTTCATGGTCCACTTTTCTACAAGAAGAGCAGTACCATGGCAGTCCACAGAGAATTGTTTTCTGTTTTTCAAACCCTAACCCACTGCAGCTCTTTTAAGAGCCACCCACAAAACTCTTAAGAACTTGATTACCTTCCCTTCATAAAAAAACAGTAACTCTGCCAAACGGAATCTATTGGATGATCTCACCAGCGATGTGCGATCAGGGAAAGGATCATCTTCAATTGGCGTCATGAGATGTTCAATTACAGAACTCTTTTGCTTTAGGCCGAATCCACATTGCTTCCCTAACTCTCTGACTTCTCCCTATTGCTCCAATTGTAGGGGCTTTTGAAGCTGTAGTGATGTGGGAAAGTGTTTTTTTAATGCTACAGGCATGAATACAACTGCCATCTAGCGATGAGGAGGCAGTGGCAGAATCTTTAAGATTTTATGCTGCCACTCAATTATTTTGAAAATCCTTGGTGTGGTCATTAATGAAGACAGTGGCAGTCAGGCAGCGTCAGGCAGCCGTCAGGCTCGCTTTTTATAAACCTACCAAGCAGCTGGCGGCACATGTCACGAAAGGCCTGATTTTGCAATGGCGTCATCCCCACCTGTCACTAAACTGCAATTGCACAACCTCGAAATGTGTCAGGCGGTCAGTGACCAATGTCAGCAGTTAGATAAAAATCGTCCGATCGCTGTAAAAATTAAACTTTTCTTAAAACCTCCACTGCCCCCTCCCAATTACTGAATTGGCTAAAAAAACTTGCACTTAGGTCGTGGCATTTTGGGATATGTGAATGTAGTCTAAGAAGGATCCGTAGCTGGTGTTGGGGGTTACAGATTACAAAGAAAAAGATTACTGTAATTTAATTACTGTAATTTAATTATTAATACTGGATTAAGACTGGATTGTGTTTTCACCCCGTTGTAAACATTACATCAGTTCCACTGACACGGGGTCACAAAGTGTGTGGTAAATGGTAATTTCGGACATTTAATACCATGGACCATGAGAGGCTGTGACCCTCTCTGTGCTGTTTGTTCAATTATGGACATTAGATAAAGCAGCTGGATTCTTGAAAGAACAGTTGTGGAAGATTGTGCTAATAATGATTTTATAAAATTCCAAAGTATTAACATAAACAATTCTGCAAAGATGACAAAAAAAATCACAAGTGACTCATCAAACTGTTAAATATTGAGCATTTTCAGAGACTTGACAGTGTACATCTGTGTCAGCCCAGACAAGCGTCACAGCCAGCAGTGTTTGTCCTTGGCAAGCATTTCCTCCAGTTGAAGGGTGACAGACGATGAGAGGCTGGACAGGAGCATTTAAATCCTCCTCCTCGGTTCACGCATTGATGGGAGCAGCCTCCGTTCTTCTGGTTGCACTCATTAATGTCTAAATTCAGCAAAAGAAAAGGAGAATTTCAAAGTCCACTAACTTTTCATCAATTTAGAAACATTAACCTTTAAAGGCTCTGTCGATTTTTTAAAGTTTTCCAGAGCCTGCTTTTATCGATCTGTCAGACTTAAAGTGTCCAAAAGATTTCATACTCAAAGAAATATGAAATCAGTCAAAGAGGAACAAGCAAGTTTAAAAAAAAAATTGCCATGAGAAAAAATGCAAAACTTGTTTCTTTACAAGCAGAGTTAATTTTTATGGAGTAGCAACAGGGATGAATACAAAAAAAATGGAACAAATTCTTAAAAATATACAGTTATAAGAAGTAATGAGATGTATTTAAATAAAGATTTGTGTAAAAGAAAAAAATGTTAGAAGAAGGTTTTGCAAACTTAATTAAAAGTCTAATAATCTTTTGTTTGTTATGATCTTTCTTTTTGAACAAAAACTGCGTATTTTAAGTATTCAAATCAAGCACTTGTGGACACAAAGCAAATCACACTAAAACACACATTTTGTATCTTCAAATGGACACTGAAGCCTCCATATGAAACAGTGAGGCTACATCAAACTCATACTGACCCTTGCAGTGTTGCCCATCTCTTTGGAGGGTATATCCACGGGGGCAGATGCAGCGGTGGGAGCCAGGTAGGTTCACACACCGCCACTCACATATCTCCTCCAGGCACTCATTAATGTCTGCAGAACCAAAACAAAGCCCATTGTTTGAGATATCTTTAAGATCCATATGTAACGAATGCTTTTCTTACCCACACATTTCCCCTTCAAAGGCTGCGCAGTTATGTTTTCAGAAGGTGTAGCTGCAAATTTTCTGTACCCAGATGGACACTCTGGAAGGCAGCCATGTCCGTCAGCAGCCAAAATGTAACCAAATGTGCAGGAGCATCTATAGGATCCTGCTGAGTTGTGGCATTGATGCATACAAGGTCCTTGTCCCTGGTTGGCAACACACTCATCTGTATCTAAATTAGACAAGGTAGTGCTTGAAAATGGTTAATGGCGTATACTTGTATAGCACTTTCTGCCTTCCTTGAAGGCCCAAAGCAGTTTACAGTCACAGTCCCATTCACACACTGATGGCAGCTCCACTGCCAAACACTGGCACCAATCTTCCACCAGAGGCAGTTTGGGGTTCAGTGTCTTGCCCAAGGACACTTCCACTTGAAGTGTGCAGATTTACAGAATTTTGATGGATCTGATACCGGCATAGCTCTCAAATATGTATCGACTGTCTTTTAGCATTGTTATTATTTATGATGGATGTCTATCAAAAACAAAATATAGTACCAACCAAATGAACAACTGACAAACTTGCAAACTGACAAAAACTGGAAGTTTTGTGTGCCCAAAATGTTGTATTCTGCTCTTTTTGTTTGCTAAATTACATTGAAACGAAAAAAAGATAATGGTTTTCATTATTCTTCCTGTAAATATTGGGTTTCCTTTTCTTAAGTTTTTCTAAAAATATTAGTTTTCAAAGCTATATTACAAAATTAAAGACAAAGGCACTTCGCATTTTGACCAGTTCAGAAATTGCAGCCATGGCTACTTGTCAATTCAGAATCTCGAGGCAGACAGCTCGCATGCTTGGGGAAAGCATGCCAGGATTTAAACTAGCACCTCCATTCTCTGAAGAGACAGTACTGAGGATCACGCTGCTGTTCAGGTGGGCGATGCATAAGAGTTGGCAGAAACGTTTTTCCAATAATTATTGCTGACATTCATGGTGCTTTAGTACAAATGCTGGCATACCTTGACAGAGGTCGTCTGTGGTTTGCTTGCTGTAGCCGGGTGGACACTGGCAGTGGAAACTCCCATCAGTGTTAAGGCAGCCGAAAATGCAGCCAGTGACAGCAGCAGGCAGCAGACACTCGTCAACATCTGCAAAGAGTGAAAGGAGCATCTTAGCCATTAACTCATAAACCTAAAAAACTAGATATAAAGTAATGCTGCAATCATTTTATTTTTCTTCAACTGGAGACCCGTAATGAAGAGGTAAAAGAGCCACATGTGGCTCCAGAGTCTCAAGTTCCAGACCCTTGGAACTTTGAGAGATTATTAGGAACATAAATTCACAAGTTCCTCACACAAATTATAGATTGTCAGAAAGCAGACTTTTGCAGGTATAAATTTCCCAGAATTCATTGTTGCCACAAAAAAGTGGTGGCCTTTTCTCACACCTACAGAAACCAGTTGTGCTTCAAAATGCCTCATTTCCTATCAACAAGAGTAACGGCACCCAGAAAGAAATCAGAAAAAAGAGGTGAGCAATTAATTATTAAGGGGAAAAAGGATATTTTAATACGCTTACCTCTACATGTTTGTCCATCTTCCTGCAGAGAAAATCCAGGCCTGCAGTGACACTGAGTTGTGGTTTGCATTCGGTTTAAGCTCTGGTTGAAGATCTGAGCGTAAGAGCAGAGCTGGGAACAGCCTCTATTGTTACCTGCACATAGTTTCAGCTCTGAAGAAAAAGAACAGAATCACCTTTGAAAAACAACGCTAAGGGATCAACAAGTTCCAACTGATTAGGATGAGAAAATAGTTACAGAAACGGAAATCTTTAACATTTTCAAAAAAGAAAGACAAAAAAGTAAGAAAAAAAGTCAAATGGTAAATTCTTTACGAAACAATAATATATTTCTCAGCATATTAAAATTGGTAACTTTTGCTGTTTTCAAATGTTACTATTAAGCAACATTTTGTGATTTCTACTGAAATGTCCTTCAATATATTGACTATATCCCACAATATCATAAAACGTATGTCCTACATTGAAAGAGGAAATAAAAAATATATTTTTATAAATTCACAAGAAATACCTCAACATTAAGCATAAAATACCCAGACTTATAAGATATATTACAAAGACATAAAGCTTTCACTCGAAAAATGCTTTTCCTTTATTGGTGACGTATGTAATCATTTAGTTTTATATCAGTTATTGCATAGCCATATGTGGCCCATCCATCTCATTATAATAAGAACCGTAGGTTGCAAAATGTGATTTGGATTTGCCTAATGATATTTTTCTAAAATAAAAATACAATCAATTATGAAATAAACTTTGTTTGCACACCAATAGATTTGAATAAAAATTAATAAAAAATAAATTAATGGGTTGTCGATCCATATATTGCAACATATTTTACAATATATGAGTACGTTGCTGATACATTGAAATATATTTCTTAATATTTATGATATATTGTGTTATATAATAAATTGTAATGTATATTTTTTTGTAAAGGACACCACCCACCCAGACAAACAGGTGTGATCCCACTCCAGTTGCCTCCTTGCTGGCAGTAGTTGTGTATGTCCCTATGGACCAGAGTATAACCTGGAGAGCAGACATACTCTATATGATGCCTGAACTCTCCAGGGCTGGCATCGTCTATGTTCCGGATGTAAAATGTCCCATGAGCAGGAACTGGTGGGTATGCACACGCTGGCCGCCCGCTGTGGTGAGGTTGGACAGAGACGTTTTTTAAGTGAATGTGGTTCCCAATGATAAGAGATCTCAAGTCAGTGTTGTTGGATGTCCTGGAAGGAAAGGGGAAACTGGGAGGTGGAGGAGACGGAGGGAAGATGGAGCTTAGAGGAATTGAGTCTGGAAGTGATGCCGAAGAGGAAGAACTGGTTGACGTTGGATAAACAGAAATCGGATGATACCTTCCATCTGTGGATTTGTCTTTATGCAGGTGCTGCGTTTCAGTTTGAGTCTGCTGCTGGGTGTTGTCTGTGCTTGTAGCTGCTTCTGAATGAGTTGCACTGTCTGGAAGGGTAACATGCTTGTCAAATACAGTCATGGGCGTTGGGAACTTGGAGGAGTGATGTTTGGGCCTAAGAGCAGAACCTGTGAAGTCTGTAACAGCTGGTGCACGAGTAGCTGAAAATGACTCTTGGTGCTCTTTACCTGAAGCTAATGAAGAGCTGGATGGGACTGTATGGATCACATCTTTGTCACTGACTCTCCTCAGGTGAGCTTTGGTTTGCTCTCTGCTGAATGTAGCAGCTTGTTTGTAAGTCCACAGACTAGATATCACGTCGGCTGTTTTTGAAAGACTGGGAGCCTGGTTCTCTGAGGGGGATTGTTTGTGAATTTCATGGGCGGCTTGAATCTGCAGGGTTTGGTCCACATTTATGTCCCACTCTGAAAAAACAAACAAACAAAGGAGACACAAACATTGAGAAGTTCAAGACAAGTTTGACAGAAAATTTCAGTCAATTAAAAAATAAATATTAACGATCACCCTTTTAATTTTCCAGTTAAGATTTTGTTTTCCAGTGCGTATTTGGATCTTCCGATTGTTCTGTTCTCACCTCTACAAACTGGGTTTGTTCCATTCCAGCTGTGGCCCCTGCAGTACAGCTTTGAGGGCCCATGTAGGCGAAAGCCATTAATACAGCTGAACTCTGCCCAAGAGCCATCCTCATTCACATAGATCGTTCCGTGCATGAGTAGCCCGGGGATGGAGCAGCCGGACCCTTGAAGTGGTTTAAATTGACAAAAATTGTTTTTTCAAAAGAGTTTTTGTATTTATAATAAATCATTTACTTTTGTAAAATGAAAGGGCATTACCAACACAAACTGGGGGGTCTCGAGACCAGTTTCCAGAGAGACAGCTGTTGGTTTTGTATCCATGAAGTTTGAAGCCAGGATTGCAGCGGAAAGTCACGACAAGTCCACCATAACGGAAGAAAGTCTGCCCGTTCTCAAGATGCTTCATGTTACTGCATCCCAGCATTCCCACGCCACCACACACTGCTGACAGTCTCACAATCAATGGCAGGAAACACACACACAGCTTCTCCTCACAAACAACTGGAACGTTTTTGTCAATACCTGGAGCAAAGATGCAAACTGCAATGACCAGCACTTCAGGGATTCCCATCTGAACTTCACTCTGGAAATGTGACACGTCAATATGCAGAGCAAAGGAAGCTCTCCGGTGTGGAACGGGAAGAAATGGGAGGGAAGGACCCGGACGGAGAAAATGGGATGTTGGGAAAACTAGGCGTGGGGGAAATACAACGCAAGGTTGTCATGTTGAAAAGCTTGAAAGCACATGAGATAAATTCTTTGACTAATCATTTTTATGGAGTGTATGAAAATGCCTTATCTTTGAACTCAAAGGAACCATTTGGAAAAAAACATTTAAATGGTTTTTCTGACCTATATTTTCTTAAGCAAAGACAACAGCTGAATGAGGGCACATGTGTAAAAGTTCACACGAACTAGTGATACCTCAGGTAGAATCTGAACCTGTCATTTAGTCATCCTCAGATTATCTGTCTGGGCTTGTTCAACTGATCTCACTCTTTGTAATTATGAGTGTAATTATAAGTGTTAGGATGCCAGAGAGAAAAAGCACTAAACATAACAGACTATCTAAAAATGGCTACAAACAAGGGAATCTTTTAGAAAATTGTTTGATTTTTATTTCTCTTTTCCATTTTTGAAAACAGCAGACTGTAGCACATGCAACACCACATTAACCAGAAGCCACATGCTTTAAGCGCAACTGGCTGCAAATGTGGTCAAAAGCTGAATCATTGTACATGGTGGCTGGACAATGGAAAAAAAAAACTTGAAATTTTAACTAAAACAATTTTACATTTAGAAAATTGTGCCACCACACTTCTATGAATATTTATTTTTACAAAAAAAAAAAAACAATTTGCAGTTTTACATCAGTTTAAAAGTGAAATGTATTTCTAAAAGCAGACTAATTAAAACTTTTGGACGTGAAGTTTGCTGTATCGTTCTCCATGCAGTTAAGCTGAAGGTTCATGAGTCATCACACGCCTTAGTGTATGAATTATGTCCTCTATCTTTGATCCATCGTCTTAGGGAGTGATGAGCAGCGTTCTCATCCTTCATGCTGAGTGTCAAGCAGAAAGGCTTCCCGTACCATTTTTTATCTTTGGCATGACCTGATTCTGGATTTAAACCTTTAAATTTACACCTAGGGTGGACACTCTTCCACTAGGCCGCATTTATAGTAGAAAGCAATTTTCCTCTTTATCAATGGTTGTACTGTATCTGTTGTCACTCAGTAGCTTGTAATGCTTTTTTCAAGACTCAGTGACTGTTTGTTTCCTTTATACCAATCTTTGATTTTCTCAACAACACTACATGATTAAAGAAATGCAGAGTTCTTTGGGCAAAATATGTTTTTAAATAATAACAATAATTTAAAAAATTGATTTTGAGCTGATTTTGAGTGTAAACATTTATGTTGGAGTTCTACACGTAACCACAAGAGGGCGACACAGCACTGCAACTACAGGTTCGGTTCCTGCCTTGCCTGCCCATGTGTCAAAGAGTCCTTGGGCAAGATACTGAACCCCACATTGACCCTGGTGGTTGTAGATTGACGCCAGTGTTCGGCAGCGAAACCGCCATCAGTGTGTGAATGTGTGTGAATGGGACTTATACTGTAAAGCGCTATATGAGTATACACCATTCACCAAAGCAGAAGCTGCTTGGATGAGCAGCAAAATATCTTATTGATAGACTTTTAAAATGCAGTTGGTCTGAATTTAATATTTAAAGAATGACACAGTTTGAGAATTTGCTTTGTTTCTTTGGCCAACTTCCTTAAATCAACAGATACACTTTATTAAAAACATTTAGGATAATTCATACCAGTTGAGAAAAAGTATACAGTACAGATGTGGGTTCAGTATTTCACTGTCACTCACATATCCGAAACCAGCCCAAGTACTCTGAAGTCTGAATCCCATCTCTTTGTCTCTAACAGCTTTGTAAACAATCATACATGTGAGAAGTGGGTAAATCTGATCCTCATATCTTAGTTATCTCCTTCAGTCAGTTTCCATTGATTTAATCCTAAATACTTGTGAGGGGAAACAAAGAAAAAGTGAAAGGATGTGGAGGAATGCAGAACACATCCTGTCCTTGAGGATCTTTGTTGGATCTACGGTTTTGGTGCCTGTACAAGGGATTTTCAGACACATTTCTCTTGGTTAGTTCTTATACTAAGACTCTGTTTTGTCCCAGAGCAGCTGGATGGCTCAGTTGGTTATGGGTGTAGGACTAATGCGCAGGAAACCTGGGTTCAACAGAGGCACAATGAGCCAAAAATTCAATGTGGGTCCTAGAAGATCCCTCGCTCTAACGCATATTTGGGTCTCCCTGTACCTAGAAAAAAATACAGAATTATCATACAGGACAGAAATTATTTTAATTTGGTCAGGAAGGGCATCCAGTGTAAAAACTGATGGGATGTGCCAAAAGGTGAACAAACAAACTCTGCTTGGTCCCAGCAGCTTTTGACCTTCATTGTGAAATGAGATTATGCACATTATGCAAAAGCGACTTCAACTAAGCAATGCAATTAAACTGAAAGTAGTAATATACTGTCGATATTTATTATTTTTTAAAAGACCATGGAGGCTACAGTGGTGGTTCCACTTATGGGAGGAATACTGTGAGATCTTTTGTAACAAATTCAGTCACTGAGGATGACAAAGTGTTGGTGCCTAGACCTGCACAAAAAGACAGAGTACTGTTCATGTGTAAGAGTTGGTAAGACTTTTACTGAACCACCGTTTACCCCAAACCAAGAGAAATAATGCAAAGATTAAAATCTAATGAGGAGTAGAAGGCACAAGGAAAGTGTGAGTGACTACGTGGCTAAGCGACAAAATCAGGCACAAGGTTGTAATTTTGGAAATTTGCTGACCGTGGTGCTGAGATCGATTCGTGTGTGGTATAAATTATGCCATAAAAAGCTACTACCAGAAGGTGGAGCGACTTCTGATGAAGTGCCTTAGCGTAAAGTCAAACGACACTGTCAAAATGTGCGGAGAACATAAACTAGCTGCAAATAAGGTGTCCACCACAGAAAAACTCTAAGTTCCAAGAAGGGAAGACATGACGGCTTGTTTAGCAGGAGGAAAGGAGTACACTCAGTTAGACGTGGGTCATACCTACTAGCAAATTGTGGAACTCAGAGTGAAACAGAAAACACTCATAAAAGATCGTTCACTCACTCCAGGTTTCTATCTGGAGTGAGTTCCACTCCAGACATTTTCCAGAACACCATGGAGAGTGTGTTATAAAAGATAGAACATGTGGCCGTGAATCTGAACAACACCCTTCTGACTGGAAAGGATGAAGAAGAAGAGCAAATAAAAAAAATCTAATACTCAAAAGATCAAATTGGGTTTAAAAAAAGTCAAAAAATTATCGCAATCTGACCAGTATAGGTGTATTATGATGACAAGTATCTGATAATCTCCTGTGATGCCTCTCTGTATGGATTGAGGGCGGCAGTAGCTCATCACATGCCAGAAGGACAAGCAAAACCTAAATGATTTGTATTTTTTAAAGTGAACACAGCCAAAAAGAACAACTCTCAACTCAAGAACAGGGGTTATCTGTTATTTGTGTGCAGTATCGTTATGGAAGAAATCTTATGCTTTTCTCAAATTAAAAAGCCCTCACAGGTTATTTCCTGGGTTGAAAGCAGAACCTCAAATGGCCTCACAGAGGATAATGACACATATGGCTGTGAGTGTGAGAAGTTTTCCCACCTACATCAATGTGCAGACCCAGCTATATTTTTTAATACAACAGATAAAAAGGTATCCATTTGGTATTTGCATAACATCCTTCCTCATTTCATCTGTTCCTCCCCCCACAAATGCTTCTCTTTGTCCATCTTTTCACTAATTTGTGCATCTTTGTCCAGTTTGTGCACCACTCTGAAAGCTTCCAGAAACTCAGTAAAATCTATGCTGCCGTCCTTGTTGAAGTCAATACTGCGGGCCAAGTCATCAATGGCTCGGTCATCAATGGCCACCCCCAGGTGAGCGCTGAAAAGGCGCCAGGTGTGACGGAACTCCTCAATGGAGATGAGACCTTCAAATGACACCCTGTATTACTGTCACCTCACACCGGCTTGGGACATTTCAAACTGCTTTTAAAGGCTTCTACTTACCTGAATGATCTTTGTCGATGATGTTGAAAATTATTTCAATGTCTGTTCGGTATCTAAATAAAGTTTCAGCGAGGTTTGGAGCCACCTACATAGAAGAAAAGAAGAAAAAAGATAAAGCACATCAGTTTATTACACAGGGGTTTTTTGTTTAAGTCCTCAAGCTTTTCTCCTCAAAAAAAAACAATGTATTTAGGTTTCATGTGTCAGTACTAAAAACATCTCTTAGGCTGGAAGAGATTTCAAGTCTTCTGCTTCTGTTTTCTTGTATTAGGTATTTCCTAAAATACTTGATAAATGGCTTCATTTTAATGGAATATTGTATGGTGTCTCATATTTGATTATCTTTGTATCACTACAAAGCAGGTTTTTTCACGAACATAAAGAAATGATGCATTTTTTACATTTTAATTTGAAAAACATCAAATGTTCCTATTTGCATGCATTTTCTAGCACATTTTCAATTTTATTCATACTAATATAAACCTTTTTGCAAACTAACTATAATCAATGATGATTTTTTGGGGGGTAAATTAGTGGGGTTGGGGGCAGAAACAATCCTGCAGAAAATATTAAAGGATTGAAAAAGGCAGCACCGGTCCTTTCCTCTCTGACCTTAGGCAGAGGAGCTCCAGGCTCCATGTCCTCGAAGCAGGACTGATACTCAACGCTGCCATCTGATGCTAGACGGGCTAAATGCGGGCGAAGTGTCCGCCAAGGCAGGTCCAGCCTCAGTACACTCTCCATTACCTGAGCCCAGTCACATACTGACACAGCACCTGCATAAAAATACGTTTAAAACATGTTGGTTGCTTTTAAGAGGTCTACAAAAATATGTAGTTTTTGAGAGTTGACAGAATCTAAAGGAAACGGAGCACCAGAGTTATTTGGATCACACTGCTGGAAGCTTGCCATAAGCTCGGAGCGATGAGTGAACAGCTTCTCTTTTAGGGCCCGCAGAGCTGAGCCCTCAGCAGCTCGAATCCTGCAGATACAAAGGTTACAACATGTCATTCACCAAAGCTTGAAAGAATAAATGTTATTGATAAAGTAAATCCCAAGAGAAACAGGAGAGTCATTGTTCTTTAAATTGGCTTCAAATTTGTGTCTAATGCTTTTTTTGGATTTCATGTCTTTGTCCCAAAAAAATCTACATGTTTTTAAAATGTTAAAATGCTTCTTAATAAGCTTTTGAACATTTTTAAGATATTTGTGAATCAGCTTTACAAATGTTTGACAAAGGTTTCCACAATAACATCTTTGTGTTTTTATCTGCAAATAAAGGAGATGGGCAAGAGATTTAACCATCAAATTGATATTATATGACAAATACAAAAAAATGGGAAAAGCCCACTAATATTGATCAAAACCAACATTTTCTTTGTTTTTTTTTTATTGTTTGAATAAATTGCTGCACATCAGCTTTTGCTTCTTTATGAGTGTTTTGTCAGGTGTGTTTACTCCATTTTCCAGTTCCAAACATGCTCCATGTACCTCTGGGTCAGGGTGAGTTTGCGGGTTATGCGGCTGACTTGGTACTGGTAAAAGCGTGGAAACAGTTCTCTGCCCAGTTTGATGTAAGCGCCACGGTTGCTTCCCTCTTCATAATAGTTCGATGCAGAGAAGATGGTGATCACCTACAAAATACAAGCATTTACCTCTCTGCGCTCACACGTTTCAGATTTATGGACAGATCGGGTCACACCTTTCCACCGTGGCAGAGCTCGTACCCCTCTTGCTTGCACTCATGAGAGCGGATGAGCATCTGCAGTCCGTGTTGAAGCAGCAGTCTCTGAGTGACGTCGGGGCCAAAGTAGCAGCCTCCGCCTCTGAACGAGTTGGGGCTGCAGCCTTCTTGAGTTTTAGGGTCACTCCACAGAATATCTACAATCTACAAAAAGAGAAAAAGAGATGAGCTTTAAAACAACAAGATGTTGAGGAAGGAAGTAAAACTGGACCTCATTAACCTGTTTCCATTCCTGTTCATGCTGTGGAGGGGATGGAAGGGGAACAGAAGACAGAGAGTCCAGGTAAGGCACTTGAAGGACTTTACACGACAGGCTAGGGGAGGACGGGCATGGACGAAGCGAGGATGGAGTTTGAGGAGAACAGACTGAAGAAGATGAAGATGATGAGGAGGAAGAAGTAGAGACAGCACTATCTTCCCGCTTGAGCTTGCATCTCCTCTTTCTGAAGAAAAATCAGAAATCTATTTATAAAAAGTGCCTGTCATCAGCTCTGTAAGTGCCTCTGAGCTGCTCTCAGACCTCTGGCCAGCGGTTCCTTGGCTCTTGCTGTAGCTGCTGCTGCAGGAGCTATCCACAGATCTCATTCTCTTGACGTTGCTGTGGGATTGACCAATGTCCAGCTGTTCCAAACTGTGCCTGGGAAACCTTAGAGCAGATTTGACCTGGAGAAGTAGAGAAGGGACGCAGAATGAAGTGGGAAGCTGGGGTTGTGCTCACTGGAAACATCACCAGGTCGTGTTTGTTTTGCACCAGCGACTGCAGTCAGAGACTGACTGTATATGCTAAACTCACAAGTGAACTATTAGTATCTATCAATTCAATGTAACCATTTAAAATGTCACCAAAATATTGTGTCTCTAATTTTTTTTTTTTTACAGACAATTGGCTGAGAGAATAAGCTTGATCATTATCTACCTCAATTGGCCAAAAAGTCTATTAGGCATTGCGTTTACCTGGCAACCACGACTCATGGCTCCACTGACCTTATGTCTTTCTATTGAGCTGAGGAAATCCAAGTCTGTCTGGTCTGAAATCCCACCGTGCACTATCAGAACCTTCCCATCAATGACTGTTGCGATGGGCAACAGGCTGAAAACGTCCTGGAACAACTGAAGAATCTCACGACCGTGATTCTGAAAGCAGTGAAAAAGAAGTTCACCTCAGACCAGTTTGGATCACCAAACTAAACCGAAAACACAAAAACTCTCTTTGAAAAACCAAATATCATATACAGTACATGGAGTTTTGTACCTTGTACTTCTGCATGACTTCTTTTGTAAATCCATATCTGGGAAAAAGACAAATAATTCTGGATCTGTTCTGTGGAAAGGCTTTCCATCTTTATCTTTTTTTTCTCCACTCACCTCAGGTTCATAATGTGATCTTCATGGTTTCCTCGATTGAGGTGCATGTAGTCCGGGTAAAGCAGAAAATAGGCAAAAAGGATGATCACAACTTCCACTGACTTTTTACCTCGATCCACAAAGTCTCCATTAAACACGTATGGCGTCTCAGCAGAAGGAAGCCCATTCTGAGCAATAACAGTCCCCGAAAAAACAACTTTAACCTCTGAACAATGTAACTTTTCAGTCCCTTCTATTTACACATTTGTGTGCATATATTTATTTTTGTAATTTTGAGAAATTAAAACGCCTTTACCTTGTAAAATATAAGCAGTAAGTCATCAAAATGTCCATGCAGATCACCTGTGCAACAAGCAAAACTGCATCAGTGAAGAAATAAAGATAAATTCTTACTGACTGCATGCAATCAAGATGACAATAAAAAAAAGAAATACAAATGTGTGTACTTTTTTTTCCTCAAAAGTGTTCTTGACTTTAATTAGATGCAAGTTGCATGGAAGAGGCAGCTGCAAGAGGAGAAGTCAAGTACCTGATCAGTGTGCAAATAAAGAAGGCCCTTCTTTCCTGGAAAGGTGCCATTAAGACCCAGTCCACCGCACTTACAAAACATTTAAATACATTGACAATCATTTGACCGTAAGCAGGTCATTCATTTATTCAGGGTCCAGCCATCATTGAATTGATTGAGTTTTTAACATATGTTAGTTGGTTTTTTATGTTTCTGTCTTGAATGTCAACGTAATCCTCAAATTCAAAAAAGAAAGTGAGGTTGAGGCCACCCACCACATATGGTGATGTCCTTTGTGTAGGTTGTCGACAAATGGATGATATTTGGCATCTGTTTGAGGAGCTTTTTGGCTTCATAAAGCAGCTGCAGAACATATCTGGCATGTAGAATCTGTGAAGAGAAGACCCCTTGAAGCAAACAAGTGCAGGTGAATAAAACTGTTGTTTTTTGATACCTGCTGCTCCTTGAAGGCACTGAGAAGAGCGTTCGTATCAGAGACACAGAGAGGAAACGATATTCGGGGTCCAGTGTAGGAATCTGGGACTGGGATTAAGTTGTAGCAGATCTCTCGGTCCAACCAGGGGTCTACCACGGGATCCAGCAGCTGGGAAATCAAGTCTGAAAGGCACATGCGAGTTTTTGTTACCACAATTAGTTCTATGCTTCTTATTTGTAGCATCCCTATGGAAACAGAGGGCAGTAATAGTTGGGCCCAACGCTTTTTTTACTGCTTTATTTTTGTACTGAGACACAGTCCAAAACTTGTTGGAGAAATCTGTTATGTCAGATGGTTGGTGGTCCACAGGCGCTACAAAAGAGAGGGACTGAGAGCTTATTTCTAAAATTCAGTGACTATTGTCTTCTTTCATAAATAAAACAATCTTTTTTTCCAGGTTGCTTGGAACCACACTTTCTAATAGAAATGTCTGAGATATTACTGAGCAAGTTCTTTATTAAAACCACTGCAGACATAAGAACAAAAGAGCTGGGATGGATGAGCTGCCAGCTTAAATGCAGACGGATGAGAAATTAACCGATGCCACAGTTAGCTTCCATGTGTGCGGTGCCTCCTGAAGCCCTGACTGAGCAGCAGCCCCTTTCCTGTAAATCTCCCCAAATTCTGAAAGCACTTTGTATCCAAATCCCTCTAAGGCCGCAGTTAACTCTGTTGTTTGTGCACCTTTTAGATAGTGCTTGAAAAAAGGAGCATGAGCAGCCAACTTCTAAAAGCAATGACCTTGGTATTTTTCCTTCCTTCTGAAGGATGTTAGTGATGATCTTCTGGACAAGTCTCCACTTATAAACTTTTTACATTTACATTTTTTCAAGATTTAAAATGATGGCATTCTTAAAAAAAAACTTTCCTTAATATATCAGCTTGTGTGTAATTAAGACTTACCTCATAATTTAATAATATAATAAAACAGAATTATTTTGACACTTTCAACTAAAATAATACATTAGTTCATGAATAATTTGACTACTTAAGTGGAATACATATGTACGTTTGCTTATTTAAGACATATTAAACTACCAAATAAATTTTTTGCCTTGTTAGATGATTACAAGTAAAGCTGAAGTCTATAATTTTAGATCACTGCAGGTATTATTTTTTTGATTTGGCCTCATAGTTAACCCTTTATGACATAGCAGCACTCCAGTATGCTAATAAAACCCCCTAGACTCTAATTTATGCAATCTAGCACCAAGCATCTCCATACAAGGCCATTTCTTTTTTGTAAGCCCATTGTCTATTTCCTTTTAGTGCCTATTTAATGTCCTCTGCTCTGCTCCACACACGGACACTAACAGCTGTATTTCTGGGTAAACCCATCAATAATTATGACAATGGGGAGGTTTACACTAAAACTGTGTGTATTTTTAGTATTTTCAGGCTCGCTGAGGTTGCTTAGCGACAAGGTAGTAGCACTTCTGCTAAAAAAGCACAAAAATACTTTCCCTGAGTTTGCGATTGAGGTAGATCCAAAAAAATGCAGCAGCAAAATAATAATAATAATAAAAAAACAGTATTATGATTTTTGCAGAGAAATATGAAAATCATTTTCATATTTCTACAATAGAAAATGTCTCAAAAACCTTCAGAAGGTAAAATACATTTGCAGGATTCCTGGCATTTTACTGACAAAACATTTAAATGTCAGAAGTATTTAAAGACAGTCTTATAATAACTTCACCAGTCCTTTTTATTACTTCTGATTCCTCCTTATGTGTGTTTATGCTCCTAACCTGGCCCATTTCCACTGAGCTGAGTAAAGTTGTCCAGCATGAAACTGAAGAAACTGGAAAGCTAAAGAGAGAGAGAGGAAAAAAAAATGTTTGTTAGGATTTTGGAAACAGAAATATGGATGTTCTGACAGACAAGACTGTCTGTGTTGAGGGGACACCTGCAGCTGGTCCTGCTCGCCGGCGTATTCAATGGACTGGAAGATGTTCCAGGTGTACCTGCGTCTCATCTCCAGACGGGCCATGTAGCGTCGATACCACCTCTGGATCAAAACGGCTGCTTTTACAGCTGCAGAAATACGGCACACTTTGTTACTTCAACAGACTTACTAAACTGTCCTTTAAGGTCCAAAAGAGGACTTTTAAATCTTGATATGAATCTTACTCAGAGCCAGGCTGGGGCTCCTTACAGCTTCATCTGTGGAGAAAAATACATCACAAGTCATCACGAGAAACTAGTAATTAAATAAATTAAATATAATCACATGCATGAGCGCACAGACAGACGCACAGCAAGAGAGATAACAAGACACGAGGGAGGCCATGTATCACACTAGGATTGGAAAAACTCAGCGAATTAAAAGATCTTCTGGGAGGAAGAGCACTCATTAAAGAGAGCAGCAGAGACGAACTGTGAAAAAGACGAGGAGCATCTGTCAAACATCTGTGTGTGCATGGGTTTGCATGAGTGTGGAAGTGTACAGAAGTCTGGGCTGAATTACCCAGCTTGACACAGATGAGTAAAACACTAAACAGCAGCAGCGCCATGGTTACTGGAAAGCACTTCCTTTAAAGAAGGAAGAGGAAAAGGAAAATAAGGAGTTCTAATATATTATGAATTTCTATGAAGATGGAAACCTGTAGTTTGAACTGACAACCTGATTTCAGATTTTTTTTGTGAACACACTGGTCTTCATCTTTCTAATAAAAACCTCCAAGTCCACGTTTTAACCATCAAGATTCACATCATCACTCAAAACACATATTCAATTAAGAAAAGAAGTGCTTGAACACGTTGAATTAAGGAGAATTGGGGGTGGATGTGAATGCAAATTCTAATGTTAACTGCTATCTTTAATATTATTGATTCAATTCCTTCAGGTTTATAGTTATTTGTGGTTAGTTTTAAGTTTTCATTTCCCTTTTAAAAAAGGTTTTTGGTAAAAAGTGATTCAACTGGTCTTTGATTTATTCTTCTGTACAAAATACCTAATTTATTTCGACACTTTAATATCTATGAATTCTTTTCTTTTTGTTTCTTTTATAAAAACAACATAGAAAATGTGTTTGTTCTTAAAAACATCCCTACCCGTTTCCAGTTTCTTCAACTGTGTTTCTGTGGCAACAGAGGTGCCGCATCCCATAATGGTCAGCAGGGAGATTCCAGGATCACATCAGTTACTTCTGCTTGATGAGCACGTAGCAGGTCATATCTGAATTCTGGCCTGTGACGACTGAAAGTGAAAAGTAAAGAAACTGAGATTGGTCCATATCATTTTTGCTTCCATTTTTTTAGGATATTAAGAATAGCTGATTTATGTGGCTCATATAGAAACATTTAAAATGTGTTGGTATTCTTTTGTTGACAGAAAAATGTTGTAAACGTCAATAAAAGATATGAAACTGACATTTTTTTTAAATCAACTAATAAAAAGCATGAACTGCTTTTAGCTCCTCATTCAACAAAATGATCAAATGAAAGAAGGAAATTGGCCTGGACGGAAATAGTGGTGAACCTCAGCTTTAGAATTAGTTTCCCAACCTTTTAAAGCAAATGGGACAATTCAAAGTTTTCTACACCTGCCGATGAGACTGCAGAACTTGTCGAGTATTTTGGATCACCCTTTGTGAAAACCTGCTCCGACAGTCTTGGGTTAGAGTTTTTTTTCTTGTGCCAGGCATGTTTCAGCTCCTTCCACGGGTCCTCACTGTCCTACATGTTTTTTGTTCATTCCTGCCCAAACACACCTGGCAGCTCAGTGGCCTTGTGGTAGAGCGTCTGCCCTGAGACTCTTAGTCATATCAAAGACTCTAAAAATGGGACCCAATGCCTCCCTGGTTGACACTCACCGTTAAGGGGTTGGATTGTGGGGTTAAACCACAAAACGGTTCCAGAGTCTGCAGCTCACCGCTCCCCCAGGGGATGGGTCAAATATGGAGAGCAAATTTCACACACCTAGTTGTGTATCAACTAATGGGACTTTACCTGTAATGAGCGATGTAAAGTTTCCTAAAAAGGTCAAACTGAATCAGATGTGTTTGAGCAGAGGGCCATGGCAGCACAGAATAGGGAAACAGTTCTAGGGTTCCATCCGTTTGACTTTTTCCATCATTTTCTTTTAAGGATGATGTCAAACAACTGTTCCAAAGCAATAGTTGCTTTTCATTGGTTGATTCAGCCCATTTTGACCTATTAAAATGGGAAGTTATTGCATTGACCATTGCTGGCTTTACTTTCACCAGAGCAACAACAACTTCATCCGCGTTTGTTGACGAGTCAGGTGCAGCAGATCAGATCAGATCAATCGGATTGTCCTTTGCTTAAACAGATGACTGCTCCACTGGAAGCGAACACATTCATCACAATGGTGGACAAATGCAGCAGCAGCTTTAGAACATGAACTGAAAGAATCTAAAGCTGCAGCATCATACCTTCAGATCTCTCAGCTTGACGCATCATCCAGAACAAGTCAGCACCTCCACCGGTCCGGTTCCTACCTGGATCAGGCAGCGCACCTCAAAACACGCACACGGATAACAAGGAAAGGCGGACACGACGCTTGATCTCCGTTCTTTTAGGGATCTCTGATGGAACTTTGAGAGCAAATGAGATTTCCTCGAAAACACGGAGGTGGAAGCAGCTGCAGGAAAGGAGGCGGAGGTTGACGAGGCAGAGTTGGATTAAAACACACCACAAAGACCCAGGAGGTCGCTGTTTCACCTCATGCTCCCAGTGACGGACTTAGCAGTTTGGGGGCCCCGGGCGAGTAATGAGATCGGGGCCCTCCAATGGTTGCATTACAATAAAAAAAAAAAATCTTTATTCGGGTATAACTTCTGTAACATGCAATTTGTCAGGTTTTATTGAAGGCAAAAGACACATACTTTGACAAAAAATATTCAACCGTTTTTCCTTTTTTCACTACTGGTTGATTACTTTTTTCAAACTTTTGGAGGAGTTTGCTATATAACGTGCTGTTGATGGAATGTTTAAGTCACTTCCTCATCATGCCATCTCAATATTTATCCTCTGAGAAGCAAATGCAGAGAACGGGATGGGAGTTTAAAGTGAAATTCTAAATGAGAATTACAAATTAAAGAATGTGCCAAAGGACACCTTCCATTTCCAGTCAACAAGCTGAACATTTACATTTTCTTATATATTTTAATAAGCCAATAATTGTTAAAAATACACATTACACAACAGAACAATGAAACCAAAAGAAACTCGGTCCTGCAAAGTGCAGAAGACTCAGATGCTTTTCTATAGGCTACCAACAAAAACCTGGGAATATCCTGCTTAAAACAATTATACATTTAGAGTACATACAAAATAAAAGCCTCAATAGAAACAAGAATAAAAGACAAAGTTAAATATTGTTGAAAGATAGTTTAAACTCAACGTAGCACAAGTCTTTCTGCATGCCATTTGCAAGAGGTAACTTGAGGGTGTAAATTGAAAAACTGCCTTGTTTGTGACAAATTGAATTCAAGTCACCCATGCAGAGCCCAGAAACTTTTTGCTCCCCAAACAAAAATAGACCAGTTAAAAGACAGCAAACTTAATAAATTAAAATACAGTTTGCTCAAGTCCAGTCATTCAAGCAGCAGCTTTTGAACTCAGCCTCCTCTGTACGATTGCAACAGCAGCACCAATCTCCTGCAGTGTGACAGCCTTCAGTCTGTTGCTCTTGGACAGTCGAGAAGCTTCCAAGCTCACCAGCCTGAAAAGGACAAGTCTGGGAAGAACAAGCTGCCTACTGACCAACAAGTCTGTGCTCCTCAAGGCAGCTGGACACACCTAAAGGGCAGAACAACAGTCATTCTCAGCATTTTTTAAGACTCAAACGTCACAACCACGAGTGTTAAATCAGATCAAGTTGACAAAGGCGGCAGAACAAGTCCTAAATACAACAAAAGTCAAGAGAAGTCCTGACCTGTTTGTGAACTTTGTAGATAAAAGTGGAGTAACTTTGAACCCTCTTCTTTGTTTTTGCAGGATTCCTGTGGACAGGTCTGGCCGAGGCCTTCATTCTTTGTTTTTATTTCTAATTTTATTATTATTAAAGTATATATATTTCTTCTTAAGCTGACTTGTTAAACCATGAAACACAGAGAAACCTCAGAGGAATTGCTAATACTCTGTTTATACAGTTAGCATGGAGCCTGAGCAAAAGGCAGTTTTAATGAAAGCAAATTGAAAACAGCTTTTCTAAATTACATTTAATTACACTCACCCACCTGACTTAAGGCCTTAAAAGGAATTGTAGCTGTCGGCCAAATCATGACAAGTAAGGACAAAAAACAAACAAAACCCCCCTAGAAAGCTAAAAAAAAAAAAAAAAACAGGTTCATTCAAATGTGGGAGGAAGTATTAACAATTAATTTTTTTATGGTCTACAACGACAATTTAAGTTTGGATTGGTTCAAAAGAAAATATAAAATATGATTCTCAAGAAAGAAGTTTTTATGTTTATTATGGAATGAATGCAATGAATACAAACCTGTTTTACCATTTTTATCTTTTATTTTTAGGTCTTCTAAAATACTTTGATACAAGTTTGATTACTACTTTGCTGCACTAGATGTCCTTATTGCTTGCAGTAAATTTTCCTATGGAAAAAAGTAAAATAATTACCATTTTGAAAAATGTTTATCCTTTGATGCCTTCATTGCAATACACTTAAATTTTAAATTAAAAAAAACATTTGACTTCTTTTTATTCGTTTGTTTTAAAGAAAATTTGGGGTGAATTCATATTATTGCTGCATTCTGGGAAATGTTGGGAAATGGAACATAAAGCTGGACAGTAGCCTTATCTGTCCAACAGCAGACCTTCTGTTTCACCATATGGATCAGCCCTCACAACTATTACCAATCTCCAACCAAACTCCACCTCTCAAACACACAAAAATCAAGTGACCCCCCCGCAGACACACACACATTCTTCCACAGTCAAAATACACACACAGATTTGACCTTTAAGATGCTGGGTTTTGTCTTTCTTGTAGGATTTCTGCTGTGACCTCTTTGCCGGAGCGCTAACTCCCACTGGTTTTGATGGTGGTGATGGTGGTGGGCTAACAGCTGTATAGGAGGGGCTTTTTTCAGATAAGGATGGCATTAGGCAGGACCATTAGCGTCCTGTGGATTACTGTAATCCAGCTTCTCTGACAGTATTGGCTTGCCTGCTCACTCTTCAGTCTGTCCTCCTGGTTTGGAGCAGGTTGGAAGATGGCTCTCAACACCCAACGCTTCCTGCTGGCTCTACTTCTCCTTGGAAATGCTGGTATGGTTTCAGTCTTTACTCAGAGTTCTAAACGTTGGGTGCAGAAAAAGCGAGACATCTTGCAGTTTTTTGTGAGGAAATGTCTTTACTGTAAAATACTACTAAAAGTACTGCTGAAAATAAATATTAAAATACTGAATTTCTTTTGGGATCTTGGTAGCATCCCTAATGATTATTTATCTTCAGTCAAGTTGCAAAATAATGAAAAGATTGCATCTAAAGAATGTGTCTTTACTTCTCCTTTTCCTCTTTCTGTTTTCGGTGCTTTGCTTGACGTGTTTTCGTCTTCTCTCCTGACTGACTGGATAGTCTTTGACACGATTCGTGCTCAAGAGGTATGAGGAAAGCGCAGAAACTCAAACACGTATCATACTTTTTATTTCTCATAAAATCAGGTTAACCAATTATATTTTAAACCAAATGCTAGGCAACATCAATAAAATATGATGTGTCTCTCCAGTTATTATGCACTGTAAACATGCTAGAAGGTTTTGGATGACATTGTGTCATGATTTCTCTGTTGATGTGAGGTCGGGATATCTGAGGGTCGAAGCAGGAATTCCTGCAAATGTGATTGTGAGCCAGGAGAAACCCCAACAGAGTTCTCCTACATCGGGTCCAGCACAATGGTGAAAGGAGTGGACTGCATGCCAGGTAACAGTCTAATCTTTATTGGAATACAAGCTTTTTAAGATAAATAGTTTGTCTTATGTATTAGATGAAGGAATTTCATTTTATAGATATAAAGACACTCTGTCTTCTCACTTTTTTGCTAAGAAGGACTCAGTGTCTGATGAGTTAAAAATAACTTCTGGGGGAAAAAATGACAGTCTCACTTGATCTGAAATCAGATTAACTTCACTCCACAGGACAAGAGGTGAAATATTGATGTTCAGGGAAAAAATGATCATTTCAAATTGGTGAGAACACATCCCACAATCACTAAAGACATTATATTCCAATCTATTACATGGAATCAGTGATGAAAAATAATAGAATTTCTATTTCCTGAATCCTTTTTTCTGTCACTTTTGCAATGTTCATGAACTGATCTTTCTAAAGATATTTATTTATTCGGAGAATGCATGAGTGAGAACAACAGGGGCATTTCCATTACTGTTATACAAACACTTTATCTCCTGACTCACTTATACACTTATGCTGTAACTGTTGTAATTCTGGGATTAGACAGAATGGGATTTTTTTTCCAGGATAGGCTTAACACAAAATAAACAAAAGATCAGCCAGCGTCATCCTCCCACAGTGGGATACATTCACTATTAGGATTTCTCACATTTAAAGTTTGAATTCATCCCTGAAGGGAAATTCAATACCTTAGTTAGATGTACCTGCTTAGCTTAGCTAAGCCACTATAGAAAAGGTCACCTCAAAGCAAGAGAACAATTTGGACCTAAAGCCTGTGGAGAATAAAGTCTGACCATCTGTGAGCCTGCTGCTCTAATGGACATCGCTGATCTGCCAGCGAGGAGAATTAAACTGCAGGCTTTCAGGACAGGATGTGGGTCACAGGAAACGAGTAAAGGCAGGAAAAAAGACGCAGACTCTGAGAACGGAAGACTATTCAGGACAGAGAATAACAGGAAAAGAAATTAGAGAGTTAAATCTCCAGAAAGGCTCACAGATTAAGTTAATTCAATGTTTCACGGCTTACTGTAGCTGCAGAAGTTTGTGCTCTCACTGAAATGAAAAAATCCTCCGTCTAGGAAAGCAGTCTATGTATATATATATATATATATATATATCTGAAAGATTCAATCATTTTCATGTTTTGTTTACAGAATGTCCTTACCATAAACCGCTTGGATTTGAGGCTGGATCTGTGAGTCCAGACCAGATCACCTGCTCCAACCAGGACCAGTACACCGGCTGGTTCTCCTCATGGCTTCCAAGCAAAGCTAGGCTGAACAGTCAGGGCTTTGGGTAGGTTCCTGGCTTACATGCTTAACAATATCTTCTTTTTATAAACAAAGCAACATGTTTTCACTGCAAAAAGTTGAAAAATTGGCTCTGTCACCTGCAGGTAAGGGTTCTGTCAAATCTGGGCTTTACTGAATTGAGCAAAAACAGACTATAGAATCTACATGTTATGAAATGTCAACCTAATAGTCTTCTGAAGCCAGAAAAGTAACGTGCTGAGGATTTAACATCCTATTGTGTAGTGACACTTTCAAGCTGGCTCTGTTTATGTCAAATACATATTTACTGGAAAATCAATGACAATAATCAAACTTTAGAAACATTGTTTCTAAAGTTTTTCAGTCTGAACGAAAAAGATTCACAGAGATAGAGAACTGGAAGAGACTTTAAATTGCGTGGCACTTTATAGATCTGATTCGTTGGTTTTGAAAGACATGTTTATGCAGTAGAGATGAGGACAGGTCTCATCTTCTTGTGGTTCTCCTCCAGATGTGCCTGGTTGTCCAAGTTTCAGGACATCAGTCAGTGGCTGCAAATAGACTTGAAGGAGGTGATGGTGGTGTCGGGAATCCTCACGCAGGGCCGCTGTGATGCAGAGGAGTGGGTCACAAAGTACAGTGTTCAATACCGCACTGATGAAAAACTCAACTGGATCTATTACAAAGACCAAACTGGAAACAATAGGGTAAGTTGTGACTCCAGTAAGATGAAAAAGCAAACACGGAAATGTAACATTTTGCTTGTTGGCCTGGTGGCACCAAAACTGCAGAGACCCTAGAGGGAGTTGGAAGTAATTAAAAACAGTACTGGTTTCTTGTCCCTTTAATGGTTCCGTACAACACACCTGCAAAGTACAAAAAAAAAAACATATTCATAACAGAATTATAAAGAAAGTCAACAGCTGTGGAAAAAAAGAGAAAATTCTCAGTTTATCACAAAAAGTTGAACATTTTAAGTTAAAAACTAACTAACTATTCTATTCTCTCATGATTTCCTAAATACCTGTGGCCAGTGCTGAACAACAACAACATTTAGCCTTGAACGTACTCAAAATACAAACACGTCAATGCAGCAATGTGCATCTTGCACGTATTACGTGTGGCCAGCAAAAATTTCCATCCGTTTTTATGCTGGTACCACGTAAATACATGCGAACAACATCAGCCCCATTAAAAAAAACAATGCATTTGTTCAGTAATTGTTGGTTATAGAGAAAAAAGCACGAGACAAAGACTTTTGGACAAGATCTAAATTTAACATTTAATTTGAACATTATAGAAAAAAAGCATAAATTAAAATGTGACAACCAAAACTCCAGCAAACAAAACTAAGCTAAGGAAGAGAGAACATGAGCATTTGGCAAAGACAAACTATAAAACAAAGAGGTAAACACTCTAAATACATTCACATGATGTGTATTCAAGAATGGTGTTCATATTGGACAGGCAGGGAGGGCCGCCTTCTTTATATTATACTGTTCACTAGCGCTCCACCTACAGTTGAAAGAGGCTTTGTGCGAAATGTCCAAGGTGAGCAAATTTTGTGAATCTTGCTCCTGGCTTATCTTTCACAGCTGTATTCCGACACATATCTATACGACGGACTTGATGTCATAAAGTTCCAGCTGGACACAAACCACAATTATTAATTTATCCTCTGAGATCAGTTTTCAACCGGTTGGCACTTCTGTGAAATAAAGGTACGCCATCCATACGTCAACAGGTGTTCAAAGGCCAAACGCTTTGTACATATAGCCCAAAAATGGTCGGAGAAACTTGCGAAGATACTCGTGAACACGAGAGTTTTCAATGCAGAAGCCAGAAGCGTGCATTGACACGCATTTACATTGACTTTTTCACTGAAAGTGCCGCTTGAACAAGTGTTGCAGAGGGTGATGTGAACAAAGCTTGAAAGTGACCAGCTAATGTAAGGCAGCTTAAAGCATATTTTAAATCCGGTGTAAAAAACCGGAAAAACAAATGCCGTTTACTTACATAGCGCTTTACAACCTTTATAGAAGGCCCAAAACGCTTTACAGTCACAGTCCAATTCATACACACATTCACACACTGATGGCAGCCACTTCAACACAAGTCCGGAATCAAACCTGTAATCTTCCAGTCAGAGGTAGACCACCCTACTTCAGCACCACAGGTACCCTAGCAAACCTGAAAGCAGAACATAACCTTGGTTGAGCATAAAACAAGATTAAAATATGAGAACTAAATAAAAAAGTTTAGATAGATTTTTCTGTTTCAAAGGAAACAGACTTTTGTCACATTTAGGTCAGAAAATTATTTACAATTTATTGTATTATAGTGTCAATTAAAATAATTTAGATTTCATTTTTAACTTAAATCCCAAAATATGTAAAATAAAATAAATGTTAAAACTAAAGATTAAATGCAAAGTCAATAAACCTAACATATTTAGCCTAGTCACATACATTTCTATGTTTCTGTCATTCACTTCCAGGAATACATAATGTAATTAAAATAAATAAAAACATTACAAGTTACAAATAAGTAAAACGAATAAGTCACAAAATGTTTTTAACAGGTAAAGTATTTTTAAGGTTTTGCCAGTCAGTCTTTGACCTGACCTATGTGTTTTTTTTTTTTTTTCTCAGGTGTTTTTTGGGAACTCTGACCGCTCAGCATCTGTCCAGAACCTCCTGCGGCCTCCCATTGTAGCACGCTACATCCGCATCCTTCCTCTGGGGTGGCACACTCGCATCGCGTTACGTCTGGAACTGTTGATCTGCATGAAAAAGTGCACATAAACCTGTTTCCCTGCCTTCCCTGAGGCCTTGTCTCAAACGTCTGTGGTGTGTGATGGTGCATTGACAGATTTGGTCCATATGTAGCTACTTAGTGCTCAAATGTAAAGCCTGTATTCCTTTTTTTATCATTACTTTCAGCACGAGTACATCAAAACAGGTTTGTTTGATATGTACAGCAAGCTCTCACTTGCTTTGCTCCTCATTGTTTGTTCCAAACCCGTCTCCCACTTAGGCTTCATTTAGAGAGTTCTCAATAGATCACTTCATTTGCAACAAAATGGCATAATTTCAAAGCGATAATTAGTAGTTGAGGGACAGGGGACAGGATGGGGGGAAGATTGCAGCCACAGGTGTGAGACAAGCACTTGTTGTTCTGTGATACATGGGAATAAAAACATCTCAGTTCTTCTCTTGGTATGTGATTAAAAGATTTGGACTCGGCTTCCTTTTGTTGCTCTAGTAGTTTTATATAGTAAACAAATCCCATTACAACATGGAAACCATTTTTCATATCTTTCTCAAAACAATGTAATAACGTCCTTTTTGTAGAGACAGCTTTTGCGATGCAACAGACAATGAACAACAAAAGGCCTCATTTTGTCCTGTCTCTTGGGGTCATTTCTTTTAATTTAATGCTTAAATGGTCTTCTTTGAGTTGCAGGTGAACAAATGCTTAAACCCCTTCAGTTTGACAAGACTATTTATATTTTTTCTGATGCCCAATCCCCCTTTCTGTTTCATATCTCCCTTATTCTGCCTACACTTACATTTTTTGTACTTTTTTGAAGAATGTGGTGCTTCGTTGTTCGAAAAAGGTTAAAGCACAGAAAATTCTGTCTTGTGGTTTGGTGTCAAGCCCTGTTTCAAAAACCTTAAAGAAAAATTCTCTATTTTATTCTCAAACTACTTCCTGCAATAAATCTACGTGAGTGTTGATTCTGGTTTTGTGTCGTCTTTGCAACAAAACAATCACACATGCTGCTCAAAAATGTACAGTTTATTATGAGGCCCTATTTTATTTAAAGTTAAATGATCAGTATAGATACACGCTATTATTTCTATTTACATCCCGTCAGAAGTGTAATGATAAAAAGAACAAAAAAAGGAGCAAATCTTTTTGCAAACACATTCATATTCATGGACAAAAGTTTCGTCTTCTGGACTCTCTGAGAGCGTAACACGCGTGGGGTCGAAGCCTCCGTTTCCATATGAAGTGTTACTTCTGTTAATGTAAGGCTTCAGGTCTCTGGCAAGGCAAGCTTTGTCATCACTCTGTCCACGGAAGATACAAACAAACCCGTGTGGAAACCAAAGCATGGTGGGAAATGTACAGTCTTGAGCTTCACAAGGTCATCATCAGGGATAAGATAAAAGAATTAAATATATATTATAGAAATATGTTTTGAAATTGAGTTTTTAATCAAGAAACCTTTTTCTGTGCCATATTTGACTCCAATAAAATCTCATCTTATTGACATTAATCAGTATACCCATGGATTCATGCTGAAGGCATAAACATTCTCACTTTTAGCCCATAAAGATTTTCTCTTTCACTCAATTCCTCAACCAACTTCAACAAATGTATCATTTTAATCCTAAAGAAAATTTAAACAAAACTAAACCAAATGTTTATGTCTTCTTTGTCTCAAACCCTGTTATCTACCACCAGCTTAGTTTTTTAGAATCATGTAAACCCTACAATAAATAATGAAATGATTTTAGAAAGAATGAAAAATATTCCACAGAAATCACAGCAAACTGGAAACAAAAGGCCAATGTACAAAGAAGACATTAAAGAGAAAATATGTAAACAGTAAAGATATATGGAATTGATGTAAACATGCCTGGTGAGACAAGGCTGGATATAATTCATTTTGTTTTTACATTTAGAAAAAATCTAAATAAAAAAAAAACAAAAGTACAGAGTATGAAGCAATATTTGTTGAAACATTATTATCTTTTTTTCACATAATTTAATCTCAGAAGGAGTATAAACATGTTTTGTTGTGTACTTCTTGCACATTGATTTTAATTGAAAAAAGTATTTGTTACTTTGATACATTTATTTGACATCTAGATTAAATGAATGAATATTCCTTTTTTTTAGCTTGACTTTGCCTCTTGTCTTTTCCTTTTGTATACCCAACATTACAGAGCCTCTGCAGCCTGATTACATGCTGGAGGACCTGATCAGCCTCATTTTTGAACACTGAATTTGAAATAAATGTTGCATTTCTGCAGTCTGCACGCCACAAAATAGCACATTGAACAAACTATTTAAATATTTCTCAAAAGATTAAATCCAGGCTCCCTTTGATTTGTTGAAATTAGAAAATGGTTTTAGTTAAATCTTCTATGGTTTAAATAAATGGCTTCACAGAAAACGCTTTAGAAGACAATAATGAAGTTAAAAACAAAAAGACATGAGCAGACTTCACTTTCCAGCTCTTACAGTAAAAGATGTGCATAAGGATTTGTTTTTTTTTTACTCTTATGAAGATTGAAAAAGTTACATTCTTTTCCAACCATGAGGCTATTTTCTCGCTAAGGCTAACATGGGAAAAGAAGAATGTCACTCCCTGTTAAGGCTGCAGATAAACAACATGGCAGTATGAAGCTGGGACGCATTGATTACTGGAAAAGAAATAAAAATAGAAACAATAAATAAGCAGGTGGCACCTCAAGAGAGACGGGACACGCGCCGCACAGGTTCTAACAGTCTCACTCAGGTTGATCTGCTACAGAGCCCTGTTCACAAATTGCCCAACTTTGTCTAAACCTTACAAACTGATGAAGCTGATGGTCAATTTGGTATGAAACGCACCGTCAAAGAGTTTCTGTATTCATTAGTGTATATTCATATATTTGTATAGAAACGTTTACATTTCGACAAAAAATATCAACAGAAAGGTGGTAAAAACATAACATAAATATTTGTTAATAGCATCATATTGAACAAAAAAAAGAACATTCACCATTATTAAATATTCTTTGTGACATAGTCTATTATCAACACATACATATCTATGCATTTCTTTGTTTTTGAAACTAAAGCTCTTGCAATTACAGTCATTTCTTTCTAGATAACCATATAGTAATCCTTTAAACCTAAGTAATTTATAGCTTATATCCTTGAATTCAAAACAAATAAATATTTAATAAATAATGTAGATATAAATCTTTCTTTTTTGTTATCAAATATCAGAGCTTGAAAAACATTTGAGTTCGTATGCCACTTGTGCGACGTTGGCTTGTGGAGAGTTGCAGTTGCGCTCTCTAAGCAGACGATGGCAGCAAAGAGACCATGTAGGCAGTGTCTGAAAGGGTATAGCTGTGACCACTTCCTGTATGTATTTCCAAAAATCACATTATTATTGGTTTTGGTCTGTCATGCCAATCCCTCAGGTGTTATAGTCATGACAATTAACAGAAAAGTACATTTTTCAGTTGAGATGTTGTGAAGCAGTTTTGTGTGTCTGTATGTCGTCTGCTTCCAGCTGCTTCCAGGATGCTGTTAGGTTGGAGGTGGTCTGATTGGTGGTGTTTACAGGGCAGTCTCCTTAAGGTCATTGAGGTTCGGCATCCTGGTGCGTGATTCTCTGGTAAAGGTGGGTCCATTCTGCCCTGGTTTGATGCCGAGCTGTTCAGCTGTGAACTGAGCCCCCTCCGCGCGCTGCAGAGCAGAAACATGCCAGCTGGACTCAATCTTCCCGGGGACGGGGTAGCTAGGCTTGCGGTTCTTCGCCTGGCTGGAGCCGCTCATCCCTGAGTGGCCCCTGCTCTCCCCATGCCCCCGACTTTCAAGGTAGCCTGTTTTAGAGGAAGGTTGAGGTGGGTTGGGGAGGGGGCCCTGGAAGCGCAGGTCTGGTGGAGGGGGAGGAGGGTTTTGTCCTTGATTTGAGGATGAAGGGGAGAGATGGAGGAGTCTGCGAAGTGACTTGAGGGGTTGACTCTGGTAGAGGATACATAGCAGGAAAATGTATTTAGTATTTGGGGATTTTGCTAAAATTCACTCCACTCTACAGGAGACTTTCATTGGAAATCTAAGATGCATTATTTCAGTGCTAATCTAATTTAATTAAATATTTTTTATTAGTACTTATAGGCAAATCTAATGTGTTTTCTTTTCCTAAAACAATGCATGCTTCAGAAGAGCATGCAAGTCAGCACAAAGCTTCACCACTCTGCAAACATTTCCTTGTTTTAACAAAAATGAATAAATAAATGCAATAACACTTGGATTGCAAATATAAAAAAATCATTTAAACTGCATGCTCATTTTTACTTTCATGTAAAAAAAAAACATTGTTCCACTTCTGCAACAGTACACATTTTTTTGAAACTGAAAACTTTAACTTGGTTTATTGTTTTAGTTACTCTGTATCAGCAATTTTGTACACAGAGGGATAACATTATTTATGTTTTTATCATTTAGATCCTTAAAGTCTAGAAATTATAAAAAAGTGAAAGTGAGCACCGAAAAATATTTTTAAAAAGTGGAAAAAAAAACAGATGGCTGATGCAGCTACTCTACATGGAAGATCATTGTCAATCCAACAATAAATATGTATATGTATATATATATATTCATTCATTCATTCATTTTCTGAACCACTTCATCCATTTCGGGGTCACGGGGCTGCCGGAGCCTAACCCGGCTACTCATGGCCGAAGGCCGCCGGGGACACCCCTGGACTGGTCGCCAGTCTGTCGCAGGGGCCACAGTCGCACACTCATGCACACTCACATCCACACCTAGGGATAATTTAGAGTAACCAATTAACCTATGAAGCATGTTTTTGGACGGTGGGAGGAAGTCGGAGTCCCCGGAGAAAACCCACGCATGCATGAGGAGAACATGCAAACTCCACACAGAAAGGTCTCCTATTGGTGACACTGTTTTGACACTGTTTTAAGTCCCCCAGCCAGGGGGGACTTGAAACATGAAAAAAAATCAGAACACCGTGTGAAAACCTGTTTATTTTGTACCAATAATTAATCGATGAATCAATTTCTATTCCAACCAGATTGATCTGTCTGAGGCAAGTTGTTTTTCCAATCTGATCGGCTTATACCATTAAAGAATCGTTTCAAAGTGAGTTAAATCGAATCTAATTGATATTGGAAAATATCAATTGGATTTAGGCTTGGTAGGTTTATTTTACTATAACGTAAAACCTTTCCTCGTGGATTGATTTTAGATCAAGGAATTGGATAGATTTGAATCGCTTTAAAAATGAACCAATATTGACCATGAATCATGTCAGCAACCAGAAATTATTATATGAATCGCGTTGTTAAAATGAATCGTTACACCCCTAATGTTTACAATACTAAAAGATTGAAGTAATTCATCAAAAAAATAAAACTGAATTAAAAAGCTGTTCAAGATCTTCTGTTGGTTTAGTTATACAAAAATGCATAAAAAAAACTGAACAAAGGACACAGATATGACACACGCTAATAGCTGGTGTTTCCCCCGTTGATGAAAATAATAGCAACGAGGAACCTTCCATGCATTCTTTTGTCTAACAGTATTTTCCCAATCTATTACCGGATCCGAATCTGTGAGGGGTTTCATGAATGTACAGTCCTTTTTTAGATCACCCCACTACATCTCAAAGAAATTAAGATCTGGGATTTCTAGGACAGAAGATTCAATGATGGTGAGCAGACCAAGTCCTGACACAACAAAGAGCCAAAAACTATGCTAGCTCCACCTCCATGCTTTCATACATGAGGTATTAAGCTGTTTTCCTGAGATACTTTCTTTGGTTTACAGCTATCATTTCCTCTCCTGTGGTGTCCTATTGATTTAATTTCATACTCATTAGTCATAAGAACTTTATTCCAGAAAAGTTGGGATTTGACGGCATTTAAAAAATAAAACTTTCAGTTTGGTCTTAACGTTTTTCTCAGGGAAAAGGTTTCCTCATTTGTGCAGTCTTTTTCTGAAAGGTATGTACTTTCACACTAACTGTAGTCAGTCTGTAAATTCCACTGGGACTTTGTATTCTGCTCTCAAGGTGAACTTGCTGGGTCTCCAGACAGTTCTTCTGCTCACATCACAGTGTTCACCTTCACTTCAACAGTCTGAAGTGAAGGTAAAGAAATGTCTAAACTTTAGAAAGAGACATCGCTTTTCATAAAACTGAGTTACAATCCGTTAAACTTGGTGCAAAGTCGGTAGGTTAGGATAGACTGAAATGGGTGAACCATAAAGTTCACACTTTCTCAGTTTCGAAAGCATACACTGTAAAAATGTTGCAGTAACTGAGCACCAACCTGAGAGTGTGACTCCACTTGCTTCTCTGGGGGCCAGTCACTGACTCTCTCCCTCTCCCTCCCCCTCTCCCTCTCTCGCTCTCGTTCCCTCTCCCGCTCCCTCTCTCTCTCCCGGTCTCGGTCTCGGTCCCGGCTTTGTTCCCGGTCCCGGTCACGGGAGCGCTCTCGGTTTTTCCGCCGGCTGTTGTGGTGAGACGATGATTTGGAGCTTCTCTGCAAAGACAGATGTTCTTGTCCATTTCCAGTGACCTTGAGGAAAAAATGGGAAGGATGTAAAAAAAAAACCCAAATGATTTTACTGTTTGCAACAGTTGTATCTTCAATCAGTTGATTGATAATTCTCTGGAATATGACGTCTGGTAATGTGTCTCATGCAACAAACAAAGCACAAGGATGACAGTGAAACGCAAAGACTGACTACATTAAAACGCATTAGTTCTATTCCTCATTTTTGCAGACTAAAATTAGGGCAGCTTACTTATTAATAATAAAATGTTCTTATATTACAATAAACTCAAACTGTTCACCTTAATAGCACACAAAATCAATCTTTTTTTTAAGTAACTTACATAAATACAAGAACTGAAATTAAGATTTTATTTGAGCTTTTGAGCTAAATGGCAACAGGATCCAGATGTAGGTATACTCAGTAAAATTAGGAAGCTTGTAAGGCTGAATCCTATTGCCTCTACAGTGTAACCACCACAAACATAAATTACATC
Source organism: Oryzias celebensis (assembly GCA_014656515.1). Lineage (NCBI taxonomy): Eukaryota > Metazoa > Chordata > Actinopteri > Beloniformes > Adrianichthyidae > Oryzias > Oryzias celebensis. Next base: position 22,209,650 of record BNCR01000003.1, on the reverse strand, counting down.
TTGCTTCTATGCTTTTTAAGGCAGTTTTAAGATCCTTTTATTTTTGTAAAAACTACTTTCAAAGTTTAAATAAAAAAATGCTATTTATTTATAAAATCTAAATATCTAAATACATAAATAATCTAAATAAATTCCTTAAGTAAGTTGGTAAAAGACGTTTTAAAAGATCTTCAATGTTCTTCAGTGTAACAAGAAAAAAATAAACAATTTCTACCAAACAAGTTGACATTTTTGAAGGTCTTATGAAAGTATTTGATGTACTGACTACAATCCTCTTACAGCTTTACTTGTGGTAAGATTGCCAATGTTGCAGCAGCCTCATGACATCGAAGTGAACTTTGCTTTAGACAGTTTCCATTCATCGTCATAATCAATCTCAGAAGGAGATGAACTTGCACATTTCCAAAGCAATGACATTTCCTTTAAACCATAACAACTTGTACACATTTGCATAATCTAATATGATCACAATCTTCACATAGTTCCATGATGGGAATTGGTCGACCTCACAAACAACGGTTAGATGAAAGTGTTTGACGAACAATGGAGGCATTAAAAGCGTGCAGTTTAAACTGAGTATTTTGAAATCCTGTCAATTTCCAATTTGAAGGCCCAATTGTCAAACTTTTGAGAGGATTTCAAAGCAGGTCAGGTGGATGTATTTGATATTAACATGCAGCTGTAGAGTTGAGGTTAGATTACTGGTGAGGACGGGTAGGGCGCGGGAGGCTGGTGTTGTACCATAGGCGAGGCGACTACAGGGAGGACTTTGACAGCTGAGTTGTGCTTTAAGCTATTCTTAGAGCTAAAAAGGGGGAAAAGGCTTTTCTTGATGTTGGGGTTCCTCCTGTCCTCCATGTCTGTCTGTGGAGCAGAAGATGCACAGCCAACACGTTGAAACAAATCTGTGATAGCAAACAAAATGAACAACTGCACCAGCAGACCTTCAACCACATTAGGAGATGTAGCACAGGAGGCACAGAGGAAGAAGGATCATAAACTGGATAAGCGCTTAATTCATATTCACAAAAAAAAAAAAATAATTTTAATGACCATTTCCTTTAAAAAAATGTACATGTTCTTGTTTTTTTTACCCAAATGTTCAGATTTGGACAGTCATTTTTCGTTTGTTAAAAAAGGTGACCAACAGGTGACTTACACAGACAATGAGATTTAAACAGGTATGCAACATTTTTTTTAATGTATTTATTTGTAATTACACCGATATATATATTTCTTGAAGTTTCTTCAACTGGTTATAAATGTCCTAAACTGTAAAAAAAAAGGAACAAACCTGATGTATTAACACAGATCTACACTGCAAAAAAAAAAGGCAAAAGATGAAGCAAGCAAAAACCAAAATGCTCCAGAGACCAAAGATGATCAGAAAGTACACATGAAGATGACCTGGAAACAAACAGGATAAGCCTACTGTAGCCTTGGCTGTCTCTGAGCATAAACCTGGGGTCTCTGAAATTGAAAAATGACTTTTGATCATAAAGATTCTTGTAAACTTTTCAGGTGCCTTAGACAGGGAAAGCAGTTCTTCCATCAGAACATGAACAGTGAAGGTGAACAGTTATTGTCAGGTGAAGGAAGGAATACCTCAAAGCTCTTTTCTACTCCACCAACACCTCTGCCACTGAGGGAGCATGAAGGAGGCTTGCTGGGGATACATTTGCTTAAGTGGTTTAAAAGATTCTGTAGCAGCAGTACAGAAATGATGGATTATCCTGATTTTCTGAAAGCTCTGTAGCTGATATGTTGCTGCAGCAGAGCATAGACACAGTATCACAGTAGAACAGTGTTTACCCTTTAAAAAACAAACAGATGGTGTATTACTAATGTATATTTTTAAGGGTCCCTACTGAGATCTGGAGCACTAAAGAAAAAAAGCACTAGAAAAATCCTTTGGTCTGGACTGAGTCCACTTAATTTGTTTCGGATTGAGTCCTGAACCTTGCGTTTGGTCTGTAATCAGGCTGCTGTCAAGCAGGATTTACTGTACAAAGATTGTAAACGAAACCACGTGACTAAAGATCTTTTCACTCATTTGCCAGGAATTACGAGGGCGGGGCAAATCAACAATGGATGGAAATTATGAAAGTCCTGCACTTTGGAATCCTTGTCGGTATATGTCACTGTTTCAAACTTTATATTTTGCTGATCAATTATGAATATCTGTATCGGCTTCAGATACAGTTTTTACTTTTTACTGCTGCTTTGATACAGTGGAGGCATACTGCAAGATGATACGTTTTTAATGACATGTAGATTGTCAGGGAAACAGTTTTAATGTGTATAACATTCAAAAATGTTTTAACAAGCCTGTATTTATCCAACCACATTTCAGTGAGTTGAAGTGTCTCATCATTGTGGTGTTATAGCATTGTTTCAAGAGAATTCTGTTAAAAAGCGTTTAGGATGACGTCACAGCAGCGCCAAGTGCGTGCTGATAACAAGACACAGAAAAGCGCGAAATACGCATCTTCAGCTGTGTTAAAATAAACATTCTAAAAAGTCAGCACTTGGACCCTTTTTCTTCTATGCTAATACGACAATTGTTGCTGTACATTTGTCCTGCTGCTTCATTTCTACTTTGTTTATATCACACGACTACCAGCTACAGTGGCCGTTTTGGTCCAGTTACTCCACTCCCAAAGTGCTTTGTTTTCAGACTGAGGAATCTCAGAGTGAACTGAAGCTCAGTCCGATTGGAAATGAACCAAGACCAGATGGGTCCAAGATGGGTTCCTGGTCCCAGTGTGTTTTCAGACTGAAAATATGATCCAGATTATCGGGGGAAAGGAACTCTGACTCACTTTAAGCAAACCAAAGGAGTCCCGCCTGAATACACCTTTGGTTTGCATGGCTGACGGGCCATGAGTCTTTAGGTTGCAAAGGAGCGATTAGGATCATGGATATAAGCGTCAAAAGTAAGGTTCCTTTGCAAGGTTCCCTGTCTTTAGAAGTAGAGTGTGAACCTCAGCGGCAACAAGGAGAAACTTGGAGCAGATCCATTATTCATCCATCATGAAAAGAGGGGTTGAAATAGTTTGAACAAGTGGTTAAGAAATACCACCTAGTGAAGGCTGGTGAGGTTGTACATGGGAGTAGAGGAAACCTGTAGTGGATCTGGAACAGAACATAATAGGGAGACTGCATCTCCCATCTGACCTGAGAAATGCCTCTCTATGCTGCTAGAAGCAGCACCTTAATGTCCCTGTGATGCAAACCTCAGAAAAGACAATGGATGGATGGAGAGATAAATGGATGAAAGGATGATGCAGCATTTTTATTATCGGATTTTCCACTGGTCTTTGAATTACCACTTTTTCCAAGCTCTTTTGTTTTGGAATTTTTTTTTCCTGACTTTCATTTGTAGATTTTATAATAGTCTTTTATGTGGTGAAAATATTTAGTAAATCCTTCCATGAGCTGGTGCTCTTGCATAACCAATCTGATTAACTGCTAGAGGCTACTGTATTTGATTTTTTCCAGATTTCCCAAGTTAACTTGCTAAACAATGTGATAAGATGCTCCGCAAAATCTTAAATTATAGCAGCCTCCAGGACATTTGGTGTTTAATACCAGTTCTCATTTGCGAAGTTGTGTCCTCAGTCGACACAAAACTGATTGCCAAAGATGAGTCAAACTTTGAAGTAAAAATAGAAAGTCTGTTTTCGAGTCAAGTTGATCCTCATCAAAAGTAAATAATGAAATAATGCTTGTGCTTTTCGGATCAAGAAGTGATGCATCAGAAAGTAGGCAAAGACACCAATGTTATTGTTTTCCAGATAAAATCACACGGTGCAGCACAGAAGACCTTACTATTTGGGTCTTCTTCTTCTTCTTTTTGATGGCTCTGAAGAAGCCTTGCTTTTCCTTCTCCTTAGCTGGCTCTGGAGGATTCATGACCATCGCTTCTGCAGCGGTCCTAAACAACACACGAGGAAGAAAAGGTTTCTTGAAGGAACTTCCTCTGTAATAAACGGATACTTTTCTCTCAGATTGGAGTGTCTCATACACACCGACATAAATGAAATTCTTATATGGTTAAAAAAAGAAGCGTGAAAAAAAATACAAACATTTGAAGGAAAAAAAATATTCGGTTTAATGTATTCACTACAGCATTAACATAAATGGTTGCAGTCTTTACACTCAGACAGCTGAGTGAAAAGATCACAACAGCTTTCAATACAAGACTTAAAGAAGAAAAAAACTGTTTAGCGTAGAGTAGGATGCTATATTTATCAAAGACAGAGGAAAAATAAAGATTTTTTTTCTTTATACGGTTTTAGCACAGTTGATGCAGATTGACAGTGACTGTTTTATTTTATATACAGAAAAAGCTTTAAGCCACATGATTCTTTGGCTCACATCTCATTGTATATGTGTTTTAGCAAAGCTAAAGTAAGAATCCTAACCAGTCAAAAGCTGTCTGGCGTTTGGAGTGGTTTGCCATGGCAACTGGGTCACCGGCTACAACGGTCACGACTTGTCCTCGGCCCTGACCAACACCTTCGTGGAAAGAAGAGGAGTTATCCGGTCTGGGAGAAGGGACTGAAAAGGAAAAATTAGGACAGAAAAGTGATTTAAAAGGAAATGTGCAAAAAGTTAAATATGAAGACTGACTGAAGTCAGTATTCACTTGAACGAGGAACGTTTACTACTGATTTTCCTAAAAAAGTGATACTGTTTATACGAACAAAAGTACTAAACGAATGACTCTTGACAGACCTGTACCTCTGCACTGAGCTAGTCTTTGCTCTGTGGCTGCGTTGCTCTTCTTTAGGTCATCTTGCACTTCACTTCAGAATATGTCAGAATGTTACTTTAAAGGTGCTTGATTTATTGTGGAATACTTGTGGAAATCACCCTGACTTAAACATCTGGTTATCAACTCCTATGTTCACACAATACACAACTATAAATAAAGGATGAGCAAACCCGAGTTTGTACTTAAAATCTTGAGTTTTTACAAATCTGTTACTTTTAAAGCTCCTCCTGTTGGTTTTGTTGTGATGTTTTTAAGTAGGGACTTTAGTCAAGACAATGCATCCTGTTTACTAAGTACTGAAACATTCTTGCAAGTGACTTACACACATCTCCAAACTGATTTTTATTTGAAAACAAAAGTAATTCAAAAAGGTTGATGCTGACCAAGTAACACCCGGGGACTTATTACCAAACAAGTCAGTTACCCCCGTTAGTGTGAAAAGCCAGAATTTGCCATAAAAATATACATGAAGTATGATTTCAAGTACTTTTAACCACCAGATCAACAAAAAGTTTACATCAAAGGTCATGCAGACCTGGTTTTTGCATAACATTTGACCTCTTATGCAAGCCTGGGGCCTCTTGGATAGGAGGTGAAACGTCATCTACGAAGTAAACGTACATACGTTGGCCCGCTGGGCCTTACCTCGATAGAAACTGCCCACTCTCCGAGGCATGGACTCAGTGAAGATCATTCGATTCTCTTTGGAGGGCCCTCCATCCTCATGAGGGTCGTGATACATGCTGACCTAAAAAACACACACAATGCAGGGTAGGAGCACCTCAGGACAAACAATCAAACGTTTTCTCAGTCTTTAAATTTATAAGTCATCACTTCAAAAACTGGTTGTTTTTAGCAATCGTGTTCTGTACTGCATTCATCACAAGACAATCAGGACAGTTCTAGGGTTTTTGCATGAAGTTACATTTATAAAAGCGACAATGTGCTGTGAAGCTGCTGTACTGAGTTTGAACATAAAAGGCTATGAAAACCAGCACTCTGACGGGCTGCTGTGCTGGATGAGGCAGCGAGGAATTAGCGGGTCGGACCTCATTTTTAGACAGCTGTGTATGAAAAGCAGCAGTGTTGTCCCTCGCAGAGTCTTTGATCGGGGCACAAGGGTGGCTCATGTCTTTAGGGGGCTGCTCACTCTGTAGAGAAGATGGACAGGTGCAGGTCAAAGCAGACTGGAGAAGCAGCATGGCGCAGTGGCAATGACAATGTGAGACAGAACCTGCAAATGCACCACTTAACAGCACACCAATAATCATGCACACAGAAACTCACTCAGCTGACGCTCAATTACACAGGTATAGGCTTGTGGTCCTTTAAAATACTTTACCATGAAATAAAATTTGATCAAGCATTTAAGAAGAAACACAATTATTTATGGCAAGGATTTGTTTCTGGTTGCATCTGAGGACAATTGCTGACTTCCCATGCAGCCATGGGAGAGCTTCACAGATGGTGTTTACGCAGGAAGCAAGACCTTTGTGTGACACTAAAACGACGCTCTTTTATGGAGAGAAATTAGGATCAGTCCGATTTGTGCGTGCGTAATTTTGATTCGTGCATAACTTTAGATTTGTGCATGCGTAATCCTTGATTTGTGCGTAACTTTAGGTTTGTGCGTGTATAATTCTTGATTTGTGCGTAACTTTGGATTTGTGCATGCGTAATTCTTGATTTGTGCGTAACTTTGGATTTGTGCATGCGTAATTCTTGATTTGTAATTCATAAAATACATTACAAAATATAAAAAAATACAAAGTACAATTTACACATGGACAACTTCAAATTACGACAGCTTGAAACTAACTACACGCACAAATCTTTAAAAAATATGCACGAATCACTTGTTACGCACACACAAAACCACATTTACACACAAATCTGATGTGAGACTCTTTTCACGTCTCCGAGAGTCATGCGTAAGTGATGCGTTTAAATGCTACTGGAATGCTGGGTCATCAAAGTTTTCTGATCAGCCGCTCTGAATTTAGACGGTGAATAATGTCTGGTGAAACTTGACATTTTCCATCTTTCTAAAACAGATGTGCCGGCTAATTAATATAAAAAAAAAGTCTGAATATGGGTTTTTATAACACTTGTCTTTTAAAAATAAACACATTTTCCAGAATTGAACAGTTCATGTCTGCAGCCCCGCCCCTGACAGCGCCTCAGACACGGGGCTCTCTCCCGAGCAGGTAACCCTCCCCGCGGGGACACCTCCCCGCTCTGGTCTGGTTTCACGGCGGAAGTTCTCCGCGGCAAACTTGAACCCACAGAGCGGTTGATCAGCCCACCGGCCCGTTCCGATCTGCGACTTTATAGATTGGTCCAGCGGGCAGCGGCACCTGCTATCCCCGTGACTGGTGACCAGCGGTCGGGAGAGAGCCCCGTGTCTGAGGCGCGGTCAGGGGCGGGGCTGCAGAGATGAACTGTTTAGTTCTGACAAAAAATGACACCACGGTGATATCATTTTTGTTTTTGAAGGAATTTTCTTGGTGCAACAGCCCAGTTAGCAGACATGCCAGGGGAAATTAGAGCTTTACAATAGTAACATTTGTGTTTTTGATTTTTTTATCCATCTCAGAACTTGCTGAATCCCTCTCAGGGTCACGAGGCTGCTGGAGCCTATCCAAGTTAATTGTGTCCATTCTGTTCGCACAGTCACATTAACATCTATGGGGCAACTCATAATCTCTAACAAACATGTTTGTTTTTTACTGTAGATGGAAGCCAGAGTGGTCCAAGGGAAACCATGAATCCACATGGAGAACATTCAAGCCCCACACAGAAAAGTCCCAGCTGGGATTTGAACCAGGGCCATCTTGCTGTAAGGCAAGAGCGCTAACACCATTGTTAGAGTTTTTCTGGAATTTGTATTTAGTATGTCTTTGAGATTTGTTTAGTCAATTAATTCTTAGTTTAACTTTTTTTTTTTTTTTTGAAAGTATTGATTATCTTTGCTTAGCAGCTTTGGGCTAGAGAGCTATGCTAAGGTTGTTCCCTTTTATTGCCTTGTTAATATTTGGCTTTTGCTTTTCCTTTTATTATATTTCATGTCAATCATTTCTTCTTATGTAATTGCAAAAGTTGGGGCTCAAAATGGAGTATCAGCAGTGACCAGCAGCAAAGCCTTCCTCTGTATTTTATAGACCATATAAGTTCCATTTAAATTTGATTCAAATGAACAGTTTTTAAAAAAAAAATCAGTTTTGAAAGTTAAATGTCAAACAGTTGATTTGTTTATAAATGTGCCAACATTAATAAAGTAAAAACTAAAGTGCATAGCCAAACAGCATTTGATGCAGATTTCAGTTTTTCCAAGAAATTAAAAGATGTGTTTTTGTTAATGTCTATAAAAAGTTTTATGCTCCATAACTATTAGTAATAGATGGAAATCTGTTGTGAAGTACACAACATTGTTACAATGCAATGAAGAATAGCTTAACGGCAGTAGATGTGGATAACAAAAGAAAAGAGGTAGCTATTTACTCCAGCAGACCTCAGTGACCATGGCTATAACTAACCCTGCTAAGGTCTTCAGTGCAGTCCTCTCTTGAGGAGCTCACAGAGTGTCCAGTCAGGGTGGTGCGGTGCTGCAGCTGCGGGGAGAGCAGCTGAAGGCTGCTGGCTCTTGTTGGTATAGCCTGCCCAGGCGGAGGCAGGCCCGCCATGCCGCTTTCAATCCCGTGTGGTCGGTGACGTTCCCTTCTCACATACATGGAGTGGCGCTGAGGTCTTTGCTGAGAGGAGAAGGGGGAGGTATAGCCCAGGCCGTAGTGATAGGACTCATGTGGAGAAGGCAGAGTGTGAGTGACGGGCATCCCTGCTCCTCCTGCATCTAGAAGGTCTGGAGCACCAGCATTGTCTGGAAAACAACATTTGAAATCATAGGTGAAAGTGAAAATGTTCAACATTTGTGTTTTTATTAACTAATGTAACAAATCTGTCTCCGTTTTTTTTCTCTGCTTTAAAATAGTTTAATTTATGCAAAGTTGCTATTTTTATGGTAAATAAAAAGAGCACAAATTCTACCCAAAGCATGAGGTCCATCTCATTGTAATTGAAATAGTTTGGTTGGGGGTGGACTTCAATCTCTGGGTTTGTGCGGTATTGTGCCTGCTCTCCAAAGTGGCTTTTTCTATATACGTTGGTCACTGGAGTTATGACTAAGAAGAAATACAATTTACAAAAAAAGCTGAGTTGAAAAAAACTAACGTTGGGAAACAATTCCGATTTTTATTGTGATTAATTGCATGATTTATTTATTACCGTATTTACTGCAGGCAGGTGTATCAGTTTTTGCTACTGACAGTAACTTAGAAGAAGAAGCCTCTAGTTTAGGAACACATTTTTTGGACAAACATTGAGCATCAAATTTGATGATTGTCAAAACAAGTGGTGGATGCGAATTTGATGAATGAATCGGGTTTGGTGTGAACGCAGCATTATGCCGGGCTTGCTGGTTTTGTTCAATATTGTTGCATTTTTCTCCCAAAAGTGCGACTTATACTCCAGAGCCACTTATTTATGTTTTTTATTCTTCTTTATTATACATGTTTTTTACTCTTGCGACTTGTACTCAGGAATATATGGTAATTGCAAATTACCGCATTGCTACCAGCAAAATTTGTGAACGTCTTCAACACTGTTTGGTTACGAAATTTTAATTTGAAGATGAGTTTGCTTGTAAAAAACATATGATTGTATTGTTTGCATTTTAACTGTCTGAGCAAAAAAATTTAAACTTTTCATAAAAACATGGTCAGTCCCAGAAAAACCCTTTTAGTGGAAAAGGGGCTTTTCACTCCACTAAGTTTCATTGAAGTTAAAATGTTTAGACGTTTATAAAAAGCTGTTTTACTCAAGAACACTTCTAGTTAAGAAATAGATTGGATTAAAATCTTGAACATGGTTTAATAACCTACCTGGTGCTAAAGATTTATGTCTAGATTTGTGTCTGGATGAAGAGTCGAGTGTGCTGCTCTCCATGCGAACATTTCCGCTGCTCCGAGAAGCAGGGCTGTGCCCAGCTCGATCACTGTGTCGAGCAGAGGGGCTGCCAGGGGGTCCTGGAGGACCTGAAGGTGAGTTGAGGTCTAAACAGCTGGTGGGGAAGAATCTTGCGCTTGGCCCCACACCTGCAACTGTGTTGGAGTTTGGATCATCAGCATGAAGTCGGCCGTCGCTGAGGTTCCCCACAGATTTGGCGTCGCTCAAAGCATTGTGGCTTTTGGACAGGCTGAGATAAGAGGCAGAACTTTTAGAGGATGAGGACATGGATCCGTGAGCAGAATCAGCCATACTGTGGGCATGGCGTCCATGCTGTTTCTCTGCTCCAGACTGTAATGTGTTGGTTTTATTTTCAAGGAAGTTATGGCGGCTGGAGGGTGGCTGCTGCTGCTGCTGTTGCTGCGAGCGAGAGGAACTTGGTTTGCCGTGGCCATATTTCCCCCCATGTCCAGGATCTGACAACTTTGGTGAGGGCCCCAAGTTGAAATCAAACTCTGTCTTGTTTTTTGCTTCTTTGGGACTGAGAAGGTGTGGCAGGTTGTTGTTGGCAAGGTCTTTGCTGGATGAAACAGAGCGATTAAGAGTCTGGGACATATACTGGGCCTTGGGGTGAAGTGTAGGACTTAAACTGGACGGAGCTGGCTTGTTTCCATTCAGAAAGCTCTCATTGCTAAGGTGATGAAGGTCGCCATGGCGAGGGAGGCTGGAACATTCTTTGCTGTTGGAGTGACGACTTGAGCTCTTGTTGTGACTCCTGGAGAACCAGAGGAAGGGTCACTTGGCTTTCACACCATAATAAGTAACTTTTAGCCATGTTATTGTACAATTCGTCTTATTTCATTATTATTTTTTTAGTAGTACTGAGAAAAATATAATAAAAAATTATCTTAATCAGAAGGATTGTTCTGAAATTGCAATTATATTGCAATTTCAATATAAAAAAAAATGGGAGTGTAACAATTTAACTTAATTGTTGAATCAATTTATATTCTTACAATCCAACCAGATAGATCTGTCAGAGGCAAGTTGTTAATCGAATCAACCTATACTATTCTAAAATATAATACTGGAAAATACCATTTGAATTGAGGCATGGCAGGTTTATTTGACTAAACTGTAAAAACAACCAGGTACCATCACAACACACACGTGATGCAGCAAAACATGATCAAACCATCATTACAGTTCAATGTGTGAAAACACTTTGAATTCTGCAAAGACATGTGACCCAGCAGTGTGGTGTCATGTTCTAATAATGTTCTGCTTGTATTATTGTAGAAAAACGACAGTGGGTTGAACTTTTTAAAATCTTGTTTTTTAAATTGAGTTTTCAATTTTGCCAAAAAAACAAAAAACGAAACAAAAAAAACCAGCGAAAAACACAACAGTAACTGCCCGACAAAATGACAGAACATGCAACTGACTATGTATAACAATACAAATAAAGTAAGTCAGCTGTAATAGTGGATCAGAAATGTAATGACCCAATTATCTAAGTGTTGAGGTGATATGGGACTGAGCCAGGAAGGGTCTCTGAATTGTCTCATGTCTTTGCAGTTTGTTTATTCTATCCAAACAACACAATTCAAAATTTGGTGGGATGAAATTTAAGAAACTAAAATGTGAATGGATTTGCCATTCATTCTTGTTTACTTATTTGTTTGTACACTTGTTTAATTTACACTTGATTATATTAAAAGAAATACAGTGAAACTGGAAAACTTCACCTGCATTGTTCAGTACCAGGTATTTATCTCTGGGTCACACTGGTGGAAAAGTTTGGGTGCAAAGACATCCTGGATAGATTTTAGATCAGTGAATGGTTCACAGTGAACCGATGTGGACTAGGAATCATATCGGCAACCACAAATGATATGAATTGAATTGTTGTCAAATGAACCGTTACATCCCTACTAAATAATGATTTATATCCTCAAGCGAGTTGTAGTTGTAACTAAAGCGGGTAACCTGAAAAAATACAAAATGAGCTTTCAAATAATAATATAATTCAATTAAAAGACCTTAAAACTCAAACCTAATGTAAAATAGATGTTCCTTTAATTTCCAAACTGTTGTGCCACCCTTGGTGATAGATTTTGCTATGAAATGGTTGCAAAAACTAACAAAAAGTCATATGCAGAACAGTCGTCTCTTTTTTGAAGAATGTGATAAATCCGCCCCATGAATAGAGTTTTCACTGCATGAACACCCTGTTTATTCCACGACATGTCCGCAAATGTCAATGTCATTAAAATCCAAAATACTCAATAACTACTGGACCACTTCAGTATCTCCTCACTTTACAGCATGCTTGTAATAACTGTCCAAGAGGGCTTAATCCAAAGGTCACTTTTGAGAAATTGTGGATTCCAACTTCCTGGTCTTTTGATGTTGATGTGAATGTCTCTAAAGGCGTAGCATTTCGCTTTGTGTGACGATCACAATCATTTAGGTCTGACAGCTGCGCAAAAAAAAAAAGAGGGAAAAATACTTGATACAGTATATTTGCTAAATTGAACCTAATCTAATGTGGCAGCTGCACTACAAATACAATTAAGAAATATTAGAAATAATTCATAATAATAATAATATTTCTAATAAAAATTAGAAATAAGTCTAAAACGTTTATCTCACTGGCAGATTTTCTTTAAATAAGCATGAAAATCTCCCAAGGATGAGAAAAATGGTCTTGCTGAGAATTCTTATTGAAGAAAAAAGATTCTAACCACTAAGACATGGTTTTTCAAACTAAGATTATTGAATATTTTGTATCAAGACGGAAAATAAGACATTTTGTCATAAAAACAGGACGTGACTCAAACTCATAGTGGAGGACTTTGCTCAAACCTTGTAGGAACTGTGTTTTCCCCATGATGGTGCGTTTTCCTCTTGGAGGAGCACGGTGGGTTTGGTGATGAAAGAGACGTTCTCTCACGCTCTGCCTGCCTCAGAGGCTGGAAGACTGGGTGGTTCAGGCTTTGCTCCGTCAGATAACGCTCAGTTGGGTTTAACAGCAGCAGATTCTAAGTGAGAGAAAATATGGACAGAACAGCTTAAAGTTCCCAATTTGACAAACTGATTCAAGGAATTGCCAAGTTTTGTTCTCCTTTTTTTGTTTTTACCTTCATCAAATCTAACAACAGGCCACTCAAGATCCCTTGGTACCTTCTCTCCAAAGTCTGAGGATGAGTAACTGAGGGAAACTAAAGAAGCACACACAATGAAAAATAAGCTTTTTACATTTTCACAAGGCTGTCCAGCATTTATACAGTAGAAAAATTAGCTCTCAGCTCAAATCACACGCACAGGCACAGGCACTCGCACTCGCAGTCTTTTTAGTCCTATGGGACATTTTCACTTGTTGCTAAAACTGAACGCCAACCACCTATCACATGAGTCACTGCAATCCACTCTGTCATGGTGCTGGGAACACTGCCATATAAGACACAGATAGCAGGAGACAAGGACATGAAGTAAAAATGGAGAGATGAAGGCTGACAGGAGAAGAAGTACACATTTGACTGCAGTTAATGCTTTTCCTACCCTGATGCCATGGAATCGTGGGTTATTGTAGAAAAGTTTCATCTGCTCTGCAGGAAGTGGGCCCAAAACCTTTTGAATGGTGAAGAGCTGGAGATGAAAAAGATGCTGCATCAGGGCTAGTGCTATTTTTTAATGTGATATCACAAAAGCTCATTAAACTCCAATTCTTTGTGATGGTTGTAAAAAAAAAAAAAAGATGTATCCACATGTCAAGACGTTCAGAATTTATGCTTGATGCTTACATTTTTTTTTTTAGCAATGAAAGATTAAAGGTCTCATTGGCTTGTGAAATCTATAAAGTGCTAAAAGGTTTTTTAATAGAAACAACTGCAGTACACAGTCTGCCGACAGACATAATGAGGGAAAGTAACTACTTTACTGGTTGACTGCGAGCGCAGTCAGTAAGATTAGAAAAAGGCAGAAAGAGTTTGAACTTCTCCAAGGTTCTGTCTGAAAACCTGCCTTAATATGGAGGAAATTTGTCCTTTTCGATTGAAAAACTTTTGAAAGTCTTTGCTTAATTTCCATGAGAAACAGTTTCTTTTTTTTTTTTTTTTCGACATGGTTGTCTTGTCAACCTCTTATTGCTTTACCACCCACCTGATCAATCTCACTTTCCCCTGGAAACAGAGGCTGTCCATCACTCAACTCTCCGAGGATACACCCCACCGACCACATGTCCACCGCCTTCCCATAGGGAGCCCTGGCAAGGAGAAATGCAGTCTTGTTTTAGCAAAAATACTAATTTGGGGGAGAGTACTTGAACCTCAGTGATCCTCACAAAAGAAATGCTTTTGAAAACACAAAACCTAAAATGAAACAGGAAAATTGAAGGTATTGGACACTTTTGATGGTTCTCATAGGTAAAATAAACAAAAATTATGAATTTTATGCTTTTGTTGTTCAGAAAGAAGATCATCAAGAAGGTTGTTTGGAGTGAAACGAGCTGACAAGTCTGGTGAAAAATTATGAGATCTGGCAGCAGAGATGCAAAGGAGCACTGGTGTTGGAGGGAGAGAGAATTTCAGTGGGCGGCATTCAAACGCCGTCTCAATAAATGTTCCAGGGCATTTACTAAATCAAGCTACAGCAGGCTGGCTAGATCACGCTTAGCTTTCTCCATGCTAGAACGAACATTTGATACCAAAAAAGTCTTAAAACAAGGAAAGCAAAATACGAACAAACATAACAGTTTCACATTGAGAATCTTTCCCAAAAACTAGTGAAATAATGACTTTCGTTATAGCTGCAATAATAATGGACTTTTCTACCAAAGAGGTTACAGAGAAACATATCAAAAATCTTTTGCTCATATTGTTCAGAAAAGTGCAATGAAAGGTAGAGATAACTTAAATTAATAATGCATTTTTGTGAAAACACAAGGGAGCAAAATCCTGATTTTTAAGTCTACAAATGTGGAGAATTGTGTTCCAAAACGACTTAAAACCTTCAGCATAATCAGGCATGCTAATTGTGGTCTTTGCTAAGACATTTAATATGCAAAAGATAAAGCCATTACAGAAGAATCATTCACATTTTTTACCCTAAAGACAACAACTTCAAGAAAAGAAGATCAACATTTTTACCAGTCGAATGATGAGATTCAGTACCAGACTCAGTTCTAACTGTAACAAACAATGTTAGTTTTGACCCTATAAGATGGTTAAGAGTAAAAGGTTTGTAACAATATATTTAAAGACAAAAATATGACAAGACTTTTGGCGCTTAGATCTGCCTCAGATGTAGCTATTCTGAAATGTAAAGGTTTTGCTTAAGTTAGTTTAACAAATGTGGAGCTAAAACACTTAAACGCTGCAACTAACTCAGAACACATGTACTATAACGTGTCTCTGCTTCCCCTGGTGGTGATATTCTCATAAATAAATACACATTCAGCCAATAAGCCTGGCCATGTCATGTTTCTGAATTAAGAATTCAAATCATATCTGCAAAGTCACTGTCTTGTCTTTTTTTTTCAAAGGAGCCAGAGCCTAAACCGCTAGATCAGAGCTGATGGCATTTTTCACACTTCCTGTTATAGGTTGGATCAATATGCACTAGGACACAATGACTTGTTGGCCAAGGATTAATGAATCTGAGCAACAAAATGCAGACAACTGCAGCTCAAACCTCAAAGCTGTGTTTCCTGTGAAGTACCATTCATCCTGCATTACCATCTCTTAAAAAAGGCCATGTTTTGGGCTGACCCGGTCCACCAGAGTGGATCTCACTTTAACTTCCTCGCCACAAATCCTCTTTGATTATCTAAACTGATGGCTTTCTGCTGTATGTAAGCCAAAAATAACGCAGTTTGAAAGAAGGTGTCGTTTTATTACAAAACACAATGTTATAAATGCAACAAATGCAGCTGGATTTGACTTTTCAGTTCCAACTGGTGTCTTGTTACCTCAACTCTGCTCTACACAAAAACAACAGCCTACGGATATTGATCTAAAAGTTTTAACCATTGCCATGGTAAGCAGCATTTCCAGAGTATTTTTTTCTTTTCCTCATTTTTCTGATGTTTTGGATGTTTCATGAAGCTCTTATTTGTCATGTACCGGTATTTTGTGAGATTTGCTCTTGCTGTTTCATCCGTTCTGGTTATCGTTCTCCGTGTGGAGTGAGTCTTCCTTCTTTATTTTGTCAGCACCATAACTCATACATTTTGTTTCGAAGCTCCACCGTTTTACACACAACAAACAGCACAGCAGTTCTGTCTAATTTTAGTGTGAGCCCTTTTTTGAGTTGGTGGTAATCAGAAGTAATGCTTATGCAATGCTGGTCTGTTTTCTATGGCAACAAAAATATTTCATGTCAGCTGTGTGAGCATTTCTTTTCTGTATGTTTTATTTTTTTTATGTGGGTATCTTTGTCTTTCCACTAATAAGCTGTCAACTCAGTTCAAGATGATGTTTCATCTGGTCAATCCACCTCTGCGCCCCACTCCACATGACACTCACGGCTTCGTGACATGTTGTTTTTTTCATGCAGGCACACTGCAGCAAGCTGTGTTCTCCCGCCCATCCACAAAGAAGAGGTAAGACTATCATTTCTGTATTTCAAGTTATAAAAGCATAGTATCAGTGTGGAGACACATATGAGCAGTTTTGAAGCAAAAACTGATTTTCAACAAAAGAAATCTGGATTGAGATAGAACATGCTTTCATTTAGACACTAACACAAGAGCTAAGGGCATCAAAGAGGATAAAAATACATTTGATTTGGAAAAAACATAAAAGAAACATTAGGAACTTTGTTCAGGTGATAAAGTGAGGACTGAGGTGAGAGTTGCATTATTGTGCCAAATGTGTGTTTGTGGGGGAGTATGACTTCAAGCCTGTATTAAAAATGAAAAGGCCTATTTTTTTTTCTAATAAAATGAAACATAGAAGAAATCAAGTAATTGAAAGTCCCCCTCTGATCGTCTTCTGATCTATTCTGAAAGTATTTCCAGCAGTCTTTTAATTAGGATTTTGCTGTTTTTAGTCAAAATCAAAAATCTAGATCATAGTTTCTGCAGGGCAGTTCATTTAATACACACCTGAAATGTGGGTGGGACCACTGGTGCAGAGTTACCCTGCTCCCATTTCCCAACATCCATCTGTTTAGACACTCCTCTGACAGTTTAAAGTCCCCACAACCCCAACATAACATTACAAGTGTAACAAAAACGGCTTATCCAGCCGTACAGTTTTGAGCCAGATGCCAACTCGGACGAGGAAAATAAAGACGTACATGGATCTATTTGTCTACAAGTGGATGCATCAGAATGGAGCAGTGTTTTAGGAGTTTTTAACATGCTCTTAAGGATTTCTTTCACGATGAAGGACATATATTAAAAAATTATGCTTAAAATAGTTTTTTATGTGTTTTCATTTTTTTCAAATTGTTGTGAATCAGGAGCAGATGTGAAAACGATGTTGGAAAAAGCTTGTAGATGTGGCATAGGACCTACAACAGCAGCCCACAAGCTCCCTGATCCACTACAGTAGTTCATATTTTTAAATTTTAAATTAAAAGGCCACTGGGAACGCTTTTACAATTTATCAAAAAATTATTGGAGTGGCTCTCAAAATGAAACTAAATGGTGAAAATGAGTGGAAATGTCTTCACCAGGAGGTCTATTGTTTCCGCCTCAAAAAAGGTAATGTGTTCCTCATACTCTCAGTAAAGCTTTACAGAACAAATCTGTTTTAGTATTCTATTTTAAGGTTTATGTTTTTAAAGTTCACATAGCATGAAAATGACGAAAATGACGAGAAATTATTTTCTTTCTTGGTCTTTTTGGAGTACCGGTAAATGGGGATATCTATTTTTTCCCTGTGAACCAATAGAGATCTGTCAATTTCATTTGAATTAATCACTGCCTTCTCCAACAGCTCCTTTCCCCTTTTCTTTTTATAAGAACTAAAACGGCCCACATTGGGGATGCACAAGTCAGTCACAAACAGCAGGAGTGCCCATTCTTGCCTCACAGAATAGTTCTGGTATAAACTGGTACTCTCGTTTCTTCTGCACAATTCCTCCTTATCAAATCATTCTACTTGTCATTTCTATCTTTTCTCTGAATAGCCAGCATGACACATTTGGGATCTTTGGAAACTTTGAAATGACTTTGCAACAAGAGACACAATGGGTATTTATGGTTTCTCTGCTATTACTGTACAACTTGTGTCAGACACTAAAAATGTAAAAGTTTTCCGCACTGCAGAAATCCTCGGGCTGGTGGTGACCTAAGTGGAAATTACTCCGAGGAATTTAACCAACTTAAAAACGATGGAAAACACTTACAGGGGATGATGAAAGCAATGTGATGACTGAAAATGAAGCATCAACTAAACAAGAAGGTAACTTTTTTGGGGTTCAGCCCAACACTCACCCCAGCAGCAGCTCTGGAGAGCGGTACCACCTCGTGGCCACATACTCGGTGTAGTTGGCATCTGTCCCTTCAGATAAGTTACGCGCAAATCCTGAGGAAAAAAAAAATCTCTACTTTAAAAGAAAAATTCATTTGACTGTCAGCCTGACATTGTGAAGCACACAGAAAACTCTTCAGGTGATGGAATAAATAGTGATTAAAAAAACAGTCAGACTTGTGGGATAGCAAATGTCATGTTGACATGTGACCAGACTTTAATTAATTGGGTCTCTGCAGGTGGTCAGAGACTGGGCTTAACTTATCTCCTGAACAAAATCCACTTTAAGCACAAAAAAAATCACAACAAACAGAATGTCCCTTCCAACAGTGAATAACAAACAAAATCTCACCCCAGCTGACTCAGTTGGATTGCATTAGCCAATTATGCAGCGCTAACTGACTGTGTGATTTTGCTAAAAAAAATATCAAAATGGAGAAAATACACCTAGAAAGCAGCAAGAACGGTCATATTAATAGTCTGTGTTCAATGTAGTCATAAATCAGCACCATTTACAAGCTTTTACAAGTTAGATCTGTCATATTAATCATTTCAGCGATGAAGTTGTCTTTATAGGATTGCTTGGATATTTTCCAAAGGCAGAACTGAAGACCAAATCAGGAAACAGTGAATTAAAGGTGGCAAAAGGACTGACCAAAGTCGCAAAGTTTGAGAACATCATCAGAACTGATGAGGAGGTTTTCTGGCTTGATATCTGGAAAGGAGAGGTAGAGGATCTCAATAAATCTGAACCCACATTTCTTGAAAATTACAAAAAAAAAAGCATTTCTTCCTCCTTGAAGAATCATTAGCTTCCAACCACAGTTTTAAATAGTAGTTTAGATTTACATTTGGTATTGTTGTTTTCTGTTGAGTGTATTAATAAAGATTCAATTTCTAAACAAGGTGGTACATTACAAACAAGTTTCACTAGTTGTTTGAAATGGATAGCTGTCTGGTCTCATAAGTATGGAGGCCCTAAAGGGACACAAATGTGAGAAAAGGGATATAGAAGAAAAAAAGAAAATAGTACTGGTTTTTAGAAACTTAGTGGTCATTTGCACTCAGGAGACCCTTTTCAGAGTGAATTACCTGTAGAAGAAAGTACATGAGCT
Source organism: Oryzias celebensis (assembly GCA_014656515.1). NCBI lineage: Eukaryota > Metazoa > Chordata > Actinopteri > Beloniformes > Adrianichthyidae > Oryzias > Oryzias celebensis. The sequence goes on along the minus strand of BNCR01000003.1, from coordinate 22,190,271 downwards.
TATTTAGTTTCTTTTACCTTTGGACTTGCCTGCAAAGACTTTGCAGCTTCGCTTGTCCAGCGACAACGTTATGTTATCTCTGAACGTCAAACCAGTTCTAAAGACAAGTGGTTTGTTTCAGTGAAGGGGATTCCCCAACTTTTTCATGCGCATTAGAAAACAGTAAAAACAATTTTTACCACTATGTCCCTTTAGGGACTCCATACGTAAGTCAGAGTTCAGATGCATTTAAAATCTGTTCTGAATGAAGGTTTGCATCTTATTAAATAAGAACAATTTTACTTAGTTTTGCTTTTAAATATTCTGCTTCGATTTCATATTAAATTTGGGTGATGGTTCTTGTTTTTAATTCTTTTGTTGTTAGATAAACTCAGCCAGTCTTTGTGACATCTGTACCAAGTTTAATATCAGCTTAAAACACTAGAAGCTAAGTTGTAGACTGATAACTTTGCTACCAACACAGGATAGGCAAAACGTGCTCTTTGAATCACTTACAACTATTTGGCAGTTAAAGAAACATTTTTTAATAAAAGAAAATTGATTTTGTGTTCATTTAAAAAAAAAAGTAGAATTTTCTTTTTTACTTTCTTACCTCTGTGCACTATCTCATTTTTGTGACACCAGTTGATAGCTTTGATAAGCTGGTAGATGTAGCTGCGAACCTTATCCGGTAATGCCCCATTAGGAAATTCTTCCAGCAGTTCAAGCATGTTCTGGAAACCGCAGCATAAGTACACACAAAGAGAGAGCCAGAATGAAGAACAGATCCTATCTGCAGCCACGTTTATACATAAATATATATATATAGCTCCTGGTATTTCCTTGGTAACAAATGGGGAATACCATTGCTCACTGACAGCACAGTTCATATGTTGCTATGGTGACAGGGATTGTATGGTAACCTCCGTAGTCTCGACATCCTCAAACTTAGATGTGAAATGCGTGCCCACTGTGCAGGCTTAGTGAAGCATGCATGTAAGCATCATGAAGCTGACCCTCTCAACATATTCAAAGACAAGGTAGAGCTTCCCCCTCCTGCGAAAAGCCTCCTTCAGCTCAACGATGTTGTCCTGCTTCAGAGTGCGCAGCATCTTCAGCTCCCGAAGAGTCGTCTCCTTAACCTCCTCATTTTCTGTTTGGAAATGTAAAGAGAGACATGGTACACAGGTATTTCCTCATGCCCCTAACCTTCCACTATTTTCCATCCACTTCCTCACCTTCACTGTCTTTGAACTTCTTAATAGCCACCAACTCATTTGTTTCCTGTGAAGACAAAGCCTGTGAGTGTTGACTAATCCAAACAACGAGCAGAAAACAATCACTTAAAATAAAAAAGTCACAAAATTTGAAGGTATTTATATGATAACAATCTATGGATATAAGTGTGGTGCTTTTAGGTTTAAAATCAAAGCTAAGTTTTAAGAAATCAAAGTGAATGGAAGAAGTCGCAGTTCACCAACCAGCCACTAGATGGCTTGTTACTGAAAAATTACAGTTTCGATTTAAAAACTACAGTATTTCCCCCTCTTTAGCTGAATATAACTAAGAAAGGATACTCACTAAATGTGTTAAATCCTTCTTTTTTTCCTCTCATTTCAAAGAAAACTCATTTTAGTGAAAGTGCTATATTTTCTGTTTTTATCATTTTAGAGTAAACTTTGCCATCATAAAGGCAGAAATGTTTTTGATTGGCAGGTGGGTGGATTCAACAAAACTTTACTTTGACCTGTCAATTCACTAAGAAGGGGGTGGTAAACTCCAGTCAAGTTGCCTGAAACCCATTTCAGGCTTATTATTCTCTGTTCAGTGTATCTATGTGTCTCAAATGTGTTGCTGTGGTTGAATAATTCCTGTTTGCTGCATCCATGTGCCTGTTTTTAATTCCTAGAGAAGAAATAATGTCCTCCTGCTTTTGCAATTTAGTGTAATCTTTATTTGATTAAATCAATTTAATGACACTGTAAAACATTTGTGAACAGCTTATTGTTTAAGAAATCCATATTAGTCTTTTGATGTATCTAATATAATTATAATTAAGGCATACATTTCTCAGAAATATGGGTCCAAAATGGCTTGGATGGTTTTTAGGCTCTAATTCCAAACATTTCTAAAGTGCCTGAATTCTATACTTTATCAAATATGATTTTTACATAACCAAAAAAAATCATATATTTGTTGCATTTTCATAATCATTGTTTTTCATTAACTTAAGTGACAAAAGAAATGCCAAATTCCATTTTTTCATTGTTGTTTTTTGGTTAGGAAATAAAGTGATATTTTCTGATTTCAATGTATTTATATTGAAAGTGTGTTTATATGTAATAGCTATACTTTTATCGCCAAAGCTCTGACACTAAAACTAGAAACCGCTGTTTTACTATTTTTTGCAGATATTGACTAAACTAATTGTTTTCATTTTGTGGAAATAGAGCGTAATAAACACACCAGTAAATCTGGTCAATTTCATCAAATGTGAAATAGTCAAGGCTGGAACAAATAAAGTCTGTAGGTAAAAGGGAGTAACTAACCCCTTAGTGTCCTCGGCTGCTCTTTTCCTTCTTTTAGCTCAGCTTTTCAGATAGGATAAGACAGCAGTCAGCATAAGTGTTGAAGAGGGAGGCAGTGCCGCCAGTTGTCACTGGCAGTGATCCCCCTTACACTACGCAGGACTTTTGTGAGACTGTGCTCATAAATACAAAGTTGCCTGCTCAGAGGTTTCTGCTTCAGTAACAAATCTCATAAAATGTTGTGAGTTTGATGCTCTGACAGCAAAAAATAGTGAGTCTGAGGTCACTCGTTTCACGAAGGGAACATGTCTGAAGAGTTGACTGAACAGATTTTATCAGACAGAAAAAGACAAACATAAAGCATCACTCTGGCACATTTAACATTTTTAAAGTCAACGTGTTCTAGCGTTTTGTGTAAACAGTTTCTTTGACCTCCACATCTTTAGAGTCACTTTTAAATGTAATGTAGTGTGATTGCATGAAAAAGGTAAACATTGAATGATGAATGTTACTATTTTTATGTATTTTTTACCGCAAACATTGTATCACACCATAACACAGCAAACATTGAGTTTACAGATAAATCTGTGTGATTTTTTTCTTGTTTTGTCTACAGTAAACGCTGAAATAAACCAAAGAAATCAAATCAAAACATTAAATGTGCAGTATGAAAAAGCAAGAACGCTATTGAAATAGTAAAAAATGCTTTAAAACAGCTTTAGGTTCACATAAAAATCGTTTTAAAACAGTCAATGACATAATTTATTGTGTAAAAAATCTAAAAGTTATTTTTTTGGTTTAAAATCCTAATCATACATTTGTTCTCTGTATTTGCTTCATCTTGATATTTTTTAAAAATCCCTTTAAACACAGTGTAAAAAAGCAAACTATATGTGAAATGGAATTTGAGGAATTAAAAAATAATAATAAATGTCCTGTTTTTCATTTTTGTGTAATAAATAAAGGCCACAAGTAATAGCTTTCTATCCTTCCTAAGTGAACTCAGTAAATGGAAAATAATTGCCAAAACATATTTTAGTCTTATAGAACAAATGTCAGATCATTGGAATTTTGATCTTTTTATTATTATATATATGTTTTACAAATCAGTTAAATAAAGCAATTTAAGATCAGCAAATGTTTCCACTAACGATAATACTTTATGTTTATGCTAATCATCCGGTACACGTAGAATCGCTCAGGTCTTCTTCTGTAAAGGGAAAGAACTACAAAAAAAGCAAAACCACACGTCTTTGAATACATTTTATCTTCCTGTTAGTCGGCCACTTAAGCAGACAATGAATTCATAATTGTTAACTGTAATTAATTAGTCCTTTTTTAAATGCACAGAGACATCATAAGGCACCAGAAGACTGGCTAACATGTAGGTTGTGGGATTGTTACTTCCAAAACCCAAAGTGAACATAACACATAAGCCTTCATAAAAACACCTACATACACTGTTAGAACACTAGCATGAAGTGGTAGAAAAAAAACAGGGAAAAAAAAATCTTCAAAATTTCAAACTTCAAAAAAGCAGAGCAAAATCACACTTCTGCTCGGCCAAGAAAAATTTTGTCAAACATACTGCAGTGTTAATGGATTTTTTAAAAATGCAGCTTTGGTTTTCAGCCAAAAATGTGTTGTCCTATTGCTGCCCTCAGTCATACACAGGTCTGCTGTAGATTTTTAATAAGGTGACCCATTTACAAACAGCATAGTCTCTGTGTTCAGCAGCTCCCTCCAAAAGCTCCTCTTGGCTGTTACACACAGACACACATTTTGTCTTACTCCCTTTTTTCTTTCACTTTGCTTCCAGCTGAGAAAAGTAAAAATAACTCCCTGCAGAAAAGTTTACAAAGCTTTATTGACAAGGTCTCAGTCTTTGACTTCACATGTGGAAAATGATTCCTCTCTGCTGTTATGTAAGTGGGAAACTTGTCTCATGTCACCTCTAAAATACTGGGAGAAAAAGACTGGTTTGACATAGCTGTACGTAGACTGCTGCTAACATACGCATGCAGAAGAGATATGCCAAGACTGACACATATACGGTTCAGTAAAGTCAAAAGAAGTTAAATTATTAATTTAAATGAACATCTCTTAGATGCATCTTGCCTTGCATTTGTGGAAGCAACTCTTGGTTCTCAGCTAGTTCTCAAAGTGGAGTAGGTCAATCCATTCCGCAACTTCAGGCGTTGTGAAAAGAGGAAAATCAAATGGTAAATGGTGTATATTTATATAGCACTTTTCTACCTTCCTTTAAAGCCCAAAGGAAGGCCTTTACAGTCACAGTCCCATTTACTCATGCACACACACAGCCACACACACAAACTGATGGCTGCTCTGCTGCCTTACACTGGCGACGACATGTAACCACCAGGAGCAATTTGGGGTTCTGCGTCTTGCTCAAGGACACTTTGACACATGGGCCAACAAGGCAAGAACCAAACCTGCAATTCTCCAATCAGAGGTCAACCGCTTTACCTCTCTACCACAGCCAAATCAAGTGAAATATTGCAGATGCACTTTTTGACAGAGCAAATCGGATTGTGTCTGGATAAAAGGATGACTACAGTTACGAGCAGTGTTGATTTTATGGCTCTGTCGGAACTCTTTGTACTATGACTTTCTAAGCTGCTTGATAATCTTTTGGCAAATATTTTCCTTGTATTTTTATTCTGGTAAAGTTGGGCTTTGTCCCAAGTCCCATTCCAATCATTATTTGATCTGATGTCAAAGTGTTCCCAGTGGTCTTTTAGTTACAATTATGTAATTTTTAGCCAAAAACCAAAAACCTGTGTCGTTTTCTAGGATATAGTGTCTGCAGAGTGGCAGAAGTTCATTAGAAATTCGCCTTTGAGTTTAGCTGAGCTGGGTCTGCGCGCAGGACCATTGGAATGGAGTAAGCACGCCCCCATTTCCCATCATCCATCTGTTCACACTGTCTCCCACTAGCTTACAGCCCCTTACAACCCCAGCCTTAACTTATCAATGCAACAAAAATGGTAAACAAAATCTGAGCTATCCAGCCTTACAGTTTTAAGCCAGATTCCAGAAGAAAACCGAGAAACAAGGAAGGCGAGGACGTACATGGATCTACAATAGTCTCCTACAAGTAGATGAATCACAGTGGAGCAGAACAGGGAGATTGTGGCTTGCCATAGTAACATCTACATTACACCTACCAGCTTCTTCCAAGTGCATTTTTGTCATTTGCTCCTTATTCACAACAATTTGTGTGAAGAAATGCACAATTTTCTTCACATACGTCATTTATCATGAAAAAAATGTGACAAGAACATATTAAAAAAAAGACCCAAACTGCATATACTTGGTAAAAACCTGCATTCAAATGAACATTGCTTTTACAGTTTACCTAAAACTAATTGATTCTGTGTCATTAGGAAATGTACTAATGTGATGAGATCTCATCACATTAGTACATCAGGCAGTTCAGGCAGATCCAGCTTAATAAACCACAGACCCTGAAGGGCTATATTGGAGGCAACCTGGCTCAGGACACCTAGTAATAGGCATCAATCTGAGTGGAGGATTTTTTGGTCATAATTTTATAGCTCAATGGAAAATCGTGTGCATCAACAAATAAAGAAAAATACAATTTTAGGTCTAAGGAACAAAATCTGTCACCTTCTGCAAGCTTTTTCTCGTCTGTTTCTACCTTTCTTTCTCCTCTTTCGGTGATCGTGTATGTGTATGGATGAGTGGGTGTGTGCACAATGCTGGTTATCAGCTGCTGGCACACCTGTCTTCATCAATTCGTGGCACATGAAACCCAGCCTGACTTCCACTCAATGTCGAATCATTCAGTGGCCTACTTGCTAGTGTGCAAGCAGCCAATAAATCTCTAACCTCCAATAAAACTCTGACTTTCCTTGGAGATAGTTTTGCTGATGTTATCCAGCCCTCACCTCTTTGAGAAAACCTGCACTCTTTCAGGCTTTTCAGCCTTTTCCAGCTTACACTCTTTGTTTCCTAGAACGTGGATCTACCCAACTGCATGTTCTTGTCAAAATTAAATAAAAGACAACAGTAAACTGTGGGCTATCATCTGAGGATGAAGTCTAGAGTTTGATTCCAGCAAGTTAAGAAAGATACAACGCCCATCAAGGTATTAATGAACCATCCTCTGCAAATGCCCACTTCCTCGGGCATTATCCCGCTATTACCGTGGTCACTTAGGAAAGAAAGACGTATTCAGTCATTTTTTAAAACTACTTTAATCTTGTTATTTTTAAGCTTAGATAGTTTTTTTTCACAAAAATCTAGTGTGATGCGTTGTCATGGTAACAGCTACAGAGCCTGCACCGACCTCGACTGCAGCTGCAAAGGAAAGTGATGTAAATGGCGAACGCTGATGGGTTAAATGATAGGTTGAATAGGTTAAATAAAACATTTGTTCAGGGAAAGTCCACATCTTACAGCTTGTTTTTGCCGAGATGATGAAGCAACATTTTGTTTCAAAGAAACACAATCTAAAGTCTAAATAGCTCAATTCCTCCTCGTATCTAATTTCCTCCCTCTTAGAGTCTTTTGTCTTCCTCTTCTGCTGCATCCCAGTCTTGGGACTGTGAGGTTGATTGAAATTCTTATATAAAATACAATATTTTGGCCTAAATCTTCAACAGATGTCAGAACCAAAAAACGTTCACACTCCCACCAATCTTCCAAGGGAATACTACCCGGACAAATCAATTTTACTGTTTCCTCTTAAACTGTTTCCTTAGGTGTTAAACCAGAAGCTGTTATTTTTACCATTTCTGTAGTAAAATAATCCTCCGTCCTGCAGTGCCAGAGGTCTGACTTTACAGGTTGAAGAGTTTACCCAGGCAGCACTCCAACGTAGCACAGATCACAGAGGAGCCATTCAAATCCTCCCATTGTGTAAATCAATATCTTTCTCCCACTTCGCTGAGGTAAACCACAGTCCTGCAGATTTGAAAGCAGCCCTTTTGGTCCAAAAAAGGGTAATAAAATGTGTTAAAATTTTTTTTTTAAAAAAGGGATATGTAAGAGAAAGGTAAATTATTGTAATTTGAGTTAAAACATCCATCTTTTTAAACTAATATGTTTTCACTTGTATATAAAAAAAGTATCAAAAAAGTCTAAAAGAAAATTGTGATTCATGTTGTTATTGTTTTGTTGTTTTTTGAGGAAGTAAGAACCATCCTAAAAAAATAAGATCATTTTTACCGGGGTGGCCACGATGAGCACTAAAGCTTACCACAGCTAGAAAATCTTAATGAATGGCAAGCAGTTAAACACAAAAATGTTTAAGCTTTTTTTTTTTTGCTTAAATCAATTCAGTGTCCAACAATAAACAAATTCCCATAAAAATTTCAGATAAAAACGTACATATCTACAATTATGTTTATTCTGAAAACTTATCCTAAAAAAATTCCTCTGAAAGTTTGCAAACTTAGGTGATAAAATGCAAGCTTCACATGATGGTTAAAATGAACAAGTACTGTATTCTTAAAAAAGGGTATATTTGATCTCAGTCCCCAATAAGATATAGTATATAATAGTATAAATGTAACATTTTTTATCTGGAGACAGAGATGCAAGAACAAAAGACAAGAACGATGGTCTTTATCACCAGAACATTTCATTCTTCATGAGAAACTCGAATCCAGATCTTCCATGACTGCAGCAAACATCATGTAGATTATAGCAAAATATACACAATGCAGTGAAAGCACTGCAGAAAGAGTACACATGGACTTCTATATAAGTTGACTGAAAAGAACAACCTGTTTGAACGAAAAAAATTGATTTGTTGATAGCATGTGCAACTGCTGAGCAGATGAAGACAGAGAGTAAACCCTCACACAGCAAACAGCATTTACTACACACAAAAGTTCCTGAAACTGCACAAGACAGTAGTTGTCCTTGCCAGACAAGACAAAAGTTGAACTAAGGTCAAGCTTTTAGAACAAGCTTTGAAAATTCCACATTTGGGCTGCAACACAAATACGTTTTTTTTTTGTTTCGCAGCTCTGATCGGATGAACAAACATATTGCATCTTGCTTAGCGTGACACAAGATGCAGTGGTGGTCAAATTTGAACTCCATAACATTTCCCACAGCCAGTAACTAAAGATAGATTCTTCTCAACCAAATTAAGTGTTTGCTGCTGTGAGGTTTATTCTGATTACTTCTGTTTTCTACCAGCATGTCTGGAATATCACAATATTGGTTTATTTGGAAATCAAACTCTCCTTTCATTTATAGTTTGACAGTTCAGATTAAAGTAAAATTCTTCCAACAACATAACATATCATTCATATTCACCTTTTTCAGTTTTTCATTCAACCTTTATTTTTAAATCTCTATTTTTAAGAATGACAGTGAAAAATCTGTTCTGTTTTACACATGTGAAATAAAACAGTAACATATTTTGCTAAAACTAAGTTAGATAAGGTCCAAATGAATTTCTGGATCATGATTTACTCATTGGTCAGTATTTTGCTTGTGTGTTACAATAGACTTACTAACCACAACGTAAGTGTTCAAAGCAGCAAAACCACAAGACAATTAGAACTATTCAATTATTCATTCATTCATTTTCTGAACCGCTTAATCCCTTTCGGGGTCACGGGGCTGCTGGAGCCTAACCCGGCTACTCATCGGCGAAGGCAGGGGACACCCCTGGACTGGTCGCCAGTCTGTCGCAGGGGCCACAGTCACACACCCACACACGCTCACACTCACATCCACACCTAGGGACAATTTAGAGTAACCAAGTAACCTATGAAGCATGTTTTTGGATGGTGGGAGGAAGCCGGAGGCCCCGGTGAAAACCCACGCATGCATGAGGAGAACATGCAAACTCCACACAAAAGGTCCCCCATTGGTGACACTGTTTTCAAGTCCCCCAGCCAGGACTTGAACGGGGAACCTTCTTGCTGTGAGGCAAGGGCGCTAACCACTGCGCCACAGTGCAGCCCCAATTAAATTATTGCACTTTAAAAATATAAACATATTGAATTGATTAACAACATTTCCTGTTAGGCTTCATCAGCCTAAACATTTAATTTCAGTTTTTTGCCTTTCTAATAGCGTACAACAGTATTTGGGCTCCAGCATCCCCGTGACTCCGAAAACGGTTACAGCGGATTTTGAAGATGGATGGATTGGTGGATGGATGGTTGGATGGATGGATGGATCTAATAGGTGTGCTTAGTCCTGTATTTTTCAAAGAGCCATTTTCTGTCTGTCTTATGAACTAGGTAGATAATTTTGACCTGCATTTTATAGGTGGCACTGCAGTTTCATCTTCTCTGACACACAGAGACCTCTGCATGCTCTCTATTTGGTCTATTTTTTTAAGTAGATGGCCTATATTTTTATTTGTATGGACTGACCTAACTAAAACTCCTCCAAGTGTTTGCTTTCACTCTACAAAAGATATGCAATATTAATATCAGATATTTTACATTATATATATGTATATACATCATTAATATTAATATATAATATTACATCACATTTGTCAGGTAATATTATCTTCTACTTTTGCAGAAATTACAATGAAAGACACTTACAAGTAAAATAGGAGTCATGTAAAACTCCGAAACAATAACACTGCAAAGTAAGGGATTACTTTGAAGCAACAAGTAACCTGTAATGCATTATAGTTTGGAGGTAACTTTCACAACACTGGCAGGGACTGCAGATGAATAGCCTCCCTTTTCTGACCAGGTTTTGGCACATCTACAGGTAAAGTTCCTAAATGTGTGATATTTCTGTCAAATTTCCTACATTGCTGATAATTCTCAGGTTTTGACTACTGTTTCCCACTATAGCATTGATAACCCATCATTATCTAACCTGAAGGACAGACGCGCATGTCCTACATTTCAGTGCAGGCTGTAGATGCCAGAAACAACTTTACCATTTCATTCATCAGGAAAAAAACAACATCTAAAGAACAGTAATTGAGAGTCAACCAAACTCTCTTCAATCCATCAAAAACTTTTAGACAGAAGCTGACCTTTAAAGCCCCCCCCCCCCCCCCCCCCCCCCCCACACACACACACACACACACACACAACTATTGTGTCTGCGGTTTGAAGAAAAATACTTTTTATTTTTATAATCGATTGTTGAGCTTTCTTCATTTTTTCGTTTTAAAAGGAAATGGCTTTTGGTTAACCTCCAATTCCAATATATAGGCTACAGTACAGTTCTATGAGTTTCACTGATCTTATTAAACACACAAAGTGAAAATTACCTTGTGGGTGATATTGTCAAGATCACAAACAAAGAAAATGTTCAGCAGAAAAGGATTAACAGCTAAGAAAATACCAAGCAACATTTCAGCAGCAACTCCAGAGTGGGAAGGAGAGTCCAGTTTGCCAGCAAAATAAAAACGCTCTATTTTTCAGTCTGGCAGATCGTTGTGCCAAAGAAATTCACAAGTCTTTATTTGATCTTTACAACACAGATTTATTACAGGTTTTATGATTAAAGGCTCTTTCAAGGCGACAATTGAAGGGTAATTGTTTTTTTTTTTACTCTGGTAAATTTCTGGGAAAATATAGAAACAGTTAACTTTTAGCAGGTTTAAAACATCATTTAAAAAGTATTAATTAAGTAGCTATGCATTTCATGTTATTTAAAACTCTTACATTGTCAATACTGATCTCAAAATGTATGATACATCCCACATCTTTTTAAACACTGAACAAAAAACTGGGTTAATGGTTGTAGGATTCCATCTCCAAAATCACAATAAATCTAGTACTTTTAACCACCTCTTTCTTAAAATCAATTATAATTACTAAATGTGTTGAATTTTACAATCACAACAAGCTTTCTCACCTCAGAGCAGTGAACACAAAAACGACCCACTGACCTTGAATCGTCTTTCTGTGCACTTAAACAAATTCAACATTTAAGGTGATATGAACGGGTTCTAATTTTTACATTTTTCAAATGCATGTACAAAACAAAGATTATCCTCATTAAAAAACACACAATCAGGAAGACCATTTAAAAGAAGCAAGAAAACCATGATTTGGCTTCACTGTTGCACTAATGATGATCAAATAAAGTTACACTCCTGCCCAGTAGGGGGCATATGTTACTGAGTTAGTTGAGTGGATGTAAAAAAAAAATTGAGGAAGGAGGCAGAATACACAAGAGTTACAAAAAACAGCTTGTGGCATCAAAACAAGGAAACTTGAACATCTTTGTTTAGCATCAAGCAAACAAAATAACGACTTTCATAAAATCATAGTTTGAGCAAATAACTTTTTTTATGGAGGCCATGATTTATGAATCATTTCCTACACAACAGGTTTAGCGCAAAATGTTCTTCCGTATGAGCTGAACAAATGAAAGAAAAAAAACAAATAAACAACAGGCCATATGTAACTGAAACATTAGTTAAATTTCCCAATTCACAACTAATTATGTGAATTTGAAATAAAAAACAAACAAGTTTAGCTTGTTTTTTTAGTTTATCTGCCATTAAATGTGTACAGCAAATAGTCTATAGCTACATAACCTTCACAAATGTGGTCAATTGTATTAATGTCTACTCTTCTTTAAGGGACTGTGATGTGATTATTGTTCTCCTGCCTACAGAGTTAATTTATCTTTGTAAAATTATAGATTTTTTGGTGTATTTTTGTAACTATCCTATTCTGTTTCAATGCAAGTTGTTGAAAAATATACATAAAGACAACACTATCTAACACATACATAAACAACGTTTACTTCCATTATTTTTAGCTATATGTATTAAAACTGCTTCTGATTTCTATTCCTAGAATTCAAAACTAGAATTTGAATATTTCAAAAAATCCAAAAGACCATATAGACGCAGGAAGTCCGAAACACACAAGAACCACAGGAAGACAGAGTTCAACAAAATATAGCAAGATTTCATACTAAATATAAGAAAAAACAGAAAATAGTGTAAACAAGACATGATGACAGAGGCCTAAATTAGATTCCTTCCTGATTGTTACTCAATAAGCCTCTTACTACAATTTAAGAGTCTGATTTAGTAAAATGCATCAATGATTCATCCATAGTGATGTCACTGCAGCTCTTACTCAGATTTAATGCTGTGGTTAACACTTTGGACCATACAGGAGTTTCAGATGTTGGCGGAGAGCGGCATTCATCCAAATCTTGTATGATCAAATGATTCATAATAAACATGACTAATTTGGAGGCTTTTTTTTCCTTGAGTCTCACTTTTCCTCCCAGGTGTTTTGCTTATCTGCATGACATACAGTATTTACACCTGCTAAAAACCTGGTTTTCATCAGATTTTCTCAAAAGCTAGTCTTTCTGACACTTCCACACAATTTTCAGATGGAAGAACATCTTTCAGAGCAGCAAGAGGCTGTATTTTCTTTATTTTCATCTCTTGCGTTTGTGTATGTATTTATGTTTTATCTCTTAACAAAATAAATTTATATATTTCCACGTCCTTAAACAAGAAGCACTTTTAACTTTATGTAAATCAAAGACATTTCATGAAGGACAAAACTATGTTTATTTGACTTTGTTTGTGAAGCAAACATTTCAGTCATTTATTAAAATGTTACTGTGACAAATATTGTACTTTATCTTTGCTTTATGCAATAGTCAATTGCTGCCAACTTCATGTAAACATTGTTATTTATCTATTTCTCATCTGTAAATCCATCTTTATCTCAATAGTGTGTTTTTTTATTTAAAACTATGTTGTAATTCATTTTATATCCCAGCTTATTTATAAAACAACTTTGGGCGTTTATTGGTATAAACCTTTATGTGCTTGACAATAGATTTATGTGTTTTCAGACATTCAGCCGATTTAGGGAACCTAAAATTCAATCCCATGTGTATTTTTTTTACAAAATCAACGCTATATTGCTTTTTTAAAAGCCATTTTAGTTTGCAGACAAATGCATTAAACCAAAATATTGATAACCACTTCAAATCTTTTTCCACCACTCATTCAAAGTAAAAATCCAACCCAGCGCAGTATATTCTCTTATTGACGTTAGTAAAACACAAAAGTCTTACCTTATGCCTGCACTTAAGCACCACTCCATATGCTCCTGGACACAGACAGAGAACGAAACAAAAGATCAGTAACAGGCTTACGTCTCGCCACTGTGATTAACTTTTGGCTTCTAACCTAAAAAAGAGGTTCATAAAATAAAAAACAAATAACAAAAGCAGTGGCAGTATGTGAGCTCCACCAAAGAAACACCAGCTATTAAGTGAGGAGGAGGTTCTGTATACATATGCTCCCACACACTCAACGAACCGTTCTGTCTTTACATTTGACAAATAGGGTAACAGATATGACCTTGGATCTTTGAGAAAAGTTTGATAACCATGCACATTTCTACAGCGCGTCTTGGCTGACCATCAGTGAATCCTGCCAAAGGTTTTCAAATCTGCCTTTTGAACTCTTTTACTCATGCTGCATGTATGCACCACATCCATTTACGTCCATCTGTAGCACACTGCAGCGTGAAGGTGTTTCCAAATCACTTTTCTAAAAAGATGGATTCGAGTTTTTATTGACCAAACAGCTTTATGTAGTTTGCCCGGTAACAGCAATCGGGCATTACTACTGCACAGATCTATGTGCGTAAGAGCAGCCAATTCAGTCATGAAAGAGGAGCAGACACATCTGAAGCAAAACAGGTGGATCCATTTAGTACAAGTTGATTTTCTGATCTGCAAAAAAGTAGAAGGTTGATAGTGACACAAAGGGTTTTTATCTATTGTGGATTGTAGTTTACATAAGAGACAAACTGTTTTCACACAAGTGTTGGAACGCTCCAGCTTTAATTTTAATTCTGTGGCTCAGGACTAAATATAAACTATTATACACCATATTTAAACATTTGTACAATGTTTTAGCCATTTTGTGTCTTTTAAAATGTTTGGTTATGACTGCATAAAGCACTAACTCAATGAAAGCACAGATTTATAACTTAAAATCTCCTGGAGCAGCTTTTTATATTTTGTCAAACTGGACTGTTTCATATTCAACATTTTGCAATATGTATGGTTACATCTGATCAAAAACATGTCATCTCCAAATCTAAAACATTCTATACCAATGTTTTGGGTCAAACATGCAAATAGTTTTGTGTTTTTCTTCAAACACAGATTTTCCAACAATACTTTTGTTGAAGCCCATCAAAGTCAACTCTTCTTGCCAAGTGGGAAGTGGGTGGATCGAGTTCTCTGAGCTGCTGGAGGTCATTTAAAGTGAAATTCTGATTTTCAGAAAATCTTGGAATCAGGCTCTTGCTCGAAAAATAAAGAATGCAAACGAAAATATGTTTAACGTTAAAAACGTTGCAAGAAAAATTAGTGCAATGAAAATGAAGAAACCAACAGATCAAATTAGCTTGTCCAAATATAGGGTAGCTTTGTATTGACATCAGAGTGCATATAGTCATGAAACAAAATATTTAGCTTATATTTACACTATAAAGAGATAAATGATTTCATGTGTGACAGGAATCCATGGAGTCTGTAGAGGCTGTCAAAGAACGTTTGCAATAATTCAAGTACAGTTCAGCTGAAGAACTTATATCCTCCTAACTACACCAGCAGTGCAATTTTTTCCTCTATAGAGGACATTTTTACCCTGAATATCTCCCAACCATTGCATTTTACTGTAACTCATTTTGGTATCTACAGAGGGCATTCTAAGCATGAAAAGGTGGAGCTTTGGGAAATGTAGTTTTGGGGGGATATCTAAAAAGTTGGACAAAATTATTTGTATCTGTTAGTCAGGAAGATCTTACAATATTTATGAAAAGTTATGGTCATCTCCTCCATTATGACTTGTGTAACCAGCATTTTATTCAAAGTTTCAAAGCATTTTGTTCAGCTAGGCACCTACCTTCTCCCACAATGCCAAGGACTTCAAACTTATTCATCACATCACAGAGAGCAGGTCTCTTGTTCAGCAGGTGAAATGATCTGCTTTAGTCTTAGAGAGGAGAACTTTGAGCTGAGCAGCCGTGGACGGAGTGAACCTCAGGCTCCAGGAGAATCAGACACAGCTTCTTACATGTCATCTTCACTCCACTTCCATAACAGTCTGTAAGCTTCAAGGCTTCTCTAAACAAAAACAAAAAACTCTGTTTCTCTGGTTTCTTAATATGTCTTGATTTTTACTATTTCTTTTTTTAGGATTTAGTTTACTTCTACAACACTATGATGGTCTTTTGTCCAAATGTCCACACAGGCATTCCTAGAAGAGAAAAAAAAAAGACTCAAATGTATTTTCAGACTCCAGCCTTTCATCATTTCATTTGCAAGTTACCAAATTATTTTGCAATATCGTTCAGATTTAGTCTGTCGAAGTGAATTAAAAAGAAACAAACGTTGAAGGCAGATGAATTGCATCAGAAGTGCCACTAACGTATCAGTACACCATTGGCCACACATCAAATAGCACGGTGAAACAGGCCGTCAAGATGGGGTCAATCCACACTTTCAATAATAATAACAGTGATATGACTGTTTATTCTTGTCTTTTAGTCAAAAATGTTGCATAGATTTTTTATTGTTGACAGGAGGAAAAACATGGCGTAGAAATGTTTCACTGCTATATTTTACACACATTATTTAATCATTTCACTCTACTCTATTTTGATGGACTCCCATAGAGGGAATGTTTACAGTGAACTGACAAACTCACTTAGTGAAACAGAAACGGAACAGAAAACCAATAAAGTAACAACCACTAACTTCCAATATGGAAGCTGCTAAAGCAAACTGATGAAAAGCTTTGTGCACATACTATTTTGCTCATTATTCCAAAAAAAAAAGAAATGTGTTGGGATGCTAAAAAATAAAAAAAAACTCTGTTCACAAATTGTTTCATAAAACTGTAGTCCAGATGGAGATTTGTCAACAGCTGCTTAAAGTTTTCAAACTGTTCATTCAGAAATCCTTGATCTTCATTAAAACTTAAGCCATTTTTGCCCCACAGAATTGATGCAGACTGCCATCGTTCATGGAGGACTAAAACGTACTGATTTTAGGGTGAATTTAACTCATTTATCTGTGCAGTATATTTCAGATTCTGTTTACAATTTTAAGCCAAGAAAAACGTTTGTTATCAAACTCGTTTGTTTGAGAGCAAATATGTGAAAAGATGTTTTTTGTATCAGACTGTTACAGCACGTTTCTGTTTCAAACCAAAGCTTGTAAACAAAACCATGTGACTAAAGATCTCTTCGGTCATTGGCCAGGAATTACGAGGGTGGGGCAAAGCGACAAGAGAAAGAATAATTGATAGACCTAGACTTTGCAGACCTTTTCGGGATCATTCACTTATTCAAACTTTATATTTTGCGGCCCAACTTTGAACGTCTTCATCAACGTCAGGTACAACACTTTATTGCTACTTTAGTATGGCGGAGGCATGCTGCAAGGCGGTCACTGAGGTGACGTCGGCTATGGCGGGGTGCTGATGAATCTGAATACACCCTTAAATAAAACAAGTTAGTTTGTGGGTTTGCCACATTTTACATTAAATTCTTTTATCAGATTTAAATTGTAGTAATGGGGTGAGGTTTATTTTATTTCCTTGACTCCTTCTTGTAGCTGCATTGAAAAAGTAGAAGTGTTGAGATGAGGGATGAGTGCCCGTGACCTTTCTATTTCATAAACACTTATTTCCAACCTGTATTGGCATTCCCATACATGTTATGGTGCTAATGCTTGTTTGGACAGTAGGAAGGAAAAAGAGAGCAAACAACAGTGCCTAAAGACGTAGACCTCATTCTGTCATGTCCAAAAAAAGAGAAAAAGCGCGTTTCAAAAAGAGCACAATTAGAGAAAAAAAATGAAATGTTATTTGTATCAAGCTTTTGCAGATTATCACTGTATCGGTCCAATTTTATTTGTAAACACTTCATTTGTTCATTGGTGCAAAAGCACTTTAATGTTGACTTGGCTCATGTGCCCGTGTGGGCGTTCTCTGATGCAGTGTACACTCCACACAGCTCTGTCTTTCCAAGGGGAAGAAATAATGTGGATTTGGAGGCCATCCATGGCTACTCACTTAAGGATGCAGGGTGCTGCCACCAAGGAGGAATATGAACGGACCAAATATGATGAAAGCCTGCAAAAATAAAGCAACTGAGGAGGCTTTAAGTTATAATTTTCATGAAAAAGCTCCAAGTCCTTTTATTTAGAGCTGAAGCTTCATGTTGGAAGCAAAGCAACAAGGCAGATAAATGTCTGCAAAAGTCTGCACAAGAGCCAACTTGGAGAGAAAACAGAAATCGTGCAGGATGCGCACGTTGCATGCAGAGAGAACCGAATTGCACTGAGAGAATTGGAAAATTGAATAGGTGAGTGCGTGTCTCTGCGCGCACGGGAGAGTGTTTGCGCGTGAATATGAGGTGAGAGGGAGGGAGCGAAAGGGGGGGATAGTAATGCTCCTCTCTGCACCGAACTGCGTCTCTCCTGTCGCTGCGTTGCGGAGCACACCACCATTCCATCGCTGTCCACGCGTTTCCCAGCCTACACATCATAACCCAGTTCACGGGCCACGTTCACCACGGTGTTGCACAACAGGGGCCACAAATAGCGTTTACCCCTTACAGCAACAATCAGGACGTGGATGAGGCAGCGCAGAAAAATGAGGAGAACGGAGCAGTTTGGCATCGAAAAGGAAGCGCCGTTTACCTGCAGCTGTGATGTGTCGCCTGTGAGGAGGTGATGGGGTTCGGTCTGGGGAGCACACAGCATCATTCCCATGATGATGTGGGATGAAGAGGGAGCATCATGTGGAGGGACGAGCACCAAAAAACGGGGCTGTGCGTCGTGACACGATCAAATATCCCTCCGACTTTGGGTGGATGATCTGCAGGCATCACAGCGAGTACGGGGGAGTCAGTGGCGTCCACAGTCCATCAGGGGCTCCGTGTTCATCTCCTCAGCATCAGATTTCTACAGCAGCAGAAAAAAAGTCGTCATTTTTCTGAGCGACGCTGCGGACAGCCAATAGGAACGCAGACGTCTGCGCGTTCCAGCAGTGCGCTCCCATCCTCCAGGAGCAGAAGAAAACTTAATGGATCCCAATCCAATGCGTTAACTAGGAAACGTGTGGGATATTAGTCATCTAAATGTGTGTCCTATTGATAACGTTCCTTCTCCTCTCTTCCACAGGCACTTCTTTTTCATGCACGACAAAAGAGCGTTTTGTCACATTTTTACTCCTCTGCTTGTTACAGATGACGTGACTTCAGCTTCCAAATGTCAGGATTGACCCAAATTGACCAATATGGGGGAAAGAAATGCACCGATTTTTTAAATGTTTGCCAACATTAAAGAAAAAAATGATTCTTATTTTGGCGGACTGCTGGAGAATTTCAGGAAAACATTTGGAGATGTTTTCACCAGGGCTTGGGGTTATATAAATTCGCTTCTTCTCTCTTCTTTTCAAGCAATAAATCAAGCTCCACTTAACTTGAGATAATAATCACTATGTTTAAAGAATCAAATGTGAGTTAGTTTTTTAAGTAATGCATTTTACTATTTCCGTGATTAACTTTATAAATTTATGATTTATTTTGTGTCGTTCATTCTTTAAATAAATCGATACATAAATCAAATCAAATCAAATTGAATGTTTTCAACTGAAATTTTGGAAATGTCAAAGTAAAACCTAAAAATAACTCTATTCCTGGGAATGCATAAAACAAGAAAATGTGAACATCTACAATAATTTGCTTTAATAAACAATGACATGTCACAAACATTTAATCTTTTTTTATATTTTGCGAGACATTTTTCTTTTTAAAAATCTTTTATTTACGCTATTTTGAAGTCCACACAGACCGTTTGAAAAAAACACACAAAATGTGTTAAAAATACGTATTATTTTTCCATCTAAATGTACTCAAATGTGTTTTTTACACTCATGTGTCATATTTCTATGTGATATATTTATTAGCACACCCTTCTGTGTAGGGTTGAGGTTGGTTGCTATGTATTTAGATGAAATATAGGCTATAAATAATGCATAAACGTATATTTTTCCGAAATTTATTTGACAAGCTGTTTATACGATAATTAATCATCAATGAAAATAGTTTTAATAAAAACTGAAGATATTTTTGTAAGTTGGTTCATGTTTTTTTTAGATGATCCATTCAATAATGAATCACACACAGTACAAATTAAAATAAATGTTATAATAAAAACACAATGCATTGTGCAGACAGGACATGTTTGAATTTCATCAAATCGACCCAAAAAGTAGTTTGTTTGAATTGCAAAAACAAAATAGGTTTCTGTGTCTTTAATGAGCTTGTTATCTTTCTATACTTATTTATTTTTTTGCTAAATTGTTCAATTATTTTCCCCAGAGGTTGAATGGTTATTATTATGCAAACTCACCATGTTATCTCCTTTTTAATAAAGTGACCTTGGGGTACCTGCGATGGTTGCTATCACCTTTACTGGCTTAAAAGGGTGAAAACAGTCCAATATTTCGCTTCCACCTGAAGGGTTGTTAATAATTGAACTAAAACATGTCATTTCCCCCTCACCACTTATTTAAATGAACTTATTAGCAGTCCCTCCTCCTTCTCCACTCTGCTGTTCTCCAGCCTCCAGTGGAAAATATGAATTACAGCACTGTTGTGGACATGCGCGGAGGTGCAGCGAATATGGCGGCTCGCATCTGATATAAAGTGAGGGTCCTCTCATCAAAGCAGCGCAGTCAGAGGCTTGGTAAGGGTTCGTGTCTCGTTGGTTCTCTCCTATGCTGCCAGGGAGCGCGTTGGGTGTCGTTTGGTTCCAGGGCTGCGCTCGAAGGCGCCCTTCTTTCCTGCTCTTTGTCTGCGCAGCGACAGACAGACAGCAGCGGCGTGTTTACACTGGATCCTGTGCAGGCAGGGACCCTGCAGCTCACGGGGGGCTACCCCGTCACCCTGCCCGCATGCCTTATTCGCCTTTTCTGCGCCAGATCCTCGCACTAGACGCTGCTAAATGAAATGCGCTTTCGGATGCGGACTTGCACTATCCCGCCTTTTGGTGCGTTTGCAGCGTTTCGGCTGCGCAGGAAAGTGTCCCGCCCACCAAATGTGCCCATAACCTAAAAATGCGTCACACAGTTTTTCTCCGCGTCTAATGCAATCACGTGCTTGTTTATGCATTCCTGCAGCCAAAACCAAACCAAAAAGACGCTCGTTGTCAGATCAGCCAAATCATCTCTAATTGTTTCCTAACTGTTTGTCACAATGAGGTTGCGATTAGAAACTGTCATCACATGGACATTTGGTGGTCAGTTCGGATGTTCAGGTGACGCCCTGCGGCGGCTCACGCTGCTCCCTCTGGGGTCAGATCATCCATTCCCCCCGCTTTAAGCTCAAACCGGAGAGCTTTGGCTTTTATTGACACCGTTCAAACTGCACTTTTCCCCCTTCTGATCAAAAACTCTAAATCCTGCAGCTGTCTGCGAGCTCTGCATGGTTTGTTTAGTATTCAATGTTGGATGAGTCAGTCAGAGGAAAAACAAGTAAATCATTGAATTTACTTTAAAGCAGAAAACATTGCTGCTTTATACTTGTGACTTTTTTGTGCTCTGACCTTTTAATATCTAAGGCAAGAGACTTTTTTGTGAAGAGGGCCAGATTTGGTGAGGTAAAAATGTTTTAGGGCCAACCATTCCACTTGACACTCCTTGAACTATTTTAACAACATGAAATGCTAATAAACCCTTCATACTTTTAATTTCTTCACACAGAAAACAAATACACAACAAAATTACTGTCAATTTTTGGAACTGTTCATTCCCAGTTTGTTTGTGGTAGTTAGCATGTCTTGTCTCTTGACATTGAACTCCTTGAAAACAGCCACAGTCTCTTGGCATATTAGATAAACACACGTTTTGTTTTTTAGGGTGTATTAAGACTGAAAAAGTCCAGACTGAGTCCTGAACCTTGCGTTTGGTCTGTATTCAGACTGCTGTCAACTGCACATTTCTGCTCTTAACCCAAAGCTTGTAAACAAACCCATGTGACTAAAGATTTCTTCAGTCATTGGAATTACGAAAGAGGGTCAAAGCAAAGAGAGAAAGAATAATAGAAGTCCTCTCTTTGCTATCCTTGTTGGGATAGTTCACTTATTAAAACTTTATATTTTGCTGACCAATTTTGAACGTTTGTTTCAACGTCAGGTACACTTTTTACTTGGTGTTTTGGTACGGAGGAGGCGTGCTGTGAAGCGGTTACTGATGACACGACGGCTAAGAAATTATGACCTGTTTATGACTTATAGATTGTCAGGAAAACAGAGTGAGAAGCAATGTGTATCACGTTAAAAGTTGTTTTAATGAACCTATATATATATATATATATATATATATATATATATATATATAATTCCACGTATCCTGGAAGTTGTGGTCCTCACTGTCATTTTGTTTTTAAATTTACAGTCAACATTTTAGAAATGGGCTAGAAAGTGTCATGAACGGGTCACACATCAATGTTGTCAATCACAATCAAGAAATTGTCCACGGAGAAAATGCTGAAGGCTACATTTGGCCCATGGGCCAGACTTTGGACATGCCTGATTTAGGGCTTTTTGGCACTTAATAACTTGTTTTCCTTAACTTTTCAAGACAACAATAAAACAGAATAGTTTCAGATGAGTTGTGGATGCTCAAAAAGAAGCACAAATATTTGAGTATATAATAATAATAATAATAATAATAATAATAATAATAATAATAATAATAATAATAATTTTTATTCTGCCTCAGTGCCATCAGGTGCTGAAAATAAACCAACTATAAAAAAGTGGAGGCTTTTGTGTTTTTAAAATCTAAAATCTTTCTTGCTTTTTGTCTTGTGTTTTTAGATAACCTCCATTGTGAATAGACTCTTTATAACTAAACTCAAATTGAATTGAAAAGCATCAGATGACTCAGCTTCTATTTGTTCCTCTTCTACACTGCAAGCTGATCATTTAACTTTTGAACTTTGTCTTGGGCCAAAACTCAAATGAATTTGACTTACACATATAATAATTGTAACATATATTTGTTTTTATAGATTTTCTTTTGTAGATTTTCAATGTTTATCATAAAAAATGTTGTTGATCCATCACGTTTGGTGAAAAAAAACGCTGATTCTATTTTCATTTACATCCTAAATATAACCCTTAAGACTTAAGGAAGAATTTAAAATAGTTTTGTTATTCAGTTGACTTTTTTATTTTAGGAGTAACAACTATTTGTGTGTTTCTTTTTTCTACTGGATTATAGTAACAGCAAGGAAAATTTTGACAGTACTTGTAAAAAAGGAACTTGCACTGTTATATTCTGCTCATGTCTGTCATGTTTCATTCTTCACACATCTGTTTTAAGTCAACATTATCTAACTTCAGCTGTAAAATAGCACCTCATCAAACTAGTATTTGTCAATTTTACATTTTCACAAGTAAAGCTACAGCTTGAAGCCTGTCTTCTAAAACCTGGTTTCTTGCCATGTTTCATTTTTCATCATTGTTTAGGTTTGAAACCTTAGAACAAATCTGATCGTCGGCTGGAAGTGAACATTGTAAAAATGAAGTGCTTCCTGGTCGGCGGGGCAGTTTTGTCTTCCCCTTCTGAATGAGGCAGACTGAGCAGAGCAAACACTAAAGCAGTCTGAGGAGGAGCTGCAAATCCTTTCAAGTCAGTTAGTGGACGTCCCACATCCACACATCCTAATGGGTTTTTATGGCAGCTTGGAATCTTTATGGCGTCTTCGTACTCGGTGGGCTTTAGTGCACAGTCCCGGGGTCTTCTGAGGCAGCAGCAGTTCTGTAGATGCTAAGGTTTGCAAACTCAAGGAAGGAAAACATTGGAGAACTTTACATTTTGGGAGCCTTTTTTTCTTGTGTCGGATTGTTTTGAGGATTAATTTTGGATTTGCTGTGCTAATAACAGACTTTATAGGGATCCTTAGGCCTAATTTCTTTTAAACAACCCACCCAACAAAAATTGTTTCAATGTGTAAATATCTTAAATATTCAGTAAGATTTTAACACTGACTAAAAATAAGCAATTCTTTTGACTGTCTAACAAAAAAGCTTTAATTTTAAATAAGTTGGATGTGTTCCTTGTTTATTTTAAAGTCCAAAATTTTAAATGTAGTTTTTAGGTTTTAAGTTTGGGGAAAATATAACATTGTTCATCCTCTTTTAATTCAGTCAGAAAAATACAACTATATCATGTATTTTTGTTCAAGTTTGTGATTCATTCTCTGACTTGTGTTCTCTCCAGGGTTTTCTTTTAGGTTAGTTCTTGTCAGACTTCATCTGCAGACAGGAGGTCATCATGGGTCGAACACCACAGAGAGGTAGGCTGGCGTCTCTTTTTTTTCCTCCTTGGTTGCCCGTCCACTCCTTTACGGACTTTTATGATGGTGTTTATCAATTTTAAGAAAACCTTATTCAAAAGAATGACTCATCGCTATGGCTGGGAATGTCATGTTTCTTGTTTCAGATCAAAAAGAAGAGAAGAAGGAGAAACGCAGCAGCATCACAGCAGGCTCGGCCCTTGACAAATCAAACGGTCGGTTACTCGCATCTCTGCCTCGTCGATTCTCACGACTGAGGCTTTTTTTAACTCTCTACCTTTTTTTCTGTGGCCCTGGCTGTCTGCATTAGCAGTGATTTGTTACTGTTCTACAGTACAGATGTAAGTCTAAAAACCCAAAAGGGACGTGAAAAATTGTAAGCTCGCTCATGTTCAGCTTGATATTTATACTATTTTTAAAAAATCCACATATATTAAAGAAACACGTCTACTCTTAGTGAGGAACTAACATTTGCGCATAAATAACAAGGAATCTACTTTTTATAACAAGAAGTTCATGTTTTTTTCTAACAAAACAATAAAAAAATGTTGTTTTTAACAATCCCTTTCACAAGTTTCTCTTTTTTGTCTGGCTCAGTCAAAATACAACTTGTATGATGGTGACAACAACTTGCTTCTGTTGTCGTTGACAGATCCATTCTGCTGGGAGGACTATCTGAGGGAAACCTCCTCCACTGCAGCATCACCTTCCTGCTTTAAACAGGTACAGTTTCACAGATTGATTACTTCTTGAAGAACATCACAGTCAGACCTTTGCGTTCACTAAGCAAGAGAACACATGAAACGTTGTTTATGTGCTTCTGTGCAGGCCAGAATCCCTCCCTCCAATGACTTCAAAGCAGGCATGAAGCTGGAGGCACGGGATCCTCGCAACTCCAACTCAGTGTGCATCGCCACGGTGATGGGCATGATGGGAACGCGCTTACGGTTACGTCTGGATGGCAGTGACAACACCAACGACTTTTGGCGGCTGGTTGACTCTTTAGACATTCAACCAATTGGAACGTGCGAAAGGAATGGGGACATGCTGCAGCCACCACTGGGTGATTGATCTTTAGAGCACAAAGCAGCTTTTCAAACTTAACTCATGAAAAAAAAAAAAACATTAATGTGTGAGACAGCTGGATTACATCATTTAGACATGATGGCATTGAGGCTGCAAACCATGGTCAATCTTACAACTAATCCTACATACAGACTGGGTATGTGATGCGCGTTCAAGAGCACATTAAACGGACATTCTTGAAGGGGCTTTTAGCATGCGGTGTTCACACTCGACTGTTGCTACCCAATACTAGCAAATGTACCTACCGTTGGAAAAGGCTTGGTGGGAATGTCAAAGCAAATCTCGTGAATTTTGCCCCACGCTTTCTTTCAGAGCTATATGCTGATCCATGAAAGACTTGTTGTTATGTAATTTAGTCCGGGCACAAACTGTTATTATTACTTTCTCCTCCATGATCAACTTTTAAACTGTTGGTACTTCCATGTTTACAGAGGATGTTACCCGTACATCAATACCACATCAGAGTGCCTGATTGGTCAAAGTTAAAGCTGTTTTAACTTTTGACCCGCGTTCAATGGCCAAGCATAGAACCCAAAAATGTACTTAATAAGTGATGTGACGTGAACACGAGAGTTTTGAACGGATAAGCCCGAAATACACATACATGCGTGTAAAACACAGACTTTTCACCGGAAGTGGTTGCTTGAACGGGCGTTTTAAGGTGGGAATGTAGGGTAACAATCACAAATAAGCAAAACATAGTGAAACTAGCTTTTGAAAGTGTCTTACATGAAGCATGCTTTTCAGTGTGACAAACATTAACTGTATTTTATCCTGTGTAACATTGTCATGTAAAAATGGATTTGTGCTCAGGTTTCCGGATGAATGCGTCCTCGTGGCCCATGTTCCTCCTGCGTACGCTTAGTGGTGCAGAGATGGCCCCTGCTTCTGCTTTTAAGAAGGTACAGTCAACTGAGAAAAAAATAAAAAAACAAGATCCATAATTCTATGACAAAGAGCGAGCAGCATCATCTACTGAACTCCCTTTAGAATTCTTTACAGCAAAGTCCTTCCATGATTGACAAGACTATTTTAATAAAGAACAAAAACATAAAGAACAAAAACATAAAACTAATTTTCATTATTTATTGAACTCGTTTGGGAGAGCCAAGACAAGCTTTTTTTATACTTATTCTAGTTTTAAAGATTTACAGTGGTGCAAAAAATATATTTGTCAGTTTTCAATTCTGTAGGTTGTCCCACTCAAAGGGATGAGAGGTCTGTAAAGTACATCATAGATACACTTCCCCTGTGGGTCACAGAGTGCCTGACTGTTTAACCCTGGGCTCACACTGCGTGCGGTCCGGATCCAGTGCAGACGCTGGAGTCTTTACATAACTTGAAACACTACATCCGGTCCGTTCCGGCCTCTGCGGTCTGGCCTCTCAGGCGCTCTTTGTCTCGTTGGTTCCAAATTTTGGGCGGACACTGGAGCGGGCCGGAGCACTTTTTTGTTAAGTTGGCGCAGTTAATGACCTAAACCGGAAATCATGTGAGCGAGTGTAAAGTACATCCAGTACACAAAAAAAAAATCGTATTTTCCGCATAACGCAGTCAAATATGTACATTTAAGCCTATAAAAGACAAAAGTATTAATCCAAGTTCCGTGCTTACCCGTTGCATAATCTGAAATGTCGGAATGAGGGTTTGTTTAGTAGTACTCCCTATATAAATGGCAGGTCATGAGTTTGAGGTCGGCAGCAGAACCTGTGGCTGCAGCAGGACTGCTAGCCATCAGTAGCCAACATGAGCCAATATCTGCTGTAGCAAGACTGCTCCGCAGCCGCACCAGAGCTGGACTGGATGCAGTGTGAGGCTGAGGTTAGGGTGTGGACAAGTGTCTTTTGTACAGGTAACCAGCTCAAACAGGTGTTATTAATACAGGTCTTTTACGCAAAAGTCTTAACGCAAAGTTTAAAAATCAAACAAAGTGATTTCCTGTATTCTTTTTTTTACATTCTGTCTGTCACGGTTGAAGTTTATCTATGATGAACATTCCAGGTTTCATCTTTTTAAGTGAAAGAACTTGCAGAATCTGTGACTGACATACTTTTTTTTTGATCGCTTGTTATCTCACTATAATAGAGGAATTGTGGCTTTCAATTTTCAAACCTCTCATTAGGGAAAATAATATCATTGATTGTAATGAATTTACAAAACCTTTAGAGTCTGGATTGTTGTTATATGGCAAAAGAGATGCTTTTGTTATTTATTATCTTTACACCTGGCTATCAAAGTCTACTTATTATTAACGTAAAAAAATGAAATGTCATTTTTATACTCTTTTGTTAAAAAGGACAGTCTGCTAATAAGTTATTTATTTATAACGTTGTTATGAATAGCTTTTTGCTAGTTAGTTTATAGCACAAAAGCACAGACTGTTAGATTTCATGTTCTTTTTCTTCAGACTTCTAGCAATCTCAGAGTCAACTTAAAGTAGAAACTCACAAGTCTCATGATTTTTTTTTTCAAAATTGGGATCATTACAAGAAATGAAATATGTGCCTTTTTCTGTAGTTAATGCCTTTCTTATGATAAATTCCTGATTATATAGCCCCCAAAAAACATAAAATCTGTCTCTGCTTTTTTTTGTTTTAGATAATTTATTTACTGCAGAAATAAAGTGCCTTACAAGGTCACAGCCACACTCAGAAATTATTTAGCGGTTAAACCCTCAACCAATCCCTCAATGCTGACTGACAATCAAAAAAACATCGGGTCTCTATTTAAAAAAAAAAAAAAAAATTTTTTTTTTTGGTTGTAGTCCAACTGGGACCCGCAATGTTCCAGCCACAGGACACGCACTTGTTTTATTTTAAGAGTAGTTCTGGCATTTCCATAAATTTTGCAAGTCGTCTTTACCATTACAAAATAAGTTAAATAGAAAGCTTTCCAGCAGGTTTGTTAGATTTATTCGTATTTACTCTCCAGTTTTGTTTAACTAGATTCATTGCAAGTTTTTTCTATACTATGTTTGCATTTGGGTTGGGTCTGTGCCGACATCCCAGTATTCCTCCTGGATAACACTAATGAACCATGTCATGACTGTTTGTTTTTCTGTGCAGGAACCACCCAGCCCTGCTAAAAACTACTTTCAGCCTGGCATGAAACTGGAGGCGGTGGACAGAAAGAACCCTTATCTAATTTGTCCCGCCACAGTGGGAGAGGTCAGAGGTCAGGAGATTTTTGTCATGTTTGATGGCTGGCGTGGCGCCTTTGACTACTGGTGTTCCTACGACTCCAGAGACATCTTTCCCGTGGGCTGGTGTGCTCTGACAAAACACAGTTTACAGCCACCTGGAAATTTCTGTGAGTGCTGCTTTGGCTCCTGGCTTTTGTTGAAATGACTTTTTGATGGAACTCATCCTAATGGTGTGGGGCATTTGCTGAAAATTTCAATTATACTATTGTACTGTATTACTTTTAAGTGGTTCCTGATTCCACACAATCTCAAATACTCAATGGGGAAAATAAACCACAAGAAAAGACTTGAGCAAAAACTAGGCAACAACTCTGACTGTAATTGGAATGACTAGTTCAACCTATGACTCACTTTAGCATTTCATAGTCATTTGTGCTCTGAGCTGAGAAAGAGGTGTGTGTAAGTGTTCACAAAGATAAAATGCCACTTTTTTAGGCAGCAAATGACAGCTTATGTGGCTCATTGGGCTAATATTTTTGATTCAGAAGAGAGCTGAAGATTTACAGTTGTGTCTTGAGGGTTAGTCTACGTTCTGACCACTAGAGGGGAGTACAGCTAAATGCTGATCAGTCAGCACAGATGAGCAGATGTTTTTTTATGAATGAGTCAGTCGGCATGGATATTGTGAACTGCACTTCTGCTTAGCTATAAGGAGCTGTAGGACAGGACAGTTATTTTTCTGTAAAGTTACTTCATTTGCAGTTTAATTTTTTTTTACCTTCTGTTTTATTTTAGAATTTTTTTAACAGAAGTCAAATCAGAGACAAGGGACTGAGATGCAATATTTTGCTGCACGATAAATAACTCTATCATAAACGTTAGCTCTACAGAAAGAAACATTATCATTAGTCCATTAAAATAAATCAAACTTTCATAGAATAAAGACTCAAAGCCCACGGTTTGAATTAATTTCAATTATTTATTTGTTTACTTTAACATGAACTGCACTTTCAGCCCATGAAATACACAAAAACAAACAAAAAAAACAATTAATTTTTTTGAATGGAACTATGACAATAAATACATACAAGTAATACATTTAAATACATTTTCTATACTTTCCATTTTTTAGAAAAATGTCTAAAGAAAGGGGGTATAGCACATTCTTCCTGATTTGATGATAGATTTGTATTAATTGGTAGTTTTGCTTACTATATTAGTACAAACAATAATTATATAAGATGCAGCAGCAAATTATGCACACTTATACAAACTAGCAATGACCTTGATTTGATTCTTCTTTAGTATATTTTGGGAATAAACAATAAAAGTATTACTGATGAATTCATCAAATTGTCATTTAAAAGTCTAAGACAGCAAGATGAAAATCAGTGCCCTGCAATGGACTGGCAGCATGTACTCGGTGTACACCTTTTCAACCAACCGCGATTTGGAATACTGATTAATGGATTATCAAACATCAGTACTCAAGCATCAACAAACTCATCTTACAGTTAGCAAACACAACTATGTTGCTGAAACTATATTTCATACCTATCCATACAGTTTTAACCTAAAACATGATATATTTTTACTCTAAAGTCATCAAAAGTCTTTTTTTAACATAAAACTAGTTAAATGATAGTGCTAACAGAATAGATTTAAACGTTTTAACAGTAGATCATTATTTTATCTTTTAAGGGACACACCTAAAGTTTACAAATGTAACTAAAGCTCATTTTGTGAATTTTGTGAAAGGCATTTCAGGGTTTTCACACATTTACCATCTACAGTTCCATTTTGTCAGCACTTCTTGTGAAACTGGTGCTTAAGGCGATCTTTTACCTTTCAAACTGAACCATGGTAAGCTTTGGGAGGTGCAGTTCATATCAAGCAATTCTATTTTTTCTTATACTTTAACAACTATTCAATAGATTCCTCCACCCGTCCAGTAGTTGATGAATCCGTGTGAGCAGTTGGGCATTCTGGGAAGTGTGACCAAATGCGCATTAAGATTGTTTTAAAGACAAATGTGAGAGGCCTTTGGAAGTAATGCGTTAATGAAACCTTCGTCTGAATTTCACACGTCATTTCATTGAGAAGAATATTTGTCTGCTTTTGCACGGCTTGAAAAAAAACACGACAAAGTAGTTTTTACCATAGAACTATTACACACAAGTTAATATTTTTGTAGAGTTCTTTTTTTTTATTTTAAATGAAATGTCTGCAGTATGTTTAGGCTTTCGTACATTGTGCAGTTTCCACACTGAGGGACAAATAAAGAACTTCTTTTTCTTGTACTTTTGTTTTACCGTTGTTACACTTATACCAATTCATAATCTAGAAATGGCAAATGTACTTTAGAAAATACTGCTTAGATGGCTTTTTATCACTTATGTCCAGACTATTTTCTTAATTTAATGTATAAGCAAATCTATTTAGATATTTGTAAAAGTCAAAAGCTTTGCTTTGAAACTATCGTTGGCCAAATGCTTTTCTTTTCTGAGAAAGCTACTCTCTTCTTTTACCGACGTTAGACATCAGTGATAACTTGAGCTTTTTCCAGCAGAAAGGTGCAAGATACATTAACAAGATCATCAAACAGAGGTCCACAAAACATAGCTTTTGTATTGCAGCTACTACAACTTTTTAAAAAAAAATATGACCAAGGGTGAATTGGAAGAATTCCTTCTGGTGTTCCGATGGGTATCAAGAATGTTACTAAGAGAAAAAAGTAGAATTCTTCAACAATATAAAAATGAAACATTGAGGACAACTTTTTTTTTGCTTTCCTTTTATGATAGTATAAATAGAAACAATCTTTTTAAAAGAATTCTCTGACCCAAAGGGGTAACGTGACGAAATGATCTTGAATAGTATGCAAAAGCTATCTAACAGCTTTAAATAATTAAGTTTAAAAGTTTAGTATTACTTCAATAAAATGCTTGGATTATATTTCATATTTATCAAACAAATAGGAAAAAACGAGGGATGCAGAAAACCAGGTTGCAGAATGTATGAATTAGAGTAAAGAAAATCACATATAAAGACCAAAGAAAATAATGTTTTTGGTGTTTTTAACATGTTCTTGTCGAAGGTTCAACTGTACTGCCCATAACTCAGGGACAAATTTCTAATGAACTGTCGCACTGCAGAAACTCTGTCCTAGAAATCAATGTAGTTTTTTTTATTTTGGCTAAAACTGCATAACTCCTTTTTTTATTCTACCACTGGGAATAATTTGACAATAGATGAAAGGATGACTGGAGTGGCACTTGAAGATACTATTAGAGTGGCTTTTTCCAGGTCTTGCGTTGACTCCTCCGCTCTTCGCAGTCATAGTGATATCTGAGTACCCCCCAGTCCTGATGTTAGACCGGACCATCTTTCAGCACAGAGTGCCTGAAAAGATTCTAGAGTTTCATCAGTGAGGGGAACTCCTGCTGGGCCATTACAGTGTTTGCGAATGTCTGCATTGTGTACACAAACTCCTGGAGTTTGCCCTCATTCAACCCTCTCAATCAGGACTCTTCAAATCCACTTTAACCTTTTGCCCCCCCCTCCACCCATCTCCCATCCCCCTTCCTCTTTTTTTTTTTTTTTTTTGTGTCCCGCCATTAACCTTTCTTTACCCCCGCCTGTTTTCTCTCCCTCCCCTACAGGCTTGCTTAGCAGCAGGTGACTGATGCATACTGTCGATATGGCCTACACATAACATTAATAAAAGCTTCAGGCCCCCACCACACACACACACACACACCCCCACACACACACGCACACACACACGCACACACACTACTCATGCAGCTACCCTACTTTCCCTCCCTCGCTGATTTGGCCCTTCCCCTACCACCTATTCAAATCAAACACCCCTCTCTCTGTCTCCCCTCCTCCTCCCGCCAACTCATTGGGAGGGAAGCTGTGCACCAGCGTCAGCCAGCGGCACAGGCAGCCTCAACGTGGTGGGCTTTGTTGTGGGCTTCTCCTTGGTTGAACAAGGAGGGCGTCTCGCAGCTGATAGAGGCGCAGAAAACAGACAATGAGGTGCAGATGAGAACTGAAAAGAGGAGAGGAAAAACAGGGAGGCAAATCAGCAGGGTCTATGACAGGGAGACTTGCTAAAAGAGTGAACCAGGAAGCTGTGACTTTTATTGTTTTGGACGTTACTGCAGCTCTCTTCAGCACTCCCACAACTTATGCCATCAAGTTCTGCTTTTTGGGTCATTTCCTGGTGAGTGGTGTACGTTTTGTTTGCATATATGAAATCGAAACCATTTATTGACTTATTTGTAGAAAACCAAGAACATATTTGGTGATTTGAAATTGCATTTTACATTTTTATGTTGCAGCAAAGTTAATCCTGAGGACAGAGTTAAAAAAACAAATGTTTTCAACAAACAATTCAAGGAAATGAACATTTCTAATCAATTCTTTTTAAACTTCACAGATTCTTTAGCATTTATTTAAATTACTCTCGAAAGAAAACTAGTTGGATTGTTCATGACCGAAGTAAAAAATAAGTTATTACAGTACTCTGTTAATCATCTGCACCTTTGCCCTAATTAGCATGAAGAGAAGTGTTTTATTTACTTGAATTCATTCAAATTCTTTGTGAAAGACTAAAAGAGTCCTGTAAGGACAAAAAGGTTTTAAATTTAGCAGATTTGCAGCATCATTTTAAAACAAGTTGTAAGTTTTTGGTTGCAACATTTTTTTTTTCACTGTGCCTTAAAGCTATTTAAGCGACGTCCCTTTCCTTTCTACACACTTGAAGCTCCAATTTGTCATTAATTAATTTTAAACAACAGCACATATGTGTGTGTGTGCACTCATCACCACATGGATGTGGGTTTGTAAGGGTATAATTAGATGAAGGGTAGATCCATGAAACCCCCCTCTTTCTTTCTTCTCAGCAGTGAAGCTCCCATGTACTCGCTGTTTCTGGTGGAGTTTTACCATAAATGATTGTATCTCTCTTCAATGATGGTTGCCTAAAGGAGTGATTTTTAATTAATATTTGTTCAAAACGTTGCATTTTTGTGTATGACCAGAATCTTTTCAGGATTGTATTTGCAGCACTGTGATGCACTCATTGGTGTTTCAGCCATTAAATGGTCAAAAAGATACCTTTAAATTGGACTCATAATCTCTAAAGCCAAATATAGAACTAACGGCAAAGATGAAGACTGAAAAAAATCTGCAGAAATTTGAAATAAAAATGTCAGATTAAAAAAAAAAGTCTGAAATGGAAAGAAACCTGAAATATATACAATTTCAAAGGCTGCTCAGCTACAAGACATGTCTATTGGAGTTTTCCCTGAGATTTTAATTTATGCTCATTCTCAGTCACTAATTCTGCATGCTAAAACTGTATCCAAATGCATAGTAAATAACATTTAAACTCTGCCTTTTTTTAAGCTTCGATGTCGCTCAGTTTATGCATCGTATTGATCCAAAGCTGAAGCAAGCTGGCAGATGATGCATGATCCCATCATCCTCCAGGGTGGATGAAAGGGAATTTTAGGAGATTCTCATGAAAGGTGTAATTCCACAGCAGGGTTTGATCTGGTTTACGTGATGTGATAAACCAATCTTAGGCAGGGCACAGCATCAGTCACCCGTTTGGAAATGGCATGTTTTGCTTTGATGCCTGTCACATTTTGTGAATGGATTATAAGGAAAGATCAAAGAACACGTCCCACAACCTAAGTTTTTCCCTGGTGGATAAAAGCCCTCCTGGAAGTGTCTGGCACCTTGGAAACGT
Organism: Oryzias celebensis; assembly: GCA_014656515.1. NCBI lineage: Eukaryota > Metazoa > Chordata > Actinopteri > Beloniformes > Adrianichthyidae > Oryzias > Oryzias celebensis. The sequence continues at coordinate 22,156,398 of BNCR01000003.1, read as the reverse complement.
TTGCATCTGCTGTGGGATGGCGGAGGGCTTTTGGCTGGTTGCATATAAGCGTAGCTGTCTGCACGCAGGTTGGCACCTCTCTCTTTCTGTAAGCTTGCTTTGTGCAGCTGCCACTGGTGAGCAAGTAAGCCCCTTTCCCCTGAAACAAGACCCTGCTCTCTTCGACACCCACCCTCACTCATTTTCCAATTAAGCTGCTTTCATGGTGCCCGAGCCGGCCCCATAGAGAATACTGTAAAGCTTCCACAGTTGTCCCGTATCGCCTCAGTAAAGACACTGATAAAAGCTGTGGCCCCCCCAAGAGCATTGCTGTGCGCTTTCAGACCTCACTCTCACCAAACTACACTTTGTCATTGAAATATAAGATACTTATCTCTCTTTTTTTTTTTTTTTTTTTTTTGCTCTTTGACCCCCCTCCGTGATACTTATGTGATGATATCTCAAAGCCTCGTTCAAGCTCATAAAGCTCCAAAGAGATATTATATTTTCCCTCTTTTTCAAGCAAAGCCTGTTTTCTACCTTTCATATTTTTCTGTTGTAAAAGAGTTCAACCTACACTGTAGAAAAACCTTATTTTACTAAATGAAAGCTCTTTTAAAAGAAAAAAAATGTTTTTAAGTTTGAAATTGCAAATAATTTGGGGATTTTCCATGTCTAAAAGGAGAATTAGGAGAAATTTTGGCTAAAAATGGGGGAAAAGCGGCCAACTTTAGAAGGAAAGTTGTGATTTTTAAATTTTTTTGCAGCTAATAAGAGAACCAAAAAAAAGGGAGAAACAACAAAACACTTCAGAAATACATCAACCCTATAGCAAGTGGGGTAATAAGAGGAAGAAGACTTGAGAACAGGAAGCTAAGGCTTCACTTTACATGGGCTAAATTTAACAACAGAAAAAAGAAATAATGCTTTTGCTGTATTATAAGTCCAACTAAGACAGAGTGTGTTGCTGCTTTGTGGATTGTGTGTAGTTTAAAAGGTAAAACCATTGTCTGCCATCAATGAAGTTAGGGGGTTCCTGGCCTTGTGATGTGCAAGAGCACATGCTATGTGATCATCTGTTAAAGGTCAAATCAAAAATTCAGAAATCCAAATGAAAAAAGAAGAGAAAAAAATGTAAATGCAAAATTGTGTTTGTGTCTAAATTAAGTTTGGATTGCTAACATGATATTGACTAGCAGCTAGTAGGTCAGCTTACACCTCAGGGATTCATTTATACAGAAAAATCCATTTGTAGTCTTCCAAAGTGAATGGGAAAAACCCAACTTTGTTGAGTTTTCTGCTCATTCTCTTCAGCCTGTAAACATGATCTAGTTTCTTTATTGTTGCCGTTATTTCAATACCTTGTAGATGTATTTGTTGAATGTTGCAATAACTATTTCTGTCAGGGTCACAAAGAAACTTAGGAAACATTGGTGTGTGGTAAATAAAAACACAATAGTTTTCATTAGTTCCTGTTTTTTTTTTTTTTTTTTTCTTGAAGAAAATAGTACAATGAGGCAATAGCCAGCAGGTTTCTGGGGACTTGTGGATTTAATCTGATGTAAGGATGGGAATGGGTTTAACATATAAGATCTGTTTGAAAAATTCCAACTCCTCTGCTCAGACTTGATGTATTTTGATATTCTGTGCAGAACAATATTGATTAGTTGAATAATTTAAATGCCGTTAATGACTGAAAACAAATCGAACTTCAAGCTACAAAAGAAGAACTGAAATATAAGGAGAAACCTTTCAAATAAAAAATGCCAGTATCACATTATATGTACTGCAAAAAAAACCCTTTCCAACCTTTTTTTTAATTAACTTTTAAAGATATTTAGAATGACAGTGTCCTCTCTGTCTTCCATCTACCATTCCAGTTACCCTCCCAGGCGCTCTCCTCTCCCCAGTTTCTACCACCTCAGCAACACGTCGCTCCTCTTACAGCTCCTCCTCCTCCATGCAGACCTCATACCGACTGCCCCATCCCTTGCCGCCCCTCCCTGTCCGCAAGGGTGTGCGAGGTCGCCGTCCTAAGTCCCAGACCATAGCTTTGTTGAAGGCAGCAGCTGAGGCTGCCGCAGCAGCAGCAGTAAATGGAGCATCACAGAGCCAAGTGAAAAGCAGCTCTGAGACTCAGCTGGCCCCCAGACCACACAAGAAGAGAGGACCTAAGCCCAAGGGCAAGGTGAGACACATCATCTATTATGCAGAGTCTCAGTGACCCTGTCATTTGATGTTTGATTTGTTATCGCTGAAATTATTTTGATGAAGAGGAAACATGGCCAAAGGTGAGGTGTTGCAGGATATAAATGTTGGACTAGTAAAACAAAACCATACAGTGAATAAAAAGAACAGCAAGTTTAGATTGTAATATGATGAATGTGTTTTAGTGCAAAATTAAAACTTTCCATTAGCATCTTTTTGTGGTTCCAGAGATTTAACGAGATGGGTTTTTGTTTGTTCTTTGCTCCAGAAAAAGCCCTTGGTGGGACAATCCCTGGGGGCATTGCCAGAAACGACTCCACCTCCAGAAACAAGACTGAGCGCCAGCCATGTCTCTGTGGACAACAGTCTAAGCAACAGCTCAAATGTAGTTTGCACTGGTGAATAACAAATTATTTCTATTCTGTATATAAAAATGCAGAGAATGCAATAAGTAAAAAACCCAGAATTTAAAGGCACTCTTATGCCATCATTATTTTTCAACTTTAATTTAGAACAGACGAAATGTGTGGCTGTGGTACTATGCTTCAAATATTAACTTGTAATATTTGGCCAATTAATCAATGTCATAAAGTTTGAGATTATTTTGACTTTAAGATATTATTAAAAATTAAACTGTATTTTTTCCAAAATTTTCAGCAATGTTTAGCAAATTAAGCTACTTAGTCATACAAAATGCATCTCAGATATGCAGTTGGACTTCCAGCACGTTTTCAAATACAATAAGCCAGAGGCTTATGCAGTTGGACAATAATGATTAAAAAAACCAAGATTGTGTTTGAAAAAAAAAAAAAAAAATATATATATATATATATATATGTTTACTAGATACATACTGAGCTCTTCAGGATGAGCAGCATATCTGTTGTTCATAAAAATGTATAATACAATATAAGTTAATGTAACCAAATTACATGTTTCTACCTTCCATCTTTTATTCCTTAATAACTTATTATAATAAAAACAGGGCAAACATTGATTGACTGTAAAAAGGTAAATATTTTACATTAAGGCTTTGTTTTTTTGCGTTTCCTCAGTGTGTGTCTATGTTAACAAGCACGGTGACAATGGGCCACATCTCGACCGAAAATTAGTGCAGCAGCTGCCGGATCACTTTGGTCCTGCTCCGGTGAATGCAGTGCTTCAGCAGGCGGTCCAGGCCTGCGTGGACTGCACGTTCAAACCCTCTGTGCTGCTGCTCTTCCTACAGAGTCAGTCTCACACAGGAGGAGAGGTCATCAGAGGTAAAGGCACTTTTGGATGCACATTTCCGGCAAAAATATGTAAATAGAAAAGCATTCATTTTAATTTTCTGACATCAACGATTTATTTACAAAAAGTTAAAAATAATAATGATGATATGCAGGAAGTAGTTCTAAAAATATTTGTAGTGCTTTTTAAAGAGAAATACTCAGAGCAGTGTTTATTTGAAAACTATTTTATTGCCTACAATTTCTTCAGCTTGTCTTTTTTAAAATCCTCCTAACCTAGAAAAAAACTGGAAGCATAGAAAAAGGCTTTAGGAAATTAAAATGTAATCGTTTTTTAGCCTTTATTTTATTTTTTTAATTGTTAAAACTTAAAGTGAAAATCTTGATTCTTGTGTTTATTTAAAACAGGCTTGACAGGTTACAGTTGCAGCTACTGAGTATATAATATAATAGCTGTTTCATTAAAGTGATGCAGACACACTGCTTTTTTGCTATTCCTGCAGAAAATGTCAGGATAAAATGCTGGAAAAATAGTTAGAAAAGTTGCTTTTAAATAATTTGCAGCATGCAGTAATCCTCCAGGTTTGCTTTATTTTCATGAGTGTCGTGCATAGCTAAATAATAGGGGGGGTGTGCTGAAGAATAACACGTCTAGCACTGCAGCAGCTGATGTAACACTTCTGTTGATAATGAGAAGTGACATGTGTGGCTAACCTGGTTTTGGATTCTGGCACTGCGACCCCCTTGGGGGAACGGATTGGAAAGGGCATGAGTGAAACCGAGGGGAGAGGGGTTTTAATTTGTGGATCTATGCAGGCTTGGCTTGGGTGGGAGGGTGGGATGGGATGGGGTGAGTGAGATGGTTTCATAAAGGGAGTGCTCTAACCCTGAACCATCTGCTGTTTGGTTTATCCACCTAGCAGATATGTGTGTGTGTGTGTGTGTGGGTGTGTGTCTGCATGTGTTTGTGTAACGGATGTGCAGTTCTATGCACATGCTAACTGAAACCTGTTTTGCTCTGCCCTCAGTTCGGTCGGAGCATGGCATCCGTTATGTGAAGCTGCCCTCTGTCTCCAGTGCATCTTCGGTCCTGCGGTTCTTAGAGAACATGTGCCAACATCTGGACAGTGACAGTCTGTTCAGCTCTCAGCCATTCATCCCCTACAGCAACAACACGCGCTTTTACAGCAGAACCAAATCAGGTAAAAAGAGAAAAGGAACACATACAAAAACTTATCAGAGATGAGATTTTAAGAAAAGTTACATCAGAACCCAACATTACTCTTCATTTCTATTCAGTTGGTAAGGGTCTAGTTTGATTCAAATCATTCCATAAAGCTAAGATAAAAAGTGTAATTTAACAGTAACTTTCTACAAAAAATATCAAAAAGACAAATAAAGCAATTTCTGTTAGTATTAAATCAAACTTTTTGTTTACATTTTTAAATTTTGAAGCATTTGAAGGATCTCTCTATGCCAAATCTGCAGGCCTGCACTGTAAAAAACCTATTTTACATATAAAACTGAATAATAACTATGAGGTGGTTGTATTGTTATGTGTTAATTGTTTACTCTAAAGTCTGGGACTATATCCAAATTCCCTCCAAAATCCCTGACAACTAAAAACCTATATAATGCAGGACTATCTAATACCATGGATTTTAAAAGCATTTCGGATACTATAGTTACTACTTTTGCTTTTAAACGGAAAAAATGATGTCACAGATTTCCATAAGTGAAAACTTTATTGAGAAATATTTACACATTTTTATCCACTGTGTTGTGAAGATAAAAACTGGGAAAGTTTATAAAAAAATTAATTATAGTACATTATTTTAACATTAAAAATCATTCAAGCGGAATGCATTATGGTGTATATTTGCCAATCTACTGAGTATAGATGAAAATTGAAATAGAACACATAATAAGCTGTACTTTCATCCCTTTTTTCAACAGAATGTAGATTCATCTAATGAAAGATTCAGATTATTTGATTGTTTTTTTTTTCGTTTTGCTATCTTCATGTAAATCTCATTTTATTTGTTTCTTCCTTTTTGATAAATCAGAACCCTCATCCGTCACTGAGAATGGCTTCTCTAAAGACAACCCCTCAAAGGATGTGACTCCTAGCGCCCGCCCCCATCACAACACACTAGACTACAGAGCAGCAAAAAGGGAGCGAGCGTATTATCCCGGACACACACCAACGCAGCCCCCCCTTCGGCGAGTCAATTCCAATCCAACTGAAGTCAGCCCAGTTAGTACATACAGAAGAGTCGAGGGTAAGATACATTACACACCAATGCCTTTCACCCCTTAAAATGACATCATTTACAGTACTAACTAATTGTAAATGCAAACCAATATTCTCATTTTAGTTTGGTTAAGTTGTTAAGATGTTGAGTGGGAATTGCTCTGCACTGAACCCTCCAGCCAGGCTGAACCCAGAAGGTTGTCATGTAACATGCAGAAGACATTTTTTAATTAGTGAAATTGAATGAATTACCAGGAAGCAGCAGTCTTTAGAGCTCTTAATGTTTAGTATTAATTGTGACTCACACAGGTCAGCACACAACATGGGGTTCTCATCCCTCTCTCTTTCTCCCTCAACATACAATCCCAAACCCTTTAATTCCCTGGGACCTACCAACTCCCTTTATTGGGAGGGAATTTAGCCCTTTTCCAGGTGAACTAATGGGATAAACTAATCAGAAAACAATAAAACATGCATCTCAACATAAATATAAAATGACCATGGTCCTAACAAAAAACAAAACCACACACAACACCTAGACAAAAAACAACAGAAAATTAGTTCAGGCTTTTGCTCCCTCCTTTTCCTCTCAGCTGATGGTTTAGTCCACTGGAAGGTAAGCAGTCATTAAACCCCAGTTGATCCTCCTCTGTTTTGTCTCCTGGTGTGCACCCAAAGAAAAATTCTATAGAGGTCAGCCTTGAACAAAAAAAAAAAGAGAGCTGGCAGTACATTGACTTTAAAATCCAATACATGTTCATACTGAATACATTACCTTTAAAGTCATTAAGGGTGAAGGGATAGCATCCTCACATTGTGACATTGATCAAAAGTCTTAGTCGCAACTGTGCTTACAGCTACAGTACATGCAGGCTGTCTAAAATAGACAAACCTGAACGAGGCATGTTGGTGGCCAACACAAAACATCAAGGTTGTTGACTTCTCTGTGAACCTGAAGAGGAAAAAATGCTCATGCAGGTTTTTTCATACTGCGAGCGACAGGTCGGACCAAACACTTGTGCAGCTTGTATGGGTAAAGTAAGTTGATTAAGTTGGTAAAATGCAGGCATTTTGTACGGATTTTCATTTTTTTTCTTACCACCGCGCCCAAATCCTTTGAATTGCACAAGGGGCCAGTGAGTGGTGTTAATGTGATAAGTCTGTGCTCCTTCCATGCAGCCTGACTGCTGGAAATTAAAAAATCAGAGCATTCTACAATCGTCCTATGGGCAACCGCGTATCTCCTGTACACACAGTGCATGCGGCGCACTTACCACAAGCATGACAACTGTACGTTCCATTTTCAACGACATCTATTGAGGGGGTACGACCCATACGGGGTTGACTTAGACTTAAACACACTACATTCCTATTTTTCTTTTTCTAGACTCCTTTGTAAGCTTGACATGAATGTTAAAAAAAAACACTATGGCCTCACCTACAGAATTCAACAACAAAAAACAAAATAACCAGATGGTGAAAGGTTGAATAAATCCAAACTGAGATTGGAACATATAGAAAAACATGAATGAACCAAGTTTAACTCTTTCCCTCACTTATCTTCATATTCAACAGCAGCCAGCTCAACAACAGGTCCAGACCACATGAAGCAGGACAAAGAAAGTTTGGGCAACAACGCTTCTTCATGGACAGTTGATGATGTTATCCGGTTTGTTCAGGAAGCTGATCCTCAGACTCTTGGCCCGCACATTGACCTGTTCAGAAAACACGTGAGCCTTTCTACTTTATGCTTTTTCTATCGTTTTTCTTTTTATCCACTCCACTGTGTTTTCTCATGCCTGAAATATTACAAGTCTGACACACGCTGACATGTTAACCCTCCTGCAGGAAATCGACGGCAAGGCCCTGATGCTGCTGCGCAGTGATGTCATTATGAAGTACATGGGCCTAAAACTAGGTCCGGCGCTCAAACTGTGCCATCACATCGAGAAGCTGAAGCAGGCCAAATAACTGCAGTGCTCTTTTCTCACTGGCTACCAAACACAACACCCATCATTCTGCAGGGATGTAACGCAGCATCAATCCACTCTGGCCAATGAGATCGTGTATCTGGTACTTTGTGTGACAAGGACTGTAAAGTAGGCGGACACTGTCTATTTTAAGAGCAGGAAATGGTGGGTTGTGGTAGAAATGAAACAATTAAAATCAAAGTGAACCTTCACAGTACAATTTGACAGTTCAAGCAACATATCAGAAGCTATTTTATTATAAGGGTTTCCTTTTTATCCTATATTGAAAAGGCTAGTAACTGCCATAAACACAGTTTCGTTTTTTTTAGTGTATGGACCAGATAAAAAAATAGGAGAGACTATATGAAATTACCACACCTGCCTGATCATGGGTATACATTTTTTTGAATGTTTTTGGCCTTTTTGTTATTTACAGCCTTGGTAAATGTACGCCTACACATGCCTACAGAAAAACAAAAACACCTTAAGCTTTGCCTTTTCTGTTTTTCCAAAATGGTTTGTTTGCCTGGTCTACATTTCAGGACGGACGCACAGCACTAAAAACTGGGAACATTAGTTCAGGTATCGGCAGTGAAAGCCACACTGTGTAATTTTATCAATGCAATAAAAAGATTTTTTTAACTGTTGCCTCACGTATAGATAGTTTGGTTTTTCAACCTGGTGAGCATGTGTGAGGTTATGAACTGGCACAAGATGACTGGATTGCGTGACTTAAAGATGCTGGTAGGTTTCATTTAAGTAGGTTTTGGAAATGTTTGCTAAAATCAATCATTATACAAATATTTTTAGTTTCAGAAATACTGTTTTTGGAGAGTACCTATTCGATTTTATTGGTGGAATTTTAATTGTGAGTCAGCGCTGGAGCTCGGGAAACCAGACAAAATGCTTCCGAAGAATTTTTTTTTTGTGTTAGTTTTGCCAATTGGATTGCAGATGACACTCGCTTTTTAGTCTGTCTGCCTGAACACTGCTTGGTTCATGATTTTATCTTTTATTTTATATTTTTTGGACAGGCACACTACCTAACCCGCACAGACACTGACTGGGTTCTTTTAAATGTTCAACTAAAAGTAACATTCTGTACAGAAATCGATCCTTTCTGATTTAGAACACAAAGAAGAAGAAATTTGTATAAAATAAAGCTAAGGCGTGTTTTTTTTAATTATTTTTATTAATTTTGTACTATTATAAAGGGTCTCAATCTGTAATGGAGTGTGTCACTGTTTTTTTTTTTTTTTTTTCCCGATTGAAGTCATATCAGTTAAGTTATCAGATAAACTACCTGCAGGAGGCTGTTGTGTTCGAGGAGTGAATCACATTTCACAGTGTTGATCTGTTTTAGTGACAGAAATGGCTATTTTCTGAACATTTCAGAATCATTATTAAACAAACTCATGTCTGCTGTAGCTACATTTCACATTGTTGCTTTCCTGTAGTGGTAACAAGTTGTTACTTTAATCTTGTCTTGCTTTAATATGAAACTCAGGTTTTAGAAAGGCTTTCTTTGGGTTTTTATTTCTTTTAGGAATGTTTGACATCCTTGCATTTTGTGTTTATTACTATGAGATAGAGGGACTGCACGATAACTATGTACATTTTTGATGCCTTGTTATCGATTGCTATGTAGCATTTCATGTGCATCTATACAACTTTTTACTGTAAGTTGGGTCAATTTGTTTGTTAAATACTGTATGTTTGCTATGCATTCACAGAAATAAACCTTTGTTTTCAGGATTATTGTGTCGTTTTTGTTGAAGAAATATTAACTAGTCATATTCAAGGATTAGACTTTAGGTGATTAATACAATATTTTTTAATGAACTTCCAGCTTTATAAGGTTTTTGCCTAAAAAAACACTTTTTAATTCTTATGACTTGCCATTATTTGCTTGGTGTTTGGTTGTGAACCTAAATGAAAGTTTTTTTCTCAAGGATGCATTGATTATCAGCTTAGGGGAAACATTTCAAAAGGTTTTAGTTGTAAGCAAGTATGTGAACCCTGTTTCTGCTTACATCTCATGTTACAGCCACTAAGTGTTTTCTTGTGACCTTTGTGATGGAGACCACTGACCTTGTGAGCACTCAGCAGCTACATCACCTACTAAAATAAAAGCACATTTTGCATTAAAAAACAATGCCTTAAAATAGAAAGAATGTTTTTTTTTAAAGGACCAAAAAAGCATGCAAGAGCTTTAAACAATTGATTGTGTATGTTTTTGTACTTGCGTGTGTGTCTGTGAATATCCTGAAGGGAAAGAAAAGGTTAAAGGTCAAAAGCTCATGGATCTCTTTCTCAAGGAATGTGACAGCTCAATAGGAATCATTGTTTGAGAGAGCTGTGAGTTCAAACAGCTCACCAGCAGCAGTCTGAAAAAAACCAGCTTCATTATGAGTCATACCAGCTCCTGGGAATGATAAAAGTCGCTTCCTGTTTTTGAAGCAAGCTGCATTTACTATAGTGTTTATGTCGAAAGTCCAACATCTCAACTTCATGCTGAAATCTGCTTAAGAGAAAAGTCATGTTGCATAAATATGTTTAAAGAAAGACAAAGTGAGCTCCTAACCAGATTCCAAGGGGTTTATAACTTGTACGAATCAGCCAAACATTACTACAATTTTGGAATTCTTACAGTTCAATGTTTTTAGTTTTTGATTTGGCTGCTGAGTGCGTAAGTAAAGTAAGAAAATGGAGGTCTTGTTACCATTTTTTTTAAAGGAACCAAGAAATGTGTAATTATAGAAGCAAAAAAAAAATACTAAACCAAGATGTTTTTTGTGCAAAATCTTTATTCTTTTTAAATGATAAACTAATTTACTGAAGTAAACGGTTTTATTGTATGACAAGTCATCTTGACTAGTTTTTACATGTATGATCTACAGTACTAAGTTTGTCAAATTGTAAATATGTTATTGGTCCTGATATTACATAACACCTGAATAATAAAGTTTTCCTTATGTTTTAAAAAAAAATAATATAAGGGAAATAAAACTTTGTTAGACTTATCATGTGACTGGAGAAGACATGGCCGCATTGCAATGACTGTATAGATAATTCTGGTAGTTTTTTCCCAGAATTATTAGCAAGGCTTCATTTAAAGTTTGTGTTTTCTGCACAACTTAATATATCTTCTGGATGTTTAAAATAAAAAAGAATTGGTATTTTTTTTTATTGTTCAGTTTAGTATTGTTAAATGCTGAAAATGTGGCAGCTGGATGGATGTAAGACTGGTACCCAGGGAACCTGGATTTTCTTCCCAGGGTCCTTAGGAAAGACCCTTCACACTGCTGCCTAACTATGTCTGGGTCTCCCTTTACCTTGGAGATACAGGGTTGTGTCTGGTGTAAAACTCTTTTCCAAACTACCTGTGCAAATCAGTGATAGTTGTTTTACGGTGCGACCCCTGATAGGATAAGCCGAAAGGTGAAGAACAATGCTAAACGCTGAAAATCTACAATGAGAATTTGTACAAAATTTCAAACATTTCCATAAAACTGTCTGTTTTGAATGAAGCATTGAGGGTAATTCCTACCCTTTTTTAAGGTGTGGGCAACACTATCCAGTAATTTTCTTTTCTTTTCTTTTTGCATTTCTCCTTTCCAAAAAAAAAAAAAATATATATTTTTTTACCTTTTGAGAACCCTCCATGGGTTGATGTTCCCACAATTAGACAACTTTGTAAACTTTGTGAAGTTGTCCACTGGACAGTTGTCCATTGTCCAGTCATATGCTGTCCCTCTTTCCCACTCCCTGGAGGATTTCAGGTGGCCCGTCTGTGCTCCCGTCTTTGACTGTGGACCTCGTCTTGCACCCTCACCTGTCCCCCAGTTTCATCTGGATGAAGCCCATCTGCTACACTATTTAAACATGTACTTGTTTGTTTAAACATGTAGTTATTTATTTAAAAAATGTAGTTGTTCTTCAAACATGTAGTTGCTTTTTAAACATTTTAAATAGTAGGTAACAATTTATAATAAGATTCGTTAACAAGCTTTAACAAATATCATTAATGTGTTTATAGGGTGTTTGCAAGACATTTATCAGCACAATAAGCTGATAAGGTTAGTTAACATACTCAATAAGATCCATTAATAACTAGCAAGGCCTTATTAATAAACTGATTACAAGCTTGACAAATGTAGTAACTATCTTTGTCAACATTGTATTGATTGTTTTGCAGCACCTCATCTGAAGTTAGCGGGTGTTACAGGTTTTATTAACGCAGATTCCACACCCAGTGATAATTCACTCTCCCCTCTGACGGATGACACCAAAGTGGATGACGACATTATCATTACATCACCCAACAAGAGCCGAACAACTGAGGATCTTTTTGCCATGATACACAGGTGAGTCTTCTCTCAGAACTTTACCTCACCAAAGTCATGTCGAATTAAATTGAAGCAGAAAAGTCACCTTAATATCCTTTCAGTCAACACCTTAAACGGGTGTAAATGTGGCAAGACCATAAGAAGAGGTTTTTGTTTGTTGAGGTTTAGAGTCCATCAAGGATTTCTAAAAAAGTGCCAAATTATAGAAACTAACATTAAACAGAGTTTAAACATAGGGTTAATAGGTTAGTCATGGTAATGGGAGGCTGATATAAAAAATAAGTTACATTTTATTCTGAATAAAAGTGACTTTAAAATTTGCTTCTCTTTAAGAATCTGAAGCATCAATTTTTAAAGGAACCTGTAAACCCTTAAATAAACATCATTGAAACACTGCCACCTAGTGAATAAAAATCTCTTAGCACATTTTTATTTAAAAAAAAACAATTGTCACACAGAAATGACTTAAATCTCCTTTCAATCACATTTTATTGGCTTTTTTAATCCACAGTTTGTATCAGCTCAGTAAGTTGTTGAATTAGTTATATAGAATCATGATTTTTTATTTTTTTACATTGTAGTAGTCTCTCCCTCAAAATAAAATTTATCCAATACAAGACTAATGGTGTTAAACAGTCCTCAAACATACAAAGGCTTAGAAACAATATTTAAACTTGAGAAAAAGAACATTTTTATGTTTTTAGTCTTTTATTGATTTATTTTACAAAAGAAAAAAATTTGCGACATTTTTCCTTCAAAAACTTATTTACAGATTTATACAAAAATACAAAAGTGATTCAAATCTGTTAAGACCTAGCTAGTTTTAAACATGGAGCTTTTTTGAAATAGGTACATTTTTTCGTGTCTACATTTTTTTCCTGCTCCATCACATCTTTAAATGTCAGTTTAGTGATATTCCATACTGTACACCTCTGAATACAAATGTTGAGTGGTTGTTGTCACACTTCTCTTCAGAGTGCAATCAGTGGACAGTGGCCTGGAGCAAAATCTATAAAAGTTTGCCATTTTTCTGTTTTTAAATTCTCAGGCCTCTGTGATAGTAGGTTTTAAACCTGCATGGCAGCCTTTCAGTCTGCATTTTTAATTAAATGTTTTAATTGAACCTTCCATTCACTTGTTATACAAATAAAGGAAACAGTCATAATAAACCTCTAAGGTGTTAGTGTCCGGTACAGTATGGAAAAACCACGCTAAACAAATTATCAAATACTTTTGAGTATTTTTTCTATTCACTACACTGAGTAGTAATACTTGCGGGAATAAAAATATTCAGCTATGGTTTAAAAGTGTCAATGACTTTCCGGTCAAGTCAAACAAATGTTTTGTTCTTATGAATATATCTGTTCCACTTATTTCTGATATCGTCTGTCTCTTTTTATATTTGTACATTTTGTCCAAGGCGGCTTGTCCGGATATGCACAGGTAATGCAACCAGCAGTTTTTTGTAGAAAACGTTTCTCTCATTTCCAAAGCATGACTAGGATGGTCCAGCACCAAAAAGTTCCAATTCTCCCTTCTCACCACTTCAATATATTTTTCTTTACAGTCTTTTCTACGTATGATTGTCCAGTGAGTAGATATACAGTACAAGATAAACCCCTGTTTATGATCACAACTATACAGAACAGAATTAGCCAGACAGTTTTTACATCTATAGAACACACTATTGAACTCGACATTTGAACGAAAATACAAACCCTTTTTTCGTGGATACATCCTGCAGATAAAAATAATGATTTTGGTGGTTTTCTTCTTTACTTTTTTTTTTTTAACTCTTTAATTATTGCATGCGATAGAAAACACAACAAATAAAACGACGGACAGGAACGAGTGCGTGTTTCAGAAACATGATAAATGTAAAGTTCTAGTCAGTTCACAGCTTTTTACGCTCTCCATCCTACACAGTGTCAGTTCTGCAATTGAGATTCGCTGAGTATCAAACTGTTGTGTCTATCTATCTATCTATCTATCTATCTATCTATCTATCTATCTATCTATCTATCTATCTGTCTATCTGTCTATCTGTCTATCTGTCTATCTATCTATCTATCTATCTATCTATCTATCTATCTATCTATCTATCTATCTATCTATCTATCTATCTATCTATCTATCTATCTATCTATCTATTACAATAAAACAGTAATATGTTTGCTGAGGTATTCATAGAATACATTGAATGGTTTTATTTGAACTACAGTCTCAAAACATGAAGAAGCGCATGTGTTACGGTTCGCTATGATAGGCAGGTGGTTGCTCAACCCTTCTACTGATAAGGATTTTTCTGTAGATTGTAAATGGTTTTAGTGTGACATCTGTCAAATGATAAACATCGCTAGATTACTTCAAACCCGATGTCGGGTGGATTCAAATTTTCTTACGGGGTTTTTCGTTGGGGTTCTTTTTGTTTTTTCATTTTGGAAATTGTTTTGTAGAGTTCCTTCAGAGATGGTTATCAGGGGTTATTTGAGCTTTCACCTGTCTAATGCTACTGGGTCTGTGCAAATGAAGGAGAGGCAACATGGAGAGAACAGCACACTGCTAAGAAATCTGTGAGACCTGTTCAGTTTTGCTACACTTTTTCGATTCCCCATAAAATTTATGCATGTAATTTTTATATAGATTTGTCCTTTTTTAATACTCAGTACAAATATATGTATGTATTCTTGTTATAGGATATATATTCTAATTACAGAATCTTCTCAAAGAATTACTAAGTGCAAAAGTGAGGTTAATTTCTGGGAAACCTCTAGTTAAACCGATTGAAGACTTTCTAAAGCATTTTTACCGTTTGCACTCTATGGCATTTTAAAATCTGCAATCAAGTGTGCTAATTGCTTGTTTAATTAGCATAGCAACAGTAGATAGCAGATGGAAAAGCTTTATGAAGTCTAAGCAATATATTTTATTGTTAGGTTTGAGTACATTTGAGTTTGAATTTTGGTGGAACATGGCACAGCTCCATGTTAATGTGCAGGGGCTTACGGATGCCTTGCCTTCAACCACCTTTTTAAAGGCCACTGTGCGATTGTCCAAAATGAACCTGTACTGTAGACAAAAAGGTGAAAGCCCTTGCTCCTTCTTGTTAGACACTCAAATAAATTGGTTCACTGGCAATGCAATGAAAAACCAAATTTTACAGGTATACTGAAGAACAACAAAAATGTTGATAGAAACCAGGTTCCAGGGGGATACTTCCACACAGGGCATGCAACATGGTGAAGGATTCTCATCATTCTCATCATGTTCTGAAGCGCAATTTCACAAAAATACATGCATTTTTTTTTTTTTTTTTTTTTTTTTTGGATAGCATTTTTTTTGTGGGATTCCATTAATACACGCTCTAAGCCATGTCTTCAGATGGAGTACAATAGATAGAAAGTTTATGCTGGGTTAAGATGTTAGTAGCTCCGTAGTGACACAGACCTGGCTTGTTGGCGAGAATACTAAGTATAAACTCTAGAAGGTCTGGCCAGTAAAATCCTGCCATCACAAGTCAAAAGAATATTACATGTCATAAAAATTTGTTAATTTGAGTAGGAAAGCAGTCCCCAAGTTACACCCGTTCTTTCACACCATTCATTTTACAAGTAAAAATCTTAGTTGTTTATGGTCGCTCATGCAAACTCACTTTGTCAGTAACAGACTCATCTTTTTTTTTTTTTTTTTTGATGACATTTTTAACACTTTTGAGACTTTTTTTTAATCACATAAAAACAGATTTTCATTTTAGGTAGAGCCATCTTTCAAATGCAGGACACAATTAAGGTGTCTCCTCAATGTTTCCCTTCGTCATCCTTATATAATTCATTATCAGTGAACAGTCTGCCTTTAAATTAGTATATCTTGTTGGTACATTTCAGTAACAACCCAATTTATATTTTGCAAGTATTAACATACAGAACTCCATCATTAGATTATCCAAAGTGATTATAAATAGGCTGGGAAATGACAGTATCTGATGCTAGGTTGATTTAAGACGATCTGTCATCATGGGGACTCCCATCTGAGTTTTCCGTCTCCCCCTCAGAAATGGCTTGCATCGGGGCTGTGTATAGGCGACTGCGTGTGCTGTAGCGACTGCTGTTGGCAACCGGGGGAATCCGAGAACGTCCTTGTCGAGATGCAGCTGACATAGACAAGGTTTTCGGGGTGAAACTCTCAGAGTTGGCCCTAGGAAAAAGACTCGGTATCTGAATTGGATCCAGGCCAGAGATGGGAGGCTCTGGGAAAGTAGATGATGACTCCTCAGCCTGTTTGATGGGCCCTTCCTGGAAGGACTCCCCTGGTGTTTTAGGGGTGATAGGACTCTTCAGGATCTCTATAGCAGACATGCGGTAGCTAGAATCAGACCTGCTTCCTTTTTTTAGCAAAAGAAGTTTAAACTCCTCATTGGATGTGTTTGATTTCTTAGCACTGCGATAGATTGGCACAAGGGCTCGTTGTGACCCAACAGCATTGGCTATGTTAGCCTGAAAGTTGAGTGGAGGAGCTGGAGGAACAACGCCAGTGCAAACATTGCTGGGGTTCACCGGTGCTGTAGGGCAAAGACGAGATTTCACATTCAGGTCTCCTGAATCCTTCCGACCAAGCACTTTTCTCTTAGATCTGAAAAAAAATAGAGAAAAATAAAATCACATTATAGTCCTGTATCTGACATACAGATCACTGGTGTGATTACTGTTTCACTGCCTGAACACTACTGATTTTATTATTTGTCATTTTCAGCCATCTATGAAAATAGATTGAGGTGCATTTGAGCAAGGTAACATTCTGAGAGAAGACTCACCTGTGTATCATGGCAAACAGATCCTCAGTTGTTCGGCTCTTGTTGGGTGATGTCATGATAATGTCGTCATCCACTTTGGTGTCATCCGTCAGAGGGGAGAGTGAATTATCACTGGGTGTGGAATCTGCAGCAAACAAAACCCATAACACATCTCATCTGATCATTGAGTTGTGAAATTAAAAACACTAAAAACACATTATGTTCAAGAGGCTAGGACTTCACATCCTTGTTTAGTATTTTGGAACTAAAGTTTTATTTAAAATTGATCATCCATCAAACCTGCCATACCCCTTTCAGGGTCAAGGGGTTGTCAGAGCCTGTCCTGGCTACTATTGGGCGAAGTTGGAATACAGCCTGGACTGGTTGCCAGTCTGTTGCAGGACCACATAATCACTCCCACACACATCTAGGGACACTTAGAGTAACTTGACCTATGATGTATGCTTTTGGACTGTGTTGTGCTCAGAGAAAACCCATGCATGCATGGGGTGAACATGGAAAATCCGCACAGAGGGTCCCAGCTGGGATTTGAACCAGGCCTTCTTGCTGTGAGGTGGGAGCACTAACCATTATTCTACCGTGCAGCCCCCAAAATAAATCGGTCAGAAAAAATGGATCAGTTGAGAACATGTAGAGTTTTTGGAGTTTACTCCTACTCCATTAAGTAAATTGCTGTCCTTTTTGTCCTTGCTATTACTTGAGGAATATGAAATGAAAATTGAAGAGGCTATAGTTGGACAAGTGCTTTAAGATTTTGACAGAACCACAAACATTTCTCACACTAAAAAGTTACGTTGGATTATTGCAGCTTATCCTATATTACTTGAACATGCATTTGCAAGTTTTTTTAAGAACTCTTCCATCTTGTTTCAGTTTTGCTCTATTATTGCAAAAGAATAATTCTGCTTTACCCACACATTTAAAATGGGTAATTTAGAGTTTATTATCCAACTGCTTTGTGTCTTTTGAGTGGCACAAAACATATCTGAAGACAAAGTTTTATTGAAAAAGACTGTGTCATACTGTCTCTTTGTCTTGCTTTTGAGACCACTTTTTTGTGAATTTGTAAAACTTTGTAAATAAAAAAGGGGAAGACATTCTTTGTTAGATGACGTCACTGAACAGAAATGAGATTTGAGTGTGTGTGAATATTTTTCCAGTAGACTAAATTTACCTTTACTGAAGTAGTCCTCAGTGTCTGGGGTAGTAGAGTCATCTTTACTCTCCAGTGGATGCTGCTGATGGGCACTTCTGGTTGCACCTGATATCATATGCTCCTCCACTTCCTGCAGCTCATGTCCTTTTCTCTTTGCATTGCAGACTATGTTAGGATGCAATGTCTCTATTGTGTTTTCAGGCACTTTGACTGGACTAGCCCATGGCCCTGAGTCTGAGTGAGAGCTCCCAGCAAATTCATATGCTGGAGGAGGAGGATGATCAGATCGCATGCTCCCTCTAGAACATGCAGGTCTTGGTGGTTCTTTTACTTGCTCCTCTTCTTCTTCGTCTTCTTCTTCGTCTTCATCCTCATCTTGTGAGAATGAGCGCTCCCCTAGTATCCTAAACTCAGAGTGGGCATTCGATGAATGGTTAAGCCCCCTAAATTCTGTGTGAGCGTGGATATGAGTGTGTAGATCCACTGGTGAAGGATGAGGAGCACGTGGTACTGGTCTATGTAGAGGTGAACTGTCTTCAGAGGGATCTGATGGGGGGTCTATCCGAGTCCTGAAGGCCGTCATAGCCCAGAATGTTCCAGGTCCATATCGGTCCTGTCTAAGTAGCAGGCTTTCATAGGAAGGAGGTCCATCGGGGTGGCGGCCAGGTGGAGGAGGTTGTGAATGTTCTGGAGAAGAAGTGTGATAATGGCATGGCGGTCTAGGAGGTGGTCTACGTGGAGGGAGAGGCCTTGTGTTAACAGGTGGAGGAGCCAAAGTAGAACCAATGGGAGGACATTTGGGTCTTGTCACAGTCTCTACTGCTGTTTCCTGTTGGGTTGTGGAAGTATTATTTTGTTCTTTAGACTGGTTAAGTGAATGATGTTCCACTGAACGGGGAGCAGGTGGTGCCAATAGATTTGAACTGGGTATTTCTGTAGCAAAACTTGAACTTGGCAGTAGGTTGCTATTTGTGGTGTCTGGAGTCAACGTCTTTGTTGCAGTGGGTAAAGGATTTGTAACTCTGTGTTTGCTATGATGAAGCGTGTGCACGTGATGAGTCCGATGAGATAATGTGTGTCTGACATAGCTACCATGGAGAATATTGAGGTCAAGTTGAGACGGTGGCGGTGGAAAGTCTGGGTCTCTCTTATAGCAAGATGAAATGGCAGCTACATCTCTAGGGAAATGTTGTAAGGAAGAGAGTGAAGACTTCCTTTCTGGCACTTTGGGCTTTCGCTTACCAGTTGAAGGAGACAGTGGACCTGGGAAGAAGGCTGCCGAAGAGGAGGGCAAAGTTGACGTAGGGGTCTCTGATTGGCTGGAATAGCCACTTGATGGTGAGGCAAGACCAGCCAATTTCTCAGGTGATCCAAGTTTGAAGTCTCCAGGTTGAATGGTTGGACTAGTTGCCTTGGTCTCTGTAGGCTGGACAATCGGCTGGATCTGTGTGTCTGTTGAAGAGGACGAGCTATCTGGAGACTTCATACAATCCATGACAGTGGTTCCAGTAGCTGTACTAGAGTTGGACATTGATGTGTGCTCGCCATTACTAGATTTCAGCTCACTGTTGTGAAGCCAAAGGTCTGCATAGTCAGACTGCACAGCACCTTCATCCTTAAATGAATGTGTATCTGCAGAACTGAAGGACATTGGTTCAACAAGGTCCATGGTTTGGCTCAGTCCCATGCCCCAAGTTCCCATAGGCTCTGCCACTAAACATGATGTCTGTAATGGTTCTGGGGCACCTCCAAGCTCCAGCTCCAATTCCAGCTTCATGTCTGTGGAAGACAGATTAAGTTCTTGTTCACATACCATCTTTGGAATATCATGATCTGCTTGTGTGTCAGTTCCAATATCAACCCTACAGCTGGTTTCCTTCAACGAGGAAGTTCGCTTGGGTGGTGGAGGTTTGACCTTGAGTTTCCTGAGTGGACGAAAGTTCCTCCCTAAAGTCATAGTGCCTGCTCTGAACTCAGCTCTTGGCTGCGGGTACACTCCATGGGACAAAGGTGCTGCAATTATGTTGGACTGACCACAATCAGCCCCTGAGTCTGCATAGTTATACATGTATCCTCTGAAACACGGATCACTTTCTCTAAAATTGACAGAGGATGAGTAGAAGCACTGTGGATCAGATGGGTATTGAGGTCCAGGCTCTTTTTCTGTACTGTTTGCTTTTTCATTAAAAGAAGTTTCATTGTCCATGTGTTGTTTCAAACCATAGTCCTGAACTATCCTGTGGCTTGGAGTCATGATGTGAGTCTGATCAGAGTCTTGGTCTGGGTCAACCTGGTCTTGCTCTGCAGGGTATGTCCACTCCCCCTCACTGGCTGTACTGACCCCTGCATCATCGAGCTGGTCCGTGGCTGAGGATGTAAACGAGCTGGATCTGTGGCCCTGGCCCTGGGGTCTGAGGTCAGTGTGGTATGAGGGATCAAGTGAGAAACCCTCATCAATGGCATTGGGCACGGTGTTCAGTGATAACTCAGAATCACAGTGGGATGACCCTGTCAGGGGTGGAGAAGAAGGTGGGGGGATAGTTTCAGATGTTTGTGATGGACATGTGGAGCTGGAACCACTCCAGTTACCACTGGATGACTGATGGTCTTCCTTGTGGTCCACATGGCTGCCTAAAACTCCTGTCGTGGACACTGAGTGAATGGGACTGCTGAACGTATCAGAACTGGATGAGATTTCACAGCTACCCATGTCAGCTTTCCGGGGCAAGCGAGAACGACCCCTTTCCATCCAACTGTGCTCTGGGCTCCCTCCTCCCCCACACCCTCTGTCTCTGTCACCCGATCGCTGCAACCGTTTTAGACTTCCAATCTGCAGCGGCTCAGGAGCTGCCTGATCATCTGTGCTCTCTTCTTCCTCTTTCATTAACATCATCTTCATTCTTGGGCTAGGCCCAGATGGAATAAAGTCTTCTGCTTCGTAAGGTGACAGTTCTTCATCATCGTCGTCATCGTCGTAATTGTCATCATCGTCATCGCTGTCTATTAGACGCCCACCCTCTCGTGGAAGGCTGCGTGAGCGTAGGCGCCCGCCATGTACTGAGGCTGAAGTGTATGTAGAGTCTGACTGGTCACCCAAGGAGGAAATGTTTCCTGTTGAATGGGACAGAGAGGCAGGGATTCCCTGATGGCCTCGCTGGGCTCTGATACGCCTTCTGGAAGGAGCAGCAGTGCCTGAAATGAGAAGGGAGAAACCAAAAGGGGGGACACAGGAAGACACTTTTAATATGAATATGCATGGACCATAGTCCATCTGGCTCAGTGATGAAATCAAACTAACACACACATTCTAAGAAGACAGATTTGCAACAAAAATAGCCTACAAGTGTTTACCCCAGTAAGTAGAATGTGTACTGTTTCATTATCCCCTATTCTAGTCTAGAGCTCAACTATGGGATTACTACACTTAGAAACGAGCTTGGTTAAATAACCTTGTATACTTATCTAGTCTTATTAACGTACATGCTATGAGAAAATCATCTGTCTGGCACCCAGAGTCACGAGTGTGATGAAGACGGCCACCTATTGAGATGTCTTCCTGACAGAGGGAGAGTTGATGTGGGTTGGCGTGGATAATCACTGTGCGCTCCTTTGCAACAGGGGATTCATCTGAGTCTGAAAGCAAAAAAAAAAAAAAACATCTTTCTTTTTTAATCGAGTGGCAAAATGTTCTGTTCAGATCATAGAATTTTGCATAATGTTCAAGTAGAACCTTTTTTAAAATTTGTTTCATTGTTTGCACATTGTTGTACAACCTACCCATGTCCTGCTGTACTCGTTTAGGTATTCCAGTGATCGTCTTCCTTCTTCTAAGCTTCCTTCTTCTTTGAAGAACTGACTGAGAGTGGACCAGAGAGCAACGGGCACTGGCCTCTCTGTCGAAGCCAACTCCTGCATCAGGAACAAAGAAGCCATTAGACACAGCCTTAAGAACTACACTTGACACTTCATATGGTACACCTTCCTAGCCCAAAGTGTGCCAAGAAATATTCCCCACACCATCTAGCCCATCTACTTCAAGATTGGATGTGTTATGTGTTCAGAGATGCTCTTCTGCAGACATTGGTTGTAACCAGAAGTTATTCAATTTACTACCTTTCTAGCAAATGGAACTAGTCTGGCCATTCTCCTCTGACCTCTGGCATCAACCAGGCATTTTCACCCACAATACTGCTGCACACTGGATATTTACTTACTCTTTTTCGGACCATTCTCTGTAAACCCTCGAGATGGTTGTTGATGTTCCAGTAGATTAGCAATTTCTGAAATATTCAGACCTCCTGGCACCTACAGGTGTACCCTAATAAAGTGGCCAGTGAGTGTATGTGCAATGTATTCAAAAATAGTTTCCAACCATGCTCTGTAAAGAAATTTGCGTTGGTGCCTTTCAACTACAACTTGTTTTCTACACAGAACATCAAAAATACAGTGCAATTGTTTGCTTCCATTGATTTTGATTTTCATTTTACCTGTGACATTGATGGGAATGATACATGAAGAGACAGCATTTGAATCCACAGATGTCTTTTGATCTGATGGTGGGATGTTTTCCTTTGACCAGTTGGTCTGTTTCTCCTGGTTATTGGCGTCACTGGGGGCTGGGGCCTTTGCTCTGTGGCCCTCCACAACCTCATCGCTCTCCTCTTCTCCCGCTGAGGTAGCCTGGAAACAACAAAAACCTTAAGCCACATTTTAAAAGATTTCATCACAGTTTTCATTTTAGGAAGTGACTGAAAAGATTCTCTAAATGGGCAATGCGCACAAAAGAACGGCAAGTTCTTAAGAGCTGTTACAAGATCATTTTAATGTTAAAAACAATCTTGGATGAATAAACAAAAGTTAGATTAGGAGAACAAGCAGAAAACCAACAAAGTAAAAGCAACAAATACTTGATACCTTTCTACTCCATGGAATGAAGATGCAACCTTCAATAGTGTCAAGTGAGTAAAAGCACTCAAGCTATGAACAGAAAATACAACAACATAAATTAAATAAAACAGATGGCATGATTGAAAAAAATGTCAGAGGAAGGAAAGTAATAGTGGAACAGATGAATGAAAGACTTTGACTGTGTGTAGTTCAGTCTCAGCTTTGGACACTAATTTTAAAATGTTGTTGCTACCCAAAAGCTCTGCATGATTTTATCTATAAAAACGAATGGATGTTTTTTACTTTGTTGCAATATTGAGTGTAATATTAAGGTTTTAGATATTTCACAAAGAACAAGTTACAGTTGGAAGTGTGGAACTAGAACAGTTTTTTCCCCACCTTTCTTTGGATTTCTGTCACTCTTTCTGGTCTCTCCTGTGGGCAAAGGAAAAATGCACTTGTTAAGCGCACACAAGCAAAAGAGTTAAATCTTTCCTCTTTGTAAACAACTTACTTTTCTCTGTATAGTCTGAATCTCTGTTTCTCTCACGGTTGCCTCCTTCAGGAGTTACAGGAAGGAAAAAAATAAATTTTGGTGTCACAAAATAGACAAACAGAACATATTGCCATCATAAAACAGGATTCAATAAAAGCCACTGGAGATGTTTACAGGGAAATATTATATACTGTGTTTCTATAGAACACAAAAGTGTAGACATGCAGCAGCAAACGACAGCGAACGCAGTAACACATGTTGAGTGGTGCTAACAGGTTCACAACAGGCAGAGCTCTGGTTTACCTTCCCAGGTTGATAGTCCAACTCCCGCTCTCTCTCTGCTCTCTCTTGCTGCATGCATCAAATCAAAGTATTGTTTCAATGTTTGGAAATAGTTAAAAAAAAATGAGGATAAAATTTTATTCAACATAAATTTGAATAGGAAACAAGAGGGAATTCTCGGAAGAATAGTAAAAGTGACATGAAGTGATCATGTAGTTTAGTTGTAAATGGGTTTTAGGGTTTTACAATTTGCATGTTTGGTTAACTTGTTTCAAATGATACGTATGAGTGTGTATATCTGGAAAGGTGGAAAATGTAGTCATAGATGGAAGTTGTTTTTGAAGCTGCACTACATATCTATATACTATTAAGTTCTGAATTCTTTGGAACAAATTTGGAAAATGTACCTTTGTCAAAACAAATTTTGATCCTATAACAGCTTGAGTGTGTTTAGTTTCCATTAAAGCGTGAGCAGTCTCTAAGAATCTTGCATAGCTACTACTGCAAATCTTTTCTGGGTTGACCATCCGATGATCAGCTATGAGGAAATTATGTAATCTTTCAACTTTTTAGGTTAGTGTCACAGCTCTTGACCTTACCGCTCTTGCCAAGCGACTCCTCTGTTGTCGGCGGATGGTGTGAGGCGAGGGAAATGATGGCATGGGGGGTGCCACAGAGAGAGAGATAGTCATCCTGTTTCTCTCCCAACTTGAGGATCGCTGATGAAGCTGTTCATCTGTGGAGCCCAAGCCAAAGTAAGAAAAAAAATTTATTTCTTCTAACATGTAGCTTTCTGCAGCGTCTCACCTTGATGCAGCGCTCTGAGTCTGAGCTGAGCATTTTTGTGTAGCTCCTCGAGACACATTGGTCTGGTAGAAGGATGAAACATGTTGTGTTGCTGGTGGAGAGGAGCCTGAAAGTGAGCTGAAAGCTTGCTCTCGATTTCCAGGTTTGACACAGCTGGAATGAAATAGGACAGAGATAGGTCACGTTAGAGGAAAGCATTTCAGTGACTCAGTTCCATTTAAAAAAAAAATGAATGAAGTTCTGTTAGGAGATCCGTCGTTCGCTTCATTTCTTTTCTTGGTAAAGTTTATCAGAGTCAGATTTATAAAAACTTGTAATTTTTTCTTAGACCTTTGTCGTGTTGGTACTTAGGCATAATGGTAGGAAAACCACAGGTAAAGAGATAAACTAAAATGGTCTCAGAATACTAGTCGCCTTCTCTTCTGATACCAATCTGAAAACAGTTTCAACCAAGTTAGGACATTCTCTATCAACAGCATTTTCATTGGAAACTTGCAGTAAAGCTTGGACTTTCCAGCAGGGGGCACCTAAACCCACTTCTGAACAAATCCACACATCTAAAATTTCAGTGACTCTGGCTTGGGTATGTTTATAGCCATCAGAATGTATCTTTATTGAAAGTAAAGAAGTGTCTGATACAGGAGAAGTAAGTCAACCTTTGACTCTATCAGTTGATTGTGACTCCAGGCCTCTTTGCCATTATTTATCAGTCATGTTTTCTCATTTTTTGTCTTTGAATAACAGTTCTCATTTGATATTTTTTTTAGCATAATACATGACAAGATGAGCCAAGTCAGCACAGAAGCCCTCCACATTGGAAAGAATATGTCCTGAAAAAGAAGTAGGAATGATAAAGCTCCACTTGAAATGGAAAAAAATGTCGTCTTTCAATTCCTTTATCAAAGCAAATTTATCAACTAATGTTAACCACTAGAAACTGAAACTAAATGGTTTGAGTTTTAATTTTAAAGTGGAAGTTTTTAAGTTTAATTTTAAAAGAACTGCTTGGGTTTTTTTTACTCTGAAAATCTTTGAGGACTCATCCTAATGAGCCATCATTCTACGACGTGAGACATGAAGGGCTTCTAAGTCTGCGTGTAGAAAGAACAAAATATTACTTTGTATCATACATTTTGAATGGAAGACTCTTAAACATAAGTAAAAAAGTAACTGGAGAAAAAAAAACACTCAACTACTGGGTTTGAACATATGACAACCTGAATATGGTCTACATGGTATTGGCCAAACGTGGTTTAAATTTATTATTTTCAAGCAGTAAAAATGTTTTTAAAACAACAGAGTAAATTAGTATTCCCTTATTTTGAGGTTTTTTGGTAACAGGAAGGTTTTCACTGATGAGTGAAAAAAATGAGAATATATATACATGTCTCTCTCTACATATAGAGAGATAAATATCCGATCGGATCAGCAGCAGGGCAGTAATATTTGTGCACAATGCCATTATTGCAAATACAGGTTTTGTGTGAGTGTTGTTGCACATCTTAAGAAGTAATTGGCACAAATGTTGCAATAAAACATATAATTCCACTAAAGTAAAGTTACAAAGTATGGAGCAGTCATTTTACAAACACTTAAGTTCATGTTAAAAAATGCAGTAAAAAAATGCATTACTGCGAAATTCTGTGATTTTTTTTTTTGTTACTTTCTTTAAACAGCTTTGTCGTTAATACAATGAAATTGTGATGCAAAAGGTGATCAGACACAGTAGTGACTGTCACTGTTCAACCCAAAACTTGTTTTCCAGTGGACTCTAAATCTAGGACAACAAATTATTATTCTCCAAGTTGTTCCATATATATATATTAAAAAAAGCAAATCCAGGAAATCACTTTGTTAGATTTTTAAAGAATTGATACAATGAAGAAAATACATTTTTGGTCAATAAACAGAAGCTCACCTCAATACTCTGTAATAAAACTCTGGTTGTCTATGTCAGAGGTTAAATGTTTCCTGTAGGTCTTCACCAGGCTTGTACACACTGTAGCTGCTATTTTTGTTGCACATTTTTTATAGTTGTGATGTTATTGGGAGCTGTCGCAGAGCAACACGAACTCCCTCCACAGATTCATTGTTACACTGAGGTCCAGAGACCGGTTAGGTCACTTCAGAACCTAGAAAGATGTTTTTTTTCTCTGTGTAGCCACTCCCTTGTTGCTTGGGCAATGTGTTTGGGATCATTTTCATGCTGCAAGATCCAGCCACGTTCAATCCTAAACGATATTAGTTTTTTTGCCCAAAATTTGACCATAAATGCCCCCATTCTTCTTTTCCTTGATATCAGAACATTTGTCTCATCCACTTTGCAGAAGAGAAGCCCCAAAGCATGATGCTTCTTCCCCATGCTTTACAGTGGGTATGGTGTTCTTGAGATGTAACTACGCATGTTTTCATGTTTTCTCCAAAAAATGCAATTGTCATTTTTACTGAAGAGTTCCACTTTGGTTTCATCTGACCGCTTGACATTCTCCCAATGCTTCTCTGGATCATCTAAATGGTCTTTGGAAAACTTTAGATGGGCCTGGATATGTGTTGGCTTCAACAAGGGGCCCTTTGGAGCAACTCTGGGTTTTTAATAAATGACAACGCAATGAGTTACTTTGTAACTTTTGCTACTGTGGTCCTAGCTCTCTGCAGGTCATTAAGCATTTCCCTCCCCCGTGTAGTATTGGGCTGTTTTCTGACCATTTTCAAAATGATTTGCACCTAACAG
Organism: Oryzias celebensis; assembly: GCA_014656515.1. Lineage (NCBI taxonomy): Eukaryota > Metazoa > Chordata > Actinopteri > Beloniformes > Adrianichthyidae > Oryzias > Oryzias celebensis. The sequence goes on along the minus strand of BNCR01000003.1, from coordinate 22,129,240 downwards.
ATGAGATCTTGCATGCAGCTCCAAGTTAAGGGAGATTGTCAAGTTGTTTGCTTACTGTAGATTGGATCATCCCTGTCTTGTTTAGGTGTACAATCTGGACCTGGTGGCCTTTGACAGCTATTTAGTCTTTGGTTACAGTGGAAAAGTTGCAATCTGGCTGTTTAAGGGTGTGGACAGGTGTCTTTTTGAACAGATAGCCAGTTCAAATAGCCATTAATACAAGTAATGAGTGTAGGACGGACGAGCTTCTTAAAGATCGTAATAGGTCCATGAGGGACAGTATTGTGCTTGTTTGTAGCTAAGTACTTATTTTCTGTACCATTATACAAACCAATCAGACAATGTGACTTCCAAATTCTTTTTAATATTGTGCCTCTCACAGCTGAAGTGTATCTATGATGACTATTACAGACTTCTTTCATCTTTTTAAGCATATATGACAGGGATGTGTGAGATCTTTCCACCTCATATTAGAAAAAAACTAAGAAGACTCACACCTAACAAAAGCTCAAAGAATCTGAACTGACTATCCTCTTTCTGGACAAGCTGCAATATTTATCTCCCTCAACAGTCCAGATGTGAGTGAACACAAGTCATTAGTAGGAAATGTATTATGGTGTATCTGGGTCACGCTCCCTATGGCAGTGGCTGCAGAATCTTGTCACAGTAGACAACTGTTATATAAGAAACACTATATGGCCAGTTCTGCAGAGGAAAACGTGTCTTGCACCACAACGCTTGTTTCCTCCACATAAATATGGGCCTTTTATCTTTTTCTGCTTAGCTTTAGACTTCAACAAGTCTTTTCCATGCCAACTCTGACCCTTTGAACCCACTTCTACGAACACAAATGTGTTTGAGTTTGATGAGGATGTTAATGTACCAGAAAGCAAAAAAAAAAAAAAAGACCTTCAAAACCACCTGCAGCTTTACATTTTTTATATCTACATTTTTACATGTCTAATGAGGTCCAGGGAATGACCAAGTGTTACTGTTTTTGTTTTACTCTTTCAGCCAAATCTATCAAGTCTATCACTGATAACTGAGTATTCATGGTATGGCAGTTCAATAGGTACATTTGTGTTGTGACTCTGGTGCCAGTCAGGATAGAATTAGTTTAGTTTAAAGATGGAACAAAACAGACAAAATTAATGTTGATGTCGCTAAACTCCTTAAATTCACCCAGTATGTCATTTTTCTGTTACTTATTTAATTAAACTGGTTTAAATTACTTTTAATAGCAAGGCAAAAATGCTCTCTGTATTTGTTAGCAGTTCTTTATACCGAGACATTTGTTGCTGTTCTTTTTTGAAAAATGTATAAAAGCCTTCTTTAAAATAAATAACATTTGACTGGTTGCGTAATAAAACACGGTAAATAAAACAATGGACAGAGACAAGTCAATGTTTCAAAACCGTAATGAATTTAAATTCAAGTCAGTTCAGTCTGCCTGTAATCAGATTTACCAGAATTTGACAGAAACAGATTGGTGAATATTTTCTGTCAGATAAGGCCATAGAAGTATCACTACATTCTCAGTAAATATAACATATGTAGAAAAAGATATTAATGTAGAAATTGTTTCTACTGCCAGTACCTTTGGATTGCACAGGAGTGCAGCCCAGACCGAGGCAAGCCAAAGCCATGGTCGGAAAGTTCCCAGTGTCTCTCTCTATCTATCTTCTGTCTTTGTTTTGGCATGTACCGCTCCGCCTTTCTTTCAACGTACTCCTTGTCATATTTTGTTCAAAAAGGTCCCATCTTTTACTCCAGGAGATCGCAGTAAATCATCTCTGAACAAACATAATATCCACACTAACAGCACTGCAGACACAGACCCCCGCCTCTTGCATCTCCCCACCCACACGCTGTTCCAGCTTTCTCCTCCCCTCTGATGACTTAATACATTCCTAAAAACAAATATTTGTCATCCTCCTTTTTTTTGCCGTTTTAAAAAAATATCAAAAAGAAAACATTTTTATAATACGCTCATACTTTGTGAAAAATACACTGAAACTCGTCTTTTCTTCCTCCTCTGTGTTGGTATTATTCCTCCCTTTATATGACGTCAGATGGTAAGGGTCTGCCTGAGCATGGCCAGTCATTGACCATAATCTTTTTATGGTGCAGTATTATGCAAAGGGATGGGGGGGGCATTCAGTCACAACGTATTTATTTGTTAATCTACCACATGCTGAGAATATGTATTATATGCTTGGACCTCCTTTTGCTTTCACCTACAATGACTATAAATAGTGCAAATTCATCTTTAAAATGAAGCCTCTGATAAAGTCAGAAGAGGTAAAAAATTAAAAATCAAAAGTGTGTTAATTTTGGCTGAAAAGATGCTTTGTTTTCTCCCTGTGGTGGTAAACATCCTCATCTGGTTGTTAAAAACAGCATTAGAAAACAGAGAGAGCGTAAAAGCACCCTGCCTGGTAATCTGCTGTAATCTGAAGCTCTGGCAGTTCTCTGATTTTGGAATATAGCTGGCGGATTCTGCATTTTGCTCAGGAAGATTTCAACCAACCACGAGTCTTCAGAAAAAAAAAAAAAAAAAAAAAAGCAAAAAACGGAAACACCAGCAGTGTTTGCAAATATTTCTATCCGACTACTTAAGGGGACCACTGTGGTATTAAATTCAAGATAATGATTGACGCTCAGGTGAAATGAAACCTTTGCTAATTAATGAAAAATTTTCCACATCGTGTATGGCCAATCAGCCAGTTAGTTCTCTTACCTAACAGGTACTGCATATAATTGTGAATGCTGGGAAATATGTATAAATTGGCCAGGGCCAGAACCATTTGTAGTACGAACACAGAGGTACCTCACCAACAAAATGATGAAGGTCAAGTTCCTGCTGGAAGAAGGGGAAGAGAAGCAGCTGGAGGAAGAAGAAGAGGAGCAGGAGGAGTGAGGATGAACGCTGGAACAAGAGGAAGAGGTCAAGGAGCATGAAGACGCATATGGGCCACCATTATAGACCATGTCGTTAACCATTGCCTCACAATAGCAGAGGGTGGTTGTCGTGTCCAGCCTAATGTTCCTCGCTCCACAGTCTCTTTTATTGTACAGGGAAAACAGGTATGTACTCAACAATGAAATTACAGAATTGTGTAAGACAATACTGTTTATACTGGGCATACTGTAAACTGACCTTTGACTTCTCTGTATAGGATTTCACGACAACCTCGCAAGGGTGGCAGAAGAAAAGTGCTAAATGGTATCCAAGAGCAGGACATTTGCAGAATGGTGATTGCACATGCTATCACTTTGAGAAAGCTCTGTGATGCCATTATTAGAGACAATGCCATATTTCAAACTATCAACTCCATCAGCAAATCTACAATAGACCGGGTCATGAAAAAACATCAGCTCACTATGAAGCAGATATGCAGGGTTCCATTCGAGAGGAGCACTGACAGAGTAAAAGACCTGCGATACCAGTATGTAGAGGTAAGTCAGTAACTGGTTGTCCAACACTGCAGTCTTGCAGTAAACAGTGGTTCCCACTTGTTTTTGTTTTGTCCTGAAAACCTTTAGAATTTAGCTTTACGTTAAATGACTGTAGCATTTACCTGTAATAATTATACTTCCTGTAATATTTCTTCTTTGTGTTAAATGCTCTCTGCAGCACTTGTGCACAGGCCTGTATCCTTGTTTTGGAGTGGTGGCCAGTTTTGGGTTCTATTGTACTTGTTGAGGAGAATACAGAGCAATCATATATCATTTTCTGTAGAATATGACTGCCGCCCTTTACTGTAATGACTTTTTTCCCTTTTGCAGAGAATAATGACATTGAAGGGTAATGAAACCCTCGTTTCACGTCCTCTTGTCCTCATTAAAGGGTTGCAGGCGTTGTCAGGATCCTGGTCGCCTCCCCCACACACCTGGTGTCCATCTCCTCACCTGCTTTCCATTACCTCATCAACCTGGAACCCTCTTATGGACCTTATGCGGTAGAGTGTTCTGACCCATGCTTCGTCTCAAGCTCCAGTTCATGTCTTGTTTTTGGATGAACGTTCATAGACTGACTAATCCTGTTCTTTCATCTTCAAGGAATTCTACGCCTCCACAGTCATCCACTGCAACCAACCCGGACTCCTGTTCACGCCTGTCACCTCCACCTTCCTTCTGGCCAGCGGCTCACCCTCCAACCCAAGCCAAGCAGCCAAACTGTCACAAACCTTCCACCAGGACTGGCACAGAATAAATCACTTCTACAAACCTACTCCTGTCTTTAGCCTGCTATTGGGTCCAGCCCTCCCATAGACCTGACAGGCGTGGTTGTAACATTAATGGCCAGTGGGCCACGGTGGATGTACCAGGTCAGCGAGGGGCCAGTATCACTTTGTGTGCTGTCATTACTGAAAATGGTATACCCAGCATAGGCCCATACAACACACAAAAGCCTCTCATTTTTTTGGACTGTCTTAATTCAGATCTGGTCCAGAAAATGAAAGGGGTCTTGACGAGTCTCACCTACCCCACTGTGTCATTGTGTGGGACAGTGTACGTTTTCAGCGCGGCCAGCTTATCAGGACCTGCTTTTTCATACATCCACGAATACTGATGGTGCTACTCCCACATTATAATCCTTTTCTTAATCCAATTGAGGAGTTATTTTCCGCTCTGAGGTGGAGAGTGTGTGAACACCAGGCTCAAGACCAGAGGTCTTCACAGGACATCACAGGGGATCAGAGCAGGGGATGGTTGAGCCATTCATGTCATTTCTTCCTTTCCTGCATTGCAAGGGAAAAATCTGATGAGATGTGGCTGAAAATCTCTGGCCAAAGAGAAAAGAACGGGTGGATGTCCAGGAGCATGAAGACGATGGCCATGACAGTGAGGACACCGACAAAGACCAGTGAAGTTAACTTTACAGTAAAACGTAATTTACAGCACTGTCAGTTGATTGCATTTTTCTTTTGGTAATATTTGTACGTTGGACTTGTCTGTGATGTCCAAATTTTGAAGCTGATCTTACTGTAATATCCTGTCTTTTTTTTTTTTTACTTTTACACAAATGTATTCTGTTAGCTTGACCTCGTCAATAGTGACAAAACATCTAAGCATTCTAACCTCCAGTGCTCACACACTGAAAAAGGGACGATACTTTTTGAGGGCACTGACTGTTCATATTTGAAATTAACTTGGTTTTGACCCACAGGTAAACTGTTTTTGGTGATATAGGAGCGTCTGCAGGTGATCCACGGCGTTGTGCTGAACCATCCAAGTTATTTGGAGAAAAAAACTAGTTGGATGAGAAAGAGCCAAAGTAACTGAGAAGGATCTGTGCAATTTTGATGGCATTGACTCTTCAACTGCAAAACAATTCTGCTTCTGAAGCTTGTCTGATATGTTTTGGGAAATAAAATAGTATTTTCTAGTAAGCTGAACTGTTCTGCAGAAGTGTAAGTGTGTTCAGCCGAATTACCTTTTAGCTTTGAGAAGAATTTCAGTTACAAGAAATTAGCCAAACCAACGGTGAAAATCTGTAATAACCTAACAAACGGCAACTACTGATAGCACCAGATACCCCCTCACTCTACTTGTACAAACCCACAATTACTACAGCCGCTGTAGGTACCAGATCTACTCGGCTTGTCAAAACGGCTCGGGGACCTTCGACTAATGATGACGTCACCCTACAGTAACACCACTTGGACAAAATATGTAGCATTGAGATCTTTTCTGGCTCATAATATTGTTTTCATTTTACGTTTCCTTTTGTAACATAAAGTTGCTTTTACTCATAACTAATAATGACATTTTTCATTTTAAGGTTTGTCTGACATAATTGTTTGTGGTGTCTGTTGTTATTATTTGTTACACCAAATGTAAACTGTACTTTAAAATATTAACAGATCTGTTATTGTATATAAGTGTATATTGTGTATATTAGCAATATAAACTTATTTTTACAATGTGAGTACATTTTTGACTGTATAAAGAACAATATTTATTTATGATTTGCAGTCTGGTTTAATTGTTCCAAATGTCATTTTTACTTTTTTTTTTTTTTAATCTCAGAAACAAACATTGTCGTCTTGATAACTATAATCAATAGCAGCGGCCTGCAGTCCTAAGCATTCATCTAATTCCATACTGTGGAATTACAGAACCTCATCAGATTTAACAGTTGTGGTTGCAAAGTTTATATTTCTCCGTTAAAACATGTTGCAATCCTTAAAAAACGAATTATTCTTTGAAGTGAGGGTGAGGCTAGGTTAAGTCCCTTGTGCAATAAAGTGGGAAATTTCGATGTACAAGTCATCCATCTTTCTCACGAATAGCTGCAATTTACGACTATCCTAATTATCGTCATGGTTTTGTCTGGGCCAATCACTATCTCACACGTCATCGTGCCAACTTAACAGCCAACAAAATAGTGTGACGTCATCATCAGATGCAGGACCCCTAACCGTTCTGACAGGCTGAGTAGATCTGGTACCTACACCACAGTGACACTAACCTCAACTTTGATGGGGCGAGGATTAACATAAGATTTTATACCATAGTTTGGCAGTGAACTAAAAAAAAAAAGTGAACTCTCTGTAGTTACAATAACTGTCCTGTTGACGGCAGTATTGTCCAAATTGAGAACCAAATACATCTAAAACAAGACAAAGAAGAAGACCCACTGACTAGATAGAGCTACTCATTGGTTGATGCTATCTACCACATCTATGTGACAGCCCATATTTTTAAGGACTTTTTAAACATTTTTTGTTGAACATGTTTGTTCTTTTTTCCATTTTATTTGACTTATTCTTCTTGTCTGCTGGACAGACTTTCTGAGTTTACACTTGTTTAAAAACCCACTTTGTTAAATATTTGTGTTTTGGGTGTTTCTAACATGTTCTTGTGGTATTTTTCTTAGGATGGAGAAAAATCATAGAAGAAAATTAAGCCTAAAATAGCATTTCTGAGTATTTTTTTATTTGAATCGCTGTCTTTGTTTTCCTTGTCTGAGCTGGTATCTGACTAAAAACTGTACGACTGGATAACTCCAAAAATGCTCAGCATAATCCTAATTGTAAGCCCACTGGGAACGCTTTTAAGGTACCAGTGGTTCAAAAGATGACCGGAGTGGGTCTCTAATCACACCTAACCCATCAGAGGACACAAAAAGGTGTAAACCGAACAGCTCTGATGTGACTGTGCAGTGTTTTCTGAGACTAAGGTGTGACTTGCAACATGGCAGGATGTCTGTCAAGTGTGGCCAAAAATATTTTTGCGCCATTTTTGTTGAGCAGTTTGTTCTATATTTTCTATTGACTTCCTTGGTCAGGAAACCCTTGAAAAATGGGTCCCTAATTTCAATGTTTTTTTCTGAGTGGAGAATGACTAAATAAATAAATAGATGAAAAAAAAATTCAGTTGCTGGTTTAATAATGCAACACCATATAAAAATGAAATGGAACCATACTTCAGGACTGTGTTTGTCATGACAGAAATCCCTTCCAATAATGGTGCTGGAATTTTCTGGAGCTACTCTTCCAGTTTGGGGGTCGCGGCACTGAACGCTCCGATTACCACCGACCCCATTGTTAATTTGGATGCATTGCTTTGATGCGTTCAGAAGTCCGTAATTGTTGCTCCTGTAGTCTGTTTAGTTTCGATTTTACTCATTATTTGATGCTGATAATTACTCCAGACCTAAATTATCACCACATTCTTGTAACTGACTGACTTGAAGCATCTTTGAATGACATTTTCATTCATTAGAGGTGTTTGTAATGCACAAATTGTAGGATTTTCTGGTTGTTTTTTCACAAAAACTTCTAACCTTGTCAAAGTAGAATTGTGAACTGCTGTCTGTAAGCGTGGATTATGACATTGCATGAACCAGTTTTAAAGTAAAGCTGTTTCTGCCTCTGCTCAGCACCGTCTCTCCATTCAACACAAATTTGAAAGTCTTCTCATTTTGAATTTAATGTATATGCCATATCTCGGTGTCCTCCCCTTTCTTTCTCCCATTCTCCCTCTCCCCTCCCCCTCCCCCTGGGTGATGCCAGCGCTGTTGTCAGGCTGGAGCTGAAAGCAGCCAATCGTGTGGCTCTGTGCTGAAGAGCTCTGGGGTGATGTTAGGCAGTTTCATGCTTATACGATGAGCTTTGCCAAATGTAGGTCATGTTTCTCCTCGTTCTCTCTTTTTACTCTCACTTTTACTCACACATGCGATCAGGCACACAGAGACACACGTTTGTTTGGCAATCCTTTTTTTTTGTTCTGTTTTTTTGTTAAGACAATTCAAAAACCTTAATTTACTATGGACAAGTGGATCCAAGCCACACACTTGGTCGAAATCAGCTGATCTAAACCTCTCCTGTCCCCAGTGTTTGTTATTTTAAACTCCATCACCCATTCTCAACTGACACAAGACCCTCAAAATTATACTCTACCTCCACTTGACTTGGTTGAGCTTCCCAGAAACCACTGATCTCAACACGGTCAGAAAGGATTTCCTATGATGTTACACAAGCAGACATTTTCCCTTTCATAGATCACAGAAATAAGGCAAGCTGACTGCATTTTCATCTCATTACCTGACATGCTACGCAGCTTTAAGGAGATGAAAGTGTACTCATGTAAACTCCACCCTAAAATGCTACACGTTTTAAGATAAAAGTGGTGCTTCCTCCTTTGTGCTGAGCCCAGCAACAAAAGTCAACTCAACCACCCAGTCTCTTTAGTCAGAGGATTCTTTAGTTCATCTGACCACAGGAGCTCCTTTGTGCCCAAAGCAACTACTACTGACCATCACTATCTGTGAATGTCACAAAATGAGTCATAATTTCCCCAATTTGGATTAAAAGAAGTTTTTTTATTTTTTTTATTTATTTTTTTTTTTTATTGCAGTGGTAACTAGAGACAGATCTTGCATTTTTGCTTTGCTTATGAGGGGATTCTAAAAGTGTACCGGTGTTTTAAATTGTAATATATATATATCATATGTATATATATATATATATATATATATATATATATATATATATATATATATATATATATATATATATATATATATATATATATATATATATATATATATATATATGAGTGCCCTCAGCTAGTTGAATAAAAAAATATGTTAAAAACATGTTATATATTATTAAATACATATTTTGTTTGTTCCTATGATAACAGAAAATGCAGACGTGTTTTTGTGTTCCTTCTCAAATCAGCAACCTTTTTTCTAACCATCACAAATTGTAAACACCTTCTCATCACTGCAGGCTTAGTTGTAACTGTTGGACCGTCTATTATGTCCACACTCCAGTAACGGCGTTCAGCTTGAGCCACGACTGTTTATGTATCCACAGTGCTACTAAAGGGCTCTTGCAATAATGTCTTCTCAGGCATAAAGAAGGATGAACTGGAGTTTTCTTCTACAGACATTTTTTACTTCAAAAATAATATAAAGATGAAGTTTAAGACTTGCTTTGGGCTTCAAGAAAATGTTGAATTTACTAAATGTTTACAGTCTCTTAGTTTGTTTGAATCGAAAAAGATAAAAATGTTAAAAATACATTCTTCAATAAGCTTGACATGGTAAAGCAGACATGTAAAATGAGGAACTAAGAAGGCAAAAACTAATTTAGTTTAGTCCATTTTCACATCAGTTCCCTTTCAAAACAGAGGCTGTTAAAACTGTGACTTTTCTTGGTGGTTTGGTCCAATTCAGTTGATAGTTTACTGAAAAAAGGGAAAAGTACTCCCTCACTAAGTCTGCAGGACTTTCCGGTCTAAAAAGCAGCAAAGACAATGTTAATCAATATATTACTGCTGCAATTATTATAGTTGATATTTTTCAGAAATTATTAACATTTTGGCGTTTCACTGGATAACTCGAGTTTTAGCTATTTTCTAAAAAAATTATAATGTACGTTTTGCTGGAAATGTTTCAGGAGATGACAGGGTTTCCAAAGTGTGCAGATTTAAGAAAGAAAAAAAAAAGCTTTATTTTTTTTAAAGTTTGCATTAACAAACATTTGAATTGTAAATGTTATTTTGCTTTGCTTAACAGCTAGTAGAAATTCGAAGAAAAACGAATGAATATTATTTCACGGCAGTTTTGTCACGCTTCCCGTGAATTCCGTTTACGGATGTTGCCCGTTTAGGTTCATTCTGTAGACAAGATCTCTTCGTGTAATGACATTTAGCTCCCTATCAGGGCTCACGGGGAAACCTTTGGGTCTCTTCGAAACTGAATTAGCATTACACCACGAACCACTGACAAATGTGCAACACACACATGCACACACGCAAAGCTCCTCCTCAGAGAGAGAATTATTTCTACGTCCCTGGGTTGCCACTGCTAAGGTTGACCTATTTTTATCCAGACCTCTTCCTCTCTCTTCCATTCTGTCTGTTTCTGTGGTTCACTTGCTGCAGACCCATAATTCACCCTGTTTAATAATTCAACACAGCTTTATAAGTGTCTACTTTAAAAAAAAAAACAGATCCAAGGAAGAAACAAAAGCATTTTCCAGAGCTAAATACGCAGAAAACTGTTAAAATGTATGTTGCATACTGTATGGTAAATTATCATGAGGAATGTCATTAGCTCAAATCCCAGGATTTTCATGCTCAACGTGTCCTTGGGTAAAAACATGTAATCTTTAAATGCATAAAAGGAATCGCTTCTTTGGAATTCTCTATTGATTGCAAAGTGAATTAAATACAACAGCATCTAATGTCATCATGTAAACTGCTCAAGAGAGAGAACTTAATGATGCTAATCATTTAGAAAAAAAACATGACTTCATTGGTAATCTACATTCACAGAATGTCTTTGAGTGCATTTTTGAAAAAACAGAATCCCACCCAGTTGTGCGGCAGCGATGGTTTCAAAGTCCTATTGTAAACCACTGATTATTTGCAAGTCTATGCACAGAATTTCTCAGCCTAATATGATTGGATGGCCAGACTGAACAAGAACCAATAAGAACACAAGGAGCAGAAGAGCAGGCACAGAGCGTACTCTCACTGATGCTGGGCACACCCTGTAGCACAGAGTACATGTGTGTGTTGAAATGTGATGGGTGTGTTATCTTTGTGACTATTTATATATTAAGGCTTCCATGTCTTCTTTCAGCTAAAAAAAATTCCAATCTGCATTATTCCACATCTATCCCTGCCCCCTTTTAAATCTCCTCCCAAGAGGGGATGCAGAACAAAGACAATAACTGAAAGGTTTTCTGCACCTGAACTGTCCCTGTGGTGAAACCGCTTCATCTAAAAGTCAAATAAATCATCAGGATCAATTTTGTGTGTGTTAAGAAGGACTACAACTCACACCCTAAAAAATAAAACAGCACAAACACTCTTACATTTAACAGCTTCAGTCTCTCAAGTCTTTTTCTGTATGTGGAGAAAAACAGCCTGACACCGGGCTCACACGGCTTGCAGTCTGGCTCCGGTGTGGCTGCGGTGCAGCTGCGGTGCGGATGCAGGAGTCTTTACGAAACATGAAAAGTGCATGAGGCACTCACACTGCATCCAGTCTGGTCCGGCCTCTGGTTTAGGTTTATCAACAGCGCGATTTGAGCAAGTGTTGACTCAACTTTGGACACATGACATTTCCAGTAACAGCGGGTAGAATACACATCCAGTATGGTGAATCGGATCTACTGAACTTCCATTCATTTTCTTAATCTCTTGCATCCCTTTCAGGGGAGTGGGGTTTCCGCGGCAAAGACCGTCATCCGGACACAGCGGGACTGAAGCTCACTTTATCGGGATTATTTTTTGGCATGCTGTTACTACAAAAACACATAATTCTTGTTTGAAAACTATGAAAAACCCATGGATGAACAAATCTTTTCATGACAACCTGAGCGAGCCCTTCACTCAGCTGTACTTAATGAGTGACAAACACCATTATGGGACAGCTGTTCTTGTGGTGACTGTAGTTGGTCCTAAGCGTACCATTTTTTTGTAATCGAAATACCCCGTGTTCTCGCATCCGGCATCGATAATCCATAGAATCTTTTTTTTCTTTTTTTTCCGTTACTTTCACATTACTTTAAATATTAATCAAAAGCATCAGGATAATTCTTTAGATTTTAAACGTCATTAGAATGTTTTTCTTTAAAGCCATGAGTTTTTTTTAGTAATACATATTTAACACAAATAAGCGTAGTCTAAGAAACCGTTGGTTGGTCACAAATTCAATATTGACAGAATTCAAACCCAGTTACTTCCAGATTTGTTGGATTACAAAGTGACCAACAAACCGCTGGCGCCACAGGAGCAATTATGAAAGAAGAGTCTTTGCTTTAAATGACTAAATTTTTCTTTTTTTTGTGGGTAGATTGTTTATGTATTTGTTGATTTATTTTTGATGGCCTGTCATTTACATGGAGATGTGATCCACATTGTTTTTGTAGAGCTCTTTGAAAAGAAGGAAAATTATCTTTAAACATCATCTGTGTCTCCGTGTAAATGAGATGAACACAGACACCGCTTCATGTAGTGATCAGGCTAAAAACATTAGCTGGTGGCTCCTTCCTCACTTGACCAGGGCGGCGAGCTTACGGAACACGTTTTAGGCCACGCGGCGAGCAGGGAATTTGCCATTTGATCAAAAGAGGGGCAGGCCATGCAAATTCGGTGTGAATGCAGCTTTACTTTCGGGAAGTAAAGGGGACGCCATCCACCCATCCCTGATTGGTCAATGTTTGACCTGGTTTAACTTTCAGCTCGTGTTCAATGGCCGTGCATTTTGTACAAACAGGCCGAAAACAAGCTTGACAATGTACTTAGCTACATGTGAACACAAGAGTTTGAAACTCAAAAGCCAAAAATTTACAGAGACTTTTCATTGGAAGTGGCCGCTTGAGCGCACAATGCTGTGGACAGTGTGAATGTTACTTTACTGACTCAAGGTTTGTTTTCAGACAAAGAGACAAAAGTTTCTGCAGCAAGAAGTGCAGGGAGAGCTGGAAAACAGCCAGGATGGTAGACTTTGAGGACCAGGGTTGGGCAACCTCACAAAATCTCCAGTGGGCACCTTTTAATATATAATACATCCATAGATGCAATCAGTCCCATGCATCAGTCCCATAATAAAATCAAATGGATTGTTTTTGTGAATCATATATATTTCTGCAAAACTTACTGGATTATTAAGTTTATCAAATTAACATTTCGGTTTAGCTAAATAGCCATTTCATTGAACCAATCATCCTGGCAACACATTGCTGGAACTGTTCAGAATGGATCTACAGTAAAAGAGTTGAGTGGCATAGCGGAAGAGTGTTAGTCCTGAAACAAGGAAAGTGTGATTGGATTCAATTTTTAGATCAGAAAACAGACACCAAAAATGGCGCATTATGTTTGACCCAGCATTAGAAGGTTGTATGAGGGCTGTGAGGGGCTATAGCACCAATTGATTCCTGAATGCATCTCTGACTCATAGATGCACCAGGGGATGGGTTAAAACCAGCAAACTTACAAAGCACAGCAAAAAAATGTCTCATATATTTGCAAGACTTTAGTCTTTAAATTTCAAAAAGTAGAAAATGCATACATCTTTAGTATTTCTCAGCATGACCAGTGTGATGCATCTGCTCCTTCTGAAAGATGAATGCTTCTTCTCTTTTCTTCTCTCACGTGTGCAGTACCAATAAAACAATAGCAAGACACAAATAAAACTGATGTTATAAAACACTATGAAACTCTCCAAATTGTCTATAAACAAACTTGAATTGTTCAGGAATATGAGGAGAAGTTGCTGAATGAATGCAGATAGATTTTAGGCTTTTGTTGTAGAATTGGTAATATTGTTGGAGGTACAGATTACAATTCTAATCCAACAGACAAATGGGGGAATACAAATCAGCATCTTTTTGGAAAAAAATATATTTTAAATCACAGGAGATTATTTTAACTTGTGATAGTAGCTCAAAGTAATAAAACACTGATCAAAATTAATGGTTGGTGACTGCATTTTAGTAAGCAGGGAGGATTTTTGACGTGTTTTGGCTGCCGGCAGAACTGACACAAATCTAATGGTTTTGCCTATATCAGCTTTTTATGACTTTCTGAACGTTTCAAGCTACATAAAATCCAACATTTCTAAACTAAAGCTGGCACTAGAAACCTCAGTTTGTGCAAAAATGTAGCCCATTGTGTGACAACAGTCACAACCTTGCAGAAATGAACCTCATTGATAGTAAAAAAAAGAAAAAAAACAACACAAAACTGTTCAATGAATGTTTGCCTGTCCCATAAAACTCTAATTATACATGAAAACGTCCTGTGATAATCCGGTCCTTGGGTTCTGCAATTCTTTTTCTTTTATAAGACCTATTTATTTTTTGAGTAATATTGCATTTCAAAGTAGTCCTGCAGAAAAGATATTTACAATTGAACATATTTCTACAGCAAAAAAAATACTAAGTATGTACATTCCACAAATACAGATAGTTCCTAATAAAAAATGTGATTTTCTGCTGATGCAAATGAGTATTTTCTGCTTGCATATTCTGCAATACTTTAAAAATCTGTTGGGTTTGGATGTCAACAAAACTTTTTCTTTACTCTTTTGTTATGCTTACATGACTCTAAAGGCGTGTTCAGACCAAAAAAATCATTTCGTCCGGATCGAGTCCATGGCCGTGTAATCTGGTCCGGCTCGAGTCTTGAAACTTGCATTTGGTTTGTATTCAGACTGCCGTCAAGCTGACTTTCCTGTTTCAAACCAAAGCTTGTAAACAAAACCACATGACTAAAGATCTCTTCACTCGTTGGCCACAATTTACGATTTACTTATTTAAACTTTACATTTCACTGACCACTTTGGAACATCTGAATAAACAACAGGTACAACACTTTTCATTGTTATTTTGGTACAGCAGAGGCCTGCTGCAAGGCAGTTACTGGCAAGACAATGACTAAGAAGGTAGGATGATTATTTATGACACATAGATTATTAGGAAAACTGTGAGAAGCAATGTCTCACGTCTCAAGTTGTTTTGATGAGTCTGTTTTCATCCGACCACATTTCACTGAGTTGCTATGTCTCATCGTCGTGGTATTATGATATTTTTTTAGAGAATTCTGTTAGGAAACTAGGTGGCTTTTAGGATGACTTCACAGCGGAGAGACTTTCTTTCACCATGTTCTGGGTCTGCTGGGTAAGACTCATCCAAGTTATTGCCTACAAAACTTTTCTAGAAAAGCAATAAAGGTTGCATTCTTTGCAGTGACCACCTGCCAAATTTGCTGAAAAGCTTGCATTTTGGTTGCCGTGCGGTAGAAATTTCCTTAGCTGGGTGTAAGACTAGCACACAGGAACCCGGGTTCACTTCCCAGGGCGTGCAACGAGGTTAATCCAATGGGGGTCCTTAGGCAAGGCCCTTACCGCTGCTGCCTAACTATGGGTCTCCCTGTGCCTTGAAAATACAGGGTTCTGTCAGGAAAGTCATCCAGCGTAAACTCTGTCATACCACCTGTGCAAATTGGTGAAAGCTGATTCGCTATCGTGACCCCTGAAGAGATACACCGAAAGATGAACAACAATCTGTTGATAACAAAGTGGATTCAAACATCTCGTCTAAAAAAAACATTTAAGAGCAGTGTGCAACAGAAACATAAAATTATTGCATTAAGTAAAACTTAAAGTGCTTGTAATGACTAAAAACCTTTGACTTTTCTGTCTGGCATCATGTTGAAATGTAATCCTGCTCCTAATCCTGCTTCTCCTGAAAAAGAACACTAGATAATAAGATAAGCGTTAGTTGTATCCAGTCAATCTGTTTGCTGTGGAGTTCTGCAAGGTGCTTACTTTAAATCTGTTAAAAGGCTTTGAAACAAGAACCCTGGGAACACATATCGGCCATATAAGAAAAACTGTTTTTCAGATATGTGGAATGGCATCACATTTGTGTTTTAGACATTGCATCACTTCTAAAAAATAGTCATGTAGAGACTGCAGTATTGCTGAGAATACAAAGCATCACATTTTGGGTGATGCACAAAGGTTTGCTAGTTGGATGTGAGATATGAATTAATCAGACTGTTTAGCATAACAAATGACTGTGCATAGTTGACAGCAACAGCATTAAGGAAATGACTAAATTAGCGCGTCACCCCAATCTTATCTTTATCGATTCAAAACAAGCAACAGATTTAGCAGGGTTTTTGTGGAAATGGCATTCCTAAATAAGTGTTTTTTTTTTATTTATTTACACAGTAAATAAAGTCTCTCTAATTAAAAAACATGGCATTAATCTTGTGAACTGGTAGGTCTTATAAATGTTTGCCATGTGTTCAGATGAATTTGATTGATGTGAGCAAACATAGCAGGAGGCCTTTCATCAGCTAGCATTACAGCTTTGTTGTGAGAAATCCACAGGTATGCAAATCTGACAAAATGTACTGAAGTTATTTGCTTCATAATGCAAATCATGTGAATGAAATTTGCAGAACATGGTGAAGAATTTAAGTTTATTTAGGTCAAAACCACCTTAATAAATGCTGCCAATTTCCAACTGATGCCTGCATTTAATTCAAAAAAGTTTCTGTTGTTATTTTCCACAAATTTGATAAATAATGAATGTCACAAAACTTAAATTTTCTGTGTATCTATGTGACAGTGAAGCTCCACAGAAGAAAGTAACGAGAATAAACAGCATTTACCCAGATTTGTTTTTGAAAGTGCATAAAAAATTGCGGGCAGACTATAGATTTTGCTGTAATGTGGTATAAATAATGAGAGTTATCCTTACTGCTGTCATGAATATTAATTTGAAATTACAAAGGCAAAATGCAAAAACATAAAAGTGCACGAGGATGGAAAAGTGCTACACATGAGCAAAAATGATTGCGTTGTGCATCTTTCTTCTCATTAGAGGCGACCTGTTTTTGGCTCTGATTGTACTGTAGCGAGCATTTAAAAGGAGGAGGAAATGTATAATGCATCATCTCGCCTTTTATCTGTTGGGTAACGGGACAGTCAGTTTCAGTGGGACATCCTTGTGCTGGTCACACATTTTTGTGTTTTTGTCTACTGCTTTATCCAAACACATGTATGTGTGTAACTTTGTTTTTCCTTCTGTCTGTACAACAAAGAAAGCTCTTAGACCATTTGTTCTGAAATGTCTGTGAAAAGTGGGATAAAGTAAAACAAATCTAAACCAAGAAAGTATTAGCAACCAGAATACCAATTCACTTGGTGCTAACTGTATGGGTTGCTATCTCCCCTGTCGGTCTCCCTCACAAGTCGGTTATCACATGTGATTAAAAGTGATATGATGTGTGAGATCGGTGCTATCAGTGCTGTGACCAGGCTGTTGTGATACACATCAGACAGATGCACTGGATAGAAATACACTTGTAGCAGTGTGTTAGTCAGTTGTTAAATGTTAAGTTTAGTGGGGAAAACCCACATGGTCAAAATTTTTGTCAAACAGGTGGAGGAAGCTGCAGAAATGGGGCGTTCAGAACAGCCTGATGGAAAAATTGCTTTTTTAAGTGGAAATAAAAGCTCTGCTTTCCATTATCTCAGGTTGTGCGAGTTTTATGTATTTAATTTCCTTTTGTAACCCCAAGATCATTTCAAACTGTTAAATTGTTAACCTTTGAGTTAAAAAACTAGAGATGTTCGGCAGATAAGTTTTTGAGATTTTAAATTAGATTTATTTATCTGGACTAGTTAAATGCATCTTATGTTATTTAACTGTATACTTTTGTTGTGATCAAAATGCTAAAAATGTAATACAGTAAATACTGAAGGTTATTTGCCAGTACAAGTCTGTTTTTCATTGATTTGTGAAAACTGATTCAAAAAACACATATTTTGATTTAATGCAACATTTCTTTTTGGTAACACTAAAGCTGCCGTTTGGCTGCCGTACCCGATTGGTGCGGCAGGGGCAGCGGTATGCAGTTTCAGTGCAAAAAATCCAGCGGTCCCAAGGCTTTGGTAGAGTTCTTTAAAATAAATAAACTTGATCTCTCCACATGATCCATCTTCTAAGCATTGATTGCATATCTAATATACAGTCAATGCTTCCATGTAGCAATAAGGCTAAAAACTTTGAACAGTAGCTCCTCCAACACGCATGAGGAGCATCAAGTTTGTGAACACATTTTATTACAAGCAGTGAATCTGTTCGGTGTAGAATTAGAAATGAACTGATTAAGAATAGAAAGTGTGGGAATAAAAAGGATTCTGTCATTGATGTGTCAGGTTATTAATCTCCTATCACGTTTCTTCTGCTGGGATTTTGCCTCAGTGGAGTAATCTGCAGGAAAAGGTTCAAACCCCCCTCCACACACACACATCCAACAAGTGCAAAGGAGGCCCCAGTCAGACACAAATCTGGTTAATTGTAATTCCTTTCTGTTGTAATTATTTGACTCTGTGGTGATAATTACTAGATCATGGAATGGGAGTAGAATCTAATGGAATACTGTAATTATTTTGCAGACATTGTGTAGGTTTTATACAATAATAAAAAAATAAATCATCTTCCGATTTGTATCTGTATTTATGTCTTTAAAGTCGTCACACAGGCATGAAGTCTGATTGTTCCACAATCATGGTGGAGGCTCAAACGTCTTGAAGACTGCAAAAAATGTTGTTTAGAAATGTTACACCAAATAATAAATGAATTAGAAAAACATTTGTATAAATAAGAAATACGTTTAAAAAGTTAAAGTGAAAAGGCCAATTTTTAAAAACCATTCATTTTCGTTTATTTTTAAGGAAGAAAATACAAGAAAAATAACATTTTGTGCCTAAAAACATGTATTGCTTTTTTTCTAGACAAACTCAAATGCAAGTACAAACCTTTCTCATTATCTTGGGTCTTCTAAGTTTAAAAAACACTGTGTTTTTAGGTATAGTATGCTTATGTTTATATTCTAAAGGCTTCACAATGAGCAGTAATTGCTGTTGCCTTCTGTATGGAGCAGAATTTTAAAAATTACCAAATTCTATGAGAGGTTTTCATAAATTCAGCAAAACAAATGTGTTTTACAAACAAAATACTGTGACATAAAAAAGCTTTCTCTTAGTCTTTTGTCAGTTTGGGGTTTGCTAAATGGTTGAAAACGCAGTGGAATATGTCATGCGTACCTCTCAGTGCCTTTGTAGTGTATTTGTATTTGGTCCAACTGGGAAAGGACCAGTTTCAGATCTACTTCTGTCACCTTTTCCTGTTTAAAGCATCAAACACTTGCAAATAACAACATTGCCCTTGGATGCTCTTTGTGTTTAATGCAGATTTACAAACGGTTCCACTTTAAAATAAAACCTCATGGACTGCTGCCATGGATGCAGACAAAATACAACTCAGTAAAAGCTGAACTAGAAGCTTCTTTTCCCGGTAAATCCTCCCTTCCTCTATTCCCTCCACATCTCTCAAATAGTCTCTTCGGTAACAGCTGTGCTTGCCTGCAGCGTTGAGCTCACGCATCTCTG